>CM043722.1:28347968-29547968 GCA_023969325.1 Oryzias curvinotus
ACCTGAAAAAAAGCGGACTGCTTTTGAATGTTTATGAGCCTCTTTTAGCTGTTTGTCATTTTGTTATTTTGCCATCAGTTTCTTTGAGATGCTTCTCATTTGACAGAAGTCCACCTGTGGAAAATTCATTGGATTTAACAGAAAAGCCATATATTAGATGCAAAGTTTAATATTTTAAATGCAGAATTTAAGTTAAATCCCTTGCCTTTAAGGGGAAATGAAAATGTAACCAAATAATAAAAACAAATCTAATGGTGCAGTGCTTTTACAGCACAGACTGACCTTAACTAAATGCCAAACTGTGCGCATGAATAAAAACGCTCCGTAGATCATCTCAGTGTTTTTGCATATTACTCTGCAAGTTAGTTAATGAGCTCTCAGTGGACGACCTATCATGTGATCATGCCAGACAGGTGATACCATAGCAGCACCAATGCACAAGGGAGAATGGGCTTCTTGGCAAAAACAACAACGCGTCTCCAGGATACAAAGCACAATTTCCCAAAAGGATTTTTCCATAAGCAGAAAGTGAATCAAGGATTGGCTCAGGATTGCAGCACACGAGGAAGCGGCAAGAAAAGAGACGAGGGGCAGAGGTGGAGGACTCCCACCGTGTCAGGTGGATGTGGGTATTTAAGCTTTTTTTATTCTACAAATCACTTTTGTTAAAAAAGCTTTCGTTAGAGACATCCTCATTGGATAATAGGATTACTTAGCTTGTCATTAAAATGCATAACACAGCTCTTAAGACTGCTGTTTAAAAAAAAAAAAACAATCTTATCAGGGAGTCTTGAAATCTCATTTTTGTTTTCTGACTGATGCTAAATGGCTACAGCAGGGTCTCAAAAATAGCTGGCATGTCTAACTAATGAAGCAGAATTGAAATGTAAAGACTGTGAGGATGACAATGACAACCAGGAGGATGAAGGGACCTGTCGTTGTCAGGGAGCTTCAGTCCTGCTCCAGAAGAAGCTCTCTAATTGGCTGCGGTGCGTCTTGTCTAACAGACCATATTTCTTACACGTGTGTCACTTGGAGAATTTTGAAAAATATGTTAAATATATTTAATAAAGATGAGAAATTTGCTCCTTAATTGGTCAATGGCACACAATCTAATGGCAGAGCTGCTTCACAATTAAGAAAGTACATGCAAGTGCATAATCATGTGGAAATCAGTATGAATATAAAGTTCTGTCCTGTTTGGATGAGTGTCTGCGCCAGTCTTGGATATGCTAATTGGACTGCGACTGCGAGTTAACGAGGAGTCAACCTTCGACCTGTGTAATGAGGCGCTGCACAGAGGAGGCAAAGGATGGAGGGAGGCAGAAATTATGGACATCGCCGGGGTGTTTCTGTTGTTGTTTCAGTTGACTGAGCATCACTGAGGTGTCCACATGCGGACATGTGCAGAGAATACTCCTCAACTTTAGTCGGATCAGAAACGCCTGCCTGTCAGGTTAAGCTGCCTCTGCGGGTTTTCCAGTTTTTAATCAGCAGACACACCCGCCGGTTTACATTTGAGACTTTAGAAGGGTAAAACCTAGCAAACAAAGAAGCAAATAATCCTTCAACTTATTTGAAAGGTTGAACATTAGGAAATTGAAGTTTGTGTTATATGATGCTATTAAAAAAAAGAAAGAAAAGATCCAGTCTGAAAAGCTCACATGGCAGCACAGCTGCTGAGAGAAGTGCCTCAATAAATTAGAACCAATTGAAAATAATAAAAAGTGCATTACTTTGTATACAAGAGATTGGAGATTAATGATCTCCAATTTAATGTGATCTAATGTCATCATGGCACTTAACAGAAATGTGATTTCAGGAGTCATTTCCTATTTAAAGGTAATCTTACTGATTCCTCATTGTAGCAGTGCCAACTGTTCCTTCCTGCAACCCATCTCTGACCCTCTGAAAAAAGGTTGCTCTATATGTTCTTTAGATTCTTTGGTATAATGCATTTCCTGCTCTTTGGGATGCAGTCCATTTACCTCATCCAAGGCCATTCCAACCATTGTGAGATGCCTCTCTGCAGTTGTTTTGGTCTGTCTGACCTTGAGGCCCCTTTGAGGCGTGTGGGTGTTCATTCGCCACACCATTGTTGGGCTACAGCAGCGTTGCTCTGTCCTAGACCTGCAGAGTTGGAGGTCAGAGGGAAAGTTTTTGTCTGGTTAGTCACGCGCGTCAAAAAGCTTGTGCTGCCTCGGTTCAGACATGTGAATGTAAAAACTGCACTGCAGCTCTTGTGACACGGCAATTACCTTTTAAAGTCCCACTCTGATCATCTTTTGATCTACTTTAAAAGCATCCTGAGTGGTCTTTTGATCATGATTATGCCGTTTATAGGCAAAATAAAAAAAAGCTAATTTTCTAGGACATCTATGCAGAGGCAGCAGTAGTTCATCAGAAATTTCACCTCTGAATTGTGGCTTGGAGTGAGCTTTGTTTACACCCTCTCCCACTAGCTTAACCCTTGTGCTATCCTAGGCACTTTAACCGTTGGGAGTTGGGTCATCTAGATTCACTAGACAGAGCTCTGAACCTTTTTTTTTCTATTTTCTGTGATCTTCACTGGTTCAATGGATTACATGAAAATTTTCCACCTTTATCCACTTTTGTCATGGTAGGGAGAACATGTCAAAGTAAGGGTGGGGTCATCTAAGATAGCACAAGGGTTAAAGCCCTTCACAACCTCAATCTAATATTAACAACCAAAATGGATCTAGTCGTCTGCAAGTGGATGTATCGGAATGGAGCGAAGCAGGGAGTTTGGTGTCTGTTGATGGTCGATTTTATGCCACAGCTACAAGGTTTTTGAATGAGCATTTTTTTCGTTTGCTCCTGATTTACCATGATTTGAATAGAGAAATACTCAGAAACACACGTTGGTCTTTAAGACGGCAAGGAACCTTTTCGTATTCATCCTGAACTTAGTCGAAAGAGCATCTTAGAATGGCTGAAGGAAGTCAGAGGTATTAGCAGTTTAAAAACAATCTCAGCTCTCTAAGAAGAAGCCTTCCAACCACCGGTTCATGCCCACTATCCATGCCCCTTTACGGCCTTCTGTGCTCTGCCAAATCCCATTCAGCTGAAAAAAACATGGACATTAGTAAATGCAACACTTAAATGATGCAAACTAGTGGTAATGCTGGTGTGCTCTTTCCCTGATGTGCTGAGGCTGCATGACATTTACTTATTACTGGAATTAGTCGAGGATGGGGGTGAGGGTAGGGGTGCTTGGGGGGGGGGGAGTCTTAGACAGCATAGCTGGCGATTCAGAAAAGAAATCAAAGTTGATATTACAGAAAATTCCCCCTGTTAGCTGCAGGTGATCAGGTAATTAAAAGGTGGCCTGAAGGAAAACTAGAGCTCCCCATGAGGAGAAAAGAGCTGCAGAAATGTGGAAGCAGATCCATTTTTTTTCATGTTCAGTTTTTTTCCATCTTAGAGCTGATTTTTTTTTCTTCCACACTAAATATCCATGTTCCCTTATATTGAGTTATCGCGCCTTTCTACACATTAGAGAATCAGGGAAGAAAAACAACAGTAAACTGATGCATTGAAACTTAGAATTTCCACAAATAAAAAAAAGGAAGGAAACATTTTGCTAGTTTAACAGTTTATTTCTTCTTTCACTGACCCAGAAGTAAAAATAAAAAGGTTAATAAAAATTTAATCTGGTGAACTGTTATGTGTCAGTGAAGTTGGAAATATTTTGTGAGTAAAACTAACTATTGTGTCTCATTAAATATTATTTACAGTTAAAAAATGAAAAAGAAATCTTGAATTTATCAGTTTTACAGTTTGGATAATAAATAAAACTGTCACCATCAAACTTTAGAAGCACTTAGACAATCTGTTGATGTTTCTGGATCAAGTTTCTAATAAATAAATCAAGTTTTTCCTCTATACTTGCAACGCTTTAGACATTTTATGTGTGCACACTTGTGGTATCGTTCAGAAAATAATTCAAACTGGTATTGCATCTCAATTCATCATTTCCAACCGTTCACCTGAAATGATAGCTGCCGGTTGTGAAGGTTATTGCTTCTTGTCAATATTTCCCCTGCTAATGCTGTTTGGATGCGTGTCATATGGAACATGCACCATCCTAATTTCACCAACCTGCATGCAGCATAAACCAGCACTGATGGAGATTTATCGGAGGTCTCCAGACTCATTTGCATTCAGGGCACAAAGCAGCAGCGTTTGAGTGTCAGGTGTGTTTTCTTGTTGTGGAGGAGCCTCAGATATTTTTTTTTCTCTGCTAAAAATGTAACCAGGGCGTTGTAGCTCATGCCTGCAGTACGCCGTGCTTCATCCGTTGCCTCTGATCCTCATCGGGGGTGAGAGTGTGTGTCTGCAGTCATGTGTGTTTGTGTCTTTGGGCTGTGTGTTTAGGAGAAAGCAAAGGAAGTGTGTATGAGAAAGCCAATCCCCCCCATGATGCTTTGCCATCTGCCACGTCAGTGTGTGTTTTTGCTTCCATTTGTTTTTGCATGTACTTTGCATGGAGGGTCCAGGGTCAGAGCAGAAATTCTAAAGTCTCTCTTATTCATGCAAAAAAAAAGATTATGTAGAGTCGTTTTCATGCAGAAATGATCATTTTTCACCTTTTTGTGAACTGCCACATACTTTTTCTGATCGCTTTAATGAATCTTTTGAACCGATTGCTTTAATTTCGCATGTATCGTTCACACATTTAAGATTAAAGACTCAAAAAGAACACAAAGTTCCATCAGGTACGCTCTCTCACAACTAGCGTGAAGAAAAAAAAAGATCTGGTCTTTGAATGAGGGCTGATGGCTTGTTGTCATGGTGACAGGCCTCGTGAGCTCACATCCCAACTCACTTGTGTTGATAGGCACGATGGGTTAGGTGTGGGGAAGAGGGAGTGCGGTTTGAGGGACCAGGTGAAAGGAAAACAAAAAAAAAAAACACGTCACCTTCAGGGGGGGGGGGGGGTCCCCAGAGGGGCAGGGGGCAGGTTGGATGCCACCTAAACAATGTTATTTCATCAGCCTGATGGAGCACAATAAGCGGTGTGCGTTGCACCACCTGAGCTGTGGTGTCATTATCTGTTTCCCTGCAATAAATACCACATGTATCCCCATCAATCTATCTGTCTGGCTGACCATCTGTGTTGTTACTCTGAAAAGGTAATAAGACCAACCCCCGCTGTCTGCTCTGTAGATGCTGAGCCAGATGATCTGGGGGAGCAGGTGAGATCTCTGATGGGGGGGGGGGGGGCTGCATAGGCCTGAGTCATGAAGATATTGATGCTAAAAATGGTTTAAATTCTGCGTCTGTGACAAGCAAAGTGAATGTTGTGTTTGAGATGTGAGGGAGAGGAAGAAGACGCGATTGTTGCGGCGTGTAATGCCATTAGCACCAGCCCTGTCATGCCCTGACAAGCCCAGTCTGCTCCTGCTGCTTCTGTCTATCTGTTTTGGCGTCTTCCCTCATCACCCACAGATGTAGGAAGCTGTAAGCCCTTTTGTTTGAACTGTGTCAATGGACCAACAGCTGGAGCAGCCTGTGCAGGACAGCTGGAGGGAGGAAGAGGATTTGTATACAAGCAGGGATTAGAGTTGTCTATAAAAAGCAAAGGAGATGAATGATAGGGTAGCATGGTTGAGATGGCATCGAGCTAGGCGAGGTTAACAAGGAGGGCAAGTGAGGAGGGTAACAGTGGAAAAGGATGAAGGGAGCTGATGATTTCAGGAGTCTAATTCCAGAGACGAGTGTGAGATTAGGGATTAGTTAGAGGGTAGAGTGGAGGTAGAGCAAAGAGGGTTTCAGCAGGTGAAAGACAACAAGGAAGAGTGGATAAACTGATACAAAGGGCCGGCCTGAGGTCACTAAAAGACATTAGTGCTCCTGCAAATCCAGCACACAGGACAGGGCAGACACTCTGTAAAAGCAACTTAGTGCTTTAATGGCCGTGTGGCTGCACGCAGAACAGTTAGATTAACGCCGGCAAATTGAGTTTCAGTAAGAGGCGAATTTACTTAACATGCTGCCAATGATGGCTGAACGAGCTCTCATCTGATTTTTCTTATCGTATTGTTCAATTGAAAAGAGAACGCTGAAAGCTTTTCTATTCAGCGGCTATTACGCGGCGTTAGATAAGCCGAGGGCAGAGCGGCAGGAAAAAGAGTCCATATCAGATAGACAGGCGTGTTTTCACTCCGGCTATTTTTAGTAAAGAAGCTAGGAGACAGTACAACGTTTGAACGTGTCATTAGCTCAATCAGTGGTTGGAGGAATCTGTGAATATGTTCCTCACCAAAAATGACTCTCTTGGGTATGAAAAGGAGAGCAAGGGACTTGTATGTCTCTGCTTCTCCCTTCCTGGCGGTGCGTTGAGGATGTCAGGGTGAAATAAATGTTTCCACATATTTATGTGGCAATCCAAGTTTGGCCTGTCACCTGTAAATGTGCAGGATGTCTCCTTGAGAGCATATATGTTATCCTGTACCGCCACTTGAAGGAAAGCATGTTTGTCTGTGATGTATGACAGGTTAACAAAGGCTCTTTTCTCATTTGGCCTCCCCACCTGCGCTCTGACACATCGGCTGGTGAGGTGGGGGTCGGGAGAGCTTGATAAGACTGAGGAGTTATTGACTCCCAGACGAGGAACCTCTACACAGCTTGTTTAAAGCTCTGTGAGCAGACACAGCTGAATTATATTGCAGGGAAAGTGTGCGACTCTGCATTGGTGTGTTTATGTGTTTTCCAGCAAAAACACTGGTGGTCACCCCCTAAGGCTTAGCATTAGAGGGACATCTATTAAAGCGGCAGTTTCTGATCCATTTGCTGTTATTGAATTTTGCTTCATTCCTATTGCTCCCACCAATCCTCTTTGTTCAAGCGTTTTCCATTATGGAGGCACATTCAGGGTGCATTATTGCATTAACACTTAGACTGAATGTGCCACCAGAATTCCAGGCACTAAGGAGGAATTAGGCCAAAGCTAAAATGAAATTATTGGGACATCTGAGGGGAAAAAAAAAGAACTCTTAAGACTGTATCAATTCAGCTCATTTCACGGCTCACTGGAAGAGGAGACTTATTAATAGAGAAGCTGTAAACGACTTTGGCCTGTTTCTTGAAGTACTTAGTATGGAGTGGCTGGATTGTTCTGGCATGAGACCTTTCTTGCGTCTAATCCGGGCCTAGATTTAGAATTTTATGGGGTGCAGGTAGAATGTCAGGGAGGGCAAGTCTGGTTGCGCTGAGAGTTTGTCCCTCCAAGGACCTAAAATGCTTAGAAAACCATGTTGTCATCATATCAGTTCATCTATCCATACGCAAGTATCTACCACCGTATTCAGGCTCTATGTAAAAAACATGCAGCCATAGAACGTTTCAAAAGTTAAACCAGTTGAACTTTGACCTAGTAGGGACCTGGATTTGATAGTGACGTAGCGTCCTTTGCAATTTACGGAAGTGCCAACCATTTGAAAATTGATCACGGAGGAGACATGATTAATTTTGTTTTTTGCCCGGATGGAATTATGTGACACCAAGTCTTTCATATATTGGCCTATTTGTCCATCCATCCTCACATTTTTTTTCTTTTTTCTTTTATTTGATTTTTGTATTTTGTTGTCGTTTTTATGATTTATTTGTTTTGTTTTGCTTTGTCTGTTTTTTTAAAGTATTTTTTATTTCTTTACTGATCTAATCAAAATCCTGCATCATAATGAATCAGATTTGTTCATTTATTTTTTTACTTCTTTAGAAATTGATTTTCAAGCCAGATATTCAAAAGTGATAGAAGATTAACTTTTATCTTCGCAGAGTGCCTACCCCTCCTGAGTGAAGCCCGGCCTGCATTTACTTCAGCTCCAACGACCCGACACTGGTGCCATGTCTTTGTCTGAGCCAGGCAGACTTGTGGCCCGGTCCAGGCGGCCCTTCTTTGGGTTCTGCCTTTGCCAATACCCCCTGTGTTTGCTGCTGCCTTTGATCCTCCTGCTGACCAGACCTTGGAGCGGCATGTGTGCAGCACTAGGTAAGATGATCTAGACACGTGTCTCATTTAAAGGTCAGCCTGTGAAAGTGGCACACAAAAACACAGATGTATGGAAAAGTGACGGTCTATGTGCTTGTTGTGTGAGTGGGTGTCAGTCGAGGAGCGAATCCCAGCCTGTCAGTAGATCAGCCCTGAACTGTGGCATCGTTAATGTGTTTTGAAAAGGCGGGAGGTCCCATCAGCATGTTACTCATCATCTACTTGATTACAACATTTCCACAGTGGTCTGGACACACACACACACACAGACGCCTGCTGTCACCGCTGCGGAAGATCTGCCAGGCGGATTTTTTCTGATCGGGGAGATGGCATAAACATGGATCATTTTTCAATTGTGCAAACGATTTGACGCGATGATCCTTTGAGGGAGCTGATGTACTCAATGGAAGGTTTTACAGTGAAAAGGCAGAATTTCACAACAGCTGCTTTTAGACCACCTGCAGAGAAACTCAGCAGAACAAACAGTGCTGAGAGAAGGGTTTCCTTTTTCCCTCGTTAAACTTGAAAAAACGTATAAATTCAAACCAAGTGTTGCCTTTTTTTTTTCTCCATTAACAATGTGAAGTGCAGAGGGCGCTGAAAATAAAAGGAGGTATTATTCTAAATGCAAACATGATCCATTGTAGTAATAAAAGATCAAATGTGAATAACTTTCAAGAACCACATTAATTTAAAGGAGGTATTAGACTGTCAAGTAAAGTTGAATAGAAAACAGGAATTGATCTGGAGTTTGCCTCTTTGTTCTGGTGATGATCATGATGATGAAGAATCCAGCCATCACACTAAAGACTCCTGTTCTATATGCTTTCGTAGCCCACAAACAAAAATCCGATAGATTTCAACAAACAAAAATGTCAGCTAAAGATAAAGCTGAAACTATTCAACTTCTACCTTTGAATCAGACCAGGCATGTCCAAAGTCCGGCCCATGGACCAACTGCAGCCTGCGTTCAAATTTCCACTCCTGTCACAAAATCAATAAAATACAACCCCAGCACTTTCTAAGAACTATGATTTCCTGATTGTAATTGGCTGAATTACATTACAATCCATTGTAATCAGTTGTAAATCTGTGGCTATTTGACCTTCAGAGCCTAAAGGGCCAAACAAGAGGAATCAATTTATTTGGTTCTGCGATCAAATCGAAACAAAGTAACTATTTGTGTTGTTTTCCTGTTCACCTAAATGTAAAAGTTTACGGTGAGTATTTAATAGTGAATGATATGTAAAATTTCACATTTCATAACAGCTCAGTGGCCTTGTGGGGGAGTGTCTGCCCTAACGCTGGAAGGTTATGAGTTCAAATCCGTGATCAAGTCATACCAAAGACGATGCCTCCCTGCTTGATACTCTGCATTAAGGATTTGAATTGGGGGCGTTAAACCACCAAATGGTTCCCAAGCACGGCTGTATCTGCAACTCGCCGCTCCCCCAGGGCATTGCTCAAGTGCAGAGAACAAATTTTACACACCTAGGTGTGTACCAACTAATGGAACTTTAACTTTAGATTAACCAATATTTAATGTTGACAAAAGTTGTTTTTATTTATTTATGTCTGATCTTCAAACATGAACACAGTAATTTAGGTAGCAACAAATTAAAATGTATTTTTGTTTTTTACGACAAAATAAAAAAAAAAAAAAAGTTCATTTGTTTTAGATTTTCTTATTAGGGTTCAAAGAATGCAGATCGAATGGTTGGTCCTCACACATTTTCACCACATCTGCCCCCTTTGCTGAAACCTTTTAGACTTTTAACAAAGTCTTTTATTTTTTTAAACTATTTTCCATAACAAAATATGCAGCAGTTCAAACAATCCTGAGAAAGGTTTGACTCTGTTTAAATTTGATTGTGAAAGGACATATTTTGAAATGGTCTTGATGCTCATTTCTTTCCGAAATTATATTTTTTATGTTGTAAGCTGTTAAATTCCAAGAAGCAACAATAAATCGTAGCTAACACAGAAAAATTTAAATGGTTGGAAGGCTAACATCTAACATTTTTCCTCTTACTTATTGCAAGTCAAGGATGAAACATCTGATCAGAAATCATATTGTGAACTGATTTTTTTTCAAAATAAGACTTACATATTTACTTTTTTTTAAACCGTGGCCTGAAAAGTCTTGGCTGAGATAAACTTAGAGTTCCAATTACTTTTCTGTCACGCATCAAAGAGAAAACTCGGCAACATTATACTTACTGTTTCCATTTATATCCTGAGCACAGCAGTAGGCAGTCAGTCCTTCAAATGACTCCAAGTTACAAAGGTGTTCCATTAAAATCTGACTAGTTCATCTCAAACCTGGCTGGTACCTACAGCAGAGTGAGACCTACCATTAAAAAGACAGATATCCTCATTAGTCCCTTATTTCTCAGGCAGCTTTCAAGAACATCCTGATCACAACAAGTTTCCGTTGAGAGCAAATCTGTCCAGAGCCAGCGCCTTGCAGGGCTTTTCTCTAGCTGTTGGAAGAGGCTTAAGTGGTTACATTGCCAGTGGGGTTGGTTTTGCACGAGGATTGGTGCTGAAGTGCGTTTAAGAGAAAATGGAAAAACATTCTGGACTCAGCATAAAGCCCTCCAAAACCATGTTCAAGCCCTAAGAAGGACATGAAATTCAATCGTAATCCGATAGCAAGAAGAAAGCCGTTCCGGCCATCAATTCGTTTTCCCCTTTTAATAGCTTTCATTCTCCTACTGTTGATGAGAAAAGTGCAGTTCAGCTCAAAATGAAGAACATTTAAGGAAATTAGTCTAAATATGAGCAGTTCCATCTCAAAATGCAGGTGCAGGTGCCGCTTTTGCCCGTTGTTTTCCAGCTACAGTAGACAAACCATTGAGTGGCTGTTTAACTTACCTGTTTAACTAAGTGGGGACATGTTTAAACAGGGTTACAAATCAAACAGCCACTCTTAATAGACATTTATTTTTCATTTCTTGCTCCATCTTCAGTCAACACGACAAGATCTCACCCACCCAGACACAGGGGAGGAGGGATTCAGGTTGCCATGGTAAGGGTCATTCTGACTTCGCCCTGATGGATGGCAGCGATTCCGTAACTGAAGAGGAGTTAAGCTGGGCTCCATGGCAACAGGCCACAGACAGATAGCGAGGGGTGGTTGCTTCTCTGGTCTGACTCAGCCACTGTGAAAAGTGTAGGTTCAGAGCTGTTGGCTCAATATCACACTCGGAAATTGCTATTTTTCCTTCAGAGGGCAGCTTCAGTTGATAAGAATTCCACTGTAATCACTGGGATTGTTCTGCTGAAGTTCTCCGCTGAGACTAAGCATGAAGTTAACATGACTAGTGTTGCTCACTGAATTTATTAGGATCATCTCTATCTGCAACTGCAAATCCCCCTGTAGGTGTGCAGGCGCAGGATCTCGCCTCTGGTATTAATACATTTAAACCAATTATATGCTGTGAATTTTCAGCCAACACTTCATGTATCTGTGAAAAGCTCATGTGTCATGACAGCCTATGCTGCATAGAGGCAGACGGAGGGAGAAAGAGATGTTCCTCCACAGCTCGGCCCCATCTTTTATTTATGACCCACAGGAAGTCCTTCAGCTTGTCCTCTAGATGATACCCAGGAAGTAAGCACATTGGGGAAGCCATCAGAACACAAGCGAGCATGACCGTTCGCTCACAGTGAAATGGGGCGGGGTCAGCAGGGCTTGTTGCGGGTTGTGTACCAGCTTTAATTTCAGTTTGAATGCTTCTTTTTCCCCTCCTTTTTTAACGTATATTTTTTTCCTGCTTCTTGCTATTTCTCAGCTCCTCCAAGGTTCACAAAAATCCCCACTGACCAGATCGGAGTCTCTGGGGGCGTGGCATCATTTGTGTGTCAGGCCACTGGGAACCCGAAGCCTGTCGTCTACTGGAACAAGAAGGGCAAGAAGGTCAACTCCCAGCGCATTGAGGTGGTTGTCACAGTGAACAATTTTCACTTTTTAAACAATAGCATCATGAAAGGACAAATGTGTCAATGGTGATAATGTTAAATCTTTAACAAAGTTTTTCATCTTGATATTTTAGTTTAAAGACCCACTCAGAGGAAATTTGTTTTTGGTGTTTTTAACATGTTCTTCAGGCATTTTCTCATGTTGGAGGACAAATATAAAGAAAATGAAACTTAAAATTGGTTTTTAGAGTATTTAACAAGTTATTCAAATTGTTGAGAATCAGGAGCAGACAAAAAAATGCCACTTGAAAAAGAGCCTATTTGTGACACAGAAAATTCGCTGGGCGGGCCACAAGCTCCCTGCTCCAAGCTCTCTGGAACAGGGAGGGGAAAGGGGGGCGGAGTTGCTATGTGCCAATAGCTCTGCCCACAACTCGAGGTGAATTTCTAATAAACTACTGGTGCTCAGCAGAAACTATGTCACAAGTTTTTTTATTTTGGCAAAAAACTGCATACTCATAATTAAAAGACCACTGGGAACGCTTTTACAATAGATCAAGAGATGATCAGAGTGGGTCTCTTAAAATGCTAGTTTTTCACTTCAGCTGATAAATTTAAAAAAATTAAATTTTGCAGAAAAAAACAGATTGATACTACCCTGGGATTTGTTTAATTATGACATTTCAGCTCTTTAAGTAAGAAGACTTGGCAGCAGGTGGAAACAAGGATTGCTGGCTAATTAAAAAAAATTCAGCCAGCTTTCCAAAACTCATCAATTAATAACTTTTAAAGATCGATTTTTTTGACTCCCTTTCCTTCTTTTAATTTTATTATGATTTATGAAGTAACAGTTCTGTAAGGTCAGCACCAAAAAAAAGTTCCGCTCAACTTCCCAACAAGACACCGCCCTTGATCTCTTTCATTTGCAGTCCAGCCTCCTCTTCCCTCACATGACTATGTAATGCATTAGCATAAAGCCTTACTGCTTAATACTTTGGCATATTTCAAACAAAGGAGCGATCATAAAGAGAGGATTTGTTCGGAAAAAGGGTCTAAAACAAAGCACTTTAAACTGAATGACAGGAAGGGGAAAAGACGGGATTTAGTTGCTTAAATATGCATGAAGCCAGATGAACATAGACATTAAAATGAGGTGCTTTTATTTGCCTGTCTGGAGTCATCGTCTAGAAGTGTAAATTCTATGATTGGGCTTGAATAAATCAAGCTGTAATTCTGAGCTAGACACAGTGTTGACTCTATGCTTTTATTGCGACAGACTCCAATATTGATCTTCTCGTCAAATCTATTGAAACAAACAAATCAGCCCCAGTCATTTTTATTTAGCAGCTATTATGCAGCCATAAAACAAAGATAAATAAGAAAAAGTGGTTGTAGGGTCATTAAGTCCAAACCAAACCCGCAGCTTTTTATTGTTACACTCTAAAAAGAAAAAAGTTGATCCAACTTAATTGAATCACTTCAATTGGTAACACCTAATTGTATTAAGTTTATTCAACCTAAATTTTTATGTCTATCCAACTCAATGTGATACGTTGATCCAACTTAATTGAATTGCTTCAATTGGTAACACTTAATTGAATTAAGTGTATTCAACTAAAATTTTTATGTTTATCCAACTTAAATTGATACGCTGATTTCACTTAAATGAATTACTTCAATTGGTAACACCTAATTAATTTAAGTTTATCCAACTTAATTTGAAATGTTGATCTAACTTATAGAAGATCTTTTTTCAATTTTGATTGTATGACTTGAACTAACATTTTTCTGAAGTTTCCACCACTGGGGGTGGTACTTTCATATCAAAGACATGAATGATCCAGCAATGTCACACATTACTAGGCAGGAGCTCACATGTCACGAGCTCTATCTTTAATAATTGGGACTTAAGGTCTTTTACCGCACAAGGGGTTGGTCATCATCCTCTACCAAACTCTAACTCATGGTGCAGAAAAAAAATGAACATAACAGGTTAAATTACTAGTTCAAACATAGTAAAACAGCTGGACAACAAAACCCATGGACAAAAACTCACACTTAAACCACAATCTGCCCAGATAGGCAAAGAAAATGGTATCCCACAATGCCTTGCGCTGCCTCACGTTATGACATCAATATGCATTGACAGGTTCACACCAAAGTTACACCAACTTAATTAAATTAAGTTGATTGAAAGTAAAATAACTATGTCAGACAACTACTTGTTATTTTTAAGTTGAATGAACTCAAAAAAATGATTTATTTTCACCAAACTAAATAATTAAGTTAGAACAATGTAAAAAAGTACATCTTTCCAACTACAGCCCAAATACTCTTTTTAGAGTGTACTTTTATATAGAGATATAAAATATTTAGTTACATGTTAATTTTTAAGTTTTATTTTAAATTCACATATAAGTACTAATTGCTTTGTGATCTAGAAGTTTTTAGTGTCTTGACTATAAATAAATGAACATATTGAGGTCACCTACTTTTAAAAACTACATTTCAACAAAGTGACCTGATAGGCCTCTTATGTCGGTAAGTATAAGGTCAGAAAACATGAGCATCCAGATGTCTTCAGGGGTTTGATTTGATTGGATTTCTTAAACAGGAAAAGATTAAAAAACAGTCTGGCTTTCAGCCGGTTCCTGCACTGCAATACATACAATTCCGACACACAACACACATAACAAGACAAGAGAGAGAAAAAATTAAAACCCTAAATACATGAAAAGTAAAATAATCTGTAAATCATGTTTCCTTTAGGCATTTCAGCTAAAAAAAAATGGTAGAGTTCACTGTAATGATTGAGGATGTAAGAACTTATACTAAGAACAATTTGATCCATATTATAATTTATGGTTGCTGATATGATTCATAACTGATATTGGTTAATATGGTGCATATTAATAAAAATATCTGTTAATATGCCAGAGTTAGCCAAAGGACTATTTTTTTCATCTGCAGTCCCTGGGTAGATGTTAAAATCACCCTAAAAGATCAAAATAAATTTACATATTTACATAACATTACATACATATATTAAACAATGCAATCAATAAAATTAGCAGTTAACCTTAAAACAAATTGGTGATAAAAAAATCCAAAATCATACAAATTTAAGAACATATGCACACAGAAAAGACAAGACAGTAGCGAGGATCGGCGAGGAGGTTTACTCAGTGTTGACAGCTCTGATTGTCAATGAGCCATTTCTTTATGTCATAGTAAAATACCATGTCTGAATCCAAATGGTATTTTCCATTAGCGATATAGTTGTTTTATTTCATTTTGAGGTTAATTTGATTTAAAATTTTCCTCAGATAGATCAATCTGGTTGGATATATAAATCGATTCATTAATTAGGTCGATTGATCGTTGCATTCCTGGCACTAATGCAACATGAGCTGGTTGATGTGGATTTGCCCGTTTACACTGCTGTGACTCGCCGCCTCGCTGTGTGGTTCTGTCTGTCCAGACGATAGCGTTTGATGAGGGTGCGGGCGCCGTGCTGAGGATCCAGCCGCTCAGAGCTCCTCGAGACGAGAATGTCTACGAGTGTGTGGCACGCAACAGCGAAGGGGAGTTGTCTGTCACTTCCAAGCTGTCCATCATGAGAGGTAAGGTGCAGAGAGACGCACAAGCACAAACGGCCTAAGACATGCTTTTTTTCTTCACGATTGCTCCGTTTGCTTCAGCCATCATTCCTGCATCACTGGGCTGTCGGTTGTAGATATGACAATAGAGCAAAGCCACACCCTCCCTGCAAAGCGGTCTGCAGTGAACTGTTCTTTTTATAGTCCTTCTGAGTGCAACAGAGCGTGATCTGGCCACAGAGTGGGCCAGACACCATGCTAGCTCAGGGGTATTTCAGTGGTTCGGTTTGCTGTAATCATTGCACTTCCTGGCCAGATTGAGAGTGTTAATCTAATGTTGACTGTCTCTTTGGGAGGAAACCTATCAAATGTGGCGCTTCAACATGTTATGAGCTTAAGTTGCAGCAGGCAGCTTGGAATGTGAGAACTGGCTGCTCGCCCAGCACAGCTGGAAGGGATAAGGAAGAAGAGGGTGGCTGCTCAGACCGATGCTTGACAAAGACAATTTATCAGAATTGGTTGAGGTTTTTTTAAACAACGCTTTGTTACAAGTGACTGGGGAGGAGAGCAAAAGCCTGGGTGCAGCAGGTGGAGCAGATGAGGAGGTGCAAGTGACTTAAACGGGAGGATGGCGAAGCGGGAAGGGGGGTGTGCAGGATGGAGAAGATTGATGGGGATTGTGGAGATGCCAGGGGCTGTGTGGTAAGCAGGAGGTTTGTAACTCGGGGAATAGACTCCCGTCCATCTGTTAACCGACCCGTCACAGCCCCAATCTAAAGCACATTACCACAGAAACGAGATCTCATGGGTTAGACTCCCAGTGTGTGACTGGTTGTGTGTCCTTGTCCAGTTGTGTTAGCTTTACTGTCGCTGAGGTCTGCTCTTAATTATGTTTCCACAGCTAGAGTTTCCGAAAACTGTACTCAAGAGTGCTGTACCCTCTAGTATTATTGTCATCCAAATAATTACTTACTTGAGTATAGAGGAACAAAGAAACAGTTTAAAAAAGCAACTTAGCGGAGGATTTTTAACTAAATTTCCCTTCAGGGATTAATAAAGTTGACCTTGAATCTTGAATCTTGAATTTTTGATTGTCATCTTAAAAATATGGAAACAGGCAAATAAAAATGAAAAATACTTTAAAGTGGTTGACAGCAATAAGCCTTTTTTGATAAAACAAATTAGAGATGCACAAAATTTAATTTTTCACAATTTTAGAAAATTCCAATATTTTCAAAAACTTGTTGACCAACATAAAATCTGATAGCCAATAATAAACTGAATTTAGTTTTTTTTTTTTATATTTGTAAAGCTCCAATGAACAACTGTCATCCACAGGCTGTGCGCAAAAGGCGAGACACATAAACCAGGTTAATATATTTATGACTAATAATTCCTCAATCGGTCATGGCCAATACAAACATCCAATTTTTAAGCCTCAGCTATACATTTCCGTCTGCCCTCTGCAACGCTCTCAAGTAACCACTTTCAATGAGATGTCAATATAAGCATGCGTAATTGCACGTTTCAGGCTTCAGTGTTTTAATTTCACACTCACGCATAGCTGCACAAGTTTTGGGTTTTACGTACAACATGAGCAGCAATTGAAGGCACATTAAAAGTTAAAGCAGGTCAAAATTTGACAAATGAGGAATTCGGATTTGGTAGCGTCGTACAGATGATGTCCACATTAAATCACGGAAGAGTTGATGATGGAGGAGAAATTGATATTTGTTGCTTGCGCCTGGTCAGAATTATGCGACACCAAGTCTTCCACACATCAGAATAAAGTTGTGAAAGAAAAACTTGGGTCCACAGATTTGCACCGCGTTGACATTTCACACCTAGCCTTCAGTTTTTTTCTCTATTGAGGCATAGATTCTTTCCTGTGTTTGAGTTATTAGTCAATTTCTTTTTATAGAAAATAAATGTTTTACCTGCCACCACTGATGCTCCACAAGCATCAAACCGCAAGTTGTTGACATTTTTTTTTTTATTCTAAATCCCTTTAATCAGATTCCGAGGCGTTTACAGTGTGCTGCAGGCTCGCTGATGCATTCTTGGAATTTGCTTGGTCAGAGCTGCACTACATCAATGAGACTAATTGGAAGAAACCTTTGTTGGCTATTAGCTGATTCATATTACTACACATCCCTAGAATAAAAAGTACAAATGTTGCAAGAGAAAAAAAAAGACAGAAACAGACCATTGTAGCTTAATTAGTGTTCTGCTTTCCTCTACATCTTCTCACATGGTAAAATTTGTATAAATTTTACAAAAATGTACTTAAAAGGGTGTAACTGAGTGAATGTAATTTGTTTCCATTCAAGTCTGCCTCTCTGTGAGCGCAGAGGGATGGGTGAGTGGGGTGCGGGACATCAGCAGATGAAGATATGCTTAATCAGATTCAGAGGCGTTTGACTACGGTTAAATATTTCCCTGAATCAGAGTGGACAGACGGTGTGTCTGCAGCCAGAGATCCCGTGATTATGCTGTTTACTATTTGTGATGTTTACATCATTGAATATTTGTCACCCACTAGATTTTGACAGACTTTGTCAGCTGCTCCTGTCATAGAGAATGTATGAAGCCAGTCGGTCAAGAGCCAGGGGACCAGTTTTCTGTTCTGGTTCTATGCGATTACATAACAGAGTAAACTTCTTTAAAATATTGGGAATATTTTATTCGTTACAGTCCTGATCAAACTGTTTGCTTGCAAGTAATTAAAAAAACTAATATAGTCCAGGCGTTACATTTTTATTTGTTCAAAATTTTTATGTTATAGAACAGTTTAAAGGTGGAATCAAAAAGTGTGCCAAATTCAAGTTTTCTTGAAAACCATTATTTAAAAGGAAATTTTTCCTGAGGTAATACGATTTATTTTTGTCAAATTGTTCTCTTTTTACTAATTTAAATAGTTTCAGGACAAATCAACCTGATTAGAGCTTTTGAAAGGCTCCTCATGTATGAGCCATGTGATATTTTTATTTTTGTGATGATGGCTTCTGTTTTTGGAAGAACACAGATGCTTCCCAACAGGAGCATGACATAGTCAAGCGTCCATTTTTAAAGGCAAAACTAAATTAATTTCTCCCATCAAGTGCAACTGAAAAAAAACTGTAGAGAAATAATTTGATCTGTCTTGCAATGGAAAAACACAAATTTGCACAAAGATTCACAAAAGTGGATGAGATTTCATTCCATTAAAGCACAATATTCTAATTAGAAAAATGTGATTTTGCAAAAGTTATGCTAAAATCTAAATTAGGATGAAGAAATGATACTAAGAAATATGACAATATAGTATAAATAGATGGATAATCACTTCCTCCCACCTGTCATGTCTATTTTTGAGAAATGTTATGCCTGTATAGCAGCAGTTAAGCCTGTTGGCTGAACAGAGAACTGCAGAATAGATCATGTCATCCAAGAATGCTGCTAAGTGCAGAAAAGTGAAATTCCGCTTGGGTATGTTTTCCTTGCTTTTTGTTTATGGTTCTTTGGAGAAAAGCATCACCCACCACAGAAGTAGACGGGAGGCTTTCCATTATTGCTCCACACCATTCTCCACTCCCCATGAAAAGTCTGTCCATCCCCTGACGTGATTCATCTTTTTTTTTAAATGGCTGAATTCTGTACTGTGTGAGGGGCTTGTGGCTGGCCACGGGATATCGGCTGCTGCTCTATAGGCTGCTTAATGGATGCAGATCCAGCAGGTTATGGTCAAGATGGTCCTTCTTTTGTGTTTCTCTACCGTCATCATACCCCTTTCCATCCCCTTCACTTACTTGCTACTTTCTTTACTGCATTCATATTTTTCCACTGCAGCTTCTTCCCTTACCCCATAGGAACAACCGTTTCTAATTTTTCCTCCTTTGTTTTATTCATCTTTTCATTATCTTTGGTCCCACGTCATCAGTCTTGACTCTATTTTTTTTGTGCATTTTTCAGACTTGTCTCTTTTCTAAGCGGCTCATTTTGGTAAAGACTGCAGTTCCTGTTGTCTTGCCTTCATCAGACAGGAATACATATCTGCACTTCCGCATATCTGAAAACCTCTGGTGGGCGAGAGATTCTCATTACTGCGGCTGTGCATTTTAGTGTGCGTGCATGACCTTCAATGTTGTGTTAGAATGAATACACTGATTCTTTATTTTTCTGTGTGTGTGCAAGTGCGCCTTTATCTGCATCCGTACGCCTGGTTTTTGCAAAGTAATCCTGATTAAATTCACCTCCCGGTGTCCCATTTTAGGAGAAAGGGAAGTGAGGCATCGAGGAGGATGAGAGCGTGAAAGAGCAGGAGCTATGCGCTGCAACCACCCTTCACATGAACAACAGTCAGATCAGTGATTCCCCGCAGGCGTTGGCTGCTTCGGCAGGCCTGCGGCTCAGGCAGCATTTCACTCTGAAACAACTGAAAGTATAAACTCAGCCTGCAAGAGGATTATGCTACTTGAGTGGAGAACTGTCTTTTTCATCACATGCCCTCAGCTTCACTTTCCATCCATTCTCTGCTCTCCTTTCTTCTTTTCTTGCATTCTATTCTCCTCGCCTGTTTTACACAGTTCTTTGTGTCGCCTGTGTCATCGTCAAGTCCCTGATGATAAAAAATAGAGCGCGGGACAGAAGAGGACACGTGTTTTTTTTTTTTTTTGGTGTGATTGATCCATGATGTTGAGCTTGAATTTGCATTGTGGTGTGATCTATTATCATAAAGTTCTATTAGCATTTAAAGTGCTCCCTTTCAGGCCTCCTGAAGTCTCTGGGAGTTGGTGCATTAGAGTCTCTGAAGACTGCTGTGTGCTGGCAGATTAATCCTGTATCAGGCTGCCTGAGATCAGCTTTTATGCTGCCTTCTTTCATGCACATTGCCATTTTCCACTGAAATGTGAATAAGCAACCTGTTTTTGAGCAGGGTGGAATATGTGCAGTGTAGGAGAGAAATGACTTATCTTTTTTGTGTGTAGGAGGAAAATACAAGGAGATACAAGAGGTAAAAAAAAAAAAAAAAATCTGGATTCACGTTTGTTTGTTTGCATCCTTTGCATTATGTGTTTATCTCTTTGGGTGTGTGTTTTTCCTCTTTACTTGTGCTGCTTCTAAGCGCACGGACACACAAATTGTTTGTTTGCCCAGATCTGGTTGGCTCAGCTGACTGTTTTTGGGCACCAGGCCTGATTGCCCTTCTGCAAACATAACCAGGCCAAAATGTACACTCTCAACCTCGTCATACACACAAATACACACACAATGCTCCATGGAATAATGCTGCAGAAAGCTTGCCAATGTTCCCCAAAACCCTGTTGACACACGCAGTGTTTGGATAAAAAATGTGCATTTTTCCATGGGCTGTTTTATCAATTTAACCAGGAGATAAAAAATAAGCTTGACTTTTGTGCAGCAGTGTTTGTGTTTGATAAATGATTCATTTTGCGAAAAGTGCGCTCAAGGCCATGCCCGCAGTATCTATTTCAAGCGGTCGCTTAGTCATCCAGGAACCTGGCAGAATACCTGTAGCTTCCCGTCCTCTGCTCCAGCAAACTGTGCTTAAGAGTCCACTACGACTGCCTGCTGTTCAGTCTAGAGTGCAGAGTTTACTTCTACAATGTATGCTAAAGTGCTGCATTTATCTGTCTTTTATGAGAACAGTCCACCAGAGTCACTTTGCGGGTTTACACAATAGCGAATGTTAAATGGACTGCACATGTGAACGCTTCCCTCAAAGCCTGCTGACTGTTCACATAGTTTCACAGAACGAGTCACACTCTTTCTAAAGCTCTGTCGTGTGCTCTCTCAGGTCACGTATTCTTCAAGAACTCGTCTTTCTCTGGGATTGGACTTGGGAACATTTCCAGTTCTTAAATTTGCAACATCTGGATAATGTCAGCTTGCACATCTGCTTGCTTTGTTCGCTGAACTTAACGAGGTTATTCAGTGGCTGTTATGCTGCAGATGAAATGATTTTGACAGTGAACAGCAACAGGAAATCTAGACTCTTCTCTTGATTCCTTAACCCCTCCATGACATGTGCTGCAGTTGGATTTAAAACCGTGACGAAAACATCTCCCCTCGTGAACAATGTTGAATTATTCAATGTTGTCCAAACAAAACGTTGTGACCTAAGCATGCTTTTCTGATCAGCTTATTGTTAATAAAATTCAAATCTTGATGAGTCTCGATTTCCTATGTTTGCAGATTTGTTTTTCTGCATCCTTGTTTTCTTTCTCATCACCATGTTAATTTTAGCAATATTCTCCTAACATCCAGCAATGCAAATTTGTCCTCTGTAGAGGACATTTCTAAACATGAATAGCTCCCAACCACTGCTTACTACTGAATTTGGGGCTTTTCAATGACACCACATGTGAAGGGGCGGGACTCTGGCAATCGTAATTGTCGGTGGATTTCATTTTTACTGTATGCTGGTAGACAGGAAAATATCTTGCAAGCTAACAAAATAATTAGCTGCCCATCTGAATGACATTAAATTTTTTGAAATTGACTCTAACCTTCAGTTTTCGTGCATTTTTCACATAGAGCCCGGAAATGGATTTTTGTGTAGCATAAGCACGTCTTTACATAGACTTTTCATTGGAAGCAGTTGCTCTAATGCGTGTTTTTGAACCCGTTGTAAATGTAGCATAAGAGTTTATGTCCTGTTTTGTTTTTGTATTGATTTAACAATTTTTTCAGAGGATAAAAATCATCATTTATTCAAGGTATCAATTTTTCCATAATCTTGTTTCTCCTACTTTACTGTTTTTGTTTATGGTCCACTAACATCGCAACATAAGAAGCATTAATAAATCAATGACTTCCAGACAAAGTCAGATTCTTAGTGGATTGCTCCAATTAACAGCTGAGGAGTCCATGTAGCAGTAGCCAGCGGAGTGATAAAAAGACCATCTGAACTCTCTCAGGGGAGGGACGGGTTCGGGGGAGGGCAAAGAGAAGCAGATGTGGGCCTAGCATATTCCTCTCCGTAGGGAAGCGCACCTCCTGACCTGCACATCGATCTCCTTCCCCTGCCTCCTTTCTCTTCCTATCCGTCCCAGCAATGTACTGAATGCAGGTTGATAATTAGCATTGATCAGCCGAGGATGTTGTGGAGCAGGGGGGGCCAAAAATGGAAACCACTGCGGTCTCCATTTTCTGGTGTCAAAAGTTTGGCATGTCGGGTACAGTAAACATCCTCGCCTGTGAGGTTCGATTTTTGCGGCAGTCCCCGGTGCTTCCTCTTCACAGCATCGGGAACGGCGTGATGTGTCTATCTGACAGGGTCTCTTTGCCACTGATGACTATCGAAACAGAGAAAGAGAGCAGCAGATCCTATCTCCATTCAACCTCTTCTCTTCATCGTGGAGTCTGTTAGCAGATGGTGTGTGTCTGTCATGTGGTTTGGTAGAAGGGGGGGGTTAGAAGAGAAGAGAAAACACAAATTGAACCTGAGGCTGCAGTCCCAGGCTTTGCAGATTGGGCAAGTTAACTGAGGTTGAAGAAGCACACTTGAAGCTGGTTCTGCTGGAATTCACAAAAGGAGGTTACAGCTTGATTTAAATAGCTTGCAAATTACAATTTTAATTAATACATCTATTGCTTCAGAGCTAGAGGAATATATTGCCTTTTTTAATGGTGCCTGTTAACGAGAGTGGCTAAAAGGGCAAGAGAGGAAGAAACAGGTGGGCTGGTGGATGCTAGATTACGTGTCTGACCATCTGGACTGTTGTCACCGGGAGCTGTTTTCCATTCAGTAGAAATGCCCATGACCAAAAGCAACAGCTATTCTCTGTGCACACTCTAACTTTTTATGTGTATTTTTGCTAGTGGTGCCGCATGCCATGAATCTAAATTTTCCCAAAGTCTGTAAAGGCAATAAGGTGAACATGAAGGCAAATTTGCACACACATAAACGGCTCACATACCCACCTGTCCCATGCCCCCTAACATGATCAGACATATTCAGACACTTCCGGGATCAGTCTCTCTAATAGTTGGTACATTTTTTACAATTACTGCTAACACGTTCTTATTACCCCCAGTGCCCCGTCCCTCCTCTTGATTCCACCTTCTAATTGCTGCTGCTGTTTCTGAACAGCTCTCTGCATAGTGATTAGACAGCAATCATTACCAGAGCCTAACATGGAGCCCCACCTCTTTGAAATCTCACATTTCAACACCACATCCTCCAAACACGTGCCCCTGGTTTAGTCATGTACAGTGTGGGTGTGCATGTGTGTCAGTGCTGAAGTAACTCCCGCTGACTGGGCGGTGTGTTTATACTCTTCAAGAAGCAGCCTGTCAAACACACATGAAAACCTAGCTGTGTTCCTCCCCACCTGCTGTATCAACTAATGACTAACTGGCTGTAGGACAAAGCCGGAGCCTTTCATCACAAAGGCCACACTGCTTCAGCTGTCTGAGACTGTATCTGTGCTTTCAAAGGTCTGCAGATGCTGCCGAGAGGAACAGTAACTCTTACATGACTGCGCATGTGAGCTTGTCCTATGTTTCACCGCGTGAGGGAAAGTAAAGGCTGAATGTGTGATGAGGCTGACTGTTTCAGTTCAGGCAGACAAACCAGCTACTTGTGTTTTAGAGGGCTGCAGGTACGCTTGCGCAACAAGAGCAGCCTGAAACCTGAGCAAAATCTAAGAGCCGAAAATCTGGGTTAATATTGGAAATGTGTTTTACCAGAGCTTTGGGTAAAATATTCATAGAAATCTGTCAGAAATCCTTAATACAAAAATAGAACCTAGCTCTAGTGAAATGCAGTTAGATTTTGTTAAATGCTTACAATCAAAGCTAATGACCGATACATTAGCATTCTCAACATGCAGTTACAACCATATATTGATGGCAAAACAGTTGTGACGATTCTTTATGACTGCTGTATTTTTCTGAGTATCCGTTGCGTTTTCACAGTTTGGCCAGGGGTGCGACTTATACTCAGGTGCGACATATATGTGGTTTTACTTGTTTTTTTATAAATAGGCTCATATGTTATTTTCGGTCTGACAATCACCAGAGGGCATTGTAGGCGATTGTATCAGTATTTGCTACTGACAGCAACCAAAACTAATAACCAACACGTTAGCATTCTCAGCATGGTGTAACAGCCATATACTGATGGCACAACAGTTGTGACTACTCTTAATGATTAGTGTAATTTTAAGATTATAAGTCGCTTTTTTGCATAGTTTGGCCGGGGGTGCGCCTTATACTCAGATGCAATTTATATGGGTTTTTTTTTTTTTCTAAATAGGCTCATATGTTCGTTTCTTTCCCAATATTAACCTCGAGGGTGCACTGTAAATGTTTGTATCAGTATTTGCCCCTGTTAGCAAAGCAGAAAAAGAAGCTCCGCTCAGTCTTACCCTAGACTTGGTAGAATTGTTCCAAAGTGACATAGAGAATAAAGAATTGTATAGATTTAGTTATTTATTGTGATATAAAGAGATTACCGTATTTTTCAGAGTATAGGTCAAGGGATTTTTCATTGTTTTTCATGCATTTTGTTGACAATTTTTCTCAAAAGTGCGAATCATACAGGATTTATTTGATTTTTTATTGTGCTTTTTTAAATACTCTGGTGCAACTTAAAGTCCATAATTTACAGTACATAGTATTTGTTCAGTGTAGGTTTTAAACTTTAAGAGGGTTCCCACACTTACCAATACATGTTGTTCCTGAGCTTACTTGACTTCCAAAGTCCAGTTTATTTGGCTACTATGATTACTCTGCTCAGGATACTTGGGCATCGCGCTTAACTTAAAAGCATGATTTCTTTTTGTAACAAAAGTGTGTACCCAAGTATTTTTTCTACCTATTCATTGAAAGATGGTAGAGCAAGAAAAATTGTAGACACAGAACATTGCTTTATCATTCTGTGGAAAAATGGCAGCCATGCAGAGCCACAAATATTTAAGATTTATGTGCCCACAGACCAGCTGTAAATTTGGGGAAGCCAGCAGTTCTAAGTGCTGTGTGCACTAAGCATGCGTTGAAGAGGTAAAACCACACATTTAAGTTAAGCTTTGATTTGAATTTAATATGGGTATAGCAGAAACATGCTAGAAGCGGTTGGATGCTACACTTTTCCTGCCTTTTTACTTTCTTGGTTTTGGGTCCACTTAATTTCTATGTACAGTAGAGTGGAGATGAAAACTGGGATATTTCCTACTCTGATCATCATCTGTTATGTTAATTTACCTTGAGAATTACAGTAGATCACTATACATTTTAGAAATATTAAATCCTGAGGTTTTAAAGCAGTGCTGTCCGATTCCAGTTATTGAGGGCCATTGTCCCACTTGCTTTTCAGATTATTCTGCCCCACCTACCTCTGATTATCTGAATCAGATGTCTTTCATGAAGTGGCAACAGCAGGAGGGAAATGAAAAAATAAGCATGATTGTCCTTCAGGATTTTTTTATTTTTCAGCAAATTGCTTTCTATAATGGTTGACTGTCCAGCACTGGTCTTCAAGCGCTCACATGCTGCTTGTTTCCCAGGTATCCCTGCTTTTCACACTGCAGATTACCTGAAAAAAGGTGATTTTAGACTGACTGGACACACTTGATCCTGTAATCAACTGCAAATAGAGCAGGGATTGCCAGGAAGCAGAAGTGGTAGCAATCAGAGTTGGACAGCCCTGCTGAGAGCTTTAAATTTTTTTTACTTTTATAATTTAGTCTGTAGATGTCTTCTATCTTGTCTGGATATCCTGCATAAATTTTCTCTTTTTCTTTCTCTTTCCTCTAGAAGACACATTGGAAGCTGGCTTTCCTAGTATAGACATGGGTCCTCAGCTGAAAGTGGTGGAGCGAACAAAGACAGCAACCATGCTGTGCGCTGCCAGCGGCAACCCTGACCCAGAGATCTCCTGGTTTAAAGACTTCCTGCCTGTTGACCCCAGCACAAGCCAGGGTCGCATCAAGCAGCTTCGGTCAGGTGAGAGTTTTATTTTCTTTTATCTCTGTTCCTTTTTCTATGCCAACGAAAAAACAAAGGGTCCATCTGAACAGATAAATTTGCGGTCAGGTAAATCCTTGTTGCTCTAAATTTAGAGATTATCATGTTTTAATTATGATTGAGGGATTACATGCAGCTCTCTGTGTTCATTTGCATCCCTCAGGGAAGTAAAACCCTTTTTAAGCCAGTTTCATTAAAAGGATGTTTATGCCAGTCGTAAGCCAGAAAGGGAAGATGCTGGTTTAACACAACACATTTCTCTTATATGTTGTGCTCTCTGAAATTGGAAAATACTTGAATATAAATATTTAATTAAGACAAATAAGATGTAGTTCAAGCCATACATACTAATAAATCTGAAAAGTAGTGAACCAGCACACAAAGCTGTATTAAGATCGGAAAAATTGTTTTTTGTAAGACCTTTCTGTAGTTGGAAGACATGATTTTTCACAGCCATCTCTTGGGGAATCCAAAGTGATGGTCAGGCAAAAGCTTTCTGTTGTTGCTCCATTCTTATTTGTACCCCCACAGTCTTGCAGCTTTCATATCATCAGTATGTCAAATTTAGTCTCAATTAACTGTGGGTGAACATCTGCACCTGTGTTTGCAGGAATTGTCGCCCTCTTAGTCAAATGAAAATGCAGCAAGTTAATGATTTTTTAATAAATAACTAAATTTGGATTTCTTTTAAAAGCAGAAAGACCAGAAATACTCAAGATCTCAAAGGACAAAAATAAAACAGAGAAGTTTTTTTTTTTTTTTACTAAAAATGTATTGCTTGAAAGCTGCAGTGAAGACTTTTCTTCATGCCAGAACGCAGAAGGGTGTCAACATTTGATTCAAATGAGACAGTATCAAAGATTGGCTTCCATTAATTAGAGAAAAAGTTTTTAAAAGGCCTCCTCTGATCATCTTTTGATCTATTTTAGAAGCATTTTTCAGTGGTATTTTAATTATAATTGCACAGTTTTTAGCAAAAATATAATAAAACAATATCATTTTCTAGGACATAATTTCTGCAGAGCAGCAGTAGTTCATTAGAAATTTGCCCCTGAGCTGTGGACTGTAAGTGAAGAGTAAGCCCCTCTTCGCTTCCCATCATCCATCTGTTTACACCCCTTACAACCCCAACATAACACTGGAGAAATCCAGTAGTACATTTTTGAGCCAGATACCAGCTCAAATGAGGAAAACAAAGGCGTACATGGATCTATTTGGCTGCAAGTGGATGCATCAGAATGGAGCAGGTAGCTTGTCCCCTGCCGTTAGCTTCTACGTTATACATACAAGCTTCTTCCAACTGCATTTTGTGTTTGTTCCTGATTCACAACGATTTGAATAAAGAAATACTCAGAAATGCAAGCTTAATTTAATTTTAATTTTTCTTATGAATTTTATTTTATCCTCCATCATGAGAAAAAATGCTACAAGAATATGTTAAAAACACCAAAGACACCATTTTCATAGGAGTGGGTCTTTAAACAAAAGTTTTGCTGATGAATTTTTGACATTAATTTTCTAACCTAACAATGAACCACCAGTGATTGAACAGTTTTTATATAAAAATAAAAATTATTATCAGTTTTTGTTTTTTTCTTTTTGGTCTGAACTAGAAATTATCTGCTTTGGTGCAAAGTTTATCAGCGTCATATTGTTATGAATTGCTCCTTTTCTAAGCTGCTCACATTTGTGCTCTTTACAAAATACAGCGAGTTGTTCTTACTGTGCCTAATCATAAGTATAGTTTCTTTCTAATAGCCCATTGATGTGTCGAAATGAGAGCTTGCTACTGTGACATAAACGACAGAATACCTACAGTGTAATTACCTTTGTGAAAACAGTCTGCAGTGTGGCTGTGGGTGGTGGGTGGAGTGTGGAGTAGAAATAGCTTTACAGCTGCATGGATGCAGGTGAATGATCCTAAAATGAGGCACACATGAGGTTTGAAGAGAAGCAAGGCTTTCAGACCTGAAATATATTCATCAGAAATGTCATCACCATGCCCCGAGGTATTTTTTATCTTGTGAAAGCAGTCTGATAATGTTTGTCTTGGATACATTTATTTGTGTATTTTTTTGTGTGTCATATCACGTTAGACAGAAAAACAAATGATTTTATTGCAGGTGCTTTAGATTTTAGACCCTGTTTCCCTGTTACCTTACTCTGTGATGTGTTGGCCCTTTTCAAGAGTAACACACTGTTTTAACGTATATTTATCATCAGTGAAACAGCAGCAAGACAAATCACTCAGTGAGAGCCATCGCCAGCTTTAATAGGATTTCAAATCACCCAAAGTATCGCAAACCTGAGCAACAAAATGTGCTGCATAATGAACCAAATGCTGCAGTGAAATGGCTTTAAGAAAATCAATCACACATGAACGAGGCACAAAGTAGCACTAAAATGCGTTATGGATGAAGCACTTCTTTAGGGTAAAATGGCTAATGGTGGTCAGGCAGTGGATTACATTCACTGGTCCGCACTTGATGTGTTTTGGTCCATAATCTCTGCTGTTCCTTTTCTCTCTGTGTTGGGTCTGGGAAATAACTGTGTGCCCTATATTGGTCGAGATGAAAAATGAAAAAAAAAAAAAAAAAGACTGCCTGTGCATCTCACAAAGCGGAACTCTGAGCTGTCTCGCAGCTCTTAAGTACTCATCATCTGCGGGGCATTCCTTGAGCAGGTCCACAGCCGGGAACACTGTGCTTATACCGCTAATATGATACCTGCACACACACACACACACACACACACACATTGTCTGCTCCTGGGGAGAGAGACATATGGTACAGTGTTGAGATGAACTTTTCTGAAATCTATATACCACAAACGGGCATCCATTTGTATTTCCATGCCATCTGCTGCAGCAGTTTAGATGTGCGTAAGGTTATCCCTGACAAGCGATCCTTCTATCCCTGTCGTTGGGGACTAGAAGCTTACCAAACCACTTAACAACCTTCATAAACCAAAATTCTAACAGATGGCGCACAGTATGGACCCATACACCCACTTCTGGTAAATCCTGTCTTTCTTAGGACATGTGTCGTGTTTCAGTTCTCATTTTCCCATTAGGGACGGTCACAACTTAGGTTGCAAATTCAAAATGTTTCTATAAATAATTTAGTCGAGTTTTGTTTCCTGTCCTATTAGTCATTAAACTGTGCTGTGCGTCAGCACACAAGGATAGAGGAGAAACTGGTCAGACAACTGTCTGCAGCCAAACACAATCGTGTACCCTCTTCAAAGAGGCCGTAATGTGCAGTTGTGATCGTATATATCTTTACACCAGCATAAAACGTTTCTTAAGCAGCTCATGTTTATTGGAAACCATTAGTTCTGCTCGTCTACCCCAAACCCTGATCAAACACAGGCTTTTTGAGGAAAAGCCCCACCCACCCAGATGCCAGATGTTTTCTGATCTGGTTACATCTCTGGGGGTTTTTAATACTTTGTGCTGAACTAACACTCTTCCTAATGACTTCCAGTTTAGAAGTGGGACCCTCCATCGTCTCTGTATACCACATGTGTCAAACTCCAGCCCATGGGGCCCATTGTCTTGCATGTTTTCCAACTGGCCCGCCATTGGAGCCTCTTATTGGCAAAACACAGCAGATGAACACCTGTTTGGTGATATACGAACCACTGTTTTTATCACACGTCCCTATGATTTTGATTCATTTATACAGTTTTAGTCTACAGGTAGTTTAGAACTGTTTTAAATGAAGCACACTTGTCTCTCCCAGCATATTTTCACTATGGACAGATCTATCTTTAGACTGTTACAAATGCAGATGTGACCGAGAAGACACTCACTCTTTTCCAAAGAAATTCAGACTAATTATAGACCTTCCTCAATGTAAAAGCCCAACTCCCAAGCTTTATTTTGAGTCTGTAAAGCTGTTATTTGGAAGAAAAAAACACAAACAACTAATGCATCCCAGCTGCTTTTATGCCCTTACAAATACACTGCAACCACTGCTACATGGTTTATTATGGATTAGAAACATGAAACCTCTTAACCCTATATAACCAATCATATCATATTTGATTCACACATTTTAACTTATCTATTCATTTTTTAACCCTTGTGCTATCCTAGGCACTTTACCGTTGGGAGTTGGGTCATCTAGATTCACTAGACAGAGCTCTGAACCTTTTTTTTCAATTTTTTGTGATCTTCACTGGTTCAATGGATTACATGAAATTTGTCCACCTTTATCCACCTTTGTCATGGTAGGGAGAACATGTCAAAGTAAGGGTGGGGTCATCCAAGATAGCACAAGGGTTAAAAGATTATTGCTGTATTGTAGGAATGAAACTTTTTGTAAATAATGTTTTTTTTTTTATTAATACAGTTAAACAATGTTAAGAAATATGTAGATCAAATTTAAGACAATAGCTAATGTTTTGTTTTGTTTTTGTTATGAGCTTAGACTTGTTACCTTTTGTGGCTTTTCAAAGGGTTTAACAATATCTTAAATCCCAAGAATTAGAATGTTCTGTCAATCTTGGATGTAGTGGGCTTTTCAGGGTTAAACACATCCTATCTAGCTAATCATTTATGTGAATGTGAAGACAACAAACACGACTGGCTACACAGCCACCACTCCACACAACCTTTTTGGCTCTTATGGTCTATGAAACTTACTTATCTTCTTTTATAAGTAAAGAAATTTAACAAAAAACACAAATCTGCATTAAGGCTGTACTTTTTCTGAAGGCTGGATGGACAAACGTGTTGCTTGTCCTTGTCACTCCTGTATGTTTTTTCTGCTTTCTGCCTGAAGTCATAAGCTTAGTCAAAGATGACTATGTGAGGATTCTTTAGGGCTAAAACTGAAAGAATCGTTCTAGCAGACAAAGACTCATACTTGTCTTAAAGGACTAAGCCACCGCAGAAGGCAGTCTTTAACTTAAATAAGAAACTTTGAAGCAGGCTGAAGAAGACTTTCTTTGGAAATTCTCCCCTCAATACAAGGTTGTTATTAATAAATGAAACAGCAGATGTTGTGACATTACACAAACATATTGGAATTATGTCTCTGAGATCGAAATTAAAAGTAGCCAAACAAAAAAAATAATTCTTGGCTATTATTTTCTTTGCTGGTGTGCTTAAGTGCAACTAGTTTTGATCCAAATTCAGGTCACATTTAGTCCTTTGAAAGCTTATCACAGGTTGGATATAAACAGTATATGTGTTTGTTTAGAAGATGGAAGGTTTTGTTATTTATTTTGTGAAAAATCTGACCCAGTTTTACATTACTGTGGTGCCAAATGTGTCTGAACCATAAGAGTTTCCTTCTAAATATGTCTATAAATGTTGGTTGTGTCCAGACTTTGTAATATATAAGCATTCCTCAGAATTATTTATCTAGTTGTGAAAGGGGCGATTAACCTGTTTGTAAAAAAATCTAATAAAAATTAGCCGGTTAAAGGATTTTTTCTCTCTTTTTGATAACTTAATGACATTTTTATACTTTTCAACTTGTAGTTGAATTTTATTTGTTCACCTTGTGTGCTGTCACAAGTCCAGGTGAGCATTTTGACCTGAGTGTTCTTGTGAGGCTATCATGTGAGCAGTCGACACAGTACAGCAGACACAGTACACCGTCCACAAATTTGCTGCAGCTCCGTTTACCTCAGGCGACTCATTCTCTCACTTGCTGCAAGACTGGCTAACAAAGTCCTCACCCTCATCTTGTTAATTCCTCAGACCTTTGGTTCATTTCCAGTTCTCTGTCTGTCCTTCTTGAATATGTGCCAGCTGACCTTTCTATGTCTGAGTTTACAGAACAGCTTTCTTTCTATGCGAATGATAATTACTTGTTTTGCATAGAAAAAGATTTCACTTGTCAGTTTAAAATGTGTGCTGTCTGGCCGTGTGAACCGCTTCCAGCTGTCAGGAGAGCTTGCATTTGCAGAAATCCACCTGTCCAACTCCACGCCGTCTCTCCCTCATCTTTCTCTTGTCTCTTCTTTTGCCTTCACCGCTTTCTGAAGCGAAGATTTGTCTTGTGTGGCGAATAATTTATTCCTGTTTATTTCCTAACACTGCTCTGCACCAGGGGAAATGAGAGAACAGAAGTAGGGAGAAAGAGGGGGCCACAAGCTGGTTTCCTTTCATGTAACTGCAAAACACAGAGGCAAATGGATGGCAGCTTCAGCTAGAAGAGACTAATCTCACCAAACACACTTTCATGCACAAAACCCCCCCTCATGTTCCAGCTGAGTGTGACGAGCTGAACTTTACCTTTCTTCTACTTAAAATGATACTATTTCTATCATTTTTAGTCCTGTCAAAATCTAAATTTAAGCAGATGTGGGCAAAAGCAATGTATTTGTAGAGAATATATGAAACCAAACTAGACCCATAACTTGGACTGAAAGATGGTCTGAGACTTAAGTTTGTTTTGTTTTTCAATGATATTTACTACTTTCTGGCATCATCCAACTGTCACACCCCCACTCATTTACTCTAGACAAGATTTTTTTATGTATTTGATCCGTCTTGATGAGCAGTTACTCAGAAATATGTTTAGAGCACACTACTTCACTGAAAATTAGGGCTTGGTTTTATATATATATATAGCTTTTTCGTACAGTTTTTGACCAAAAATAACACATAAAGACTGTAAATAGGGACTACAGGGGTAAAATGATTAATCGACTTAATCGATGAACTGATTTATATTTCAATCAATCTGTCTGAGACAAGTTGGTAATCAAATTGACCTATGCCATTATAGAATTGTATCAAAATGAAATAAGTCAATGATAATCGGTATTGGAAAATATCTGGCTAAAGATGTCATGGATTGGGTTTCCAGGTCAATGATCATTCAAAATAAATCAATATCAACTATGAAACATATAAGCAACCACAAATGATGACATGAGCTGATTCCTTGTTAGTATAAATACTAACAAATAATACACCCTTATCTGTAAGCAGCTATAACAGTAGCTAAACAGTTAGTTGACCCAGGTTCTGCAGCAATGTTTTGCATGCTTGTATCATTGTTCGTCTCATTTTTTTCCCCCCACAAATACACAGTTTTAGGCATCAAACCTGATGTCAATCATCTACTCTTCTGATGCAAATTAGTCTGATATTTCTCAGCTCATCTTTAACTCCAGATGGCGTTGTCAAAGTACCTCAGGGGGGAGCAGGTATTCTTGATGCCAATACAGTTCAGTGTAACAAAATTGTAATTAAAGGAGCCGCTCTTGGGTTAACCTGGTGATTTGTTGAGATTTGTTCATCAGCAGACAACAAGCTACACTCCCCACCCCCCAGTTAACAAAGTTGATAGCGGGGGTCAGAGTTTCATCTTAAAAACATCTTTGGAAAGGTGCTTTTTCTGTTCAGTTTGTGTTACTTTAACACTTTGTTAAAGCAAAGCAAACGAGAGGAAGATGAGACGGAAGGCTGTTATATAACACATTTTCACACTGGTAATGCTAAGTAAAGCAGCTTATCATCTGTCCCTCACCATGCCAAGATAGCAGTGAAAGTCAGTGAGAGTGGGCGGGGCTTGTACGATCTGTGCTTCCAAAGTAAGAAAGAAAATGGTTCTTGGATATATTTTAGATACCCTAAACTCTTTTGAAAAAAAAATGTAAATCTTTGCACACATGTATAAACATAAATGTGTTGTTTTTTTGTCTCATGTAATAAAATCACATCACTATCAGCATGATGGAGCATGCTGCAGAAAAAAGGATATTTCTGCATTTTATTTTAAAATTCCAGACTTGTGTTATCTCTGACATAATAGCATTCCTCCTTTTATGTCAGAAATCAATATGAGCCTTTGCTTGACCAATAATTGAATGTGTATAAATAAAACCAGCTAAATGTTCTGTGATGCAATTTTTCTCCATTTCCTGTCAGCCTCACAAAGGATCCCTTTTAAAAAATAGCACATTTAGAATATTTCCTCTGCTGTCTGTGTGTGTGTGGACAAGCCTGTTTATCAACACACTTGTTTGAAATAATTGTGTCTATTTTGGAATATGCGCGTTTTCCACATTGCATTCTGCCCGCCTGAGTCTTTCCAGTTCGCTTTGCAGCAGAATGTGATGCCTGATTTTGAGCTTCCTCCTCAGGCATCATGTCAAAGTCTGTTTCCGGTGACATGAATGTGACGGAGCAGCTGGGAAAAAAAAGAAAACAACCATTTTTAAATATCTCTGTCGGAAATTTAAAAGCTTTCAGAAAAAAGAGGAGCATGGAGGATAACACCCTTTGAATGCAAAGAACACCTGATGAGCATGAGTGTAGTTATAGCTCATTTTGGGAGACACTGTTTATCACAGCAGGTTTTTGGTAGGAGGATAAAAAGTGAAGAAGTCTAGAGCATTGTTGGGTCGCTTCCTCAGGGTAAAGCTACTGCAAGTTTACTGCCAAGAGAGTAAAAGGTTTTCTTCACACAACTGCCTGCTGTGGGGAAGGGATCACTTGGTGATGCAGAAACATGACAGCTGAGTTTACTTGTTTTGTTGTTGTTGTTGTTTTTTTCCTTTTTAAACTTTCAGAAAGAAAAATGTTGTCTCTGAAAATATAGAGGAAAGCGTACCCTTTCTAATTTATTTTTAAAAAAAGGAATAAATTGTTGGATGAATATGTTGAATGAAGTAAAAAAAACGTATTTTACATTAACAAGTATCTAAATAAAAAATGAAAAAGCGTTCCCAGTGCTATTTTGACTATGATTATGCTGCTTCTAGCCAAAATTAAAAAAAAACATATTGTTTACAAGAACTTCGTTTCTGCAGAGCTGCAGTAGTTAATAGGAAATTTACCTTGGAGTTGTTGGTGAGACAACTGGCATGGAGCAAGCCCGCACCCCACTTTCCGGCACCCACAACCGAACTAACTGTTTATCCAGCCCTTTATCCAGTTTTGAGCCAGATGCCAGCTCAGACGAGGAAAGCGAACTAGTCGTCTGCAAGTGAATACATCAGAATGGAGAGGAGCAGGGAGCTAGTAGCTAGTTTCTACATCACAAATAAGATATTTTTTCAAACATCTGTTCCTGATTCACAATGATTTGCATAAAGAAATATTCCAAAATGCAAATTTGACCTTAATTTTCTTTATATATTTCCTCCCATCATCAAAAATTGCTACAAAAACATAGTTTTCATCTGAGTGGGTCTATATGAATATTGTTGTTTTTTATTATTCAGTCACAGTTTTTTAAATATGTTTTTAAAAACTTTTTTGATCATTTCTTGTTTCATGTAAATACATTCATTTCTTTGCGTTGTCTTTTTATGTTTTTCTGTTCTTTTATTTTGAAATACAATAAAGTCTGGCATTCATTTTTTTCTTGTTTGTTTTTATGTCTTGTTCTGTTGGAAAAACCTTTGGATGCTTTTTTCTGTGATTGGAAATTATTTAGAAATAAAAAGTAAAATTAAGGTTATTTTAAGCAGTTTTATGGAAGAAAACTTCCAAAAGAAAAGCTGGTCTTACGAAATGCCCTAAACAGGGTATTTGACAGTGTTAAACAGCTGCTGATAAATCCCACCAAGTATTAAAAAAGGAGCATTTCCTGCAAGAACAACTCAGAGTTCTGTTGTTTTCCCACAGGAGCTTTGCAGATTGAGAACAGCGATGAGACGGACCAAGGGAAGTACGAGTGCGTGGCCACCAACTCTAAAGGCGTGCGCTACTCTTCTCCTGCAAACCTTTACGTTCGAGGTAGAATGATGAAAACTCATGCACATCCACAGACCAACACACACACAAACACATGAATATGACTGCTTGTAAGAAGATACCTCTTTTTCCATAACTTAAACTATTATTACTAACCCATCCATTGTCTACAATACATGTGGATCTTGTTGTTTTATATTTCCCACAACCACCTTTAACAAGTCTGCCTTAAGCTTTGGTGTGATCCCAGATGAAAAAGGGCCCACACCTCAGTTTAATGCAAGCATCACTGATCTGTCTACTAAAGTGGTTTCTGTGCTAGAGGCTAAAAAAAAGTTATGATTTTGTTTTTAAATTGGCACAACTTTATCTGTATGCAGCCCGGTGCACAGCTGCTGGTGGTTAAAAGACCACCGCCGATGTTCAGATTTACAAGTTGGGTTTCTATGTGAATGTGGATGATCAGAGGTGTGTGTGTGTGGGGGGGCGAATGCACGGGGCGGTGGAGTGGCTTTGCGCTGGCCGTTTTTATTCTCTCTGTGTTTCCTCGTTCTCTCTTCCCCCCCCACCCCCCCTCCCCCTCTCACGTCATTGTGTTCTGCATCAAAACCCCTTCCATCCCTCAGAGCTTCGAGAAGGTTGGTGCGCTCTTTTCTTTTCTTTTGTTACTCCTTTGTTTCAGAGGAAGCGTCACTTATTGAAACAGAGGGAAACAAAAAAAGGAGAAAAAAATAAAAAAGACAAAACCAGAGGAGTAGCCTCGGAGTGAAAGGATGACAAGCTGTGTCAAAAACGAGGAGCGTAGCTGCTGCGCTGAAGAGGTGGTCTGCTTATGCAGCAGAGTGCATTCACTGCATTGTGAGGCCTTGTGTACAGAAGCCTTGGTATTGCCTTCACTCCCTGATCAATGTTTTCTGCATGGTATGATCTTGTTGTCATGGAGACCCAAGAATTGGAAGATTAAAAAAGAGGCAATGTTTGCATGAAAGGAGTGGGAGAGAAAGAGAAAGGAGCTCTGCTTGCATGATCTTTGACTGTTGGACTGACACAGGAGCATGGCACAGTGTGCGCTCACGCCTACTGATCTGCTCAGATTGTGGTTTTACTGAACTTGCTGCCGTCTCATGTCGTGTTTTTTTTTAAGTTGCTTTTTCTTTTTGAAACTTTGTGGCTCTGCTCCCATGTCATCACATCTGCTCCTGTTGATGCACTCACTGGGAAAGTAGTTGCATTCATAGTCAAGCTTCTAGAGTCGCCTTTGTTCTGGAGTTTCTGTTTGCTTTAGAGGCATCACCTGCAGGGCTGAATCCATGACTCAAGATGGCAGACATCGTATAGATAATTAATGCATTACATAAAAATTCTAGGTTACATACTGTCACTTAAGGTCCAGAGAACAAACCCCTGATTACTCAGATTTATTGATACTTAGGATTCCTTTCCAAGCACCTCAATGGAAAACTTCTTTTATTTTCAGTTGACCATAGAAGGCAGTTTCTAAGAATCTGGAGCAGGAGCATGTTTACAGCAGCATTGCATCAGTTTTCCTTTTAACACTATAAGCTTTTGTGGATCGAGGAATCCATCTGCTGCGGTAAAGAAAGTCAAAGCTTTAGACGTGTTTGATGTGGGATTTCAGCTCTTCAGATGTTCCGGCCTCCCCTCACATGCCAAATGTTTTAAGGGAGAGCTTTTAAAGCTCAGGAGATGAACTTGATGTCTTTTAGTCAGAGGATTTCTGATCAGATTTCCAGCTGCCCCACTTCACCTATCAAAAAAGCAGGGAAACTAACCACCATGTTGCCCTAATGTTCCTAATGTTCCGCTCCATCTTGTGTTTCTGTAAATGAAGCAGGGCTGCAAGTATTCTTTAAGAGTCCAATAGGCTGAAAAATAAGCTAAAAAGTTGTTTTAAAACAATTGTAATTAAGAGAATACAGAGCTGCTAAATGCAGTGTCTACAAGCAAAACAGCTCAGATGAGCACGATATTGCCTCAGATACACACACACACACCCTTAAAAAGAACTTTGCTTTCACACACTGTGTCATGTGGTGGCAGTATTATTTGTAAAAAGTCTCACCCCAAAAGAAAACAAGCCCAAAGAAGAAAATGATCTAGTGTAACTCGTGCTCATATTCTGTTTTAGGGATAATTGTCCCTAATTGTCACTACGGAATAATTTATTCCCAATTGTAACTACGGGATAATTGTCACCAAACAAGTTTCACTGAAACATGTTTACCCACAAAACAGTTTTTTTCTAATTTTCTAATTCTTGCTTCTTAAAATGTAAAATCTGGCTGCTGTTTTAACTTACATCCCAAGAAGTAGCCTATTTAAGTGGACTCCAAGCATACTTAGTCTTTACTAAAAATGAAATGAAATCCTTGAAATTTACTTTTATTTACCATCTTTAAGTTGTAAACTTAGTCAATTTAGTCTGGATCAAAGAGTTAAAGTGAGCCAAAGGAGTAAGGGGCACTGTGCAGTAGGAACACACAGTAGTCCTGCTGATCTGAAGAAGCTCGACTCAGAAATGAAATTGTTTTGTCTGTAAATGTGACGAAGTGATGAGGTGAAGGCGATACTCAGAAGGACTATAAGGAGCAGCCAGCTATCTTCTCTGTGCTTTTCTTTCCTCCCTGGTTGGAGCTCATTTTCATCAGGAGAGCCCCCGTGCCAGTGGCTGCTGTAATTATGTGACTTTTCTTGGCAGCTTGCTCCATTTCAGTTTTTAGTACCCTTTTAAGGAGTTGTTACAATAATCCCTGATAAAACTGAGTTCCAATTGATGTGATGATTGAAAGAATCCAATGTTGTTTAATCACACCAGAGTTTACTTACAAAATGACCAAACCTGGTTTCACTTGGACCAGAGTTCACTTGTTTTGTTCATATCAAAGTTCCGATTGGCTGTCAGATCAGCCAAAAAGCTCTAGTTCTGTTCTGTTCAAAATAATCCTGTCCTTTAATTATCCAATCATACTTTTAGTTTTACTTGCTGTATTTAAACATTTTGACATATTAATGTAAAATAACTCGTGTTTTTTATTGTTACTATCTCCAGCGTTCAATCTGAAACCCCTCTATCGAATGACATTTCCAATTAATCACGTCCGCTCTCGATTTTAGTTATTGAGGGGATTTTAATGATTCCCTCTTATTAAAGTGGTTAGTAAGAGCTGTGTCCTTGAGATGGACAGGATAGAGCTGAGTAAATGTCAGCTATATATCAGCGCAGAGATGCGGTGGTAATCCTCACGGCTGTGCCAAGGTCTTCCCATCCTGTAGCTTCCAGACTCCCTGCAGAGAAGTGGTCTAATGATAGCTCTGCTAATAAAGATTGCAGGTCCTAGCTCTTACAAACTGTCTAAAACGTGGAGGCCAATTGAGCGGAAGCCTAATTTACTTTAAGGTAGAGGCTCTGGGAGCACATAAAGCATTATCTTCAGTTATGAGTCCACCTTATCCTCCCGCTCAGCCATGTCTCTGAGAAGGTCTGATCGTTCTCAGAGCTCAGACCTCAGAGTTCCTCAATAATCATCTTGAGCTGTCACCTTCATCCTGTCACTGCATATATTCAAACTAACCCAGAATATGCATAGAAGTTTGTTATTATTTGTGGCTTGGTTGCATTTGTAAATAACAGATTTTTGCCATGTTACATTGCACCTGCTGGGTCTGTCTAATGCATGGAGCAGCCTGCCCGCCTGCCTGCCTGTCTGACCTCAGCATGCTCAGATGAGGAGATGCCTGCCCAGTCACGTCTGGTTTCTAACAGATCTACCTGTTTTTGTCTCTTTGTCTCTTTCTTCTCTTCAACTTCTGTTTCCAATTCTGGGTATTTTGGGCTCTTGTTTTTTCTTTTTTCTTTTTTTTCAAATGTTTTGACCTTTGTCTGTTAATCATTAAATGACCGTGACAACTTTTTTTAATTAGTGGAAAAATGCCAAAGTTTCTAGATCCTTTTAGCCAGGGGATGAGACTCCATGATGTAACTTGTTATGGAGTGAAGGTTAAGCAGCAGATGTCCAGGTGTTATTTATTTTTTGGTTTACTTTTACGTGATATTGTGTGTATTTATTCATTTTTTTAGTTTGCTGAAGTCATTTCTTTAAAGTTTTATACAATTCTAAGTTTGGTAAGACTTTGTAATACCTTTCTATCATAGCTAGTTAACAAATCACTAATAAATTGTTAATTAAAGATCTATAAATGACTTGTTGTATAACAGTTAGTGGTTTGTTAAAGATTTATAAATGTGCCTTATAGATAGCCAATAGAAAGAGGGTCAACGTTGTGCTAAGTTGTGCGTTATCAATAATTCCAGTGGCTTGATATTGTGTTTTTTCTGCACACAAATTGCCCAAACATCATGGGTTTGTATACTCTTGTAGACTGCTGTTCTCCCATGTAATGACATTTGACAGAATGTTCAACATTTCCTTTGTGGTTATTCTTTGGTAAGGAACCAACTCGTGTGGGTGGAACAAGGTTAAGGTACAAAAATGGGACATTTTCATAATCACATCAAAGTTCTGTACCTTTCACTTGTTCCACCCATTGGCTGTTCAACAAAGCTTTACTGGTTTTAGTAAAATAGTTTTAACAAACTATTACCAACAGATCTGTAAAGTGTGAGTTAATATATTAGTTCATTATTATTAATTGGGTGTTATTTATTTACTAGAAGTTATTAAAAAAAAGCAATAGTTTCACATTTAAAATAACAGCCCTGTAACCAAATGTTAACTATTAACTGATACTTAACAAGTCATTAGTTATAATTTAACTAACAAATTATTCATGATCTTTGAATAACTAATAAAGTTGTAAATCATTAACATATGGTTAACAAGTCATTAATAACTTTCTAAGTAACAGCTTTATCTATGGGTTATCTATAAGGCACATTTATGAACCCCTAAACTGGGATTTAACCGACTAACGAACTGGTTTATTAATGATGTGCTAACTAGCAATAAAGGATAGTTATTATAAAGTGTTACTGCAAGTTTTTTAAAATACATTTTTATGAAATCTTCTTACCTTTAAGTCATTAGTTCAATCCTTTTTTTTTTAAAATTTTTTTATGTATTTAAGCTTTCTAAGTTTGAGTTCTGTTTTTTGACAGTGTTTCTGCTCTTAGTCTCCCTTCCCTTTCATTCTCTCGTTTCATCCAGAGACGTTTGTCTGTTTTTTTTTCCTGTTACTTTCTGTTTCCTGTGTTGTGACTCTCGGGTATCCTCTTCCTCTCTGCTCCTTCAACATCCGATTTATATCAGTCTTCTTTTCTTTTTTCCTTACTTTCTTTACTTTTGAAGCATCTACTTTCTGAATGGGCCTGACTCTGGTATATAGCCGTGTTTTAAAATAGATCCATGTGTTTTCTTCTTCCTCGCTCCTCTTTTCTCCCCCCTTTTTCCCTCCTAACCCCGCAACCCTCTCCTAACCCTCTCTTTATCTTCACTCCCTTCTTTTCCTCCCCCTTTTTTCTCTTCTTCCTTTGCATTCTGTCTGCACCCTGATGTGTAGGAGCGACAGACACATGTACATAAGTTTATTAACTTATAAACATGCACATACTACCTCACATACCTATCTTTTTGCTCGCACTTTCCCGTTTTGCCTCTTTCATGCTGTCTTGGTGTTTTTTACTCAGTGTCCAATGATCACTTTGTAGTTGCCACAACACCTCCTTGGACCCACTCCTGTCCACATCTCAAATTCATTTTTTCCTACACACTGTATCAGTTATGAATCCTCTGTATTGTACAGTATCTTGTTGCACAATGTGGCTGTCCTTTGCTACATTGCCTGTCATTGTCTGGAAGAGACGCAGAGCTGCCTCTCCCTCTCTGTCTTTTCCCTCCTTTCGCTCTCTGTCTGTCCCCTCCGTCTCTTCCTTCGCTCCTCTCTGTCTCCCCTCTCCTCAGTTCTTCGTTCTCTTCTTTGTGTTTCTCAACCATTTTTATTCCTCTTGAGTCGCCCAGGCATGCAACTGACCTATGAGTTCAGTCTCTTGATGAATCTCCCTGGGAAAAAAAATGTAGTCCAGGCAGCTCTGACAGATGCAGTATTGGATATAACTCGCCACTTTGCTTGTTCTTCACACGGGGGACACAAATAGCAGGCAGATCCTATTGATCGGCCTTCATGATGCATACACTCCCTCCAAAAACAGCCCATCTGCTACACAAGTAACAAGGAAACCCCAAGCAGTTTAAGTTTCCCTTCAGTCTCTGCTTAGAGGGAGAACTTGTATAGTTAGTAAAAAAAAAAAAAAATCCTTCAATCTTCTGGTAAACGGATCAATTTGTGAAAGAGAAGCTGACTAGAGTTGCCATGTCCTGGTTGAAACGATACTCAAGAGTTTGTCACTGTATTATTTTGAGTAGGCAGCTCACACTGAATGGTTGAGCTCAACACAAGTTTTGTGTCTTTTTGTTGGAATCATCAATACCATAAAGTAATTGGGACTAAACTTGAAATATCCCTTTGTAATTTTCTGTAAAAACCCTGAAGTTCATTCTCCCCCTTCCTGTTACCTCTCCTCTCTTTCTTCCTCTTTTTCTTTTTATCTTCTCTTGCTCTTAATCTCTCTTTCTCTCCATCTCTCTGCTCTCTGCTTTGCTCTTTCTCTCTCAATCTCCCTCTTTTTCCTTCCTTCTTTCTCTCCATGTTTCTTTTCCTTGCTCCCCTCCCCACTCCCCTGCCTAACCCCCTTTAATCTCTTACCCCCCTACCCCTTCCTTTCTACCCCGACTCTCCTCCTTTCTCAGTCCGTCGTGTGCCCCCTCGTTTTTCTATCCTCCCCTCCAACCATGAGATCATGCCAGGAGGGAGCGTCAACATCACCTGCGTGGCCGTGGGGTCCCCTATGCCTTACGTCAAGTGGATGCTGGGCAACGAGGACTTGACCCCCGAGGATGAAATGCCCATCGGACGGAATGTTCTGGAGCTCAACGGTGTCCGAGAGTCTGCCAACTACACCTGCGTGGCCATGAGCAGCCTGGGAATCCTGGAGGCCACTGCTCAGGTGTTAGTCAAGAGTAAGAGACACTTTGTTCTTCACACTGGCTTTGTTATTTCACTTTCTGAAGTAAAAATTGGGTTCTTTTTTATTTTTTTATTTTAAATAGTTTACATTTTTGTATCACCAGAGGTATTACTTTCTCACTTGCCGTTTTCTTGTGTAAATTTTTTTTTTTTTTTTTTTTTTCATAAAAACCTCTGCAGTGATTGCTCCTGTCTCAAGAAACCTAATTTCCTCTACTTTATTTTTAAACCTACTGATTTGAAAAAAAAAAAAAAGCTTGTAATAGGATCCAAAATGAGTTTACATTCTGGAAGCTGAGGGAATAATCCACACGGTCCTGCTGTTCTGCTTGAAAATTACACTTTTCACATCTAATATAAAAACCTGCCTTCTTAAAGCAGAAAAAATCAGAAACTATAGAACATTTCTAGGAAAAATATTGAATACTTATTTTTTATTTGGTTTTTAATCAATTTGTACTTCAATATAAAATTGGTAATGATAATGTACACCTGCATTTTATTTTTCTTCTCTTAACCCTTAAATACCCACTCTGATAAAAAAAAATCGTCTTTTTTTGTGTTTTTAACATGTTCTTGGGAGGATCTTCTCATGATGGAGGACTTATGTAAAGAAAATTAGGATTAAGACTGCATTTCTGAGTATTTTTTTATTTAAATTGTTGCAAATGAGGAGCAGATGAAAATTGCAAAAAGCTTGTAGATGCGACATAGAAGTTACAATCAGCGGGCCGTACGCTCCCTGCTCCAGTCCATCCTGATGCATCCAGTCGAAGACTAATAAATCCATGTACATCTTGGTTTTCTCAGTTTGAGCTGGAATCTGGCTCAAAACTGTATGGCTGGATAGCTCCAATATTGCTCGCTGTTTTTTGTTTTTGCACAGCTAATGTTAAGTTTGAGGGAAGGAGGGCTCTGTGCCAATAGTCCCACCCAAATCTCTGAAATAAATGTCTTCTGAACTTCTGCCGCACTGCAGGAACTTTGTCTTAAAAACAACACGGGTTTTTTTTTCCTAAAAACGGCATAATCAAAATAAAATAAAAACTTTAAAAAATAGATTAAAAAAATGATCAGAGTGGAAGTCTTAAGGCAGTTTAGTGATGGCAACATTTTGTTATTGTGTGTAATTTTGGATGAAACAAACGTTTGAGTGATACAGAACAGAGCAAACATTACATCGTATTAGGGTTTCCACATACCGCGTTAGAAAACATGTCAGTCTAGTTTTGTATTTTTACCTAAAAAATCATTTAGTCTGTTTTTTCCCTTTTTTTCACTGTTAAATTCAACTTTGCATCTTGAAAGCAGCACATGTTTATGTGTTAAATGTTAGAATAGGTGTGCATTAACAAAACGTTCTAGCTAACAAGACAAAAAAAATTACATTTTCTTGTATTTTTAGCTCATTTTAGATAGTAATTGTAAATAACAGTTGAAGCGTGTCCCAGAGTTCTTTTGGAACTGATGCTTGCACATGTAAAAAAAACAAAAATAAACATTTCTACTTTAATCTTTCTCTGTAGAGATGTGCAGCTCAGGCATGCCCTGTAGTAATGTAAGTGTACATGGGAAAAAAATACATAAAAACTGTGTTTGGAATCTGACCAGACTGAGGAAACATGAGCAAACTTTTTCTATATAAAGAAAAACAAATGTGCAGACCACAAAATAATTCTCTCAGACTGCAATATAAGGATTCTCCTGAGATTTTTGTTTCAAACAAAACACAGAATGTGCAGAGAACTGACAACATTATTTATTAGTTGGACAATTTATATTAAAGAAATTAAACTTCTATGTGTGTCTTTCTGAACCCCAGCTTTACCAAAACCTCCTGGCACTCCCATCGTCACGGAGACCACAGCCACCAGCATCACCATCACCTGGGATTCTGGTAATCCCGACCCTGTGTCATACTACATTATTCAGTACCGAGCCAAAGGGCCGGACAGCAAATACGAGACCGTGGACAGCATCACCACCACCCGCTACAGCATCGGGGGGCTCTACCCCAACACTGAGTACGAGATCCGAGTGTCAGCTTTCAACAGCATCGGCCAGGGACCCCCATCCACCCGTGTGGAGGCCCGCACAGGAGAACAAGCCCCCGCCAGCCCTCCACAAAGCGTCCAGGCTCACGTCATTTCTGAGAACAGTGTGTTTATCCGCTGGGAGGAACCGGAGGAGCCCAATGGACAGGTGGGCAAAGGATTCAAACAAAACAAAAAATTGTATCCCCAAACTGACTGAAAGATCTAAGACTTTATCATTTGGGGCAGCACACAAGGATTATGTCTTGCTAAAGATTTCTATCCCATGCTGCTTCCGTTGCTCTTCAAAGAAAGAAAAAGGTAATAGGACTGTCCACTCTAAATTGATAACACTCCCTCTTGAGGCCTAATTCCTTTTTTCAAGACTCGCCGCATTCATAAAAGCACAGAATTGAGTGCATATGGGGATTATAGATATTAAAAAGTAACAACAGTTGAGGTGGGGGAGCTGGAGATTTAAGAAGTTTGCAAAAGGGATTACATACATTCTGACCAATCTGCTGCAGTGGTAAAAAGATGCGCGTGGGGGGTTGTTGATCGGATCTTAATGGCTAGAATAAGAGAATTCCTCTTAGGTAAATGTTTGACCGAGCTTTTCAGGGCAAAAACCTTTTTAAATAAATAAGACCATGACTTTGCCGTGTCATACGCTTTAGTAGTGTTAAAACATGGTATTTAGGGATTACTGTGGGTTGTGTGGCAGTAGGATTAAAGGGAAAACCATAAATCCAAGACCAGTCTCCGGTAACCTCGGAAAGCTCAACCCTACCTCTTTTTTGTTGTTTTCTGTTTTTTAACTTGTAGGTGAAAGGTTACCGTGTGTACTACACTATGGACCCATCCCGGCCTATAAATGAGTGGCAGATCCAGAATGTCCAGGACAGCCTAATCACCACCATCCAGAACCTCGTCACCTCAGAGACCTACATCGTCCAAGTCCTCGCTTTCACCTCTGTGGGGGATGGACCCTTCTCAACTCCTATCCAAGTCAAAGTGCTGCATGGAGGTTTGTGTCAGCAAAAATCAATGTCCTCCCGATGCGTTTTCTGAAATAAAAGCGAGCATCAAGCATGTTTAGATCACCCATGGTTAGAGACGCCCAGTGACAAAGCTGAATTTCTGCATCATTGTTTTGGTCAGTTTGGGATGTGGCTGGATGTCCACACTGAGTGGATGTACGGCCGTTAGGTTCCATTTAAAAAATGACAACAGGAAGTAGCCACGGACTGTGTGGAGAGGCCGTGTTTTTTCTGAGAGACTCCAGACTGCATATGGCTAAAGTCATCGTGCAGCCGACATTACGGCTTGTCATGCTGAGCTGCCTGAGGGCTCCCTGGTCCGGCACATCCAACAAAGGTCACCAACAATAAATTTCACATCAACTCTGATTCTTCCTGGGCAATAAGCGCTGCAGATTAGAAAAATAGCTTTTCAAAATTACACATCTGTGGGTTTCTGATGCATTTTCAAACAAAATGATCAAGTGCTAGATATCTGTTTTAAGGTATTGGCTATAACTTTTATTGATTGGATAATTCATCAGGGCTGCACAGTGGAGCAATGTTTAGCATTCTCACCTCACAACATGAACAAGGCCCTGGTTTGAATGCCAGCGAACACCTTTTTGTGTGAAGTTTGCATGTTCTCCCCATGTGCCTGCATGGGTTTTCTCTGGTCACTCCTGCTTCCTCCCATAGTCCAAAAACATACTTCATATGGTTAATTGGTATCTTTAAATGGCCGCTAAGTGTGCATGTGATTGTGATTGTGTGTGGTAACCTGTTCAGGGTGTATGCTGCCTTTGCCCAACAGTACTTGGGTTGGCTCCAGCAACCCTGTGGTCTGAAAGGGATTCAGTGAGTTCTGAAGCTGGATGGACGATAATTCGTCACATCAAATCTAATTAACTTAATAAGTTAATAACCCTTTGAAAGCTATAAACCTTTAAGCCTTTTTTTCTTCTCCTCTGCTTTAGAAGGTTTATGACTTTAAGTTTAGTTGTTTTTATACATTTCTTAAATCTGCTGAAGTTACTGAGAAACATTTCCTTTGTATTTGTTTCTGTTTTGTAAAGTAAAACTATTCCTAAACTTAGTTTTTTTGTCTTATTTTAGAAGTTTTTCAAGCTGTTTTAGAAAACATATGCAGTATATCATGAATCTGAATCTGGTCATTTGTTTGTTGGCTTATGGGAAATGTGGTTCTCAATCCATGGTGAAGACTTGACCTGTCAGGAAATGCTCCAACACAAATTTTGCCGTTTAGATGGAAGTGGTGCAATTTGCAGAATTCAAACAGGAGCTACGCTTCAAAAGTGTCACTTATGTCTCAGTGCTGATTGTGTTGCTTTGACAGCCGCTGTGAAGCAACTGGATGTGTAGGAAGAGACACACAGATGGCAGCTTTATATCTCTGATGCTGTTACCAGCCCGGACTGTCAGTCTGAAGCAGCTACATAAAGAAATGAAAATCAACATCATTTTTTTCCTTCAATGTATGAGTTGATTTGAGTAATGAAAATGTTTTCAAACTGTAAAATTTCTGTTAGAAACCACAGTGACTCAAAGTGCTACAAAGGGACATTTTAGCAAAAGAAAAAAAACTGTAAATAAAAATCCAAAATCTTATCCAGGAAAATGAAAGCAACATCTTATGACTGTACAAGTAGTAGTTAAGCCCGGCTGTCTTTTGTCATGTCTATTTCAGTTCCAGGCCAGCCTGGGAAGTTTAGGGCCGGAAAAGTGGCAGACACCAGTATTGAGCTGACTTGGGATCCTCCATTCACTAAGGAAAAAATAATCAACTATGAGCTCCTCTACAAGCCTGTGAAGTTCGGAAGTCTGGTAAGATTTCCTTAAACTCTTCTGATGTGATTTCCTAATGCTAAGTACGCATTGGGCATGTGATGCGCGTTCAAGAACACGCTGAACACGGGTTCTTAAACGCACTTTTAGCATACAGTGCTCATACTAACAGTGTCGGAGCTGTACAAATCTTGTTCAAGGCTTTTTCTTTCTCAGCTCTATTCTGATTTATAAAAGACTTGGTGCCATAGAATTCCAGCTGTGCACAAACCGCAATTATTATTTTGTTCTTCATGATCAAGTTGGTACTTCCGTGTTTTGAAAGGAACACCATGCATATGTCACCATCAAATCCGGTTCCTGATTGGTCAGAGTTCAACTGGTTTAACTTTCTCAATGCACGTTCAATGTACATAGCGCCTAAAAACGGAATTAAAACATGCATAGCGATGCGTGCACTTGAGAGGTTTGAAAGCGAAACATGCATATACACACGATTACATAGACTTTTCCTTGAAATTTCTGAGCTTGGTGTGAACAAAGCATAACAGGATAAAGTGATAAAATGAAAACTAGTTTCAGTGTGTTTTATAGTAACCGTCCTTCCATTTTCACACGTGCGTCCTCCCTCTCTTCTCTCTTTTTGTCACCTGGCCTCTCTGCTCTCTCCTCTGGCTTTTGTCTCGCAGGAGAAGCTGACCTTCACGCCGAGAACCTCCTACACCCTGGAAGGTCTGAAGGCAAACACTGAGTACTCCTTCTCCCTTGCCGCCATCTCCAGCAAAGGCATCGGAGCTTTCTCTAATGAAATGGTGCAGAGGACGACACAAGCCAGTACGTCTCAACTCACCTGTGTTCACATACTGTACTTATATGAGCGCCCATGTGCAGCTCCTTCACTGTAATGTTTGGGTTTTGTGCCGGAAGGGTCTTTACACGTGTTTTGTCCTCAGTTCCTGACCTGGAAAAGTCTACAAACTATCTTTTCATTCCTCCATATGTTTTGTTTCTAAATTCATCCGCCCATCCGTCTACATTTGACTGTGCCTTTCCCCCTCGGCTCAGCTGCTGTCTTTCTTCCACAGCCAAGTCATCCTGGCAAATGGAGATGGAGCACCGATTAACGTTTCTATTTTCCTTCTCTTAGTCCTCCTTTCATATTTTCCACTCTATCAGTATCGAATGTCTTAGAGAGAATGAAACCGTCTGCTGCCTGAAAGTGGTTTGGGGTTTTTACTGAAAGGTGGTCAGCAGGGTGTGCTGGGAGGGAAGGTCTGAACTTTGTAAACCAAAAATGATCCTTTCTCTCTAACTTCATAAGTGCTGCAGCATTAAAGTTCCACTCCAATTAAATTTTAATCTTTTGTAAAAGTGTTTCCAGTCGTCTTTTTTTAATATAATTATCCAGTTTTTAGCCAAAATCAAAAACCTGTCATTTTTTAGGACTTAGTTTTTGCAGAGTGGCAGAAATCTGCCTCTGAGTTGTGGTCAGGACTGTTGGCATGGAGTAAGCCTGCCCTCACCTTTCGTCATCCATCTGTTAAAACTCTCTCCAGATTACAGCCCCTCTCTAGATTACAGCCCCTTACACCCCCAACCTAACATTGCTGCTGCAACAAAAATAGGGAGCAATACTGGAACTTTCCTTAGATGAGGAAAACAATGACGTACATGGATCTGTTTGTCTGCTGGTGGATGCATCAGAATGGAGCAGAGCAGAGAGCTTGTGGTTTCTAGATCTCAGCTATTTGCTTTTTTCAACAGCATTTTTTTCGTCTGCTCCTGATTCAAAACGATTTGAAAAAAGAAATACTTAGAAATTAAATTTGAATCTTCATTTTCTTTAAATATGAGGAAAAATGCCACAAGAACATGTTAAAAACACCCAAAACATGATTTTCATTGGAGTGGGTCTTTAATGGTGTCACATCTACAAAGAAGATTAAAAAGACACCAAAATAGTTTTTAAAAAAAGTTAACAAAGAAGCTGCAAAAATTGTATCCTGCATGTTGTGGTAAGTTTCTGTATTTGGGATCACACTGAAGACAGTAGTTCTAGCTTGCGGTCTCTCCTTTCTTGGTTAAATTAAAAGGGAGACCACTGGAGGAGGTGGCAAAGCGCAGGGCGAGTGTGGTGCTAGATAAGCAGACTATTTCATGCAGCAGAATTCATTTCCCAGGGAGGTTGCGTGTGCTTTGTTATCGCCAAGCTTTGGTGCACATCAAGATTGTCCCCCGAGGCCAACAGAACAGTGGCTGTACGGCTGAGTGAATAGATACTTGAACCTGTCAGCTAAGACTGTTACACACACACACACACACACACACACACACTCCAGGAGCACAAACAAACCCCAACACCTGGGCCAGGCTCGGCTTTTGAGGGTGTGTTACTTGAATGACATTGTAGGAGCTGAGTGATATCTGCGGCTTGGAAATCAGTGGTGGTGAAGGTGATTTTACATGTTTCTCAACTTGGGTTTGTTGATGTTCCTAATTCATCTCTTTCTTTCATTCTAGCCCACCCGAGTGCCTTTTTTTTCCCTCTTTTTATTTTAAATTCCAAATCCTTTTGACAGCGACTAAAATCTATATAAGTTCACTTTATCTCTGTGCCGTGATGCTCAAGATCCTCTTCTGGCCACCAGAGGAAAGTCTGACACCGCTCTATTATCGAGAAGACTCGAGGATTATACTGCAATGAGGGCTGCTGTGTGGATATATTTATATATATATTTCTGTTCTCCTGTGTGGTGAGAGTTTTATCCCTCCTTTAAAAAGAAAAATACCGACATGATCTAGTTGAATTTCTTGAAAGGGTTAACCCTACTCTTTCCTATAAGCTCCAAAAGTAATTATTGGTTTTCAGATGCTGTTTTTCCTTTGCTTATAATTAAGTTGCCAAGTCAAAGCATTTGTTTCTGCCTTGTTTCATTGGGCTGTGACTCTATGCTTTTATAATACAACACCACCTCTTGTATCCCAAACCATGTTTTGTCAGCCGAGTGTTATTACTTTCAGTTTACTTTAGTTTCTTATTGTTTCCTTTCTTATCCTTATTTCTATCCGCTTGCTTGTAATTTTCCCCTCTGTCACTTTTTTTGGCCCTTTTTTTTGGTTCTTTCCTAAACTCAATTGCCCTGCTCGCCCCTTCTCCAATCAGAGCCCTCGGCTGCACCAGAGGGTGTGTCCTGCGAGCGGGTCGCCTCCACCTCGCTCAAAGTGAGTTGGAGGCCGCCTCCAGTGGAGGGCCAGAATGGGGAATTGGAAAGTTATGAGCTGAAATACCAGAGAGTTTCTGGGCCAGGAGGCGGAGATCAGGGCCTGGAGGTGAAACAGCTTCCTATCCCAGCCCATCAGGGCCAGACTGTGATAGATGGGTTGGAGAAATGGAGCTGGTACAATATAACCATGGCAGCATCCACTGCAGCTGGAACCGGACCCAGCAGCCCACCTGTGATTTGTAGAACCGATGAGGATGGTAGGTGTGCTAACACACATTTTATCTACATGTAGATTTTATGGACACAACATTCAGAAAATAATAACAAATGGATCGCTCAATTGAATAATTTGTGGCTATAAATGATTATTTTATACACACAAATTAGTCTTTTGTGATTATAAATTAGCTCTTTACTAGCATTTTGTGTACACAATTTAGTATTTTGTCAGTACAAGTTAACATTTCTGCACACAAATCAGTGTTTTGTGCATACAAAGTGTAAAAGTAATACAAATTTGTGACCACCAAATATTTATTTGTGTAAGTATAATAATAATTTGTGGCCAATAACTGCTAATTTGTGCTGTTAAAATACTAAATTGTGCACACAAAGTACAAATTGTTGATCTCAAAATGCTAATTCTTGCAAATGAATTAATAATTTGTGTGCATTTATTACTAATTTGTACACAAAAATGCTCATTTGTGGACATAATTGCTAATTTGTGAGCACAAAAAGCTAACTTGTGCAAAATAAATGCTAATTAAGTATCCACAAAATACTAAATTGTGGCAAATATGATTGATTAAAGGGAAAATGTTGTTTGATGTCATGTCCAAGGCTCTGTAAAGGTTTTTAAAGAAGTGAAATAAAATAAAGCAAATCTAAAGAATTGTAAAATTTTGAAGTCAATTTGTTACTTTATTTTTTTTAGTTTCGTTGGATGAATTGAGTTAAGTAGTTTATCTAAATAGGAAACCATTAAATTTCTTTTTTTTGTGTTTTATTCTAAAGTCAATAAAAGAAGTTTAGCTGACATGAGTATTTGTTAGAATTTTCTTTTTCCTTTATTTTTCACTAAACAAAATTAAATACATTTACAAATACATTTGATTACATTTTGTAATATTTGTATTAATTTAATTTACAGACATTTTAATTATTCTAAATTCAATTAAACTCAGGCCATTATACTTATTTGATTCAAGTTTTTCCTGTTTTATAGCCGCGTTAATTCCATTTGTGTGTGTAGTTCCCGGTGCAGCGCCTCGCCAGGTGGACGTCCAGCCGCTTAATTCCTCAGCCCTGCGAGTCACATGGCGCTCTGTGTTGCCACAGTTACGGCAAGGCCAGATCCGTGGATACCAGGTGCATTTCAGCCGCGCAGAGAGCGGTGAATCACGCACCCTGCCCCGAATCAAAGACCTGTTACTGGACGAGTCTCAGGTGAGATGATTGTAGTTAAGATTGGAGTTTGAGGGGCCTCCGTCATGTTTGAGCGCTCCATCTGTAAACATTTTTGACTCATCCGTCTCCTTTCTGTCTCGCCTGCCTGCGGCGTGTGTTCTGCCTTTGCAACAAGATGGAGGAGGATGAATCCACTCTGTATGTAAGTGCAGACCGACTGCCTCTCATTATTAACAAGCTTTCTGTTAATATCATACATCCAACATATTAAAATTCTCATTAGGTCTGAGCGCAGCAAATATGATCATCCTGTTATGTAATTAGATCATCACTGATGCTAAATTATTAAGGAAAAGATGTAGAATAGATCTACTCTTAGTCTGAAGGCTCAGCAATTAATTTTGTGCTTTTTTCCCCTGCAGGAGCTGATTTTAGGAGGTTTGAAAGCAGAGACTTTGTACTCCATCTCAGTGGCAGCATACACCACCAAAGGAGATGGAGCACACAGTAAAGCAAGGCTGGTGAAGACCACAGGGATTGGTGAGCATACGTCAGGAATATAGAGCTCCGGATTTAATGACACATTCAAGCATTGATTTTACAGCAAGCTGAAGCAAAGGAGAGTCATAAATAAACAGCCAGATCAATTCTAATTCCTCTACAATTTACATGATATACAGTTTTATGAAACATATTGCAACTCATTTTCCACTGTCGTTCTCAGTGCCAGGCTCCCCCTCCCTCTGGGTGCTCCCAGGCTCGGGTTCATCTGCGGTGGTGAGGTGGGCCCCTCCGCTGGACTGCTCGGAGACGGGCTCTGATGGCCAGAGGGTGCTTGTGGAAATCCAGGGCTACCGCCTACAGTTTGGCCCGAAAAATGCTTCTTTAAACGCCACCGTTGAGTTCTCTCATCGTGAGAGGAACTTCACCGCAGGAGACCTCTCTCCAGGCTCCTCCTACGTCTTTGTCCTCTCCGCACGGAGCCGAGCAGGATATGGAGATGCTGCCAGGAAGGAATTAACAATCCCCATGTTCCCACCTGTGGGAAACCCCAAAATAATCGAATTTGTTAATGCTACTTGCTGCTCCCTCCAGCTCTCCTGGCTGCCTCCAGCCTCAGAAGAGTGCAATGGTGTCATTACCCAATATACCATAGCATACAGAATGGCTCCACCCCCCAAACCTTCTTCTGGCCCAGTCCTCTCTGCCATACCCGACCCATCTGTTCCTCCATGGCTGATCACACTGCCAGCAAGTGAGTCCAGCTACACCATCCTGGGCCTCAATCACAGCACAGCCTATGAGGTGCGAATCCGAGCCCACAACAAGGCAGGGCCGGGCCCCTTCAGCCCTCCTCTAGTGTGCCTCACTCTGGCCTTTGAAACAGGTAGGGCGGGCCTCAGGCCTGAGGGCCCTTTTTCTACTCCCAAGCACTGATTCCGCTTCACATCCCTGTTTTTTCTGGAGTTCACCCCAAATCACAAAAATAAACAAAGTCTGGGCCAGCTCTTACAGGTCTGCCTCCCAGCAGAGCACCCCAGAGAGACGGAGAAATGCAAAGCTCAAAGGAACTCCTCCCCCAACTCTCCTCCACTCACTCACGTATACCTCCATCACTTCCCCTTCACCACCAGTGGAAACAGGTTTGCTTCAAGAGCACTGCTTAGCACAAACCCCCTGGTAAACAAAGGGACTGCCAATGGTCGTCAGAGGAGGTAGGTGCTCAGTCTATTCAAAGTAGAAAACTGGCACCTGAAGCTGAATCTGCAGGTAAGTTTAGTTTGGTCGCTTGTTTGGTTTGGGTTTTTGTTTTCCTGGTAGACCTTCACTGCCACCTTTTCCAAAGCCTCAGCTGACAGGCTGGACTTAGAGTAGAGCAAACACAAACTGACAGTGTGGCATGTCACATTCCTGCAGCCAACCTGTCTGTTACATATTCTTATTACTGTTGCCATCCACTCTCCCCATCACTTCCCCATCCTCCTAACTGTCATGAGTCTTTCCCCAAGTAACACTCTTCTCCGCTTTTGCAGGTTAGCACTGGGAGAGCAGCAGCTTTGCTGATTTGAATCAAACTTAGTTTCCATTAACGCGAGTCACGTTTGCGTGTGTTTGTGTTTTCATCCTACAGATGTGCCGAGGAATTTTTCAGTCAATCTGGCTACAATGACCAGCGTTCTCCTCACCTGGGAGTTTCCAGAGACCAGCAATCCATACCGCTTCATTGTACGTCGTGACCTGCCGCCGTTTCTCTGCTTGCTTTAACTTCAAGAAAGCCAGAATTCATTGTAATCTTTTAAACTGAGATTAGGCAGTGGTTCTTTTCAAAGTTCCCATTTTAATGCAGAATCCTAATTTTCAGTTCGTTTTATGGAGGTGACCGTTTTTTTTAGAGGATTTTTCTGTTTTATTCTTTGAGTTTTCTGCACTTGAATGATTCATTAAGTCAGCTTTAAATGACTTGGAGAATAAAGAAACCAGCCCCTGTGGGAAGAAGGAAAATTGTAAAATATCTTTAGAGAAGCTGAAAAAAACTCCTGTTAAGGTCATTTTAGAAGAAGACATGAAAGACTGGCTCCTTTGAAGCAATTGCAAAAATATACAGAGGGAGACTCTTTTGTGGAGAATTTTAACTGACACTTGATTTAGAGAACAGGTTTACAGGCTCTTAGATGTGGATTTTTGACCGAGCCCAGTCTTCTTGCTGGTAACTAGACAAAAACAAGAAATATTTTTGGAACCACTCTTCCCTTAAAACAGTACTTTTTTATATTTCTACACTTTTTTTACTGATGTAATAGAAAACAATTGTCTGTAGAGAAAATAGCTGTTTCTGACTGTTTGGAGTCTTTGAAAAAAACTTCATTTATCAGCTTTACCTTCCTAAACACTGAAGCACTTTTTACACATAAGTTTTGAGGCTTTAAAAATAAAATCAACTTTTATAAACAGAAAAACACTTTCTGACCTCACAGATGACAGAATGTCACTTTTGCTGTCAACAATATTTACATTAAACACATTGTTTTTTATTGTTCCTTCCTTCTCATCCAGGCTGCTTGATTCAAATCTATCTAAAACATAAAAAAAAGCTTTTGTTAAAAGGCAACTACGCCTGATAATAGGAAATGCACATTTAGAACAAAGATCGGCACCATTTGCATTTGGAAAAACGAAGCTTTCTCTAAATAAATCTGGTCTCCTTTTCTGTTTTATCTAAGGATCTGATCCCTTGCTTATTTTTCTTTTGCATTATTGTTTATCATTTTAGTTCAACTGAATAACTTTAGTTAAATGAGCATCTCATGTTTTTATGCAAAATGTATAAAAACCTGAATTTCTTTGTATATAAATGTATAAAAACCTAAAAATTTTCTTTTCTTTTTAATTTTTCTACTTTCTGCTGATTATTACATGTTGCGTAGAGATTTCCTTTCTAATGTGTTAAATATGCCTAATAATATAAAGTTTGATTTAAATATTTACTAGAATTATTAGGTTTTTGCATCAGAAATAATATATACTATTACATAGTGACAAAATGTTGAAATGTTTCCGACATAATTCTTGTTTTTGCCCCCCGCCCTGTCTGTGCAGGTGGAGTATAACCGTCAGAAGATGGAGGTGGACGCTCGTCTGAAAAAGGCAGTCATTCCCAGCCTTCAGCCTGACACCAGCTACGACTTTAAAATCACCTCTACTGAAGGCAACATGGGAGGCCTTCGCCACCGCATCACCGCTAAGACATCCCCGCCGATTACCATCCGCCGCCCTGAGATTGACCACACTCGTGACACTGAAACAACAATCACTATAATTCTGCCGTCGCTGGAAACCAGAACTCCTGTCAAGTGAGATTTACTGACTGACTTTTATTATCTGTAATGCTTTTCTTATAAGGGCGTGGCTGTATTTATACTTATCAGTCACCATCCGTCAGAGTAATCTGACTGTGCTGTGCTGAAGTAATATGATTATACTAAGAATGGGGATGATAGCACCGCATGACTGACAAGATCCTGCAGATTAACATATGAGGGCTTCTGGCCTCGTGACATTTTATTCTTTCTTTGTGCAGAAATGTGTACGTTGTGGTGGTTCCTCTACGGCGAGCCCGAGGCGTCATCAAACACCTGAAAAGTCCAGACGAAATGGACCTGGAAGATGTAAGAAATCACACCTCTATCAGTCCACATTAATGCATGAGCTCAGAAACAAGAACTGAATAAAAAATTCAAATCATTCTTGTTCAAACATCAATCGTGGGTTTTTAAGGTATCGTCTTGCTTGATGTCTTCACTGTCTCTTCAGCTCTTGAAAGACATCAGTCAAAGGCAGAGGGATTCCAGGCAGCAGAAGCAGGTGGATCTGAAGCGGGCTTACATCACGGCCCGTTTCACACCTGCCACCCTGCCAGCTTTCTTCACCCTGGGGGACCAGCTGGACTATGGAGGCTTTCAGAACCAAGCGCTGGATCCGGGGCAGGAGTATGTCTTCTTCATCCTGGCTGAGCTAAACTCCACAACAGGGGTACGAAAGCCAACCTGCTCCTCTTTTATTTCCTTCCAGCCCAATCAGCTGTATTTCCCCTCCTTTAGGATCTCGACATATATTGGAATCAATAGTCGCGCAAACATTGAATCAAAACATTACCTTTACTAAGCGTTGGTGCTTTTTACAAGATGTTGTCACCTCAGGACATAAAGCCACCCTGGTCACAATTACAGCAAGATCTGTTCAGTCTAATGCAATCCTCTGCAACCCTTTTCTCTGATTCAAAGACTGCACTGCAAAAGAGAACTAGAAGATATGGGTGCAATAAATTCTATCATTTTCTCAGACAGGGAACTGTTATTTTTAAGAAATTCAGAACATTTTGGCTCAAAAAAGTCCAAATAAAGTTCAGTGTTCCATGTTTTCTGCAGAAAATGTACGTGGCCAGCCCTTACACCAGCCAAGTGACCGCCCCGCACTCCGACCCCCAGCCTTTTGATGCCGGCGATGGGCTGATCTGGGTGGTGGGTCCTGTCCTGGCCGTGGTCTTCATCATCTGCATCGTTATTGCCATCCTGCTCTACAAAAAGTAAGTGGGATGACCTTCATAAAAAGCAAATGTCAAGTTTACAGCGATGGCAGTGACTCAGAGTGTTAATCGCTCCAAGTAAATGCCAAAGCGCTTTTCATTCTCATAGGATAAGAGGATAAGACTGGCTTTATTCTTTTTTTTTTTAATGTCAACAAGTTGTGTTTTGTTTTCCAATGCATTTCAGACTCCCTGTCTGTGTTTTCAAATTTATACTACACAAAAACTTTTAAAAAATGTTTCACATAAATATGAAAACAGGAAAAATAACACTTAAAAATGCTTCAAATTGTGCAAAAAGTTAAAGTAAATAATGTATGTTCCTAAAGGAAATTATTAAACATAAGATTTTACAGTAGCAATTTATATTTGGTTGATTTTAAATTCCAGTTGCAGCATGCTACAATGCCTTCTGACATATTTAATCTCTCAAAACATTGAATATAAAGGAAGAACTCTGAGTCCACTAATAAGGAATGCATTGAAAAGCTCCACGACGGCCATAAAAGCTCCCTTGGGGATCTTATCAAAACATCTGCGAATCTGCCTTCACTTTGGATGGTAACAGTCCCAATGGGACATAAATCCTCTTGAAGGTCAGTTTCTTCTAAAACCGTTTTTCTTGATTAGCAAAACACTGGATGACTACAATAAAAGATTTGCAAAAACAAGAAGTTGCCTAAAAGTTTTTCAAAGGAAACTCCATGAAGGAATAACTGCAGACTTCTCTGGAACGAGATGTTTATGCCTCTTTAGAATCTGTTTACCTGTCAGGACAGAGACGCTTCACTCAGGATAAGCTGAGAGGAACATTTTGCTTCACGTGATCTTCATCATCATATATGTTTTACTCATCCATTTTTGTTTACTTTTGAGGTCTAAAAACTGACATGAAATTCTCAAGTTTATTCACAGATCTCAACAAAAAGCTTAGTTTCCATGGTAATCCTTGAAATTTTGTAAATGTGTTTACATATTAATTTATGTATTCATAAACTGCATGTTAAAGGTTTATTGTGATGATTTTCTACTTAATTATCTCTCACCAAGAGGATAATTAAGAATGTTTCTACTATGCGTCATAAATTCATCATTTTTTATTCGTTAGGAATTCAAATGTTGATGCTTGAAATTTGTTTAAGCTAAAATCTAGGCTAATTTTATTCTATTCAAAGAGTTTAAAGACCCACCCTGATAAAAAAGGTATTTTGGGTATTTTTAACATGTTCTTTTGGTATTCTTCTGATGATGGAGAACATGTATATTTAGAAAATTAAGCTTAAAATTGCATTTTTTTATTTAAACCTGACAAAAAAATGCCATTGGAAAAAGCGTGTAGGTTTTTTTTATTTGATTTTTTGATAATAATACACAAAAACAACACAATCATCAGTTATACATTCATACAATAACTAATCAAACATAGATAATTAGACATATTAATAAATATTGCTTGAAAGTAAGTGGAAGAAAGTGAATTTATATAATCCCACCCCTGTTCTACCGTAACCATTTTATTACATGATTTATCAATATCCGGTTCCTAGCTTTTATCAGACAGAATTAAGAATCCTAAAATATCAATAAAGCACATGACAAAGATGAATTGCTTAAATTATTTTGTAAAAAAATAACTTTTAGAAATCAACATGGCAAATGCAGATCAGTTATCCAAAAATATATGCAGATTATGTTACTTATAAAAGTCATTGATAAGATAAAAAAATAATACTATATCAGAAAAATAGACATAACACTGTTTCAGAAATTTTCATAGCAAAATTTGATCACGTAATCTACTTCATACACAGACATACTTACACTATATGGAATTCTACCTATTTATCATTGTTTATAATTCCATGCAAATGTGATAGTACATATCAAAACGCACTATCCATTTTGTTTTAATGTGATTCACTAATTCCAAAAAAATGTTGAGATTGATATTAAAAATTACTCTTTTGAACCAACTTTATGTTAATATTGATCAATACTCATAATTTTCCTTCTATGAAAGGACAAATTAATAAATGTAAGTCTCTGAAACTCAATAAAAGACACTATATTCAAACTGCTAATCATGTTTGACACCTTTACACAGTGCTGAACACTGATTTGGCACAGTGCAGTAACAGTACATGTGCATTCTCTGACCCTCTGCTTGATCTGTGCTTGCTGCTCCTGTTTATGATTCTGCAAACGGAAATGTTAAATGTTCAGCTCTTTTCCCTCACAAATGCTTGAAATCTGTCAGATTTGCTCAAGTTTGGACGTTTGTTCTGCCTACAGACAGCCATCAAAGAGGTCTGACCCTGCTGTAGGCCCAGGCTGTGCTGCAAGCTACCAAGCTTTTGAATACTAATGCAAACTATTGATTTTCCTCTCTAACAATCTTCTTGTATCCTTCCTTTTGTTTCATGGGAAGCAGCAAACCTGACAGGTAAGATTTAACCAATGTCAAAGCCCCTGTTCCTTTTAGCTCTTAGCAAATACATGTTGTTAGTACGGGTTGTGCAGAGCCTTAAAATGGAATATCTGTTAATGCATTTTTTTGCACAAATCAAATAGACTTCAGTGGTTTTCTGTCCTGGTTGTCTGCCTGTGGTAATTGCATTTTTGTCTTGTTACTGTCTGATCAGCAAGCGAAAGGACTCTGAGCCCGGAACCAAAAGCCTTTTGAGCAATGCAGAAATGATGGCCCATCACCCAACCGACCCCGTGGCGATGAGACGCATCAATTTCCAGACTCCTGGTATGAAGCATGTTTCCGCACAGGCACATAAATGCGCATGCTCGTTGAATTTCTGTGATAAAGTGCTCTTCTTAGTTCATTTGAAAATAAAATATTCATGCAGCTAATTTTAACCCTTGGCAAAAGGAAATAGGCTAGACTTGAAAAGTTCTCCGTCCTCATCACAGAGATCCCAAACCTGGCTGCTCCCAGTACTTTTTTAGAGATCAAAATGGCCGCCACCCAGGTAGTACCGTCATGAGTCATGTCTGAGTCATGACGGTGTGACAAGAGCTCATCCTCTCTGCTCGCCCACACTCCACATGCCAGGCTGCAAACAGCAGGCAGCAACTGAGCATACACGCGCTGAAAAGTTAGGAGAATTTGATGTCTTACTGTGCAAAAAAAGTTGGGAATGAGTAAACAGGCTCCCTGGGTGATCAGGGCGTGGCCTACAGGCTGCCAATGCTTCACTTAAGATACTGCCGCGAGTCTAACCACAGTTTTGTTTGATGCTGCATCTCTGCAGTGTGTCACTTAAAAAGGTAACAGGAAGTGTCACCATGGAGATCAGCATCAACAGACACAAAGGTCAAATGAAACAGTTTTACATGTATTCAATCGATGAAGGCTGGAAGTCTTCTATTTTTACATTTTCTTTGGAAGCCAGTAAAGCGTCCCCCCCTCCCCTCAGACTTTGGCTCCTCTGTTTTATCAGATGTTTTTTTTTTTCCTCTTGTGCAGCAGGAACCTTGAAACTCCCTCCTCCTCCTCCTCTTCTCCCTAGAGATTTGTGCTTTTAAGACGCTCCACAGTTGTTATTCTTTTGCCTGGAAAAGCTGCAAATTCTGTCAGAGGTCAATATGGTCGTGATGAAAAAGTGGTAGAGACAGTTTGAAAAGAAATACTGCAGATATTTAAAGACCCACTCCAAGGAAAATTGTGTTTTTTAACAAGAATTTGTGACATTTTTCTGATGATGGAGGACATGTATAAAGAGAATTACATTTATAATTGCATTTCTGAGTTTTTCTTTATTTAAATTTTTGTGGATCAGGAGCAGAGGATAAAATACAGTTTCAAAAAGATCATATTTGTTACATAGAAATATACTTGCCGGCACTTTGTGACTGATTCGCTTCATTCAGATGAATCTACTTACAGACTAACAGATCCATACATGCCTTTGTTTTTCTCATACAAGCTGGCATTTGGCTCAAAACTGTATGGCTGTATAGCTTCAACATTACTCACCATTTTTGTTGTACTGGTATTGTTTAGGGGCTGTAAGCTAGTGGGAGAGAGTGCAAATAAAGAGGTTAAGGGAGATAAGGGGTCTTCCACAACGTTTGGCTAAAAATGGCATATTCATAATTAAAAGAACACGGTGAGTGCTTTTACAATAGATCAAAAGATGAGTGGAGTGGAACTTTAAGATGCCAAGGCAGAAAAGATTGAGAGATTCTCATTCTGGTTTCAACTGTTTGTCATTTAAACCCTGATGTTACCGTTTCTATAACCAGCTGCTCTTCAAACGAAGATCCGGCTGCTTTAACGTCACATTTCCTCCCCTCCTGCTGCTAAAAGAAAATGGTGTTGGAGCCATAGGTAGCTTCCTTTATGTGTTCGTGTGCAATCCTAATTAGACTTCTGTATATGTTTGTTTCTCCTCTGATCGCTAGGAAAGTCATTTATCAAAGAAAAACAATTTCCAAACAAACCAGGCTCGCTTGTCCTCGCACGTGGGTGAAAATTGATTTTTCTGCCTCGCCGTGTTCCCTCATGAAATGTGATGTTGTCTGCTTTTCTAATTAGCCCTGCATCTTTGCATAAGAGTCAAACCAACCTGTGGTTTTATTTAGGTTGGCTTAAGTTCTGACTTTGTGCAACCCTGCAGGAATGATGAGCCACCCTCCCATCCCCGTCGGTGAGCTGGCAGAGCACATAGAGCTGCTGAAAGCCAACGACAACTTGAGACTCTCTCAAGAGTACGAGGTGAGCAATAAATCTTCCTTCCATATGCATACATGAATGGATAGCATCCTTATTGTTTAGTGATGTTAACCCTGTTAAGCATCCACCTCATAAAGCAAATGTTTTTAAGACTTTGTTAATCTATGTTCCAATTACACCTTCATGATTTATTCAGGCTTGAAATTTGTTGCTGCAGCTTGTCTACATTACAAAGCACTCTCTTTCTATTACCCTCAAATGCACCACTTGATATGCCACTACACAAAATTAATGTGTCCATTTGCTGCTCCTTTCCAGTCAATCGACCCTGGTCAGCAGTTCACCTGGGAGCACTCCAACTTGGAGGTTAACAAAACCAAGAATCGCTATGCAAATGTCATAGCGTACGACCACACCAGAGTCATTCTGTCGCCCATAGAAGGTGAGCGTTCGCTGAAACGGACAGAAGCTAAAGACAAATGTAGAGGAGGAGACCAGAAGCTTCATCCAGTCGTGAAGATCCACTGAAACTGAAGGGAGAGCATTCAACTGCAGCCAGGACTTCTCCAGTAAAAGAGGGAGAACGAATTGGATCCGCATCTCACGCTTTTACACCGACAAATTCCTGCTTTTGTTGCCGCCTCGTGGAGCCTGTCACTTGCCAGAAACAAATCTTATTTGATGTCATGCATGCATCTTCATTTTTTATGTCACAGACTGGATTTTATTTGTCAAAAGCCTCACATGTGGCTGTTTTTGCAGGCATCCTGGGAAGTGACTACATCAATGCCAACTTCATTGATGGCTACAGAAAGCAAAATGCCTACATCGCTACCCAGGGACCACTGTCTGAGACATTTGGGGATTTCTGGAGGATGGTGTGGGAGCAGCGAACGGCCTCAGTCGTCATGATGACACGACTGGAGGAGAAGTCCCGGGTAAGAAGGCAGCTCCTCACCCACTGACCTAAATCTGCAATATTTATCTTCTAGAGTTCACGCTTAAGTACTTTCAGACTTACCTGCTTTTTATAGCTGAGAAATGCAACTGAACCAAGCAAAACCTTGACTAATTTGAAGGTTTGGATTTGTTTTCATAGATAAAGTGTGATCAGTACTGGCCGAGTCGCGGCACAGAGACCTACGGCATGATCCAAGTCACACTACTGGACACAATGGAGCTCGCCACTTTCTGCGTTCGCACCTTTTCCCTGCATAAGGTGAAAAATTAAGCTGTTCTTCAAGCCTCCGCTTCCAGCTTTATCCTCTGCGCGACTCACTGCTCTGCCCTCACCTCTATTAAGCTTATTGCCTCTGAAAATGTCTTTGATCCCTTGAGCTTCCAGTTTGGAGCCAGGTGCATCTGCAGTAATCATGAAATTCAACCATCCCAGTGCGAGTAATGTATGTGGACACACAGAGGGTAATTGTATAGTCTGGGCGCCGTGTGGGGCTCAATCCAGGCCAGCCTTGCTGTGTCAGAGACCAGATCACCGCTGGAAGCAAAGTGGTTTCCTCTAACTCATCCCAGGCCGCCAGGCTGGCATGTCTCTCTGGCCTACTTAGACAGAAATTAGGCCATCTGAAGGTTCCCTTTGCAGCATCACTTCCTTATATTTCTATTGACGTCTGGTAAAATACTTGCTTTATACATATGTAAAAGCTGTGTAATTTATACATGTTAGGTTAAATATTAAAGATGTCAGATTCATTAATTTATTTTTCCTACCAAAAACGAACTTTTCAGCCAAAAATCTGCTTTCAGTTACATTTTATTGTAAGATTATCTCATTTTAAAATTTAAATTTCCACCTTTTAAACATTTTAAACTGATCAGTTCTTCTTCTTTTTTTTTACGTTTTGTGAATCAAACTCAATTATATACAGTGTTGCAGTAGTAAAACCCCACACTATAGCTTGAATTAGGATCAGTGATTTTTTTTTAAATTGACATGTTTTTATATTTTTTAAATATTTTTTAAAAGGTAGCCTGTGGGGGGATATATGATCAAATGGATAAATAACCACTCCAATGAAAATTGTGCTTTTGGTGGTTTTAACATTCTCGTGGCAAAGTAGTAGGTTGAAGGCCTGTCATCTGGACTCAGTGTTTAAAGTTAGAAGACGTTTCACCTCCTATCCCAAAAGGCTTTGTTCTTGTTGTTGTGGCATTTTTCTGATGATGGAGGACACATATTTAGAAAAGGATGCTTTTTTTATTTTTGCTAAAATGACATAATCATAATTAAAATACCACTGGGAACACTTTAGAAAAAATCAGAGGATCGGAGTGGAACTTTCAGTTCATAGCCCAAAATTCCAAGGACCTGAACAAACTGTCCTATAATGTGTTCTAATAATACTCATGCAAGCACAGTGACAGCTTTAGTAAATTCTGTTTTTATTTTTTTGCTCCTATATTTCCTTTTAGAATGGAAACAGTGAGAGGAGAGAGGTGCGTCAGTTCCAGTTTACAGCCTGGCCTGACCACGGGGTGCCAGAGTATCCTACCCCCTTTCTCAACTTCCTCCGCAGGGTCAAAGCCTGCAACCCTCCGGATGCTGGACCCATCATTGCTCACTGCAGGTAAACAAACATCGAGGTCTGTCTTCTGAGAAGCTCTAAGTATAATCTGGCAACAAATGTAGTATAAGATGAGTCTTTTTCAGTTTCATTTTAAATCTTCAAGTTGGCCTTTTACTTTTAAAGTATATTAAGGATAATAGTTCATCTCAATATGAATCATCAGAGCCATTTTCTTTCAAAATGTGACATCATTTATTGCCCCCCCCCGTCAGTGCTGGTGTTGGTCGCACCGGCTGCTTTATCGTCATTGATGCCATGCTGGAGCGCATTCGACATGAGCGCACCGTGGACATCTACGGTCACGTGACGCTGATGCGCTCGCAGAGAAACTACATGGTGCAAACAGAAGACCAGTACAGCTTCATCCACGAGGCCCTGCTGGAGGCCGTGGCCTGCGGAATCACCGAGGTGGCGGCGCGGAGTCTGTACTCCTACATGCAGAAGCTGTCCAAGGTGGAGCCTGGAGAGCACGTCCCAGGCATGGAGCTGGAGTTTAAGGTAGGGAAGAACATAGGAGGAAATAATACATGGATTTTATCCTAAATGAAAGGGTTAAAGTTTTTCTGGGAAAAAAAAAATGTTCAAATATAGAAAGGAATTTTACTCTTCCCATTTCTCTAATAGGGAGAGTTGCAACCATAAAAATGACGATTCTCCCCAAGATTAACTATCTGTTTTCAATGATTCCTTCCAAACCTCCAACTACTTGGTTTAAATCATTAGACTCATCCATTTCCCAATTCCTCTGGGAAGGTAAACCACCAAGGATTAGTTTAAAAACTATTAAAAAACCTAAAGATAGAGGAGGACTAGGCCTACCAGACTTTCAGGACTACTACTCCGCCAACAGATTGTTTTATGTACAAAAATGGCTGAATCCTGGTGTGTTGGATGAATCTTGGCTAGACATAGAGCAAAATCTCTGTGATGGCCTAGATGTTTCTAATTTACCTTTCTTCAGTTCTAAAATTAAACAACACAAATGCTTCAGAAGTTTAAATATTAGCTCATCTCTAACAGCCTGGTGGGATTTTCTTAAAAAAAACAACCTCACATTATTTCCATGCAAACTCACCCCCATTTGGAACAACCCTGATATTTTAATTAACAAAAACATGATTCATTTTGCTTCATGGAAGAACAAAGGAATCCAGCAGTTCCAGCATATAATTCAGGATAGAACTTTTATGTCCCTGTCGACATTATCCTCAATTTATGGAATTAGTATAAACAAATTTCTAGAATATCAGCAACTTAAATCAGCTATAAGCACTAAATACTGCCTGACCGAAATAGACCTAGACCTTCCCCGTACAGTAACACATTTCATTGACCTTAAAAATCCCAAGCTCACCTCCAAAATTTACAAGATGTTATCTAACATAGATGAAACAATTTACCTACCCATGACAAAATGGGAGTCTGAGCTATCATTGAATCCTAGTGATCAATTTTGGCTACAGATCTGTTTGAATGCCTTTAATATGACCAAAAGTCCTAATCTGCAACTTATTCAGTACAAGATTCTCCACAGAATTCACTACACCGGACAGAGATTATTTAAAATGGGTCTTAATCAGTCTGCTATATGCACACAGTGCACAGATAACAACATAGATGACTATTTGCATGCCCTGTGGTTGTGTCCACCTGTCCAATCATTCTGGCGTAAGGTCTGTGAGGATTTATCAATCTGGTTTAATCATATGATTCCTGCATGCCCCAAACTCTGCTTACTAGGTGACCTGAATAACATCAACATAGAATCCAAAAAGGCTTATATGGTTCTCACCGCTGTATGTATCGCAAAGAAAACTGTCCTCCTAAACTGGAAATCAAAAAATAATCTCAGCATCAGCCACTACAGAAACCTCATGTCAGAGCATATTAGCTTAGAGTTAATGTCCTCCACAAAAAACCTGTCGGCTTCAGACTCTCCCTGGCTCCAGCTGGTTAGTCACATCACCTAGTAGGGGTGGGATGGTGATGGGTTGAGCCGGTCCTGGCTGGTTGGATGGGCCGGTGCGGGTGTGGGGGGTGGGCTCTGCTGGGCCTATCGTTCCCCCGGCTCGGGGCTCTGGTTGCCCGGGGTGGGGGGTGGTGGGGGCGCGCGCTCTGCCGGCAATTTGGCAGGGGTTCCTGGGCTGGTGCCTTCTGGGCGCAGGGTAGGCAGTGCGGCTGACCGGGAACGGCGGCCGGGTGCCGTGCTGGGTAGCTGGTCGCCGTGGCGGGGGCTGGGGGGGGGGGCTTTGGGTTCTGGGGCCTGGGGTCGTCTGCCCGCGGCCGGTGTTTCGCCCATGGCCAGTGGTTGGCGCGTGGCCCGGCCCCCCTGGGGGTCGACGCCGCCTTCACAGCAGGGGTTAAAGGGTTCACTTTGGTGGGTTTACATAATTTTTTTTTTTTTTTTTTTTTTTTTTAATTTATTTATTATTATTAATATTACTATTATTATAATTATTATTATTATTATTATTTCTATTATTATTATGACTGTTGTTATTATTATTATTATTATACATAAATGTATATATATATATATATGTAATTTATAATTTTATATGGTTAATATATGTATATATATATATAAAAATTTATTTATTTATTTATTTATTTGTTTTTTATTATTTTTTTTTTATTATTTTGATTCATTTATTTATTTATTTATTATTTATTTATTTTTTATTTTTTTGGGGGATGGATGGGGGGCCCTGGGGGGGGTGGTGTGCAGTCCTTGGGGAAGTCAGGGCATGGATGGTGGGGCTGGACTCCCTGCCCTTCCGTTCTGGCACCGGGACCCGTCCTTGCCGGTCGTCTCTCGGCGCAGCGGGGCTCTCGCCTCATCGGCGGCGGGCTTGCCGCCTCTTGGCCGCCTGGCCGCCCTGGGAGGGGGGGCGCCTACTGCGGCCGGCTGGGGGGCCGGTCGCTCGGGGGAGCCTCTCCCCCGGTTGTGCCCATCCGCCTGCTCCTCCCCGCCCTCACCAAAACAAATGTTGCACACAGGCACATAGGGCTCCGGGAACTGGATGGGTGGGTTATGCTGGCGGGGCTCTCTGGGGGGGTAACTCTCTGGGGCGCTCTGTTGGCGCCCGCCCTCCACCCCGCTTTTTACTTGCATATTAGACACCCTGATTCATCTAGGGCCTTGTGGGGAGGGTCTGGTGGAGGGGGGCACGGTGAAATATCCGTGCTCATCTTTCACTGACCCCCCCCACAATTTTAACTCCCACTTTAGACACACACACTGCATGTTAGCAGCACATACACAGCAAATACACTCCACCCACAGAGGATTCCCGGAGTGGGGTTTCTGCGGTTTAGCAGCGGTAGGGACCCCACACTGGAGACCTCCTTTTTTTACCTGCAGCACACACACAGCACTGCCACACCTCCATACATGGGTGGGGTCGGGGAGGGGCGGCCGGTCTTCACCCGCCTGGTCCTCTCAGGGCGGCCGGGCTTAAGGGTATCATGTCGGCTGCGGTGATGGTCGGGCGTACGGCGCTGGGGGTCGGTCGGCGGGGGGGGGTTACTGCGTGGCGGCGGGGGGTGGGGAGGTAACCAGATGATTGCGAGTATGTGTGCGTGAGTGCATGGGTGGACGGACCTGGGGGCTGGCTCACTGGAACCCTCTGGGGCTTTCCCTTCCCATCACAGAGGGGTAGGGCACTTTAAGGGTAAAGGAGGGGGGGGATTGTAGTGGGTAGGGTTATGGGGGGTGGCTGTGGGTGCGTGGCGATCTCTGGGTTGTTCGGGTCGCGTGCCGCGGCTGGCTCGCGGACACGGGGCACTGGTCGGGTGGTGGGCGGCTCTCGGGTTCTGGGGCCCTGGCTTCGTCCTTGGCCCTTGTCTCGGCGTCCGGCGCCCGGCGGCCCCCATGGCTGCCGCCTGGTACGGCTAAGCGCTCCTGTCCTGTGGCCTGGGGGCCGGACGCCGGGTTCGCTTATGCCTCTGGGCGTAGTGGGGGCCCCTGTAGGGGGGCCTTCTCTGCGCCTGGCTGGTCGGGTGGGCGGTCCCCGCCTCCCCCCCTCCCGGGCTGCTTGGGTCCGGTGTGGGGGGGGCGCTGACCTTGGGGGCCTCTCCTCCCCTTTCCTGGTCTGGCTGCTCTGGCTGGGTAGGATCTGGTTCCCCACAACACAAGGTTCACTTCGGCAGCATGCATGTATCTCCACCCCCACGTGCACGTGCACACTGCCACACTGCTCCCTGTCTGCTTCATCCCCCCTTCGGACCTACAGTGTATTGATGGACAGATATTTTCCACTCATCTTCGTGTCAGATTTTTACCCATGATGAAATATTTGTCTTTCCAGCAGATCTAGTATAATTGTTACAGCTTAAAAGAATAACTGATCCAAATCAGTGCTTGTATCCCCCCTTTTTTTCACCCTTCTTCCCTTTACTCTCTTCCACCCCCCCCCCCCCCCCGACACACATTTTCCCTCTTCCTCCCCACACACACTAAATATAACAAATAAAGAAATAAATAACTCAACAAAAAGGGGTTAATTCAGATCTACACTCTGGTTTCTAAAGTTCTACAACCTCTTTTTGTGATAGTAAAACCTGTCCAACACAAAAGGCCTGCAGCTCTAATCTGTTTGCTAAGTTGTTGGACAGAACAAGTGAAAAAAAAAAAAAAAAAAAAAAAAAAAAAAAAAAAAGAAAGGAATTTTACTTAAAAAATGATATAAATGCTATTTAATTTATTTGTTAGGTCCTTTTTTATTGGGTAGCAAAAAGAAAAAAATGTATCCAAGTTGTTGGTTATAAATATTGTTGTTTTTTTCCTGTGTTTTTGCTGCTTCATTCAACAGTATTTCAAAATTAGTTTCACATGAAATCTTAAAAACACTTTTGGAGGAAAAAGTTTTGCTTATTTTTTAAAACTTTTTGGTTAGAATAACTCATCTATTGTTTTTCTTTTTTTTAAATGAATCATTTATGATGAATTAATTCTTTATAAAACAGTTTCAAATGCGTGGATCAAATTTGAGACAGTGGGTCAATATTTTTGCATCTTAAACTAACAGTTGGGAAGTAAAACTTACCAAATCCCTCAAGAAATCATAATTGATACTATCTATGTCTCATAAATTAAAGGATATTGTGAAAATGTTTTGTGGAATTTCATTAAAGGGTTTAAAAAAAACATCTTTGTTCCAAAAAATGTCTGTCAATTCTATGATGTAGTGGGCTTTACAGGGTTAAAAAAATAGTTTACACAATATAAAAAATCAGATATGAATACTATCTTTCTTTATACTCATGTGATGTTCACTTATAGCAGCTCAGTGTCCTAATATCTGTTTATTTTTTTATATAATGCAATTGGACAGATGATGCATCTCTGACTGCTTTTTTTTTTTTTTCCTTTTTTTTATATTCCAGCGCCTGGCAAACACCAAAGCCCACACATCCCGGTTTGTCACAGCCAACCTGCCCTGCAACAAATTCAAGAACAGACTGGTGAACATAATGCCCTATGAAACCACCCGCGTCTGCCTACAGCCTATCCGAGGTCTGGAGGGCTCTGACTACATCAATGCCAGTTACATAGATGGATACAGGTATGTTTTTCTGCAAACAGTAATTTGACCTGACCCCCCTGTCCTCTCTTTCCTCGTTTCATCTGTCTCCTCCGCTGAAGCAGTCAGATCCGTCATTCCTGTGTACACATTCGCTCCGTTTGTGTCTCTTCGTCTCACTGAAGATGCTGGGGACTTTCTGATGATTCAGCTGCACGCAGCGGTTGAACCCACGTGTTTTGACTGTTCCTGTTCTTGCCTCGAGCCTGACCCCGTTTTCTGACTGAAGATGAAGGAACAAAGGAGCTGAACCCTGACTGTTTATGTGTTCAGGCAACAGCGAGGCTACATCGCCACGCAGGGTCCTCTGGCTGAGACCACGGAGGACTTTTGGAGGATGCTGTGGGAACACAACTCCACCATAGTGGTCATGCTGACTAAGCTGAGAGAAATGGGACGGGTAGGACAGAGCAATGTTCACAGAAACTGTCACACCAAGCACACATTTGGAGTGTTTTCTGATTGTGTTTGGCTCTTCAGGAAAAGTGTCACCAGTACTGGCCTGCCGAGCGCTCGGCCAGGTATCAGTACTTTGTCGTCGACCCGATGGCGGAGTACAACATGCCTCAGTACATCCTCAGAGAGTTCAAAGTTACAGATGCTAGGGTGAGTTCCTGCCAGCTGCCTGTCAACAGCCATCCTTGTTTTCTGAAACATAAGACTTTTCATTTCCTGTCTATAGAGGCCAGCAATGCAAAGCAGCCCTTATAGACCGGCACGTTTGACAAATAGGCTCTTCATTCAGCCGTGCCGTCTCCAGATTGTCATGACACGCGTGTGCAGCTGTGCACACACACTCTCCAGCACATCCATGTGCCAGTCATAGATAACTCTAGTTAAGCCTGTCCTGCAGTGACGCCACATCGACAGATGCCTTATTGATCTCCATTAAAGAGGAGTCAGAAAGGCTGAGCAGAAGAGAAAAGATGTAATTGCCTTCAGAGGGGCTGACAGTAGCAGATGTACTGACGTTACAACTTTAAGTTAACCACAGCCACTGATCCGGGGTCAGATAACACCAATCGTTAGGAGAAGAAAAATGGTCCTTTCTTTTAATACACGAGAGGAAGCAAACAGTTCTTTAAATATAAAAAATAATATCAACCAAATATTCAACACGATGAAAAAACAAAAGTAACCCATTTAAATCATGTCTTTTATTATATGACCTCATTATTACCATGCATCTGTTTAGGATGGCCAGTCGAGGACGGTGCGTCAGTTCCAGTTCACTGATTGGCCAGAACAAGGGGTGCCAAAATCCGGGGAGGGTTTCATTGACTTCATCGGCCAAGTTCACAAGACCAAGGAGCAGTTCGGCCAGGATGGACCAATTACAGTTCACTGCAGGTGACAAGCTGCTTTCATGTGTGTGCCTCATGACAGCAATGCTTAATGTAACCTTACACTCACTGTCGACTGTGCTGATGCCTGCAGCGCCGGTGTGGGGCGGACAGGTGTCTTCATCACTCTGAGCATTGTCCTGGAGAGGATGCGTTATGAAGGAGCAGTGGACATCTTCCAAACTGTCAAAATGCTGCGGACACAAAGGCCAGCCATGGTGCAGACGGAGGTAAACAGTGCAGAGGCATACGGATGTCACTGATGTGGTTGACTGAAGAGGGGAAGCTAAATGAATCCAAACCTTTTTAATCAATTTTAGGTCAGTGAATCGAATCGTTCAGAATGGACCAATACTGACTATGAATCGTAACAGCAACCACAAATTATGATATGAATCGAATCGTTGTCAAACCCATAGCAGGGAGTACAAAGAATTAGAAAGATTATGCAAAACACAGACAGGTACTGGAGGAATATAAGATCAGTAAACAAGCTGCAAAAACAGAACAAGCAAGAGGGAGAGAAAGGATGATATACACGCTCTCTAGGGCTGATGGGAAAATAGACAACAAGTTGCACAAATTAATGAGGTAATGAGAAAAGGCAAAATAAAAAGTGAAGCAAAGTAAGATGAAAGGGGAAAACTTTTCAAAGCAAAACAGGAGGAAAAGTGAAGATTCTTTTTTTTCCCTGTGACTAAAAAGGATTGCTTGACTGAATTGCTGATTGTTTTTATTGATTTGTCTGTTCTTGTTTTTATTATTGTTTAAAATAAATTAAAGACGCCAAAAGGACAATATGTTGGAATAACTCCACAGTAAAACTACAAAATTTAAGAAATCTTTTTTATTCACCGACTGTAGGTTTATTTCAGCATGTGAAAAGTCTCATTTATCTTTTTTCTCTCATCAGGATGAGTATCAGTTCTGCTACCAGGCTGCTCTGGAATATCTGGGTAGCTTTGACCACTATGCAACATAAGAGCAGAGTCAGCCGTCCATCCATCATTCACTTTGACGTCCACAAAAACAACCCAACACATGAACAGAGGAAAGGCCAGTCTGGCATAACGTTGAACCTTTTGCAGAGTCCAGACTTAAAGACCAATTTTTCACCAACAACAAGAAGAATGCCCATCAGTAGTTTCTCTGCTGGGTGTGGAGAATATTCATGTGTAATCCATATACTTACCTCAGTGTTCCAGTGTGAAGGACATATAATACATGTGTGTTGTGGTCAGCTATCTCCAATATGAACCAGTAACATACAAATGGCTTCTGAACAGGAGTTACGATACTCTGTCTGTATAATAAAATACAAAAAGATTTGAGGAAAAAAAAACACAAGCCTGGATATTTGCTGCACCCTAAATGGGCTTTTTATCTTCAACTTTGTATCTATTGGTTTAATGTTCTAAAGGAGTTACAAAGTGAACATTTCTATGTATCTGTGAGTCTATTTGCGAGACATCTACTGCCACCACAGGTAGTTCTGACAACAGTCTGAAGCACATGACCGGGTTCTGCATGAGCAGAAGCTTGGGTCTGGACTCACCACCCTGAGGACTGCAGAAGAAGCATGTGGATGCTCATTTACTCCATGCACAGTGCCAAGAGAAACCATGCAGCGCGAACATGAACCGTGGCCTATAAGGAGACATGGCTCCTTTTGTCATAACATGAAGTCATATCGCTCTGGAGGAAAAAAAAGAAATAAAACGGTCAGTCCTCTGCCCCTGGTCTTGCTCTCAGAACAGCTATTAAAACCCTCGGTATCTTTAACTGGGCTGGGATTTGTAGTCCAGTGCATTTGCCACTTAACAATGCCTGCTTGCTACCTGCTATTGTTGTTGTTCATGCCCCGGCTCTGCTCCTTTTTTGATGTCAATCCCCCGTGTCACTCGAGCAGTGGCTTATTGAACAAGACGACGAAAGAACTGAGCTCAAGTCAGTTTATTTCTTAGTTGTTTTTTTTTTTGCTGATTTTTGTTTCATGTTTTTAAGGTATTTTGTTGCCTTATGTGGATTTTTTTTAACATGCTGCTTCATGTTTATGTATTGTGTACTAAGCTTATATATCTAATGTTTATTTTATTTTTTTCTCCTCAGAAGTCTCCTTACTTGAACTGCATTGCTTTGTATTTAAGTTCACCGTGTTTGTTTTCATAATTAAGGAAATTGAGGATTATTTAGTGCTCGCACTAATCTTAGTTTTATCTTTTTGTTTTTACTTCATCTGCATTCTAACTTCAACAGATCTACTCTATCACAACCTGATGTGTTATCATAACTGCTCCCGTGTAGTGAATAAACAGCACAGTGTGTCTGAAATGTTGGGCAAACTCACAGATTTTTGTACATAAAGTCTTCTCATTGGAGTCCTTTACAGTACGGTTACATATGTACACAAATATAATGTAGGGGTTGGATGTGATGTAGTACTCAATGTCGCAAAAAAGCCTTATTGTTATCGTTTACTCTGTCATTTTTGTTTTTTTTATCAGTTACAGATACATTTGTTATTCTTTTGGTTATTTTTTTTACATATATTTGGGATTTCCAATAGTTATAACCAATACAATATTGTTCCATTTTTCTTTGATGAGCCAACATTGAAGGACAATATTGTCACAGTTTCTTTTATAATGGTCCGTTTTGGTGCTTTTTTTTTTTTTTATATTATTTGCTTTGTTCTGATGAAGTATACCCTCTGTGCAGGGTGCTATTTGATACTGATTACTGATGTCTGATTAGTTAGCTAGAGATGTACATTAGAGGCAGTTTAAGTTATCAGTGAGCCCCTTTTGATACCCTAAATCTACATGACACACAGCAAGGGGATCGTGGAAGCAGAGGCATGGTCCCAGCCGGGGGGAAAAGTTTAAAAAGCATCAGAGATGTTATAGATATATAGCGCCGGCTTATCAGTGGAGAACTCCTGACAAGCCGTGGATGTTTAGTTTGCTTAAAGGCACATGGTAGCAAGTGTATTTTTGACCAAATTAGGTAAGAGTTGCCTAGCTACACACGTTGCACACCCTGAGAAAGATATCGTTTGAATTTGAAATTATTCTCTTATGAACTCTATGTGTGGTCCAGAAGTCTTGACGATGTTTGACATATATGAAATATGTTATTCCTTTGGTTTCTAATGATTATTGTGTCAAGAGAAATATAACAAGCACACTCGTAACCTACTATGAAATGTGTTGAGGGCCAGCTCTGATGATGCCATCCCCCTCACTTATGTACTTGTTCTTTCCTTTCAGACCATAGATGTAGATATTGTACCTTGGACTTTGTATTAAAAGCAGGATGATTGGATATACAGCACACTGAGCAGCTTGGTTCTTTTTTGTGTCTGTTCTATTTTCTTCCGCTAGAGGGAGCCAAAGTCTAAACCCAATTCTCACCTAATTAAACCCAGAATATGTAATTTGATTACTTGTAAGTCACTTCAATTAGTGCACTGGCCTAGATCCAGGATGTGGTTTGAGTCACTTAATTCTATTTAAATAGTTCATAGTAACACAATGCAGGCCTGCAAATATATAAAATTGTATTTTATATATTCTCAGGCCTGCATTGTGTTACTTGTAGATACCTACATGTGTAAGAAAGCAATGTTAGTCGTATCACAAAATTAAAAGATTATATTAATGTATTACTTTTTCAATCACAATATAATTCAAATGATTACTAATTAATATACACTCAATGGCCACTTTATTAGGCACACCCTGTCCAAGTGCTTGTTAGCCCAAATTTCTAATCAGCCAATCACATGGCAGCAACTAAATGCATGTAGACATGTAGACATGGTCAAGACGATCTGCTGCAGTTCAAACCGAGCATCAGAAAGGAGAAGAAAGGTGATTGAGGTGACTTTGAACATGGCATGGTTGTTGGTGCCAGAGTATTTCAGAAACTGCCGATCTACAGAGATTTTCACCCACAACCATCTCTGGGTTTACAGAGAATGGTCGGAAAAAGAGAAAATATTCAGTGAGTAGTAGTTCTGTGGGCAGAAATACCTTGTTGATGCCAGAGGTCAGAGGAGATTGGCCAGACTGGTTCTAGCTGACAGAAAGACAACAGGAACTCAAATAACCACTGGTTACAACCGAGGTCTGCAGAAGAACATCTCTGAACGCACAACACGTCTAACCTTGAGGCTGATGGGCTACAGCAGCAGAAGACCACTTCTGTCAGCTAAGAACAGGAAACTGAGGCCACAATTCACACAGATTCACCAAAATTGGACAAAAGAGGATTAGAACAAGGTTGTCTGGTCTGATAAGTCTCCATATCTGATGCGAGATTGGGATGGTAGGGTCAGAATTTGGTGTCAACAACATAGACGCATCCTGCCTTGTGTCAACAGTTCAGGCTGGTGGTGGTGGTGTAATGGCCTGGGAGATATTTTCTTGGCAAACTTTGGGTCCCTGAGTACCAGTTGAGCATCATTACAATGTCACAGCCTACCTGAGTATTGTTGCTGACCATGTGCATCCCTTTACGACCACAGTGTACCATCTATTCAAGCAGGAAAATGCGCCATCACACGGTATCAACTCATTGGATTCATGCAGATTGGCATCGTGGACATGCAGCCGACAAATCTGCAACAATTGCGTGATCCTATTATCTCAGTGTGGACCAAACTCTCTGAAGAATGCTTCCAGTACCTTGTTGAATCTATGCCATGAAGGATTGAGGCTGTTCTGAGGGCACCAGGCCAGTGAGTATGTATTCATCGTGACATACATACCTGTCTCATAAATGGACCAATGCAAATCACAGAATTTCCCTGACAATCACATTATATCTTCCATACCGCGAACTGTCTTGGATTGTTTTCATGCATCTGCCTCCAATTACCCACAAGTATAACCTACATAACAATATATTATTAGTCATTAATAAATCAGGTATATTTGTAAATGTAAAATGTTCTAGGGATTATTTGTCACTTCAGATTGTCGTATTCTACCTCTGCAGTATCGTAAAACTAAGGAATAACTTTCCAAGAACATCAACAAGTCATCCAGTGGGAGGTTTTGTTTTATTCTGTTTAGTGATTTAACTGCACATCTTTTTACGAGACGATGGTTTCGCCTGCGGTTCTAATACTGGAACTCTTCGAAGCTCCTTGTTTCTCTTTCCAATAAAAAGCACAATTTTCTTCATTTTCTTTTGTGTGTAAAAGTCACGAATCCAATAACTGCCTCTCTACATTCTGTCGTCTGCGTATGTGTGGGGTTCCTGACTTCTTATCATGTAGAGTTCCTTATCGTGACAATTTGATCCACTGAAGCCCTCTATCTCAAAGAGACAGCTGTTCATTTGCATATGGAATCTTTAAATCACATCCCTGACCAAGAACAGACAAGTTGATAATCTCTGCTACCATAAAGTAATAATTCTTACAATGATTTAAATTATTTTTTAGTTTTTTTGTTGTTGTTTATTTTTTTTCAATCGGTGTAGAGTTAAACATATAAATGTAGAAAAACTGCAATAGTTCTGGAATGAGAGATAAAAACACATAACATTAAGTAATGTTCTTTGACGTTCTGAGACATCCTGTTTTCAAGAATGTCATGTGTGGTGACGTGCAAAAGTGAAAAAGCTGAGTTAACCAGCATGGAAAAAGAAGGTTCGAGGAATGCATTGTTCTGTAAAGGATTGTTTTTGTCAGGCTTTGATGCAGCACATCCTTAATGGATTCATTAAAAGGTGCTCATCCAGTAACTTTCATTATTTGTCTGTATACAAAATCAGTAATGGAGATGAAAGCAAATCTTATTTGAATCCATTAGCGGCATTCAGTACCACACACAACATCTTGAGTCATCAGAGAAAACACAACAGTAAAGAGATTTTTTTCTCCAATTGGCATTTGGTACAGTTCAGAATTTTATATTTTTGTGATATTTTTGTATTATGTTTTATAACGAGATCATAGTTCCTCTAAATAGTAGCATTAAATTAATCAGGAACTTTTATCCAACATTTCGTTTTACACTGTAAAACTTACTGTAAACTTTATGATAAAAAAAAAAAAAACTAAAAAAAAAAAAAACTGGCCCTCAGTTGGGGTTGTAAGAATTTCACCGTAAAAGATAAGGTATAAAAAAGAGTTGTTTTTAAACTTCTTCTTGAGCAACATACCTAATTATTGCTGTAAAAAGAGATGTGCTTAAGTAAATGTATGGGTAAATGTATGGGTTAGATGTTGTTTTTAATATGAAATTGTAATAATATGATTAATAACTTTGATAGTCATGCGTATTATTTGTTATTTTTCATTCTTTTACTTATACCAATCAATGAATAAAACAAGAATAAACCTTAAATTAAATAAATGAGCCTCCAAACATTTGTAATGTTATCATTAAACATTCAGCTTAACTAAGTTTAGTCGGTCACTCGTATCCTCACTTTGACTTTAGTCTCGTAAATTGAATTTTTATTTGGTGAATATAGTTGTTTATTTGTCCTTTTTTCATAATTACATATTCATTTATTTGTTAATTCACGTACTTTTGCTGGTTTCCCACAGTGTTTTGAGCTCTCGGGGAATTCGGTTACAGTCATAGATAGACATAATTGAAAAAGAAAGAAAATGCAGGTGACAGGTTAAAGCTTTCGTGCACAGCTGTCAGGTGTTGTACATGTGCGTTGGAGGCTTTTGTCGCTCCGGCTGAGTATCTGCGCGGGCTGGACAGACTACATGCCACAAAAAAAGGTGATTGTCGTTTCTAAATCGCCTGACGGTTGTAACAGGGCGCTGTTCACCTGACTTTGCAAATCATGTCGGCACCTGTGAAGACGGGAAGCCCCGCCCCATAGCTGTCTTTGCTGATAGCTGATTGGCTAGAAACGAAGAGTGGGTGGAATGTTTTTGTTTTCCCCACAGTGAACAAAAAGAAAGGAAAGAAAAAGCAAACGAAGCGACTTATTGAATTCGATGTAAAGAGGTGTAACAAGGCCGTTTGGCCCGGGAAGTTTTGTGTGTGTCTGACAGACAAAAGGTTTTGACATAACACAATGAATCACAAAAACAGGAAATTCTCACTGGACAGCAGCGGCAGGTGAGCATGTTCGCGTTTGCGTCTGCGCCACGTCCTTGAGTTTCTTTTTGGATTTATATGTATTTTAAATTAATACATGCTTTTGAGGTAGAATAGGTTATTTTGTAACGACCTGAAGAAAAATGTCCGTGATGATTAATTCCGAGGAAACATCTGACTAATCAAAAGTTCCGCCAAATCTCTGATAAAAACTTTAAAATGTTTTCTTTTTTTATTTCTCATGTTGTAATCTCATAAATAAGGCTGTGTAACCTTACTTTTGATGTTGTTGTTGTTGTTCAAGGAACTATCATTTAGGGTAGGTTTCCCCTGAGCTCTTAAGCCAATGAAAAAAATGAAAGGCTTTCGTTCTGTATGGTTTCTGTGTCGAGCTTTAATGTGACGTCATCCTTCCCATTTCATTTGGGGGTCACCAGTCTGAATGGACCATCACCTGTTGGCGGGGGAAGAAGCAACAGCCTCTCCAGCAGGAAATCCAGTCTGAAGCCGAGTTTCCAGGAAGCTGCACAGGAGACTCAACAGTTCAACCCCAGCCTTGATGCAAGAATGCCCCTCAGGTGACACACACTTCAGAAACCAACTCAGCCTGGAGGGGAAACTGGCCTAAAAATTAGGTTAAAGGTTTGTGCTTTCATACTGTTGATGCAGCTTCTTAAAAAAGAAAAAATCTTCATCTTTGTCTTCAGGGAAATAAACACAACTGAAGACGTTTTGGACCGATCCGACGGCCTCATCAGAATTCACGTGAGTCTGCCTTACATGCATCTTATGGTAGATGATTACTTTATTTGATCGAATTTTCTAAGAAAAAGAATCAGCTTAAAGATGAAAATTGTGTTTTTAACTTGATCTTATGGCATTTTCTTGTGGTAGAGGACATATATAAAGAAAATTAAACTTAACATAGCATTTCTGAGTAGTTCTGTAAATCATTGTGAATCAGGAGCAGACATAAAAAAAATGAAGTTGGGAAAATCTTGTAGGTGTAGAACCTATAATGGCAAGCAACAAGTTCTGTACTGCGCTCCATTCTGATGCATCCACTTGCAGACAAATAGATCCATGTGCGTCTTCATTTTCCTCTTCTGAGCTGGAATCCGGCTTAAAGCTGTACGGCTGGAAAGCTCCAATATGCCTTTTGTTGAACCGGTAATGTTAGGTTGGGGCTGTAAGGTAGCGGTGTAAACGGATGCATGTTGGGAAGCAGGCTTATTCCACGCCAACAGTTCACAATTTAGAGGGAAATTTCTAACAAACAAACACCTGCCGCTCTGCAGAAACCTTGTTCTATCAAACACTGTTTTTTGTTTTTGTTTTTTGGCTAAAAACGACATAATCAAAATTATAAGACCAGTGGGATTTAAAGCAACTTTCAAAAACAATTTTTTTCTTAATTTGTTATATCTTTGATTTTTTTTTTTCTAACTGTTATAATCAGTAGTTTATTCTTGACTCTAAATAAATGAATGTATTAATTATGTACCTACTCATTTAGATGTTGAAGAAAATGTAGGCATTTAGAGTTAGAAGTTCAAAATAGTTCAAAGCAAATGGACCTATAGTGTAAAGGAAGCGGTCACATCACAAAGCAATAAAAGTCAACTCTCTGGTCTCGACTGGTTTTGACTGTCCCCTTGAGGCAAACAGTTTGTTTTAGCAAAGGTGTGTTGCCTAACCACCTTTTGTTGTGTTTAAAGTGAAACCCCAATTTTTTTTAGGCTTCACTGCTTTTTTTTTTTTCCACCCGCAGAGCTTCCAGAAGTACAAAAAGAGCTTCCACAAGCTGTTTCCAGAGATTCCTGAAGAGGAGAACCTGACACACAGTGAGTTGTCTGAGTTACTCGCTCGCCTGTATTGATTATGGAAACGACTTCGCCCTCCTGTCCTTCACACCGTGTCCCTGATGTCTTTTCTGGTAGATGACTTCCTGCCATAGGCTCTGTAGTCTGTAAATGATTCAGTGGACATGCCTCGGTTATTGAAGTGACACTTTTGATTTTATTCCTCAGAGTTTATCTAAAGCTTTCCACTTGTTTGCTTCAGCGTTCACCTGTGCCTTGCAAAAGGAGGTCCTGTATCATGGGAAGCTCTTCGTTTCGGAGCACCATGTCTGCTTCCACTCATCTGTGCTGTTCACAGACACCAAGGTAATGCATGATAGCTAATGCCTGATTTCACACACCTGAAGTCATACTTAAAATACCCATTCCAATGAAAATAGTCTTTTTGGTGTTTCTATGTGGTCTTGTAGTATTTTTCTCACGATGGATGATGTATCTAAAAAAAAAAAATAGATAAAAATTGCATGTCTGAGTAGGGTTGTGCCGATGGACGATACCATCGTCCATCGTGATGGGTGACTGACATCACGATGGAGAGACACCATCGTGATGCCACGCCCCCGCCACGCTGCGAGTTGACACCATAAGCCGCGGTTACATGAACAAAATATCTTGATCGGATCATTGGTCGGATTAGAATCCAACCGTGTACATGGGCCCAGAAAAACTTTTTCAGAATATAAAAAACGTTCCCATAAGTGACACTTAAGGTCGGAATAAATCATTCGCACATGCGCAGTAGTGTTTTCAAACCGGAAGAGATTAGTTCCGCCGAGCGGCTACATAGATAGATACGGCAGCTCGGTAATATACTAGATGATCTTCTAAACGTGCTTTTATTAATGTTACGGTTATTATGAAGCGCCTGTTCGCTCCTTTTAATTGTAATCCGTGTGGTCAGTGCTTTTTCTGTTGAACGGAGCCGGAAAGAAGCCCATATTAGCAGCATGCTAACAACACGGGCTAACAACATTAGCATGAACATAAAATGTATCCATGCGGGAAACGCTGCAATCTGCATCTTAATGTGTGGGAATAACATCAGCCTTTATTTTGTCGAGACATGACTGGACACAAATCCACGTGATTGTTTGAACGGTTTTTTAAGGACTGAGCGACATTTCTGCTTTGAAGCTAACAGCGCTCCTCAGCCGCTGTGTGTGTGCTGGCGCTCCGAGCCCCGACACACACTTTTACCGGGAGACCCAGTTCTCCTGAGATCGGTAGCTCGCTCACGTAGAGCGGCGGGACGGATCACAGTCCTAAGTCTCCCACACGTAACGAAGCACCCCCCCCCTTCCCCTCACAGCTGTAAGTCCGTCTGCTCTGCTAGAGACGCGGTCGCTGCTCCACTGGTCCACCTGACTAATCAAGTGCAGGAGGAGCGGACCACTTCTATTCTATTCTGTTCTGTTTGTTTTACTTTTTTTAAAGTCACTTCCCTCAGTTTATACTGGATCATCGCGGATGAGTCATTATTTGGGAGATAAAATAAATAAAGTAATAAAGTAAAATAACGAATAATAATTATATAATAACGAAAAATTACCCCCCCCCCGGACGATATCATCGTCCATCCCGATGGTTGACTGCAAACATCGTCAACTGCCAATTTAAGGGACATCGCCCAACCCTATGTCTGAGTAGTTCTTCATTCAAATCACTGTGAATCAGGAGCAGGCAAAGAAATGCAGTTGAAAAAGAGCGTATTTGTGACCTAAAAATACGTTGGATGGCCAACAAGCTTTGTGCTCTGCTTCATTCTGATGCCTCCACTTACAGATGACTAGAATCATGCACGTCTTTGTTTTCCTCATCCGAGCTGGAATCTGGCTCAAAACGCTTCGGCTGGATAGCTTTGATATTGCTCGCCATTTTTGTTGCACCATGTTAGATTAATGTGAGGTTGGGAGTGTGAGGGGGTTTATACCCCCAACAGTCCCACCCACAACCCAGAGGCAATTTTTTAATGCACTTCTGCTGCTCTGCAGAAGCTATATGTCCTAGAAAACAACAGTTGTTTTTTTATGGTTAAAAAAAAGCAAAATTACAATTAAAAAAGCACTGGGAACACTATTACAATAGGTCAAAAGATGATTGGAGTGGGTCTTTAATCAGCATATTTCTAAATTCCAAATTTGTAAAAGCCTGGTATTATATAGAAAACAACTCTAATCCTCAGAATTTATGAGCTTTCATGACTTTGTAAAACTCATATAGACGTGATGTTTGGTTTATGTTTCTGTGCATATTTTAAGAGAATAAACGAGTGAATGCATTGCTGTTGTGAAGCCTGAGTCGACCGTTTCTGCTCCACTGCAGGTGGTGATCCCAGTTTCCAGCGTGTCGCAGGTCAAGAAGCAAAACTCGGCACTGTCGATGCTTTCCATCCAGACATCCACTGCAGAGAAGGTCAGACGCTGCACACGCATTCACAGATATCAATTAGGAGTCATTCTGTGCCACGCAACCTGTTTACTGACAAAAACTACACATTATGATGCTAAATGGATCCATTACAGTTTGGGGGGGTTTAAGTCATGTTGCTGCTAAAATGAACAGGAAACATTTTTTTTTTTTTTGTTAAGCTGCATTGCAAAAATTATTGTCTTTTATCGTTATGTAACTGCAGATTTTTTTGTTTTCTTTTTAAGAGGAGGTCAATTTTTAACTGACTACTGCTCTAGTTGTTTAAAGAAAACAGGATTTAAAAAAAAATTACATTTTTATTCTGGTCTACAGCTACTTGGACAGCTTGCCACGCCTCTTTTTTATTTTAAAATAAAGTTTCTTGAAACAGAAAAATATCAATTTCTTAGTGCAGATTTAACCCACTCCTTCTTCTTCTTCTTCTCTTTCAGTATTCGTTTGCATCTTTGAGAAACCGTGAGATGTGTTACAGACTGCTCCAAAAGATCTGCTCACAGGTACTGCAGGAGTGTTTTTTACAGCTGCATGGGGTCATGTTGTCACTTCCAGTGAAAACTCGTTCCGGGCTTCCGTGTTCAACACTCTTACATTCATGTGTAGCTATGCAACTTTCTACAACCATTTTTTTGGCTCGACATACAAAACGCTTAACCACTGAGGGCACATTGCAAATTAAACCAAGTCAAATTTTTGACCAATCAGGAAGTTGGAGTTGGTGGTGGTGATGTATGGATGGCGTTTTTATTTTTAAAAAGTCTTTCAAGTCTTTCATGTATCGGAATAGAGCTGTGAAATCAAAAAGCTTGGAGCAATATTTGTGAGATTTGCACTGCTTTGACATTTGGCATTAAACCTCTTCCATAAAGAAGAAGCCCCTCCCTTCTTGAACAGTGTGAACACCATATGCTAAATGCGCGTTCAAGAATGTACTTTTACTTCGTTCTTGAAGGCGCTAAAAAACACGTGCCCAGTGTGAATGTGGCTTCATACACAGTTATGAAAGCATGAACAGACTTGTTTCTGTTCCCTAGGAACAGGAGAGTGCAAACAGCAGCCCCCACCCCTCCTCTACAGAAAACGAAGCCGATCATGACCGGGTAAGCTTTCCCCTCAAGATACCGTCAGACTTAAAAACCAAACGAGCGGATGAAGAATGCAAACCAATCTCTGGTGTCTGTTTCCTGCTCTGCAGGTATCAGGTCAATCCAGTTTAGAAGACAGTCTAGATCCAGATGTCAACAGCATCTGCTTTGACAGCATCCTCCCTGCTAATTCTAGCGAAGGTAGAAATGCCACCCTTTAGTCATTGATTACTAGCAGAATTGATTTCAAATTGCACTAAGCATGAATATGTTTTCAGCTCCCTGCAGATGCAGTTCTCCCCTTCCAAACAACCCAAGACATGCAGACCGTAGAGGTATGGAAACATCAGCGATGAGCGAGTAAACACACGTGACGGAGAGACAAAGTCACCTTTTTCCTTCTTTAGATATGTGGTGGATCTGGAGGCCTGTGGAGAAAGTGATGCCTTTATTTCTAAGAGAAGCAAAGAATTTGGGCGCCATCTGCTACGTCTTCATCATACTGTGAGTGCAGAGCTCTTCATGTCATAATGCTACGATTTTTGAGCTTTTAGCTAGCAGTTTCCTTTTCGGTTTGAAATGACGCCGAGTCCCTAACGGCAAGGAAAATCCTATTTGTAACATGTTCTTGTGGCAAAATATATATATATATATAAAATAATTCAAGATTCAAATGCATCAGAGTATTTGCTCACTTGGGCATGTGAGGTGCTATAAGCTAGCAGGGGAAAGTGTACGCGGATGAGAAAGTGGTGGAGCTAAGTTCCACGACAACAGCCCCGCCCACAACCCGAGCTCCCAACTGCTCTGCAGTTAAAAAAAAATAAATAAATAATGACACAGGCTTTTTGATTTAGGCTAAAAACAGCCTATATATAATTAACTTATATAATAGAAAAAATATAAATGGAGTGGTACTTTAACCCTTGTGCTGTCTTGTGGGGTCCAGATGACCCCAATCCCAACGTTAACGTGCCTCGGAGGCACGTTAACGTTGGGATTGGGGTCATCTGGACCCCACAAGATAGCACAAGGGTTAAGCAAATGTCCGACTTTAAAAAGAGACTTTGTTGGGCTACAGCAGTCAAACCCAAACTGCTTCATGTCTTTGTTGCGTTTTCTCATCATGTAACCCCAGCCCTTTTATTTCCATAATGGAGGCCCAACTGAAAGTTTCAAACCATAATCGTTAAAAAAAAAAAACACTTGTTGGACGAGTTCAGCTTCTAGGTTAATCAAAGTGAAAGTATGCAGAATTTCTGCATAACTTTACAGCTGTTAAGGAAGGAAAGTCATCCGTTACAAATGTGATTAAGATTTCCACTCAGGTGACACGGCGATGAAATGTCCTGATACCTTTTATCTGACATATTTCTGCTTTAACGACTGATATGGTCCGATTTTCGTGCCCCGTCTTCGCACAGACTGTTGCTGATGGTGGTGGCATCCGGGTACATCGGGCTGAAGATCACGGCTCTGGAGGAGCAGCTGAACTTTTTGGGAGCCATAAATGATTTGACTTCGCACTACACAGAGTGAGTAGACGTAGAGGCAGGCAGCTGACAGGAGAAGTTACTGCAGAGAGAAATGGGTTCAGGTGCGTGTAAAGGGAAAAGTGAGATTACACAAACCGGTTTTAGTGTTTTGAATATTTTTTTTTTTTTTTTAAACCTTCACTTCTCTGTCTGATCAGATTAAATGTGTGGCTCTGCTGGTTTTAAAACAACAATGTGACAAAGAAATCACATTCCAGAGAATCACACCTCTTACAAGAAACAGAATGTTAAAGGCTTGAGAGAAAAGTCTGACTTTAAATGACCATTTTTCATGTGATTATGGGCAGTTATGGACCTAAATGCCTAGAAAAGATTAGCTCCACTTCAACAAAATCTGTGGTTTTGAGTTGACAATACTGAGATTCAGGCATTTTCTTGCATTTCTATGCGAGACAAAAAAAAAAGGTTGATGTTTCCCTCAGATGTTGTCATTTTCTTTCATGCCGTTTTCTTTTTTTTTTCCCCCCACAGGTGAAAGAAGCACAGCCACAGGCACCAAGCTAACAAAAGCTTTTCCCAGCTACAATTCTGAACATTTTGATGCAGCACAATTCAAATGAGATGGTTGTAAATGTTCCAAACTGCAAACAATTTTTATAAGTTAGAATATCAAATCTCTCAAATCCCTTGTGCTGTGATGTGGGGTCCAGATGACCCCACTCCCAATGTTAAAGTGCCTTGGATAGCACAAGGGTTACCAGAGGATTTTTTGTTTTGTTTTTGTCTTTACCATGGTATAAAGAGGATTCTGGGATTTCTGAACAAGGCCACACGGAGATAAATAGCAGGAAAGGCTGCAGGACAGCATGTTCAGTTTAGATAAATAAAATACTCAACGCTACAGCATGAGATCTACAAAAAAGACACACAACCAGCAGCAAAGCCAAATTAAGAAATCACTGTCTTCACTGTCTTAATATGTTGTAACCTTGTGTTTAAAAAAATTGTGATGACTCGTTTTAATTTTGAGTAAAAAATATATGCAACATTAAAGATGCAGTGACAAGAACTAACCAGAAGAGGGCAGTCCTCCCCAAGAAATTCAATGCAGCACAGGTGGATTTATTCAACTACTTCTGTTTTTGTGTTTCATTCTATTTCAAGAACTTTTTTTGTTTTGGTGCATGACTGCTGTTTTTATAGTGCATGGACTCCTATTTATTCAGTGTTTCATTCTTAAACTCTGTACCACTAACTTTCACTTATTGTACTATAGCTGGTTTTTTTTAATACAATCAAAATAAATGTTTTAAATAAACCCACTTTGGTGTTTTGTACATAAGTGATTTTATTATTGTCCATAAAAAGGTCAAGATTCAGTCCCATGAATTTAATTACATCGTTTTTTCAGTTCAAAAAAAGCAACATGGGTTGTTAACATACAAATCATAAAACAAATAGAATAGGTAAGTACAATAACCATAGAAACAGTCCACTAGTAATATCTAGACCCCCCCCCCCCCACACTGTTTTATAACTGCCCCACTCAAGCTCTAGCACAAAAACCAACAACACATCAGTTAGTATTAGCATTTTTTTTTTTAAATCTCACTTTTTTTTTTACAAAAAAAAAAAAAAAAGCGCTTCACTGTTCCAACAGCATGAGTTCAGCTTTACCCTCACATAGACTACACAATACATAATGTCTCATTTGCTCTGCAAAAACACAATAGACATGCATACAGTTTTTACTGTGCAAGCCCCCTCCCTCCCACCCCTTCAATACACATTCAAGGCCAGAGAATACAATATATGTCAACCTTAGTGGTGCATTAATAAAACAGTACGATTCACCCAGTTTCTGTGACCCCATGACTCAATGAAAGTCCATTTGTTTTCCCTGATAAGCTGTCCAGGAAAAAATGACAATGACCCTTAACTTTCAGAGTGAGAAGCTCACACTCAATGTCTCTTTGTTTTTTCCCCAAAACGGCTCAGATCCTCTTAGAAACAGACAGATGTCCTTTTTTTGAGATATCAGAGACACAAAGCACACATGATGAAAACATTTCCTGCTCAAGAGGATGACAGGACGCGAGTGGTGTGAGGGCTCCTGCTTGGCTTAATAAGCCTCTTGTACTCCCAAAAATGGAGTAACCAGAAACAGTGCTAGTTTTTTTTTTTTTTTACTATAGATGTTCCCTTTCACAAAACACAGCCACTACGACTGGAACTGATCGGTCTCCTGTGTCACAACCGGTAGTTAGTCTGATTTACTCTCAGAACCTATTAGTTCATATCAACACAACAATCTCCTCAGCGCTGGCTTGTAGAAACAGCAAAAAAAAAAAAGGAGAAAAAAAAACATTTATACCATTATTACACTTTGGATGCTTTGTACAATAGTGCTGAACTTAAGACCTGCTTTTGTCATGCTTGATCTGATATATATATATAGATATATATATATAAATGTGTAAATATAAGTGTTTGCATGTAGTGTTTGGGTGTGTGTGTGCTGATGTGCAAAGGTGTGTGTGTGTGGTGGAACCTGCACCACACCAACAGTGAGAGGCTCAAGTATGGCTTGTGTCAGACATTTGAAGCGTGCTGCCACCCATAAGAGAGCTTCTGTACACTTAGGGGCGACAGAGGTCAAAACAGAGCGAGAGTAGGCATGATGTTCCATCCTGGTCACTGTTAGTCACAACATCCACAAGCGTGGCGGGAAAACATCTCCACACTATGAAAATCAAGTCAAGGGGCAATCATGGCGAGATTTTCCAAAAAAGAAAAATGAGCCAAGGTCTGTGAAAGGAGGCTGACGTGTGGTGCCGAGCGCTTCACGGGAAGTAAACTGTAGTCCTGAAGCATGATGGTTATTAGGAAAACAGACACAAGCTTCATTATCGTAAGCAGATCCCTTGTCTCTATTCGGATTTGAAGCATGAAATGTAACCGAAGCATCGTGTTCAAAGTACAAAATTCTTCAGAATTACAAGCATTGCCAGACATTTGAACTTTTTTTTTTTTTTTTTTTTTTAAAGGGACAGTTGAAAAGCTCTCCATTTATCAAGTGAAAACCAATCATTTTCTGCTAAACTTGATGTGAAAAATGGAAATGCAAAAGTGGTTCTGTCCAAAGGTGAAAAGGAAATTCTGTCAACTAGCTTCTTTTTTTCCGGTCAGAAATGACATGGTGTGTCTGCAAAATAAAAAATAAATAAATAAAAACCTCATGTCTACAACTGTAATCTGCACTTTTTTCTTTTCAAAAATCAACTCCTGCTTGACAGAAGATCCATCTGTTAGGAGCCAACCTAAAGTGAATCACAGAGCAGATCTGCATTTGCATCGATTGAACCAACCTACAAATTGAATGTGTGCTACAGACTGCACACTTGCTGAGGGAAATGCAATGTATTTCCTGAACTTTATTAATACAATTGTGAGGAGAGGTAAAGGCTGATGCCTGGGCGAAACACAGGAGCAAGTCATTGTCTAATCGGATTCACAAGGGAAAAGAAAAGTGAAAATATGAGAGTGTAAAAGCATCCCAGAAGAGTTTTAGTGTTATCATCCGAACTGGCACCAGAAAATGCCAGAGAAGTCTTAAACCAGCCTAAAGTTCAGGAAAGTGTCAGCGGAACCAACACTTGGGGAATGCCCTGGCAGTCCGATGGAGGTTCATTCAAAAGGAGGCGAGAGGACGGAACACACACTCCACCAGTATATGTCCACTGGAAAAAGAAGCGGCCAAAGCAGGGAGGTATTCTTCAGACATACACACTTTCAAAATAAAATAAACAGCAATGATAAGTCTCCCTCGGCTTCCTTTACTTGCAGCCGTCCAAGTCATCAGGATGTCCTTCATTTCGACCAGCATGTCCTGGCAACGCGTGCCGACATGTCTACACATTATTCAGGTCTCACAGGTCCACAGAGATCTTCACATACACACACGCTTGCACCATGACACATGCATTCACCAGCACATCACGCTTTACAACGCCATCTGTGCGTCGGGTTTAGAGAAAAGAGATTGTTGTTACTTCCCAATTTCCGTAGGTCAACACATCTTACAGCTGCAGCTCATGGCTGGGTTGTTGACTTTATGATTCTAAACACCGTCCGGAGGATGGATGTACTGACAGTTTGAAAAAAGGTCCTGGCCTTAAAAAACAGGAAACAAGTCATTGGTTGTGTTTATTTTTAACCTCTAGGTGTGGCGTTTAAAAGACACAAAGATGTGACCCAAATTACGCTTTCCCTTTCAGACCGAAATGCAAATGTGCTGATGTTTTGTTCTGCACACGTGCTTCCACGCACACACTCTCACACACACACACACACACACACACACACACACACTAGTTGTCATACGTACAAAACCAGAGAGGTTGTTCGTTTCTCAGGTGTGCTGTGCAGCGAGGTCCTGGTTGATGAAGCGCCGTAGCCTCTCCAAGTACTGACTGTAAAGCTCTATGTCGTTGTGACCGGCGCCTTCCACCCACAGCGGCTCCACGGCCTTGGGACAGCGCTCGAACAGGGCGAGGCCGTGAGAGAAATCGATCACCTCGTCTTCGGTACCGTGGATGATGAGCACTGGAGAGGGGATCTTTGATACTTTCTCGATGCTGGAAGATTTAGAAAATTAGGAGATCAAAATAAACATCACCGTAAAAAAAAGGAATAAGAAAAGAATTATAAGATATATCACAACCTTAAAGCTGCTTTCTGGGAGGTCCTTAATTGTAATTTTTCCTTCTACGCAAGTCTAAAAAGTTGTTTTGGGGACGAACAGTCGAGTTACTTGAAACTGATCGTCACAAAGCCGGCAGTGTTTGAGAGTAAATAAAATCGATTTCTGAGATTTGATCTTAAGCGGTCTACAATCAAGAACAAAGAAAAATGACAGAAAGAGCACTGCAGTTTAGTCTGCCTTCACTAGATGATAACACAAAGACATATTCCCTCCGGTGTGGTTTAGTGAGCATTCAACCTCCACATAAACACACAGGACATAAAAGGCTCTATATCCTTTTAAGATCACTTTGTAAAATAATACCTTCAGTCATACTGAAATAAACCGATCTGCAAAGACCCTTGTTTCAAGAAAATGTGTCTTATTTTCTGTCTTGCAAGAAAAATAATCTTAAGAACTTTTTTCAATAGCAAACCCATCTTCGTTAAAAGTCGTCGATTTGAAATGTTAAAATTAGGAATTGGTGGGAAGACCACATTTCTTAAACCCATTGGCAGATTTTTTGCGTATTTAAAGACAATTCTTTTAAATTTTAAGATTCTTGGCCTTTTTTCTTTTTTTACCTGTTTTTGCAGAACTTTAAGCGTGTTTTTCTCTCTTTTTAAAAACTCAGTGAGCAATAAGCAGTTTCTGTAGTTTCCTAAACTACATGTTCTCACATTTGAACTACATTTGAAACTTCAGCTCTTTCATCAGTTTCTCATTAAGGGTCAATTCTCTGTAATTCCTCATTAACAGACATCCACCACTTTTAGTTTTCACAAGGTCAATCCTTCTGAGATACGTTTTGTGATATTTACTCACCTTACAGATCTGTTAGCAATTAAGCTAGTTGATGGTGAGATTACACCCATTAAGCAGCTTGGACCTGGGGCTAATGTGGGTCCAGGTGATGGATGATCCAATCACAGGTAGACAGTTAAACTCCATTGTAACATCCAAGTATTTAGATTCCCACTTCTAATCTTTGAACGTGTCTAATACCGCTTACAGGATCACTTGCTGACCTGAAATGACCAAGTTTCACCACAGAACACCGGTACTTTTGGTTCTACTCTAGGCTGGAGGAAAACATAAAAAAATCCTCAGAACCAAAGAAAATATAAATAACATTTCGCTGGATTGTCCTTCTACAATCAGCAACACAAAGAAACATTTGTTTTTACAGAGAAAGAAAGAAAGTGTCAAAGTGAAAGTGTGGAGTCTCAGCTGGTCAGCAGAGACACACCAACAGTAAGCCAACAAATGAATCCCTTCATCACCTATTTGTAATTCATGAACTTTGGTGCACAACTTTAAAAAAAACTGAAACAGCCTACTGTGATCTGGGGTAATCGAGAACCGGCCATTGTCTGATGAATAGCGTGGTTCAGGTTACTTGACTGTGAATCCAACAGAGCTGAGTAACTGGAATCCAGTCGGCCACTTGAGATGCAGCAGAAATGAATGTATGGGTATAATATTGTAACCAGGCCTGTACATGTCCTAATAGTAAATGTCTTTCTGCTTCTAGTAAGTAAGTAAGTAAGTTTTATTTATATAGCGCCTTTCACAGATAAAATCACAAAACGCTGAACAATAAAGACATACAATCCAGTAAAAGCACAAAAACAATCAATTAAATATAATGTCAAGCAAAACTAAAATGAAGAAAAATAAACATAGAATAAAAGTAACAATAAAACCAGTCAGCTAAAAGCATTTTTGAATAAAAGTGTCTTCAGTTGACTTTTAAAAGAATCGACGGTGTCGGCCACACGAAGGGACAGAGGGAGGGCATTCCAGAGTCTGGGGGCTGCTGCCTGGAACGACTGGTCACCTCTGGTTTTATACTTGGTCTTAAAAAATCTTTAAAAGATTTTGATCCAAGGATTGGAGCGCACAGCTGGAAGCGTAGGGACAGAGCAAGTCTGATAGGTATTTTGGGGTCTGTCCATTTAAAGCTCTATAGGTTAAAACTAAATTTTTAAAATCAATACGCCACTTGATTGGGAGCCAGTGCAAGGAGAATAAAATGGGAGTAATGTGTGCCCTTTTATCTGATCCTGTTAAAAGCCTTGCAGCAGTGTTTTGAACTAACTGAAGACGGTTAAGAACAGATTTATTAAAACAAGTAAACAGAGAATTACAATAATCTAAATGAGAAGAAATAAAAGCTTGGATAACCATCTCTAAGACTGAGTTAGATAAAAAGGCCAGCAGTTTTGCAATGTTACGTAAATGATAAAAACAGTTTCTAATTAAAAGGCTGGAATGATGGTCCAAAGACATTGACTGGTCAAACCAGACACCAAGATTTCTGATACAGGGCTGTACAGAGGAGCTGAAAGAACCAAGATGCTGGGAAATTATTGGGGTTTTGTTTTCTGGGGCAACTATTAGTGTATCCGTCTTTTCTGGGTTTAGCTGGAGACTGTTATTAGTGAGCCAAGATTTAACACAGGCAAGGCAATCTAGTAGTTCCGCAAGTTTGTGGAGTTCTGAGCCATTGAAGGAGCAGTACAGCTGTTTATCATCAGCATATAAACTGTATGACACATTTTTAAAGTTATTCAACAGCTTTCCAAGTGGGTAGATGTACATTAAAAACAAAAGTGGTCCTAAAACAGATCCCTGGGGCACACCATGTAGGAGTGGAGAGGTATCGGAAAGCATGCCATTTATATAAATAGAGAATGTTCTATTAGTCAGGTAGGGGGTAAACCACTTTAAAAGAAACCCAGCAATACCAAACTTATGTTCTAATCTGCCCAACAGTATTTTATGATCAACAGTGTCAAATGCTGAGGATAAGTCTAAAAGAACCAAAACTGTATATTTTCCAGTCAGCAGCTATCTGTAAATCATTTGAAACTTTGAGTAAAGTGGTCTCAGTGGAATGCATCTTTCTAAAACCAGATTGGTATTTACCAAAGAGTTCATAGTTGTTTAAAAAAGATGTTAACTGTTCTGCCACTATCTTCTCAAAGACTTTTAAGAGTAAAGGTAATTTTGAAATTGGCCTATAATTGGAGGGTTGTGATGGATCCAAGTTGGGCTTTTTTAAGATTGGACTTATCGCTGCCTGTTTAAAGACATTTGGGACAGTCCCATTGGAGAGAGACAGATTAATCATTTTAACAAGAAATGGGGCAATAAGATCGATAACTTTAAAAAACACAGATGATGGCAATATGTCTAGGGGACATGAGGATGGCTTCATCTTTTTTAATACGACCATGACTTTGTCTATTGAGATGGCAGAAAAGCTAGTCCAGGAGTAGTTTAAAGAGGCTTCTGGGGACTTAAGGTGGACTTACTTTGGAAAGGCGTCAAAGCAGTATGTCTTCTTAGTGTCGGGGAACGCCACTCGCATTCCAGAAGTGAGAGGAGAGTGAAGGACCACAGCGGCACACTCAAACCGCGACGCTAGGTCTACCGTGGGCACCGTGCCAATGCTTTGTCCATACAGGATGATGTTCTCCGGACTTATGCCATACCTGAAACACAAATCCATGTATTTTAAAAGAAAAGAAACACATCTGGACTTCACAGACTCAAAAATGTTCAGATGTATTTATTCATTTGTCGTCTATAAAACATCATGGCAAAAAACAGAAGAAAACTATAGTATTTACAATATACAAACAATATACAAATATTTGGTTATCTGTAGCATTTTTAAAACTGATACTTAAAATGTATTACATACTTGTTACTGCACTGGTGTAGTTAAATGGGGACAAGTACAAACATCGTTTAACATCGTTTATCGTACCATGCAAAATCACCTTTTTAAGTTTTTGAGTGTGTTATGATGTTTATTCCTCACTAAAAAGAACCCCTGAAGTGGTGTTTTGATCCCATCATGCATTTTTTAAATATTCCTCTAAAAACCTGCTCTCTGAGCACCAGACTCTCACAATCCACAAAAGCGAGCGGGTTCTCAAGACATAGCCCAGTGAGAACCGCCCCTTCCAGGAAGAGTTTGCATCGCCCCCAGGCTACCACACCCACTTTCACCGTCGAGCTAGCGGTCATCGGCTTAATACGCACAATAAGGACAGCCATCTTTGCAAAAGCTTGGTCAGACATGCTGCCAAGGCGGAGTCTAGAATGATGTCATGAAATGAGCGGCACCAACATGGAGCGAAAGTCAGTGCTTCAGAGATTGAGTCAGGTTGGAAAAGAACAAATATTTAATATAATATTCCTTCTTTTGTGTGTCAAAGGTAATATATTACCATATACATGGATATTGTTTACTGTAAAAGGCTTAAAAATAGCATGGTGGTCCTATAATAAAACTAGAAAATTTCAATTTTAATTTTATGCCAAATTTTTAAACAAACATAAACCAATTAATAAAGCAACCAGCAGAAACGTTTCAGACAAACCACCACAGCAGTCTGTGTCCGACATAAACTTCAATTACAAATTCTACTATTTCTAGAAAAAGTCAAATAAAAAACTGATATAAACCCACGGCAGTGCAGCCTACACCTACACTCTTCACAGCTACTTCTTGTCCATCTCATAAAACAGCAGCAGTGAGAAGAGCTGTGCGTGTGTGCATGAGTCTTGTAAGAGTCGAAGTAAGACCGTTGTCTTCCAGCTCCCGATGGGAAATAATAAAAATTGGGCGGCCTCTCTGTGTCCACTAAGAACGCAGCTTAACCCCACCTCCACTTGAAACAACCACTGATTCACTTCTAAAAAGAAATGAGCCTTCTGAGTCTCTGACTGACTTCAGCTCAGAATATTTACTGATTTTTTTACTGGAAAGACATAAAAGAATTTAAAAACAGTTTTAAAAACAGTCACAATTTATAAAAGGTAAAAAAAATACTACAAACCCAACAACACTGATTATTTCATGGTCTAAATTATTGCCATTCAAAACACAGATGCTCTAAAGTTACGTTCATGTGACGCACGCTCTAAATGCAGAATCTTGAACGCGCATTCAGCCACTAGCATTCACACTGGACTGTCGCTGCCCGATACTGGCGCATGTCCGCCACCTACGGTTGGAGGAGGCTTGGTGTGAAATCATGAAGCGCTGCAAACCTCGCCAATCCTGCTCCAGGCTTCTTCTTTCACAGCTCTAATTTCCGATAAATTAAAGACCTGGTGTCATAGAATTCTGTCGGGGCAGAAATTGCAAATATGCATTTCTCCTTTATGATCAATTTTCACCTGGTTGGCACTTCCATGAATTAACAGGGACGCCATCCATACGTCACTGCCAAAGTTCGACCCTTTTAACTTTCAATGCACATTCGGTGGAGACGCGTTTGGTATGTAGAGCCCGAAAACTATCTTAAAAATGTGTGTAGCAACGCCTGAACGCAATTTGAACGCTGAAAGTAGTCACTTGAACGTGCATTGTTGAGGGTGGTGTGAACATAGCATGACAGGCATTTGTACCTATTTTATAAATCATTTGAAATGATATAAAACAAAGTGTCCTTTTTTAATTTAAGTTACTCACATTTATCCTCTTTGAAATACAGTTAAATCAATTTTGAAGTTAAACAACTAAACTCTTTGGAAGCCCACTAAAAGCAACACATGACAGTTTTTTTAATTATGAATGTATAGTCTTGTCCTGCACCATAAGCCTACTTTACTTTTTAAAGTTATTATATTAAAGGCTTTGTTATTCCTTTTTTTTGTATTTATTCTAAACGCAAAGCAAAAACTCTGCAATTTCTTTCAGTTGTCTGTCTGATACCCACATAAAATTATTGTTTTTTCCATAACTAGTTGTCTTTTCTAAAACGTGCAGTCCTCATATAAATGTCAGGGGGGCTCCAGAGTCTTAAAGGCCAATATAGAGAACAGTGACTTTTAATAAAGAAAACAAAGAAATGGCTGTGTTGTGACAGAAGGAAAAAGTCTGAAAAGAAAAACAGTCCAACCCTTCTTCAATCAAATGTTTCTAACCAGTTGAGAAAAGCTGGTAACAATTAATCAGCTGACTGAGCTTCAGGGGATACTTTGGCTGTCGATATCAAAGTCTTCCCAGAATGAGACAGAAAACTTCTGACCCACTTACCGGGAGCGAAGGGCGTGCCAAGCAGCATCAATATCAGCGTAAAGGTTCTTCTCAGAGGGTTTGCCAGTGCTAACTCCATAACCCGAGTAATCGTAGGAGAAGATGTTGCAGTTGATGCGTGTGCCTAAGCCAATGTAGAAGCTGCTCATCTGGCCTAAATCTACTGCATTTCCATGAGAAAACAGCACTGTAAACCTTAGTAAAACAGAGGAAAGGGCAAGCAGAGAGAAGAAGTTAGCTGCAAGTGTTGAACGTATTAAAGTTATAACTGTAAGGATGTTTCTGACCAAAAAAATGCAGTTGAAATGTGCGTAAATAAAAAGAAAAAAGTGTGCATTAGCATGAGGTTTCTCACCTTGCATTGGGGGCACAGCGTATATACATGCATCCGACCCTGTTTCCTCGGCTTGATCGGGTCAAAAACACGTCGGTCACATCCAGCTCTCTCTGTGAATACTGGAACTCGGCTCTTTCTGTGAGATGAAGCTTCCACCTACCCTCACTGCTACTACCACCGGTACTGCTGCTGCCGGCACTGCCAGCACCAACACCGCCTCCTCCACCTCCTCCTCCCCCTCCTCTGTCACTTCCACTGCCAGTATTAAGCCTAGAACGCAGTCCAGGGGCTCCAATAGAAGAGGGAACAGCCCCAGAGTTGGGGGCAGTAACGGGTGCAGTTCCAGAACTTGGATCTGAATCAGGGAGTAAAGCATAGGTGGGCTCCGGTGGGAGGAAAGCCAGCTTGGCAGCAATGCGGCTGGGACAAGGGGGGCAGCAGAAGAGGCAACATAGTTCTCGTATGGACAGTCCGTTCATCTTCTGGTATGAATCTAAACAAGAAAGATATTAAGCGTTGTGAGGGAAAGACCGACAATTTTGATATAAATCATTATATTATACATATTGGAATTGCTTCTTCCAATTAAGCTGGCAATATATTTTTGTTACCCAAAACGTAATTTATTTTAAGTTAATGCATTGATTCATGATATCCTAAAGCAGGGTTGCTCATTCCTGGTCCTCGAGATCTACCACCCTGCCTGTTTTCCAGCTCTCCCTACACTGCTTGCTGCTGATTACCTGTACCAGCTGTGTTCATTCAATCAGAATCTGGAGACATCCGATTGAGCTAATCAGACGCTAGCAGGACTTGGAGATCTGGAAACCAGTCAGGGTGGTGAATCTCAAGGACCAGGAATGAGCAGCCCTGTCCTAATTATTAAATAATTAGGAAGTGTTAAAGCTAAATAGAGGTCTGTAATTGTTTATGTTTTCTTCATTTTATTTTAAAAGAGGAATGAGAAGCATCAGATAATATTAGAGTATAATACTTGATAGTTATCTGTCAAAAAACAAATAAATAAGGGCAAATTCAGGCTTAGTTATGTCGAGTGCTGAGAATAAAGACAAAGATATACATATTACCTGCCAATGACGGAAGATAAAAAATAAGTAAACATCCAGGAAGATGTTAAGTTATATAACTTCTCTCTTTTCCACGTCATGACTTTAAAATACTATGGCTATCTGTTATTAATTCTTGTGAAAATCCTGCTTGTAGGATCTCCTGAATAATTACGAAACAATACAAACAACATACTTTAATTTAGACGTGCTTTGGTCTTGAAATCAGCTGCCACAGCAAAGCACAGCACCGAGGTTTTTGGATCTCCTCTGTGAACAGACTGGATCCTAACGAAATCACAATACAACACATCTATCATACCATATAGATCACAAAGGGCAGGATGACCTGTAGATTAATATCTTTTAAAGTCTTTCAAATCATTCAAATAGAAGAAATGCACACCTATGCTACTAAAAACAAAGATTAGCGTGTTGATATCCCGACACTGAGAAAGAGATTAAACTAAAGCAGAGCAAGGTGGCAACACGGATGATTTGTGCGGTCTTTGTTGGTAGCATCATTAAACATGTTTCTCCAATATATGGGGTGGGGGAACTTAAGTGTGTAATAATAAATAAATTGTAAAATGTTGGATGTGAGCATCTTTGTAGGGGGGGGGAAGAAAGAAAATAAGAGAAACAGACTGCTATTTTACACACAGGAAAGCGACATGCTAATGCTACATGCTTAACACTGATAGGCTCGTAATTGGCTAGATTAATATATACTCCATTAGAACAGATTACAGACCCCTAATAAAGCAACTACAAATTAATACAAGACTATTTATTTTCTTATGAAGAGGCATATCTAGTTAGCGGTCAAATCTTCATTATTTACGATAGCAAGAACCCAGCTAGCGGCATTTGCTAGCAAGCTAACGCGGAAACCTAAAGCGACCTACTTACCGATTTACAGCTGGTTAGTGAGCAGGAATGTGTACACCTAAGTGTACACGAAAGCAGAGCAAAACTTAGAAAAGTCTTCTTGTGTCTTGACATGGATGTACTACTCTTGTTTGAGCCACTTAGCAAGAATCTAGGATAAATTCATGGCAGCCAGATTTTTTTTAACTGTCCGACTTCACCCGGAAGTGACGTAAAGACGCTGAAAAGCCCTGCTTAAAACACATTTTGTTGCAACAACAAATACATTTTTTGTACTACCTTAAGTGAAAAAAGAAACATTACACCGAAAGGAGAAATCTTTTGGAACAATCTTTTAAATGATAAAAATGGAATAAAGCATGGCTACTGCCTGATACATTTTTTTTTTATAAATAACAAAATTAAAGAAATACATAAAAAATTCGACATAACATTAACCCCAAAAATATGTTTATGTCAAAATTCTCAAATATAGAAAATAATTGTAGTTTTTGCACTGATTTCCCTGAATCGGTTCTTCACCTTTTCTACTTTTGTAGAATTTCCAGTAAATTTTGGAACCAATTACAACGCCTTGTAAACAAATTTAATTGTAACATTATTATAAATTTCAAACAAATCCTCACATATTTCTATTCTGATGATAAGAAAGTAGAAAATAGTGTTAATTTGTTCCTTCTCTATTCTAAATTTTACATACATAAGTGCAGAATTAAAAAAAACTCCTAATTTTACTGTATTTAAGATAGAGATGCTTCAGTTTTATGAATCCATTAAAAAATTAACACACCCAAAGCAAGTAACACAGAAACAATTTGTGCTTTTTTGTTTGATATTTAATCCCCTCTTCTAAAAAAACGTTGTATTGTAAATATTATTTTTTTTACTCTCTTTTTATTTACTTTAAGATACTCTATTTTCTTATCAGCAAACTCTATTTTTGATATGTTTCTTCTACGTTTATTACTTGCTGTGGTTGAGTAAGTTTGGAATGATGACAATAGTTGTTGCGGCTGATGATCTATTTGATTCCTTGATGTTATGTTTTGTAATTTAATGTTGTGTTCAATAAAGTTGAAAAAACTTGGGAAATGAAAATGGAACAAAAAGAGGAAAACTTATTTTTCTGCCCCTTTTTACATTTTATTGGATTATTTTACCAAAAAAATATACATCCAATTTTGTATTCAGCAGAAAACATGCATTATTATTTCCTAATCCCCCAGAGTCTCATCAAAGGCAGGGTTGGAACTCCAAGAGGCCACTGGGCACTTGAGGCCCCCTTTTTGACAGCACGTTAACATTTTTAATTAATACTCTAAAAGAATTTTTGATAAATTAAATAAAAAAGTACATTCTACAACACTGGTCCTACTACTGCAGTTAAACAAATAACAAGAAAAATCATAGAAAAAGTAAAGTAAAACTCCAAAAGCTGAAGATCATGCAAATTTCAGATTTACAACTAGATAAAATGTTTGACAATACATAGCAACACATATAAAAAATATACTCTCTAGCAAATGATACTCCCTGTCTCTTCCAAAATATTTTAACAAGCATCCTTTGAACTTGAGGACCGTTGGGCATATGCCCAGACTGCCCCTTTGATAAATGTGGGCCGGTTTTCACTCTTAACTTTAACATCCCACAATGAAGCTGTGAATAATTCATTAACTACAGGTGTGCATATTGAGTAAAATGAATAATTGTTGTATGATGTTCAACAAAATACGTATTTAGCACCTACAAACAAGCAAGAATACTAAGTTATGTATATATGTTTATTATTGTGACGCTGCCAATTAGGTGTTTTTGGCGGATATTGTTTGATCCATTTGTCTTTGTAAATCATTGAATTGCCTCTTTATTGATTCCTCAAGCAGCTAAGGGTTGACTGTCTGCTGCTCCTTACAATTTTTCCAGGGACCTGAGAGTTACAAAATCAATTTTTGTTGAACTTGATACTAAGAGCAGGTCTGGTCTGAAAGATGTTCTTGCAGTGTGCTGTGGAGGCTTTAACTATCTCTTCAGGTCTGCCAGTTTCAGGCTAGCTGTGGGAGCTTCGTGTACTGCCTGGGGAGCCTTCCCTGCCCTGACAAATGTGATGCTGTTCTAACTGGGGGCTTGCTTTGCTGGATTCCAGTGCAGAGGTGAGCACAGTGGGCATGCAGAAGTTTCTGCTACTCTACAACAGTGAAGCCTCAAATGTTTTGGTTGCATATTACACACTGACTGGATCAGAAACTTGAGTCTTGCTGGTTCTAAATTTCAAAGATATAACCAAGAGATTTTCCAAAGAGTCCAAATTGAGCCATATTCCCTCTTGACATTTTGCAATGCTCCTATTTTGGCATCCCTTCTCAACCTCTGCACAGCTTTTCACCAATATCAAAATTTTCATCATATTGGTACCACTCTGGCCGGTTTTTGACAGGTAGCTAAATAATCTGGCAACGTTCATGGTGTGTCTGTTTCAGCATAACAGACTTTGAGGTTTTAGAGGTTTTAGACACTGTAATAAAATAATGCAAAAACAAACACTTTCATCATTTCTCTGTAAAGTAGCAAAAATTACCCACAGTTCCAAATGTTCGATGTGAACATTTTTATGTTGATTTGGATTTTTTAAAAAATTCCCAGATTTTTACACAAACAAAAAGGTCAGTTTGTGATTAAGACAGGTCTCTTAGAGAAAACAGAATTTGTGTTAACAATCTAAAAATCTTGTACATTTTGTTATGATAGAGCCCTTATCACCTTTTGTCTGTAAATAGGCATGTCTTTCCTTGTAAAACATGCTTGCTGCTCCTATTCCTTATTTTGCAATGGACTTGAAAACAGTCCAGTGTGTACCCCGCCTCTGCCTTGAAGTAACTGGGACAGGCTCCAGGAGCCCCCATGGCTCCACACGACAAAACCGGAACAGAAAATGGCTGGATGTCTCTGCTTTTTCTTCCTCTTTATCCATGCAATTGCAATGCCTTATTCTATTTCTGTAACGTTACAAGTTGCAATAAAGGTTACAAATCTCAGTTTTACTTTAGGTTGTTTATATGATTAACAATGAAAATTTACAACACAGAAAACTGACAATTTAGAAATATTTTAAGATTACGAAAAAGATAATGAGACCTATATTGGAATGCATTCTGTTCATACTTACCTGAACTATTTAGCAACAGTTTCTTCCCCAAATGTGTGTTTTTACATATCTGTTATTCAATGCCAGTTATGACTCACCACTAAACGTTTGTCGTAGCCCTGCTCGTCCTATTGAACACAGCAAAAAACCTGGGTGATTATTAATCCTTCTAACAAGGGTTTTTGCAACATCATCAAAAAATCCATCAAGCAACTATAACTGAAAAAACAACAGTTATTTTGCTACTATCATACTATTTTTTTCTTCTTTGAATTGGTCATGATCTTGCTTTTGGATGCATATTCTATTCAAATTAAATCCAACTTTATCTGTATGGCGCGTTTCCTATGTGACCCGAAGTCCTTTATATAAAAAAAAACATTTTCCAATTTTAAAAGCAAGAAAAAAACTTATCACACAAAAAGAAAAAGATATAAAATCCCTACAACCCCCCAACCCCACCCCACACACAACATATTAATGCAGTAAAGGCTTTACAAAAATGCGTGTATAATTTTACAGATTGACCGAAATTGAATCAAGATATCACTGTAACCTAACGCATCACAATGTGTTAATGTAGCAAAAAAGGAAAAGTGATTTAGTCAAAAATGAGAGCATTGAAAGAAAAGAAAAATATATATTTTATTCACTAAATACTTCATGACAAAGGCCATAGCACTGGTCAAAAGAATGCAGTTTCTTTTTCAGTAGTAAAAGTTTATGTAATATGTTTTTATTTATTTCTTTGTGTATTTTTCTAGTTTCTTTTGAGAAATGTGAGGGTTTTTTGCATTGGTGGATGCACGTATGACTGCATATTTATTTACAAAATGCTTCCTGTTAATTTGTTGCTATGATCATTCCCTTGCGCATCTTTGTACTTCATTTCCCTGTATCAGAAGCTGTAATCAGGTAATGGCTTGACACAAAAAGCGTGCACGTGCACGTGCAAGGGATAAAGCAGGAGGAAAGCAGGAGGAGCGAGAGAGAGGAGGGGAGGGAGAGCGCGCGTGCTCATCATTGATCCACTGCAGGACTGGGTTTCGGGGTTTCAGGGGTGTGTGAGTTATGGGCCCCTGTTGTCACTGTCTGCTCTGCGTTGGACATTTCGCATCGCCACAGTAAATTTAAAAAGGGGATTACATTTTGCTGACTAGTGTGTTCTCAGCCTCTGCTCCACCTACAGAAGAAGAAGGACTTCACTCTGCCTGCCTGCAATTGCTGGATGTGGAGCTTGTTTTGACAAAGGCTGCGGGAGAATAAAACCCCCCAGGATCACAGATCACCTCAGTGTGAATATTAATATAGGAGAGAAGAGGGGGGGTGTCATCTGTTTTGTTGCTGGGCGTTTTGCGCGCACTAACGGGTGATGCTGCTGCAACGCGCCGAAGCCGTACAGGGGGAGAGACAGGTGAGGTGCGGCTGAAGAGCGTTTTTTTTCCCAGAGAGGCTTTGGATACCGGTCTCCTCTTTTTCTCCTCCGAGAGGCAGAGGAGTCGGTTACTGGATCCCACCTCGGCTTCTGTACCTGACCATCTGGTGCGGTGAGTGTGCCAAAGGGAGCGTTTGAGACTTGGATGATGATGTGCGCGAGGGCTCGACAAGGTACAAGTGCGCAATTTTAACAAAAGGCAATGCTGCATTTCTTTTTAACCCCCCTCCCCTTAATTTTTTTTTTGTCTTATATAAACCCCAATAGTGTCGGCGTTGTGGTATCTATTGACTGAAGTTTGATGTTGAAACGGCACATCATGCGCACGTCTTTGTTGCACATCATCCTTCTTTCACATGTTGCACGTTCAGGGTTAACGATGCTCATGTTTCAGTTGAGATTGTGGTGAAATAGCCCTTAATGCAAATTGTACACTAAGATCAGGGGCTGCTTTCACTAGCATTAGAAAGATGCTCCCTACCTTCAAGGTCCCCTTTTTAATCTTCTTTTTTAGTCCTACAAAATATTTAAACTTGTCATTTTAAAGCTAAATGTTTATTAATTCATTCGGTTATTGTTCATTTGCAAAAAACAAAGCAGAAATCTTCATTACAAAGGGCAAAAATAGAAATTAAAGTGAAGATACAAAAGAAAAATATATTTTTCATAGAGAGCTGTTTCAGAAACTAACAATAAACAAAGTTAAAAACCCTGTAAAAGCACAAGTTACATTTTAAATATTACATTTACTATTAAAACACTTGAAAAGTTGCATTTAATCTCCAACTAAATTATAGTTAATTTCATTTTTTGGTTGTTTGCAGCTGTTTTTTTTTTAAAATATTTTTCATTTGCACCCTCCCAGCTACTGTGGTTCATGTTTGGATTACAGTGTGAGTCGACACAAAAACGTGGCTGTATATGTGAAATAAAAAAATAATAAAAGCAAGAGAAGGAGGAGATAGAGGCACACAGACAGTTTGGGTATACAAGGGATAAAGTCTGGCAGAGAGCTATCTGGCATATAGTCTACATGGGGAGAATGTAAAAGGCAGAAAAAGAAATGATGGTGCAGAAAGCGTTTGGGAGAGAAGGGCTGCAGACAGCAGTCTGAGCGGGTGTGAATGGTTTTCCTGTTGCCCACACAGACAGCCACACAGCAGCCGTGCGAGCAGGTGCTGACCCCACCACACAGCAAACGGCGAGAACAACAGGTGCAGCCGCGGGTCCCTTCAGCCTGTCTTTGGAAGTCCGTGGACATACAGCAACGAAAAAGCTTTCTGACGCCCACAAGCCCATACTTCCATGAAACAAACACAGCATTCACTGACACATAAAAAAACAAGGAAAGGCTAAGTTTTAAAGTTCAATAAATAGAATCACTTGAAGCTTCAGAGCAGAAAAGACCCTGCAAGTATTAGAATCCACAGACGTCCACAAGGATATGCATCAAAGCGTATTGATCAGTCACATTTGTCAAGCTGTAAAAAGGGCATCACAGGACCAGAAAAAAAACAATGGGTTGGACTGCACCTTATTTCATCCAACCATAAGAATCCATTTAAGGATTCCTGCATTTGCTTAAAGCAGCATAAGACCAGTCAGAAATCCTGTATCTGTTTGGATTAAAGTGAAGCCAAACCGACAGAAGAATTTGAACGGTTCGCTAACAGCCTCACTCTTCAGGAAAACATGTCAGGCCTTCTGCGACAAATTGTCTCCTATTACCTTTGGAGCAGAAGGTAACATTCAAAGGCTTGTGGGTCTCTGCTGCGTGGGCTGCCACTAAACCAGTCATTTCTAATTGGATTAACTTTGTTCTTTAAAGCCAACCTGAAAGACATTTAACGTTTGGCGGGGTGGGCTTCTGTTTTTGTCCTTTTTCTGAGATACAAACACCTTGTGTCAGTGTGAGCCGGACAGTTTCCAACAAGTCTTTCTAGATTGTAGTTTAAAATAATAGACACAAGGTGAAAAGTACGATGCAATCCTAGCAGTCTTTACCTGTGGCAGCTCATCTGTAAACTGTGCACCATAAGATGAACGATGCTCAGCCTGCTGAGATGGCAGCACTTTACAGATGTGGTTGTTACCCCTGCCACCTGTGTGCTGCAAAAATGCATCGCAGTTATTTTTATGCAAAACACTTTAGCCTTTTCATATATCTTCTGTTTTATGACGCCCTGTCAACGTTGATTTTTCCCATGGGGTGCAGCTTCTTTCCCAGCCTCCCTTTGCACTCAGTGAGGTCTCACACGCTGTAACCCACAGACACGTGTTCATTTTGTAATTTGCTCCCTCCTCTGTTTCTTCTTAATGGCACTCATGAGACTCTCCCATCCAGCGGTCAAGCAGATGAATGCATGTTCTTTGAAAATATTTGAGGCACACCACTTTTGTTTTGTGTTTTGTGATGCATATTTTACAGTACATGCTAGAATTACAGTTTTCCTCTAAATCAGGGGTTTCCAAACATTTTACAGAGAGGGCCAGATATGCTGAGGTGAAAATGTTTGACGGCCAACCATTCTGCTTGAAAATCCTTGAACTATCTTAATAACATTAATTGGCATTTTATTGAAATGGCATACATTTTATTTCTTCACATAGGAAGTAAATATATCTAAATACATTTTTACCAAAATTACTTTCAATTTGTCAATTTTTTGCACCGCTCATTCCGCTAGCATGTCCCCTCAAAGTTCGCCACAGCAAATCAGCTTTCACTGATCTGCACATTTGGTGTAGCAGAGATTTTTACGCCGGATGCCCCTCCTGACACAACCCTGGGTACCGGCACTGAGAGACCCAGACCCGGGTCCCCTTGTGGCTACATATCTTGGCAGAAACGTGAAGGGTCTTGCCTACAGACCCAAATTGGATAAAACTCATTGCGCCCCCTGGGAAACAAACCTTGGTTTCCCATGCACTAGTCCTGCACGCAGCCAACTGAGCCATCCAGCTACACATTTCTTCTCTGGTGGTCCCTCTTGATATTGAATTCTTTGAAAACAGCCACAGTTTATTGGCATATTTGGAAGACACGGTTGTTTCATATTTCATTAAAAAAAAGTCAATTTCCTCTGTCCTGGAAGCTCTGGCCCTCACTGTCAACGTTTCTTTTTTTATTGGCAGTTGGCATTTTGAAAATGAGCTAGAAAGTGTCACAGAAGAGTCCCACAACAATGCGGGTCACATTTGGCCCATGGGCCGGACTTTGGACATGCCTGCTGTGAATTGAGCTTCATTCTCCAACTATCTAACTGAAGCTCTCAGCAGATTCATGTTCACACTGTTTACATTTCTTGCCTTTTGGGTTTATTGGACATTAATAAAGACTACTAGTTTACTTCATGCAGTAACTGAAGCAGCCGCATTGACACAGTTAAAACAGGGAAAAGTACAAAGTAACCTTTCCTTAAATGCCACTGTCACAACGATTGACTTTTTTGCACTAAGTAAAGAGGAGGATCTACAGATATCTCTATAGAGTTTGGTCTATCTTCATGTTTTATGCTGCCGTTGTTGTACAACACATTCAGTGAGCACCTGTGCCAAAAGCAGGCTTTAGTAATGGCAGCTTAGCCAGAGGGATTTGGAAGACTTTTCTGTTGGGAGATAAAGGCACCAGAGCCCTTTGTCTCCCAGCTTCTCCTCTTGATTTCATAGCCTGATTAGCGTTTGCTGTTGCTAATCTGTCTCTCGCCTTCCCGTCCTCTCTATAACACCTATCATTGCTTTCACAACAAACACAACTTTTCTCTTTTAATTATGGCTTTTCTTCGGGGGCCCAGTTACAACTGAAAAGAGAGGAGCGAAACACAGCAGAAATACAATTATACCTGAGAGGAGGAGGGAAGGCTCTCGAGGGAGGTGTCGTGTCTGCACGCGGGTTTCTATGCTGCAGGAGTGTGAGTCTCAGCGTGCATATGTGTGCCCATGTCAGTCTACACGATGGTTCTTTGGCATTTTGATAGCTGTTGTGCATAGACCACCTATTGTGAGCTATGATCTTCTTAGCAGGCATCTGCCAAAAGAGCTAAATTTACCCATACCACCGATCATAGCACACAAAGAGCAACATGAAGAGAATGTGAGCTACCTTTCAGGTTCTCTGTGTGAGCTAAAGAAAAGATACTAACAGGATGTGAGATCTACGGTAATGGTTGCCTTGCAGAGACAGAGGTGCAGCTTATTTAGCATGCTGAAGTGAAAAATGAAAGGCTAGTATTGGTTGGATAGTTAAAGAAGCAAAATAGGCAGTGAAACTCAATGTGTTACAGTAGTTGGAGTGTAATGCAGTTGTCATCCAAGGAGCATGCTCCCTGCAGGATAGTTGTCTTCTTTACATGACATCATGAATGTTTATAACAAAACAAAGAAAAAAAAAGATTGAAAGAAAGGTTTTGGATTTCAGTGTTGTCTAATTAGACTGCCCCCTTTTTTTTTTTTTTTTTTTGCCGTCGCACCCGGTGGGCCATGTGTGCGTTTGTCTGTGCTCAAAGTGAGTGTCTGAGTGTGTGCACTGCATACTCATGCGCTCGCCTGGAGCTCAGGGCTGTGCAGTGAATGTATATGTGCTTACTGCAGTCAAACTCTGGTTAGAAACGTTTGCCCTTGCTGCAGCTTTGCACAGCGCCACAGACATTGGTGTGTGGAAGTGTGTGTGTGCCTCATGATATTCTGTCTCAGTGCACCACCAGGGGTGCACATATTATCTGCTTTACAATCCAAACAGTCAGTGTTGGGATACTCTTAATCGTTTATCCTAATTTATGTAAAAAGTTCTGAAAACTTGGTATATTTACAAATGGTTATGTGTCTGTCACAAGCAGCTATATGTGTTTGGGCAAAAGACTTGACAGGAAGAAGTCTAAGGAGAGCTAGAGCTCTCTTTGGCAAGACTCCAGTTCTGTCCATCCGATTTTAATTACCTATAGCACTTACCCAAAGGAATATCTCTTCCTCTCTGTTTCTGGGTCTTCTCTCGTTTCCTTTCATTCTTCCTCTCTCTCATTTCTAACTTGTGTTATTTTGCTCCTTCATCTTCCCTACAGTCTGACCGACTTTGTTTTCTTTCCATCTTTTTCCTTTTTTCATGCGCAACCAAACAACACACGTGTGTCAAAGGTAACTTTTTCATTAGCATATAAATGACCCCTTCCACTGAAAAGTATTTTAGGATGTTTAACCAAAGAAGGCATTCCCTTAACTGTGATTAGACTGGATCTGTGAAGCCAGATAGTGCTTGAGGGAATGTCACCTCCACCACCATAAGAACAAAACTTATCACTGTAATTTGAATGACGATTATATCGGTGCATGCAAACTCCTCTGTGTATTCATTTATCTCTGGCAATGAAATGATTGACACAATCTGTAGCATTTCATATTAGTCTTTCAAGCTATAGTCATTTTATCCTTAACAGAAAAAGGAATAACTTTGTCACTTACAAACACGCAGGCACAACATTAGCCTGCCATCACTAAGGGGAAAATTTAATTTAATTTAGTTGATATTGTAAAAAAAAAAATGTCCCTTTTCCTCAAATCTTAAATACACATCGCTGTAAGCTGCTGCTTTCTGAGCCACAGCTAATAGTTCATAGCTGTTTGTCGTGGTTCTTTGAGCAGAATGGTGTGGTAGAATTAGTTCTAGTGGGCGGGGGATTATGAAAAATGTCACCTTGTTTTGGCTTGGTTTGCTTTCACCATGAGCAACGGCACTGACCATTGAATCATCGCACAGTTATAGCAGCTGCTTGCGTATGAGGGATGTTGCATGAGATGAGCACTGACCAGGAGGGAAAGAGTACCTAAAAATGTCTAGTCTCGCTCTTCCTCTGAATGTCACATCTTATCACCTCACTGTATCAATGAACAAGATGTTTTCAAATTTTTTCTTAAATTAGCTTCTTTGGTACAAATGACACTTCGGCCATTTTCGTTCACTTCCACTCTTTGATCCTCTGGATAGTTAGCTTGCCATTACATTGTAATTAACTGCATTAGGCTTCCCTTATAAGGCCCAGAATATTTTTGCTAGGTCACGATTTGCTTGTTCGGTCCAAACCAGAATTCAGGCTTTTACTTGAGACTCTGAAGAGTTTAATCATAGGAGACGACTGAACAGTAAAAGCATTGTTACGCTATGGACATACCGGGCATGTGACACACATCCAAATTGTGCGTTTAACCCATGGTGTTCACACCGAATAAGTAGGGAGGTACTTCTTCTTTTTCTGCTGTTTACTTGCACATGTCCACCTCCTACAGTTGGAAGATGCTTGGTGGGAAATGTCAAAGCGTCCAAATCTCAGATATCTTGCTCCAGGCTTTTTCTTTCACAGCTCTATTCTGATAGATAGATAGATAGATAGATAGATAGATAGATAGATAGATAGATAGATAGATAGATAGATAGATAGATAGATAGATAGATAGATAGATAGATAGATAGATAGATAGATAGATAGATAGATAGATAGATAGATAGATAGATAGATAGATAGATAGATAGATAGATAGATAGATAGATAGATAGATAGATGACTTTATTAATCCCACAATGGGGAAATTTCATTTATCTGTGTCAGCAAAAACGACATTCAGAAATAATCTGTATAATATAACATCAAAAAAGGACATAAAAAATGACATTCATATTAAATTATTAAAAATATTACTAAAATTATTATGAAAAAATTATTATCAAAAATGAGAGTCTTATTAAATAAAGAAATAAATATTAAATAAATACAGCTGCAAAAGTGTAAAAAACATGCGGTCTGCAAAACATGTAAACTGTAAAAAAAAAATATATATATATATATATATATATATATATATATATATATATATATATATATATATATATATATATATATATATATATATATATATATATATATATATATATAAATATATGAAGGACTTGGTGTCAGATAATTCCGTCCAGGCATTTATTCCTTTCTTCTTCGTGATCAGTTTTCAAATGGTTAGTACTTACGTAAATTAAAGGGAACGCCATCCAAACGTCATTACCAAATCGGAATTTCTGATTGGTCAAAGTTCTACCTGGTTTATCTTGCAGCAAGTGCTTAATTGCTGTGCATTTGTACGTGAAGCCCAAAAAAACAGTTGCAAAAACTCGTGTAGCTAAATGTGTGAATGATGAAGTTTTAAACTTTGAAGCCCGAAACTTGCATTTTTGTGCATTTACATAGACTTTTCATTTGAGGTGATCATGAACATGCATAGCCAAGGGCGGCGTGAACGTAGCTTCAGTAGTTTGAAGCAACTACAACATTGTCTTACATGTTCATTTGAAATACAGTTACTAAAAAAACGTTTTTTAATTTGTTAAATAAAAGAAAAATATTCACGTCTTTGACAGTGGTTGATATGGTTTAAACAGTTTGAAAGAACTGCTTTAATAGGCTATACTACAATTTACCTGAATCTCACGCCATTACTGACAACTTTTCTAGTTCAAAACTTGTATTACTTGATGTAAATGCTGTCAGGAAGAACAGAATTTCTGCAAATCGTTTAAAGTAGAAACACTTTTTTACAAAAAACCCAGAGTTTTGCCTTTCTGATACACGAAGAAAGTCTGCAAAGACATTTGGTGCCTTTGGGAATAAAGACTAAAACAGTAGTTTCAAAGGTGAACACAGAGCTCTTAGCTGCTGTAATGCTACCAGGTAACATTGCAGACTCATGCTCCCAAGAACAGAACAACACTTATCTCTTTGTTAAACTGCTAATTGTTGTTTTACTGTGCATGTATTCCTACACGTTGTTATTTGCAGGTACAAAGCAAAACAATTCATTTATAACAGAAATTTGTGGGATTTGTTATATGCGATTCCCAGCATGAAAAATTCCAACTTATTTTACCAAGCAAGTTCTCTTAAATTTCTGAAAAAAATATAAATTCTTAACATGCATTGTTCTTATTTAGTGTTTTTTTTCCCCCTGGTTTGGATTAATGATCAAAAACACTTTAGGATGTTTTATTGAATATTTCTGCAACATGTAAACCTTGATTTAAGCATTACAAGCTCAATAAAACACAGACTGATATCTCAATAAACACTTGGATCATAGCTTTCTGACCACAGAGCATATGTTGTAAAAGGGAACTGTTGTGTCTGAGCAGGTGGTCAGCCACACAGGAGCACCACAAGTGACTGTGATCATCTGTGCAACTATTCTGCTTTTGCAGAAATTCTTGACTGACTCCACAGTTGTTAGATTTGAACAACGGTGAAAAAGAATTCAGATTTAACATTTGGAAAGCTTGTGTGTGTTTAGAAAACAAACTCTAGATTTTTAAAATGAACATGAAAGACTAACATATTACAATATACAAGTCATTTTACCATGTTGTCAGACTCAACATTCTGCATGGGGTCTGGGTGTCACAGGCAGACGACTGGTTCCCATTTCAGCAGGTTTATTAGCACAGCTAAAAGTTCATAAAGCTAAATCAGAGGCAGGCAGGCAGGCAGGCAGGGGTCAAAAACGAGCATGGAAGCAGCAGAGGAGAGACAGGGGTGGTCAGGCAAACTGAGTCAGAAACAGGGTCAGGAGACAGAAGATCAGATTCCAAATACACCGCTCTGTAATGAAGGCAGAGTGGCACAAACAGCACTTTGCACTGAATGAGGCTCAGTGCAGTGTTTAAGTAGACTGTGATAGATTGGGTGAATAAGAGTAAGGTGAGATAACTCAAACTAAGCAAGTTTAGGCTTCAGTGGTTTGAAATCCCATGGAAGCTTCTCTGTTAGTAGTTCCACAGGGCTCAATTTCAGTACCCCTGTTTCTTTTTTTTCAAGTCTACCACTTCCCTATAGGTTTTTAAATACCGTAACATTGAATGCAGTGAACTTAAAAGGAAGAGTACAAGTCATTAATCCACTATGTTGTGTCTTAGTAACGATTAATTGGTTACAAAATGCTTAAAGTTCCACTCCGATCATCTTTGGATCTATTGTAAAAGCGTTCCCAGTGGCCTTTTAAGTATGATTATGCCGTTTTTGGCCAAAATGAAAGAACCTATCATTTTCTAGGAAAAAGTCTCTGCAGAGCGGCAGTAGTTCATTAGAAACTCACCTCTGAATTGTTGTTAGCCCGGAGTAAGCCTACACCCACTTCCCATCATCGATTTGTCACTTGCCCCTCACAAACCCTACATAACATTAGCGATGCAACAAAAATGGCGAGCAATGAGCTATCCAGCCATACAGTCTGGAGCCAGATGCCAGCTAGGACAATGCAAATAGAGACGTACATGTATCTGGTTGTCTACAAGTGTATGCGTCAGAATGGAATGAAGCAGGGAGCTTGTGGCTTTACATTTGTAGGCTCTACATCACAACTACAAGCTTTTTCACAATTTTCATGTTTACATGTCATGTCTATAAGTCTTGAAAAGTAAATGAATAAAAAACAAACATAACGCTGTGTGGTTATAAGAACTCCTGTGAACCCTCACCGACTAACTTGAGAAGCCAATAATCTCAAACTTTGGTTTTAAAAATGGACAGCAATTTTAAATTGGATTAACAGATTAGTGCAGTTGTTAGTCTAACTACTTCCATCTTAGGCGGTTAGCTGAGGTAAAGCCCTTCCTTTCTTCGCAGCACCACAGTAATCTATACCATCATAACGTCTCAGCTGGATTACTGTAATGCACTTTATTTTACAGTCAGACAGTCTTCCTCTTCTTCTTGTCTTTGACTGCTGCCTGCCTTCGAGTTATATAATGAGAAAGTTCACCATATAATGATCGTCCTGACAAATTTTTACTGTATATTTTAAAGTTTATTTTGAAATGTCCATAGTTATACTTAAACACTGAAATGCTTCCTTCCCATCTCGCCTTTCTGAGCCGCTTTATTCCTTTTGTTCCTGCATGGTACCTCAGATCTGGACCTTTACACCCCTTAGAAACATCTGAAAAGTGAGATTTGCTGTTTCTGGACTAAACTGTCCGCCTTTAGTTTTATGATTTTTCTTAATTGTTTCTTTTTTATTATGCAAGTTCATACACATTTCGCCAGTATGCTTTTATTCTTATTTGCTTTATTCATTATTTAGTTCAAATGTTTTCTATAAACTGTCCAAGGTGTAACCTCCCCTTTGCCCAATAGTAACCGGGTTAGGCTCTGGCAGTCTCATGACTCCACAAGCGATACAACGGATGTAGGAAATGGATGGATGTATGTTTCTATTCAGCACTTTGGTTATCTATATTAGTTTTAACAACAAAAGTGAAATGTTTGAACTAGACTAAATAAAATTAGGTCAAAATTTAAAGAAAAACATTATAAGTGCACTGTTCATGTCTTAATGGACTTGTTTGTTTATTAACACTAACATTAGGGGCTTTATTGAAAAGATTAGGAATGTTGTTGATAACAGTATACAAAGGCCAAGTTGTCATGTTCGCCGTTTTCTCCCTTCAGTGAATTTCCTTCTGTTAATGAACTGCTCATGGAGTGGAGTTGTAAAGTGTGAAGGTGACCCACTTCTCCCAGTTTAGTCGTGTCTGTGATTCTACCCTCAGGCCCTCTTGCTTTATTCCAGGCTTTAACCTGTATACTGTCCTCAAAGTGCACACGAGAACAGAGCATAAAAGACCGAACTTGAGCCAGGCCTTTAATTGTGACCAGATTTATACATAATATCTAACTAGTTTGAGGCCTTACTCTAAGTACACGTATACATTTTAATCAGCACTGGGTTATATAAAGGGGTCTAAATTTGAGCTAAGTATGGACGTCTCTATCTTATATGAAATGCATTAGCCTTAATTGCAAAGTTTTTCAGTATCCCCCGTCAGCTGGTTTACAGCTTTGATTGGCTGCAAGAAAAAATATGTTAATTTAGAAGGACATCTAAGCAATGTTGAGCTGGATATGGCTCTATCTAATGGACACAAAAATCATAAAGGGAAGTCATGCCTTTGTAACATCTATCCATCTCATTCATGCATCCATTACCTTCCAGTTTTCCATATTTGGGTCACAGGGGCAGCAATCCAAGCAAAAAGCCCAGACCTCCCCACGCCAAATCACCTGCTTCAGCTCCTCTAAGAGTTTAGAAAAGGAGAACTGTGAAAAGATTGTTCCATTTATGAACATAAATTATTGATCTGGATGGCATGGCAAGTGATTTGCATTATAACTTTAACTAACTAAGATTACATTTAAAGAAAAAGACACTTTACTTGATGACAAAAACAAGCTTCGACTCACATCAATCCCGTTTGGTGTGAATTTTCTACTTCAACTTTCTACATTCTTTCTTGTTAGAGGTGAGTTTGATTGATCGACTTACCAAGTTTTTATTGATTAATGTACATGTTTTTTTATTACTTTAGTTCCTGTAGAATCATATAGAGCATGTTTGTCTTTGCATTAGCTACCAATACTTGTTTTTATGGGATCTTTTGTTCAGTGCCACTTTCATGTCTGTTGTGCTGAAAATTACTTTATTTAGTTTTTGATACTCTAACGTTTTGTTTTTCTTTTTACAATTCTTTTGTCCATCTGACTCCTCTTCATCTCTAGTTGTCTGCAGGAGCAGTTGTCTTAAAACTAGGACATTAGGCTTTTTTTCTAATATGGAAATCCCAAAAAAGAAGTTCTTAGCATGCCATTATTTCACTTTCTATTTCTGCATCTTTGAGTTTCAGTGAATAAAGTTCATTATTGACCTACATTTTAAACGAGTTATAGCTCATATCGTTTCAATGTGTGCATAACGAGGAGACAAAATGCTCGCAGTTCCCCATCCCCCTCCATTGCTGAGAGAGCCCCACCTTGTCAGATGTATGCACAAATGTGTTGCCGTATACATTTTAATCTAAAGGTTCGTGCATTTGGCTTAAACTACACTGCATGTACAAGTGTTTGCAGCCTCAGATATTTCCTGCTGCCTTTGCCTTCAATGGGTGGACCCACCCTGCTGTTTTTTTTTAATCTAGTCTTACTGCAATAAAACATCTCTCCCTAGCTTTGCTATTGGTTGCTACGGTAACAAAGGCTCAAAGTGGAGTGGCTGCAGCAGCGGAACAGGAAAAAAAAAAGATTTATCCTGGTGGAGCTAATCACAGCAACAGATTAGACATTAAAATAGAAAGATCAGGTCTAATAAGTTAGCAAAATGTCAATATTTCAACGAGCTGAATCACAGCTTAACCCAATTTATCTGGCATACTCAAACAAAAAATATGAGCTTATCACTATGCAGGAGCTGAGCAGAGCACAGGTCAGGGCCCTTGATAACAGTGGGATGGGTTTAGATTAACAGATGTCCCTAGAACTTCTCAGTCCTCATGTATTTATGATGCAACGTTTCTTTGTGGAGGATATAAGCTTCTGGATTGGGCCTCTCTGTCTGTCTCCATCTTTGGCAGAATGATAGTATTGATCCTGCTCAGCATCTTTAATAGCTGAGATGGGTTGTGCAAATATAAGCATGTTAAATATCCACTTAAGGCCACTGAGGTATTTCAGGATGGTTTCATCTGTAAATATTAAATAGATCATAGTTAAATACATAACTTACACAGGGCTTGCTGACATACCAGGGGGGTTTGTATAAAGTTTCCTGCTGCTCACAGCCTTTCACCGCTGCCAGATCAGCTGTGTCAGCTCAACAAAAGCACAGAGAGAGAAAAAAGATAAAAAATTAAATGAAGCTGGATCCCATTTGACAAGCGCAACGGACAAAATGGCATGGGGGTAGGGGGGGGGGGGGGGTAGGTGTGTGCTCTTTTAAATGGCCCGCTGATTGGCTAATTATGTGGGTGTTTATAGGTGATTTCCTAATTGGTTGCCTGATGAGGCTAGATTGCACTGCATGTCTGTCGCCGTCATTACACGTTTCCCATAATAACAGTGTTGGTGCAACTGTGTTAAATCTTATCTAGTAAGATGATTTGACACAAATAGTAGAATGTATGAATGATCCCGGTGATGGTCAGAGAGGCCGTAGGTGTGAACTCTGTCAGTCTGCCCCAGGGCAGCTGTGGCTACAACAGTAGCCTATTATTTCCGTTTTTGTTGTTGTTTGTTTGTTTTTTTGCTTTACCTCTTTATCCCTTCATCTTTGATTTCCTGTCTTATGGATCAATAAAAAAGAAAAACCATTGATAACCTAACTTTAGAACACTTTACACAACCTCATTTATTGTTCATGACTTTAAGAACTTCCCTGTCTTTCTTGTTGTCCAGCAGTACAGTTGAATATATTGGCCTTTGACCAGAACTGATGGTTTATCTCAAGGATCAATACTCCCTAATCAATACTCACATTAATGAAGAGACTATTAACTGAAGTTTTGGGTGTTTCTTGAAAAAAAAAGGCCATGTACAGTAGCTTAGAACAGAACAGAACTGTCTGGATTTAAGCAAGAGTGTCACAGATTTATGCAAACTGTTTCACAATATCATTGCATGTATCAAGTTTTAAAGTCCCACTTCAATCATTTTTTGATTCAATTTCAAAGTGGTGTTTTAATTATGATTATGCTGTTATGCCAGTGTCAGTTACTAGGACATAGGGCATGTCCGAATTCCTTAACTACTTTCTACATAGTGCCCTCTATAGTGTGTTTGTCATTTTGTAGCGCTGTCTGAATCTACAATTCCAAAATCCAGTGCCTTAGAAATTTCCCAGAAGTCTCTGTGAAAAACCAGTGTGCATCAATGCTCCCTAGATTGGAAAATATAGGCCACAATGCATTGTGTTTAAACAATGTTTACAACAACAGAAAAAGTGTCTAAATGTATTTTTTTTAATAAACGATCCACATTTTCACCTTCAAAACACAGTGGATACATAACATGATCGTGTTGATTTTCACTTTGTGAAATCGGTGACGTTGTCACAAGAACGGGTAGATGGCTGGATCCAAATGCAGCAGGCTAATTAGCTCAGCCAAAATTCACAAAGCTAATCGGGGTCAGGCAGGCAGGGGTCAATAACAGGCATAAGATCATCAGAGGAGTGAAAGGTTAGTCAAGATCCAGCCGAGAGTTGGGGCAGGCGGCAGGCAGAGTAAAAAACAGGGTCAGGAGACAGAAGATCAGGTTCAAATACACCACTCAGTAAGTAAGGCAGAGTGGCACAAACAACATTTTGCACTGAGCTTAACTAGATTAGATTAGAACTTGATTAGAACTCTGTAGATGGTTCCCGCTGGTGACCAGAGAGGGGAGAAAGATCTCTGACTTCTAACAGATGTCATATTTGCCGTTTAAAAATGTAAAAAGTAGTGAGCATGGTGTCCAAATTGCTTTCAAAGTCCAGGATGCTATATAGTCCCGCACTATATAGTTTTTAGAGGTCAGGGAGTAGGGAGGGAATTCGGACATAGCCATAGTTTCTGCAGAGTGGCAGAAGTTCATTAGAAATTCAACTTTGAGTTGTGGGCTGGACTGTTGGCATAAGCCCATCCCCTTTCTGAATCCATCTGGTTACTTGCTTTTCTGCTATCTTAAAACCCCAACCTAGCCTCACCATTTCAACAAAAATGGCAGCCAATATTGGAGCTATACAGATGCCAGCTCAGACGAGGAAAACAAAGACATACATGGATGGATCTATTTGTCTACAAGCAAACGCGTTCTACGTTACACCTACATAACTGCATTTTTGCATCTGCTCCTGATTCACAAAGATTTGAATGAAGAAATATTCAGAAATGCAGTGCTAAGCTTAATTTTATTTTATTTATGTCCTCCATCAGGACAAAAATACCACAAGAACATGTTAAAGAATTTTCATTAAAGTGGGTCTTTAAACACATTAGGAATGAACTGCAAAAAACGATGCAAAAAACACACTACGCAGCACCTTGGAAACTGAGCAAGGACATTTGTTCAGTGTCTCCCTTTACCTAGTCCACTGTTGTCTTTAAAAATCTATTTTGTTCCCATTACAGGTTGTAGTAGAAAAAAAAAAGGATCACTAAATGAGGTCTGAGCTACATTTATTTCCTTTAAGCAGAATGCAGCTCATGCTGGTTCCTGTTTGTGGCAAAGCATGTCGTGTAGGATGGCTAATCTTGCTGGAACACAAGCTTCATTTAATTATCATCATCATTCCTTTAAGCCTGCACATGACAACAGAATTTAATTTGAGCTGTAAAGCATCACATTTGGATCCTGCTCATGAACTTGCCATAATGAAATGAGACTGACTCCAAACCTGGCTTAATCAGTTCTAGTCCAGGGATTCCCAAAGGAGAGCCAGATGAGACAAACCTTCCACCCCCATCTAATACTCCTGAGGAGAAGAGGGCTTAGACATGTCAAACCTGCAATCTCTGGGCTACAATTTGGCTTGAAGTGGCTCCTGAGAATAGTCTGCGGCCCTCATCGGCTCACTTATGTCTTCAAACAGCTTGTCATTCAATCTTGCATCACGTCTTCATTTTTTTAGTAATGCTGGTGACCACACTCATACGGATGAATGTGTGTCATATATGTGTGTGTGCTTCAAATAGCAGTCATCACCTTAGCAACAAACATCTACCAGGCCCTGTCCGTGGAAACAGTTGGGAGTGTTTTAATCATGGACCAGAAAAGATGAGAGAGAGAAATGCAGGCAGGAGGCTGGTGGAAAGATGGAGGATGAAAGGAAATAAACGGTTGACAGTGGCGACTTGGAACATGGCATTCAGCTTGACACCTTCTCTGTCCGTTCAGCTGTGTTCATTCAAATGTTACATTTTCTCCGCTCGCTCAAAAGCCACATATTGAATACCCCCACTGATCCATTCTATGTGCTTTCCTTTCTCTCCTTATCCTCTTTTTGCTTTCAAAGAATTTTTGTTGCCACACAAGCTGTGGAGCTAATCCTAAGACATATTGTGCAAAGGCAGAAAAGCTTGATTGTTTAAATATCGGTTTAATGTTTAGCCTAAGTCAGTTTCTATCTGGCAGTTACTCCTGACCAGCAGCTGATAAAATGAGTTTATTTCATAGGCTTAAAAGACAGTTATATGAAACAGAATTTTTTCTTTGTTATTGTCCTTGGTAACAAATTTAGTTGGAAAGTCTGTTTGTTTTCCTTTTAAATAAAAAAAAAGCCTTTGGGCTTAAAATAAAAATAACATTTTTCTGTGTCAATACAATGTAATAATAATGGATTAAGATTTATCTTTGCTGTTCCAGGCGCTCAAAGCACTTACAATGTGTCCATTATTTATTCACTCCTCATGTGATGACAGAGGCGTGGCTGCCAATTCACGCCTACGGTCCCTCTGACCATCAGTGGGACATTCATACACATCCACACACCAGTGGAGCCACCCTGGAGGCAGGGAGGGTGAAGTGTCTTGCCCAAGGACACAACAGTTGACTGGGGGGAGCGGGGATCAAACTGCCAACCCTTCGATCATTGGACGACCTGCTCAACCTCCTGTGGCACTGCTGCTCATGTAGCTGATGTTTGTGTTGCTATTTTTTCAAGGACTACAAAATTGCGTTTTGGTGTTTTTAACTTGTTCTTGTTGCATTTTTATCATGATGGAGGACATATTTAGGAAAAATTAAGATCAAAATTCCATTTCTGTGTATTTCTTTATTTAAATTGTTGTGAATCAGGAGCAGACAAACTAGTGTTAGAGAAAGCTTGTAGCTGTGATGCAGGTGCTGCAATCGGCAGGACACAGGCTCCCTGCTCCGCTCCATTCTAATGCATCCACTTGGAGACTTCATTTACCTCATCCAAACTGGCATGTGGGTTAAAATCTGTACAGCTGAATAGCTCTGATATTACCCGCCATGTTTGTTTTGCTCTTGTAACGTTAAATTGGGGGTGGGAGGGACTGTAAATTAGCGGGAGAGCATGAAAACAGAGGGATTATGGGATGGGCTTACGCCGTGCACATTCATAAGTGAATTTCTCATGAACGCCTACTGCTCTGCAGAAACAATGTCCAAGAAAACGACACAGGTTTTTTGATTTTGGCTAAAAATGGTATAATTATAATTTAAAAAAAAACACAAAATACTTTTTAAAATAGATCAAAATATGATTGGAGTGGGACTTTAAATTGTGCCACCTTTGTAACAGCTTTGGGCTTCAAGTAAATTGAAAAAGAATATTTATCAATAGTAAGTAGCTCATATTTCTGTTATTTTTTGCTATTTTTTTTAAGTTTCTGGTACCCCCAGGCTCAGCGTCTGTGCACATGGGCTTTGCTATACCGGGCAGTAAGAGTCAGCTCCAAAAATCCATCATTGTTTGAACTGAGCTCTGTATCATCTCCAAAAACAATGGAGATGATACAGATGTCAGAGGCAGAAAGTGAAGTGGGAGTCTCATGAAGACTCACCCTGTCAGGACTGAATGTTGCACCAATAGTGTTTGGTAAAGGCAATGTGATGAAATGGGGGGCATCTCCTTAACTGAAGGAAACCAAGCCTTTTTCTTCCTATGTTGATTTTGTCAATTAAAACAAAAAAAACAAATAACCAATAAAAGTAGTGAACCCTTTAGCTTGTTAATCTGTTCTTGCTGCTTTAACCTGTGAGCTCATTGGCCATGTGTATGCACATAAGATTAAACCCTCTTTATGCATTAGTCTCCAGCATATGCTGTTAGCGTTCAGCTAATAGGCATTTGTGCATTAGTGTCCGCCACTGTACCGCCATTAGCAGTCCTTGCAGGATGCTAATGCACAAGTACCATTTAGACTTTTAAGGCACTTTATGTTAAATGCTGAATTATCTTCTTCAATACTAATGTGTTTTTTATTTTTTTATCTTTGGTGTGATGCTGTCTTCAGTGGGAACTCCTAATTAAAATAATCAAATCAGGATTTGTAATAGATATTTTTTTTGTCTAGACCCAATCTTAAAAACCACGTCATTGATGCGAATTAGTAGTGGGTTTTCTGTTTTCAGAAGAATTCAGTTATTTGTTATTAATTAAAATTATCTCTGTCGCTGATGCAAGCTTTTCCAAATGATTCACAACGATTTGAATAGAGAAATACTTGATCTTAATTTTATTTCTAAGTGTCCTTCATCATGAGAAAAATGCCACAAGAACATGCTAAAAACACCACAAAAAACACATTTTTTGTTGGAGTGAATAGAAATATAATCTAATTGAAACACAATTAAAATTCCACATCACATCCTCATCCATCCTTAACAATATGTTGTTGTTTCTTCACAAAGTCCCACCTTTATTACTCATTAAAATCCTTTCTGTTTCATAATGCTTTTGTTCATTCCCAAGAGTTTTTTTATGCCCCCTCTATCCTGTCATGGATTGAACTCAAACACAGCTCAGATTTGGGTCTGTGAGCTTTGACACTTTTGAGACAGTGCCGTCATTCCAGTTCCAGACCAGAGAAACCGGCGAAGTGACTTTGCTCTATTATCTCTCTCTGACTGTTGCATGCCTGTAATCCCTCTCATCTCAAGCTGTTTGCCGATGGAGTGGCAGCTCACTTCTGATGCAAACAATAGAAACACATCATCTCCTCTGCTGAATCCACATTTGTCACTGTGTCGTACACCTCTGACCCGCTCTCTCCCACACACACAGTCAGGAACGGTCCTGATGCTTTTTCCACTGAAAACCCACCAAAGTGTCAGTGCGCACATATACACTCACACTATCACCCGTGAACTAAGAAGGACATGTACCGCCTGGCACACAATGAATATTTTCTCTCCTCTCTCTCTTTGATAACAGTTCATGTGTGCTGCTGCCATGGCAACCGTGTCTCCTCCCCTCACATTTCTTCTCCTGGTACTTCAACTGGCTGATGGCTCATTCCCAGAGGAGCCCAGTCCTCTCAGCTACGTCCCCTTGGAGGGTATGTGTCCTTCCCGTCGGTGCGTGGGTGTGCACTGCAGCATTGATGAATGGCTTCACGGTGAATGTGGAAATCAGAGGTCAAGGGTTGGAGCCTCGGTGAGGAGTCTGCCAGCATCAAAATAGATAAAGAAACTTTCTTTTTAGGGCAGCATTATGCATTCAGAGATACAAGCGATAATGTGATAAAATTCTAAAACTGTGATGAAGAAAAAAGAACAACTAGAGAATCATGGAAATACAAAGAGCAGGGGATAGTTGGACTTCAGGGGTGATGTAGATGACAGGAGAGGGGGCTAAACAGTGGAAAGGGAAATAACTCCAACCCTCCCCTGCAGTCAAGGACAGTGAGGCATTTTCCTTCAGTCTGTCTGCTGATGGATCTGCTTTCTGTTTTTCCATGCAAATCAACTATAATTTCTGTTTTCATTTAAAATGAAGATAAACAAAGGAGGCAGATGGCTTGATACATAAAACTTAAATAAAAACATGTGATTACACTAAATTTTTATCATTATGGAGCTCAGAGAACATCATCTGGAAACATAAAGAGAACAAAAGTGTTTGTTGTGTGATTTTACTGAGACATCATTTGTCTCAGAACACCGACTTTCAGCACACAAAATTATTGAAAGTGAGTGACAACATTTTTAGAGGGAAGGCTATGTGAGCTGTCTACAGCCTTTGGAGGAAAAAGAAGGAGAAATTGTTGCTCTTATTCAGGCGATGTTTTAGTCCTTGAAACCAGGCACAAAAATCAGCTTTGTGTTTCTCTTCTTTTTTTAATGTTTCTGTGATCATGGTAGTGGTGAGGCGGTATCCAGTGTTCTTGGGCAGAGCTCATCGTTCAGCTCAAAGGCAGGAACTGCACATCCAGACAGTTCTGCAAGTCAACCGAACGCTCTACATAGGAGCCAGGTAACCAACAGCAACCGCCTCCGGCTGTGTGTCACTTTTTTATTCATCTGTGTTTGCCTTCCTTTGGTGCCACTGCTTTCATTCGCTGTCACATTTGAGTCATTTTGATTTCAGCTCACTTTTTTTTTTAAATGTCAAGAGAAAGCTGTTTATGTTCTTTATTTTTATGAACTGGTTGATGTAACCATTTTTATTTTTGGAAAATAATAACCCACAGGGTCAATCTGATCCATTAATCATAGCAATTTTCGTGAAACATTCTCTTCAGCTTTCCTTCTACTTCAAATGAATGCATCATGAAATGGTTTGCCTCACTGAAAACTGTGCTTTCTGATCACTGCTTGTGTGTTGACACTAATTATGAATGTTTGTGCATGCAGACAGATAGATTCTCACATGGAAACTAATAAGCTTATCAAATCAAACCCATCTAAAATAATATATTTTTACCCAGTGCTGAGACTATTTTGTCACTAAAGTGCTGTGATTCTGTTATATATTACCTTTTGTGCTGTAACAAAGTTGTATAATTACATTTTAGTAATATTTCACACCTGCAGTAACTTGTGTGTTACAACAGAAAAATAAATAGCCCAAAATAAATTAGTTTGAAGCATCGAGCCACTTTGCAATAATAGCTGAGGTGAATTTTCTTTTAGGCTTCAGAGATCCAAACACTTGTATTTTCTTTTTGGTGCCTTGCGGTAGTTTAGTCATGTTTGACACTAAGCCAATAGCTGTCTCCCCTGTTTACTTTTTCATTATTTCATGTTTTTACTTTCTATTTTTTCAAAGTATAGAACTTATATTGTCCTCACTTTATTATCAAGCCAGATTTCTATTTATATTCATGTTACATCATGAGATTGGGAAGTGGAGGACATTGTGTGTGTTTTCTTGATTTTACATACCTTTTTAAGCGTGAAATACATTTTTCCAATGTAAACTACTTTGTGTTACTATGATTAAAAATTGATTAATAATAAAGTTTGATTTAATTTTATTTACAGCTGAGGGGTGGTCCAGGTGCTTAACTTTATCAAAACCAAACTCTATTATTAGTTGCCAGTAATCCTCTATTTGGGGTATATTTGCCCCTTTAGATTGTTTTGAGTACATGAGTAATATTATAATGGGAATAATATAGAAGCTGTTCAAAGCCGTTTTCAAACCCCACATAGCTAGATAATGTAAAAACAGAAACATGTGACAAAATATGTCCATTTCATAGCAAAACAAGTAATTAGAGGTAAAGTTTGCTCTCTTCATCTGGGTAATGTTAAGAAAAAAGTAAAATGTCTTAGACTGTCTAAATGATCAATGTTATAAATAATATCAAACTTTAAACAGAACAAACAGTGCTTAAAACTAAAACTAATTCACTGCTATCACAATTTAAAGATCTTTGTTTTAGGATGATTTGAGGGAAATCCGTGAGGTATTTTTGTATCACAGCATGTGGTTTTAGAGCAAGATTCAAACTAATATTCAAATACAACCCAGTTAAAAATTATCATCATACTTGATCTACAAGGTCACACATTTTTAGGAAGGTGTTTTGCTGGAGGCTGTACGGTTTATTCTGCCTGTGGATTAAGATTTGATTTATCATCTTAGGTTTGGTATAGTTGCGTTGTTAATATAGAAGCACACATTTTCATTTCCAGCATGCATATTATTAATAAGCATGAAGTAAAATATGTATTGAAATTAAGCTGAACCTGCCATAAACTGTTATGGGTAAGATGAAGGTCTTGTAGTGATCAAGTAGAAACCATGGCTTTAAATATAGACAAGAACACCTGTGGGTAACTGACAGCTTAAACCTGGCGTGATTGTGACTGTGTAAAACACAAAAACCCAACAAATCACAGCCTGAGCACAAACCATGAACTAATCTAAAAAAAATCCTCACATATTGATTTATCGTATTTTGTAGAGATGACTTGTACAGAGTGGAGTTGGATAACAGGGCAGATGATGAGATGTTCTACAGCAAGGTATGAATCATGTTGGCTGCAAACACTCATGCAGACTGAAGTAAAATGTTTAAATACATGAAGCTGTAGTCAGAAAACAGCCAGTTCTGACCTTGATTTTCTGCGTTCCAGAAAAGGACATGGGAGTCCAATAAAAACGACATCCATGTGTGCCGAATGAAGGGCAAACATGAGGTAAAGTTCTAACATGCTTCATTGCTAGCTAGACTATCACACGCATGGACTAACACAACAGCTCTTTCAGGACCCTGGGCCGCTGGGTGCACCTGCATACGATGTTTTCTCAAATTTGATCTTGTTGGTACAGAATCCGCTCAATCATGCATGCTCATAGAAATATTATTAGTACTTCACAGAAGCTTCAAAGTCCTTTTTTTTTACTTAAAAACCATTGGGCTGGACAGGAAACTGGGTGTGAATAAAGTAATGGCTTGCAAAGGATAGAGAGGATTAAGTCCACCAAAGATGAATCTTACTGGGACGGTGGCTTCTCAAGGGCTTTCCTAAAGTACAAGCTTTTCTTTATTGATGCAGAAGTGCCAGCAGCAAAATGCGGTTTAGTTGGAACTTGTGAAATAAAAGACACAGCGGCAAGAGGAAGCATTATGTAGCAAACTGAGAGCAGAGTGGCACAGCCTCAGGGAGGGGAAACTGCTAATGAAATCAGCTGAGGAGGGGAGGTATAGGTGGCATTTTGGTGTGTGAGGAGGAAATAAAGAACAGAAAAGAAGAGAGCTGCCAGGTGGTGAAAAACGCTGATGAAAGAGGAGACAGCAACCAAAATGAGAATTTGAGCTGCGATAAAACAGAAACAAAGGTGATGAACCACTTTACATCAATTACAGCCCTTTAACTCTGCAAACAAAATCAACTGTAAAGCTTGGGGTGAACTGAATAAATTCCACCTGCAGCTATGTCTCATTCAGCTCATAATAATGGAGAATTAAACACCTATAGAATTAATAAATAAGTTTCAACCATCTTGTTTAATTGGATTTCCAATTAAAAGTAAGAAAGCTAAAAGTAAGCAGGAGTAGCACAAAGGAAACTGGAGGATTTTCCTGGAAAGTTGACCATTTTTTAAGAGTATATTTTCTGCAGTAACAGTCAGGGCTGCAAGATAATAGAAAAATATAGAACTGTTAAGTACAGAAGACATCATCATTAGAAAACTGCTCCGATTGTTTCCAGCAATTAAGCTGAGCATACATGGAGATAACATTTGTTTCGTTATTACCAAACATCTACAAGGGAGGCGACGAGAACATCATCATCTGAAATATGCAAACTGCTCCTGAGTTATTAAAAAGCTAATGGATCTCCACTGAAGACAGTCACACATTACCCATAAAAGTTGAATGGAAGAAATATCTCCAAATGCAAAACAATAGAATCTTTTTTTAATGTATAGAATAAGAAGAAAAACTTTGGTCAAGCTAGATGGGAAATGTAAGTTCCATTGAAAATAAATCTGGAAATACATATTACATACATATACAAAAGCAGGATAGAAAGATGTCACTGTATATGTTAGTTACTTTTAGGTAGTAGAGAAAAGTATTATAGAAAAGTGTTGTGATTGATAAATTTGGTATTGGTCGAAAATTATGTATTTATTCTTTAATAGGTAGAATTCTGTTTAGTTTTTAATTAAATGCTATTAAAAACACTGCGGTAAGATGCTATTGTATCTTCTTTTTACTAAATGAAAAGGCATGAAACTGTCATGAAATTTCAGATTGCGTCTTTTACGGGTGTAAAGATTCATTTTAGCAACAATTTGATTCATATCATAATTTGTTGTCGTTAATACCATCTATAGTTGATATTGGTTCATTCAGAACGATCCAATTCACTGCCCTAAAATGGATCCAGGACATCTTTAGCCAAAACTTCAACTGCTGTGACTTAAGAGATGGTACTGAACAGTGCAGGTGAAGTTTTACAGATTCCTTGTATTTCTTGCAAGATAATCGAGTTTAAATTAAGTATGTGTACAAACAAACAAGTAAATAAGAATTAATGGCAAATCCATTGACATTTTAGTTTCTAAAATAGTTGCTTCACACATCGAAATAATCCAAATTCAGCATTATTGGAACATTCTACCACACTGTTTGGTCATGTGTCTTTGCGAATTATAAAAAAAGTTGTTTCCACACATTGGACTGGAATGATGGTTTGATCAATTTAGCTGCCATCACATTTGTGTTGACCGCTGTGATTACACTTGATCAATTTTACGTTATAGTAAAATAAACCTACAGTGCCTCGATCCAAATTGTAATTTCCAATTTGAAACAACTTGCTTCAGACAGATTCATCAAGTTGGATCATAGGAATATAAATCCATTCATTGATTAAGTCGATTAATCTTTACACCCCTAGGATCTTTACATTTAGATTTCAGTCTGTGCCCTCTACTTCAAATATTGAAAATCTCAGTAAAACTGAGATTTTATTTCCTCAGTGGACTGTTGACTATACCTTTCTTTTTTGTCATTTTATCTATTTTTTAATTCCTCAGAATCTGTGCTATCTCCTCTCCTTACAATCTTCCTTTCTATTATTTTCTACAGGAGGAGTGCCGCAATTTCATCAAGGTTGTGCTCAGCCATCATGATAGCCTGTTTGTGTGTGGGACGAACGCCTTCAACCCACTGTGTGCGAACTACACTGTTAGTATCCATCTATTGCCGTTTGGTGATGTTTTCCAGTTCTGCTGCTCTATCGGTCTTTGTCACTGTTGTTCTGCTGCAGAGAGACACTCTGGAGATGGTGTCTGAGCCTGTCAGTGGGATGGCCCGGTGCCCGTATGACCCACGACATGCTAACGTGGCATTGTTTGCTGGTAGGATGTTCAGTTTGCATTAGATTTGGGAGGTAGACCAAAAAACATTTGTGTCCTTGCACGTATCTTTACAGATGATTTACAGTCTAACCCCTCGCTGCCCCGTATGTTTGCTTTTAATCTTCCCGACCTTGTGCTATCGCTCTATCTATATCTTCTTCTTTTTAATCTCCTCCTTCTCCTTCTCTGTGCATCTCTCTTTTTCAGATGGAAGTCTTTTTACAGGCACTGTGACGGACTTCCTAGCCATCGATGCGGTGATCTATCGCAGCCTCGGCGACAGCCCTGCCCTCCGCACAGTCAAGCACGACTCCAAATGGTTTAGAGGTGCTTATAGAAAAGCCTCATTAAAAGCAGCCCACGGGGTCAGGCATCTTCAGCATACATCCAGTACAGCAATCTTTATCACTTTACTAAAAGAAGACGCTTCGCAACGCGAGAAAGTTTTGCAGAGCTTAATATCAAGCTACACTTGACAAAGCCAGACACGAGTAGGCCTTCATTTAATAGATTTATTATAAAAGAACCGTGTTCAGACAGAGTGAGGTATTGAGGTTAGACCCAATCCCCACAGGATGGAGGTTTTAACAAGTTTTCAGCTGAACACTGAGGCCTGGAGCAAAAAAAAAAAAAAAAAAGGAAAACACACAAGCCCAGGCAATTCAACGCCTAATGATGACAGAGACATGTCAGTTTAATCTGCTGCTGCCTTTGAGTGTTTTCTCATTTTATCTTTTAGAGCCCTACTTTGTGAGCGCCATGGAGTGGGGGCCGCACATTTATTTCTTCTTCAGAGAGATGGCCATGGAGTTTCATCATCTAGAAAAGGTGAGCTCCACCTTCTGCCGTTGCCACTGGTGACATATGACCTTTCGCTGTTGCACAGGAAAGCATTTTTAAAATCGAATTTTGCTAATAGTTTACGCTGCACCATTTTGCAAGCACTTGCACTGCAACACCAAAAGTTTTATAATTCAAAACACTTAAATCAGGAGAAAGTGCCATCCATCCATTTACAGACCCTGCCATATTCCTTTCGGGGTCACGGGATTGCTGAAGCCACCCCAGCTAGCATTTGGCGAAGGTGGAATACCCCCTGAACAGGGACCGGTCTGATGCAGGGGGATCAGGAGAAAATTATCAATCAAAGCTTCATATTCAGCTATAAACATTGACTGTTTTTGTTTAACTTTCCTTGATGACTGGCCTGTAATTTCATTTCGGACCAAAATGGAGTAAATTTTATCTCTTTATATTTGGAACCCACTTTTGTTTTGGTCATTTCACAGGAACAAAGGGCTTTGGCTCTCCATTTTGGTTCTCCTCCTCTGCTGTAATGACCTTTTCTCTTAATTAATCTCAATTTTGCTCCTTTAAAATCCTGTTTCAATTATCTTTGGAGCTATTTTAAAAGCATTCCAGGTGGTCTTTTAATTAGGATTATGCCATTTTAAGGTAAAATCAAAAAGCCTGTGTCTTTTTCTGGACATAGTTTCTGCAGTAGTTCATTAGAAATTCACTTCTGAGATGTTGGCGGGATTGTTGGTGCAGAGCATAGAGTGCTTCTATATTCAAACCACTGTGAATCAAGAAGAGCAGATGGAAAGATGCTATAGATCCATGAACATCTTTGTTGTGTAAACAAAGGGATGATGGGAAGTGGGGAAAGGCGTCAACACAGCGTCAACACAGACACTAATTTTTAATGAACTGCTGCTGCTCTGCAGAAACTACGTCCTAGAAAATGACCCGTTTTTTATTTTGCCTTAAAACTGCATAACCATAATTAAAAGACCACTAAGAACACTTTGAAAATAGATCAAAAGATGATCAGGTGGGACTTCAAAGAAAAGCTACTCATCCTTGAGTTTAATTTTTTTTATCCTTTATCCAACTCTAGTTATTGTTAATATAAAATTGTTCACAAGAAGCAGTTGTCTTCATTATAGTGGATGTACAATAAAATCAAAGTTAACCTTGAGGGCCCAATTACATTTTATTTGAAAACTGATCTGTCTTATCTAATATAAGGGGGTAGGTCGAATTGGCCCCCTGGGCTGGGAGTTTAGGAACTCTTGTCTGTAATCTATTACAATTTAGGAGTAACTTGCACAACATGGGCTGTTGCCTTCATCTGCCTTTTATTATAGTTTACTGCAGCTTTTGCTTTGTCACTTTAGGTGATGGTGTCCCGTGTGGCTCGTGTGTGCAAAGCAGACCTCGGTGGATCTCCACGAGTCCTTGAGAAACAGTGGACTACATTTCTGAAGGCACGGCTCAATTGCTCCATCCCTGGAGACTCCCATTTTTACTTTAACCTCCTGCACGCCACAAGCAACATCATTCGCATGCAAGGAAGAGACGTCATACTGGGCCTCTTTTCAACACCGCCTAACAGGTACCAGGGTTTGCAGTGTGAATATGATTTAAACTTTTTTTTTTTTTTAAAGACAATATTCCAGACTCACCACTGTTCCTTCACTCTTGTTTCTGGAAGCATCCCCGGCTCTGCAGTCTGCGTATTTGACATGCAGCAGCTTGCTCGTGTATTTGAGGGCCGCTTTAAAGAGCAGAAATCCCCTGAGTCTATTTGGACACCTGTACCAGATGAGGCTGTGCCTAAACCAAGGTAATGGGAAGTGTGATGGAGAGTGATTTTGAGAGGCTGTTCAGCAGAAATCTGTAGAGCTGCTATAAGCATCTGTCTCAGAAACTTTTCCGATCTCCTCCCAACTAACTACATTGCTCCTATCTTTAGTAAAACCCAGACTCCCTCCTAGCAGATGAAATGATCTCATCTTCTCTTTTTTGCTGCTGCTTCTGGCCTCTTCAGACCAGGAGGTTGTTCAGTCCAGGGTTCAAAATTTAGTTCCTCGACTACGCTGCCAGATGAGGTCCTGAACTTTGTGAAGACCCATCCTCTAATGGACGAAACTGTTCCGCTACTTGGACAACGCCCCTGGGTGGTGAAAACTATGGGAGGTACACATCATGAATTACGTTGTAGGACTAAATTTGGATGTCCGAAAAAATATGTTGTTGGAAATATCAATTTTATCATGTGGATAGGTCATAAAATTGACTTGGGATCTGTCTTTTTAGGTACCAGTTGACAGCCATGGTGGTAGACACAGAAGCCGGCCCCAACAAGAACCGCACAGTCTTGTTCCTGGGATCTACACGAGGGACCATCCTCAAGTTCCTAATGATTCCTAGTGGGGATTCGGTCTCCCACAGCAGTGTGTTTCTGGAGGAAGTTGAAGGATTCAACCCAGAGAAGTTAGTGAGAATCAATACTTCTTTTTTTTTTGTCTCAAACATGCTGCAATTAAGGGCAGCATAAGCTGACTGATTATTCTAAATTCTCCCTAGGAGTGAATTGGAGCATGCACACTTGTTTCGGTTGCACAATCCTGCAGGTGTGACCTGCTCTGTTTGTCTCCCTGAGATAAGTTTCAGACTGTACAGTCACGAATTTGATTTAAGGAGATAACAACAAGCATTCCGCTTCTTTCCTTTCCAATCCAGTTCCTAACGTTTCTGCAGCAGACATTCATTTGACATTAAAAATTAGGAACAAAATATAAATGCAGGAAACTCACTTCTAATCAGTTATTAAGAAAACTCTTTTTGGTGAGATACCAGACTGGTGCACATTTGCTGTTGAAAATGTTTTAGGTTAAACCAGTACTTTGCTTATCACTAAAAAGTCACAGTCATTTTATTTAAGATTGAGACTTTTACAATAGGTCAGACAGCAGATGGAATCCTAACTTGACTATCATAAGAGGATATTAGACATTCATTTGGTTATCTAGACCCGTGTTTTTCAACCAGTGTGGCGCGGCACACTAGTGTCCCATGGGAGATGGTCAAGTGTGCCGTGGGAAATGACCCATTCACTGATCTAAAAACATGTACCATCTCCAGGATATCAGCTCTGTGTTCATCCAAACCGGCCCTGATAAAACACGGAGTAGTTAGGAATATAAAAGATCGTAAAATACTTTTTTCTTTGTGTTTATTTGATTCTTTTAAAGACATTTTGATAAGAATGACGGCGTGACAGCGTCTCAGCGCACAATGACTCTTCGTTGTTAAACGTCTTGAGACCACAACGAACTCACATCAAACAGTTTTTAAATCTTCTAACTTAACTTTTATTACAACTTTTTGAAAAAAAACAGCTGCAACTTCCAGCTTTTTCTGCCACAATTATCCCAAAAATGCATGTGAGATTGTGGAGAGTCTGTAGATTAATACAGACTATGAGTTTCTCCTTTTTTTAAGTTTTTGGTTGCTGGTGTGCCACGGGATTTTTGTCAAGGGTAAAGTGTGCCATGGCTCAAAATAAGGTTGAAAAACACGGATCTAGTGTGTTTTTCTTGTTTTTTCTATATGAGTATCTAGGAATTCACCGTCAGATCTAATCTGGAGTTGTCTAACTGCTTTTGTGTTTCCTGCTTCCTCCTTGTAATAATTAACTTACTCTGCAGAGTTCCTCTCCTTCCGTCTGTTTGTTTTTTCCATACCCCGTTTTTATTGCACACAACTTTCACTGCAAATAATGATGTAAAAAATAACTGACAAGAAAAAATAAAACTGAAAAAGGGGGCAAGGTAAAATTTTGTCTGTGAATCCTTAATGTTAAAACTTGGTTCAATCTGTACTGATCAGTGTTTTTTACTGTGAATAGCTGTACTTTCCACTGCAAGCTGTTTGCAACTATGCCTGCAGAGAAAGTAGAGATGGATTTCACTGCCGAATCCCCCAGTGGAGGCAGCATCTTCAAGCCCGCATGGTGCTTTAATCAGTCGGAAAATTGCATTTAAACAGGAGGAATTTATTTTTTTCATGTGATCCCATCTCTGGTTATTTTGCACATCTTGGAGCACTTCAGTTATGCCGTCTCCGTTGTCTCTCTCAAATTTAATTAGAATCTAGAATTTCAACTGTCATTTTTAGTTAATTTAAAAAATAAATTGTCACATTGAACAGTGCCAAGTGCAGGTAATGTGACAGCGCTCCTTACCTCATGGCATCCCATTCCCAGGAGAAGACTGGCTTTTATATTTTACATCGGCACGGCAAATACTAAGATGAAAGGCTGCCTCACACACAACAGGATGGGTAAAAATGGTGTCTCGTGTAATGTAAAGTCCTGCAACTAGGAATTCTGTTGAGCTACAGTTTTTAGCAAGAAAGGATATTGAAACAAAGACGGACAATCAGTCCTGAGCCTAATCAATAACCTGTCCTCCCATGTGATTTCTGCAGATCATGCACCTTAGGTGATTACTTTGCATGGAAAAGCATTGCTTACAGCACTTGCGTGAAGACGAGTTAACCGTTTTTTTCGCTCTGTCCACATTAATTGCAACATTCAAGGCAGAAATAATCTTAAACTCATCAACAAAAATGTCAAATAAAGTTTTATACCATCTTTTTTTGTAAGTCTGGAATGAACTGAAAAGAAACAGATGCAGGTAACATTTGTATTTATTTAAGGTGGCATTTGCAAAGAGCATCTTGTTGAAGCTTCCATCCTGAGAACCCAAAAATAGTTATTTTAATCCCTCAACACCTAGTGTAGCTGTCACGCAGAACTGGGTCAACGGCAACAGAGCTGGTTTTGAGAAGGTTAAAATATGCAATTCTGAGACGATGGAAGTAGATTTTAGTTAAAACATAAATCCTTTCAAACTGTAAAGATTTTCTATGTTGTTTGGAAGAAAGTATTTTCACTTATAATATTGCTTTAACCCTGCAGAGAGTAATATTTAGAATGCCAACCCTCTGCAACGGCAGAAACGATTACCAAAGAATTCATTTCAACAATTTCAAGAGGAATTGTGACATCATTCTGGCTTTATGTTTCTCACTGAATGGTTTATTTGGACCCCAGCGTTTATATGGATTCTAGGTTTTGCTCACTTAAAAGCTAAACATTAGAGAAAAAATGTGGGGGGGACAGTTCCAACACCTCTTCCAGGGTACTTTGCAGAGTTCAATTTAAAAAACTTTAATTTTTATGACATGGTTTCCATAGAGCGGCAGTAGTTCATTATTCGTCTCTGAGTTGTGGGCGGGACTATTGACACAGAATAAACCTGCCCTCACCTCCCAATCATTCCTTTGTTTACACTCTCTCCTGCTAGCTTGCAGCCCTTCACAGCCCCAAACCAATATTACTGATGCAACAAACAAGGTGGGCAATACTGCAGCCAGTTTTGAGCCAGATGCCAGCTCAGATGATGAAAACAAAGACGTACATGGGTCTAACTGTCTGCTAGTGGAGCAGAGCAGGGAGCTTGTGGCTTGCCGTAGCACAGTGTTTCCTGAACCTGGTCCTCAGGGCACACTGTCCTGCATTTTCTCAATCCAGTCTTGCTCAAACACACCTGTCTTTGATGACTGTCATTGTCAGGCTTCTGTAGACTTTGTTGATGAGCTGAGTCAGGTGTGTATAAGCAGGGCAATGTGGAAAACATGCAGGACAGTGTTCCCCAAGTACAAGGATTGGGAAAAGCCGCCATATTCGGTTCTACGTCACAGCTACCAGTTTTTGCAGTTGCACTTTTTCATCTGCTCCTGAGTCACAACGATTTGAATAAAGAAATACTCAAACGTGATTTTATCATGAGAAAAATGCCATAAGAGCATGTTAAAAACCTCAAAAACATATTTTCAACAGAGTGGCTCTCATTGAATCAAAGACTGTAACTTAGTGTGATGCAACATTTGATTATTCCTTTGGTAAAGACAAGAAGCTTTCTATAAGTTTCTAGTTTTTAAAAAAGCCAGAGACTCTAGAATATATGAAGATTGTACTCTAGGACAAACAGATCACTACTAAAATTCACGTCCTCTCTCTGATTGTTCCTGATTGTTCCATGTACCCATAATTCACATGGCTTTATTTTGGACTCCAATGTTTCTCTAAGCTTTGACCTGTAGGAGTTTTACTTTGGGGTGCTTTCTATGACACCCTCATTTAGAAACAGTCGTGTCTTCTGCCTCCTCGTGATGTGTTTTGTGTCTTCGCCCTGGTGGTCTGCTGTCTCCAGGTGTGGGGAGGACACCCCTCAGGCTCGCCAGCTCTTGTCCCTCACTCTGGACCGGAGCAGCCACACTCTGCTGCTGGCCTTCCCGTCCTGTCTGGTCAGGCTCCCCACATCACGCTGCCATCTGCACTCACGCTGTATGAAGTGAGTCACTTCGTCCCTTTTTCTGATCATTTCATCTGTTTTACTGTCGTGGTCAGCACCGACCAGAACACACTTTTGTCAAATGTGTTGTTTGAATCTGGAAGGTTGGGTATAGCCCGTTTAGGATTTGGAACTAAATAAGTGCACAGTTGAAGTAAAGACCCACTCAGATCATTGTTTGACATATGACATAGTCTCTGCAGAGTGGAAGTAGTTCGAAATTTACCTCTCAGTTTTAGGTGGGGACACCCCCCCCCCCCCCCTTCATTGCAAAGCAATGTGGGGCATAGAGTCTGTGGCCCGCCAAGCATATTTTCTACACCACAAATAAGCTCTTTAGCAAATTGCACTTCTTCATCTGCTCCTGATTTACCAACTTAATGAAGAAATACTCGGAAATGCAATCTTAAGCTTAATATATATCCTGCTTCATCAGAAAAATGTCACAAGAACATCTTAAAAACATCAAAAAACAAGACTGTTATCGTAGTGGGTTATTAAAAGACTTTTGGAAACTTAGACTCCTCGAATATTTGAAAATCATTTCAACAATATGTCCTAAAGTGTTGTAACACTTCACATTTCTGGATTTTTAGAGCCTTAAATGTTCTTCCTAAATGTTCTCATTTCAAACCATCTGAGCTTTAGCTCAAGCTCCCATAACTTACTTCAGTGTGTATGTTTGTTCGCACAGGAGCTGTCTGGCTTCCAGGGATCCGTACTGTGGATGGACCAAGGGCAGCACCTGCTCCTTCCTGAGACCAGGCACACGGTGCGGACCACACAAAAAAACAACAACTGTTAAATACATCAGTAAACATACACACACACACACACACACACACACACAGGTCTGGGTGCTGGAGATACAATACTCAAAACAGCTAATATAATTCTGAAAACTTTATGTCAATATTTGTCCTGTAAATTTACTACTATTTACAAATGTGATGCGTTTTTGGAGCTTCACTGATATCACTAATATTTAGTAATATTAAACAATACAAATCAAAAATGATTTCTTTCTGTACAGTTTTTCCATTCACTTTATTAGAATATATTCTGATTTTGCCTTAAACCTTTTTAGCTTTATTAAACAAATGAAAAGAACCAAACAATACAAGCAGTTTTCTTTCTAAACTTTCGTTTTTTAAATAAATTTGAATAATTCCTACAAATATTGATCATACCTGAATGTAAACTCCAGAGGGTTTGGGTTGCAGTTCTTCAGCTCCCACCACAGCCTGCAAAGCTGACCTGAGACTTTGACCTTGTTGCAAGAGCAGATCAATAACAGGATTAATAGCATATCCCATTACAATCAATGACACATCATTGTGTCGTATTGATTTGGCACTGAAGTGAGGAGCTTCATTTTTCGCATTAGTTATATTTTCATCAACTTTTAGGACATTGTTCTTCTTTATGATGCAGTGAGCAACCCTATAAGTGAATGTGTCATTCATAATTCTTGAATATTGCAGATTTACTCATTAAATGACAAATTAAGCACTTTACTTCATGTGTTCTATGAAGTTTTTATATTTTTAAGAAAAAAAAGTGTCATGTCATGTCACCCTCTTTGGCTGCAGGCTCCCTTTCCTGCAGGATGTGGAATATGGAAACACCACCTCCCATCTCGGAGACTGTGATGGTAGGTTGCACCACTGTGAAAGCCTTTGATTTGTGCAGCAGAAGAAAGGAAGATGCCACCTTGTGGCTTAAAATCTCATTGCAATTGACTCGTGCTCTGAATCTGGTCGTTCTGGTGAAATGTCCTGGTGTAGTTAATAACTTCTGATCCAGCACATGTGTCACGGCAGGTTTTATAATGCTGTGTCATGACAATCAGGTGAACAAATAACCAGGACTTTAGTCTCAGATCTATTTCTTCCTCATCATATTTTTTTTAACTCCCATTGTGGGATATTTTATTAATGAGGATGGAAAAAAGTTCAGACAGCACCAGAGGAAATGCACTGCCGTCAAATATGAGAGAATCGGTTTCCTCAGAGTTGACAATCTAATGAGGTGGCTGGTTAACAAGCAGAAAATATCTTAGTATTGCATAGAGATGCTCAGATGTCCCGGTGCTCAGAGGAAAACAAAAAATAATTTTCCTCTCCAACAAATCCAGAGCTGCATCTATTATAGCTTAGGGGTTTTAAAGACAAAACATTTCAAAATTAACTAAACTTGTGCTAACTGGATCTGTAAGCAACTGGATTTTACCCCAAGAAGTGACAGAATTAGAGGTGAGTGATGCTAGGCTGCAGCCCAACTTCTTTTATCAGTGTTGAATTTGCAGGAAAAGCTGATCCAGAGACTGGCTTGCACTGCTTTTTCTGCAGATGGGATTGATTAAAGCAGGGTGGAAACACTGAGGTAATGATATGCCGCAAGGACAGACTCTCCGTCCAAGCTGCAGGATGGAAATAGTGAGGAAAGAATGGGAGAAAACGTCTGCCTCTGTGGTCTGGGCTGAGCTGATGACAAGTGCAGAGCTCTGTGAACATGGAGCTTGTGGAGCCTCAGGGCCAAACTGGAGAGAAGCTGCTATGAAATATAATAATTTCATGAAATAATCACAACGCTGAGGGTGATGATCACCTGTTAGAAATGTTATTATAGCTATTGATTTATTATTATTTCTTAGAAGCAGGTGAAAATTGCTGTGTGTAATAATACAGGGCATTTTAAACTGCACCCTGAAGCCCCACATTCAGCAGCAATGTCATTTGGACCCCTCCACTAAATGTCATCTTCATAATTGTGACTTTCCATCTTTCAGGAATGTTACAGCAGAGTCTGTTGATAGAACCGGAGAGCTTGGTCTCCCTGAACCTGCTTGTGGCCTCTGCAGTCTCAGCGTTCACCATCGGGGCGGCGCTCTCTGGCCTCGCCGTGTGCTGGATCATGGCTCACAAGCCGGCCAACCGTCGCCACGGCTCCTCCTCTCAATCTTCCATCCAGCGGCGTGAGAGAAGCCTGCTGAGCAACACAAGCGGGATGGCTGGCTCCGTGCTGAGCGTGACGCGGCAGGGAGGTGGAGAACGCACCTGCTCCCAAGGAGGGGAGACGCTATTTGTCATGCCCAACGGCTGGGTGAAGTCAGGAGAGCTTGACCCCGGATTTCTGCCCACACCAGAGCACACCCCCCAGCAGAAGCGCCGAGGCCTCCGACTGTCTGACTCCAACTCGGGTGGATGGGATACCAGCCAGACCTACCTGGGTGGAGGCTCTGTTGGTCTGGGGTCACCCTGCAGAATGCCCCCATCCGTTTACCTGACCACCAGACTCTTCCAGCAGGGCGGGGGAGGTAGACACAGCGAGGGGCGCGGGAATGACACCCCCCGCCAACATTACGTCTGCCTGAGCAAACAGGAAAGAGGTACGCCCAAAGGGAAGGGTACGCCCAAAGCCCCTCTCAGGAAGTCTGCTGGGGAGTACGTCTACCCCATGACTCCGCAGGACTCACCTGAGCGCCGGCGGGTGGTTTCAGCTCCCAGCGCCCCTGCAGAATACAGCGAGCCACTGCCTCTGCGCTGGCCAGCCCCCGAAGGATACATCCTCAGCAGCCACGGCATAGTCCCCATCCCCCTGCCTCCTCCCGCCATGCCCGCTCCCAGCAACCAGGCCTACCTGCCGCAGCAACACCCTCCCGGGCTGAGTAGGGCTTTGCTGAGAGGTGCCCTGGAGCGAGGGGAACTGGGTGAGCTGGTGGACCTGAGCCAACTGATGAGTAAGAAAAACTGCAACGATAGAACTCAGCCCGGGCAGTGACTGTGGAGCAAAGAGACATAATTCAGGCCATGGATTTCTGTTTTCTCTTTGCTCTGTAAACCTACTTCTGTTCTCCAGCTTCTATATCTCATTGTTATTTAGCCTCCTGATCTGCAAACTGTCTCTCAGACGAACCCATAATGAGTTTTTTCGTTGGACTGGCTGCCGGCTCTGTCATTCAAATCCTGTCGCTCACACTAATTGGTCAGACGGCTGAGGTTGTTGCTGTGTCTGCATTGCAGAGCTGCCTGTCGCCTTCTGCTCTCAGCAGCAGCAGGAAGAAAGAAGAGAAGGAGCAGAGAGGACGAGGACAAAAGCTCAAAGTGGCTGAAGCTGAGTCACTTCTGGATAACTACAAGACTGCCATCCATCTTTTCTTAGCCATACCCCCTGTTGCTTTGATTGCCTACTTATAAAGCGCTCAAAGTGAAATAGCAAATCCTGGATGTATCATAAGAACATAGAGCTCGGCTTGAGGGACCTGACAAAAACTGAAGTGGTTTCTGACAAGTCGAAGTGTTTCCTTGTATTCTTCTCTCTCCGTGCTGCACACATGCATCTCATGCGTACACCGGGGTCGGGGTGTTTTGTATTCTTTGGAAACCAGGACTTGTGTGCCAAAAGCCTCTAACGTGTCTCGTGTACGGGACCATAACTCACGTCGTTGGAAAGCAGAGTGCCGGACTGAAAAGTCAGCACTATTCTTGCCAACTGGGCGCTCTCGGGAATGACGGCATATCAGCTGCTCAGTCTGCTCTCCCCTGCAACTCTGTGTGCTTTTTAATGACCAATATCCTCTCAAGGACATGGGGGGGGGGGGCACCGCAGCACCCATGAATATCTCACCTGAACACAAAGGAGAAAACAAGAGATTCATTTAAAAGAACTGGAATAAACGACCAACTTTCCTGTCCCAGGAAAGGTTTTTAGAGGTCTTTTCTAGTGCTGTGGTTATATAGAGCATGTGGGTCAAACTCCCACATGATGATATGCCGAAAACTGACAATGACAGGGGTCATGATTGAAACTTCTGGCTTAACTCAGACAGAGGTAATGGAAATGTTCCCAGCAGGCTAAGGGGACTATATATTCAGCCCATGAAAGTGTCCTGTGCCATGAAGTGCTTAGATCAACACAGCATGGACTGCGTGCGTTCCATCGGAGAGCCAAGTCATAAAACCTCAAGATAAAAAATAAATAAGACTTGACGATCCCAGAGGCAAGTGGATTTTCACTCGCAGTGTTGACAAACGACTTGTGCTGATCCTTTAGTGAGCAGCAATATGTGGTTCAAATGTACATAGTAAACTTTAAATAAAACAATATTGTAAGACTGTAGCTCCGAAAACTTAGGCAGGGTGTTGACCTGCAAAACAAAAGTAAGCATTTGTCATGTCGATAATGTATGAATATGTGTTTCAGTTTCATATTGTCTGGTAGGTAAATGACTACGTGTGTGCCAAACCCAGCTGATGAATGACTTATAGACTTGAATGCCTGAATACTACAGCAAAAAAGGAAAGTTTTGAAGTGCCATGAAGAAGCCCATTTCACCCAGCAGTGCACCTTTCTGGTGTGCTCTCTTGTTGCAGTATACTTACTTGTATGCCTTTGACCCTTACATGCTGAATGTCTGATTTCCATTTAGATGTTGGCTCGTACTGTTGAAATAGTTTGTTCGGCTCCCATTGCTCCTAACGCCGAATGAAATCACGGGAGAGTCTGCCTGTCAACTACTCTGATGCTCCATGGCAGGAACTGTGCAAATGTGCGAAAAGACATTTTGTAATGATCTATAGTCACTGTGTCTGTGTACCCTCCTCTGCCCTGACGTGAGCTCATTCTAGGGATGCCTCCAGAGTAGTTCATAATCAGACCCTGAGATGCATTCTGGGAACACTGTGTAATTATGAAGGTTTTATCCTGGTCCACAGCCGACTGCCACACTGACAGATCTTGAAAGTTAAGTCAGCATCCTGAGTGGATGAATGTACTCATTCTTCTTATGTTTTTAGTGCCGTAATGATGAAAAGCACAAAAAGTGTTTCTGTTTGTTTCTGAAGGAGCTGTCCTGTACCATTTGTGAATAGTGTAAATATTCATCTTGAATGTACTGTGCGCGTTCAGGCCAGATCATCCTCTAAGGCAGGACTGTGTTTGAAGTGTGAGATTTTTTTTCTTTTTTTTTCTTTTTTTTTTATGGTGACAGCTCCGTGAATAAAGTGTATGTACAGTACTTATGTGGCTGAACGCAGAGTTTAGCTGTTTCCTTCTTGTTGTTAGAGTAGAGTCGCGGGCCTCACCTCCGCCTGAGTTGAGCCTTCTTATTTGACCGATGCCTGTCACGTTTTGCAGTTGCTAAGCTACTGATGATGTAAAAATCAGTACTGCTAATAAATGGCATCATATAATAATGATGTTGTCATGTTATTTTGAATCCACTTTTTGAAGTAAAGCACACCTACTCCATGCATGTGCGCAAAAATGCTAAATGAGTTGCACCCTAGCCCTCTTTAGGGTGTCATATGTCATTTTTGAATTCAAATTCTATTTCAGAAAAGGCAGCTCCAGTACATGGAGCATTACCTGTCTGTACCACCAGAGGGAGCTGGACACTGAGTATGTGCTCTGATGAAGAGGAAAGAAATAGAAGAAAAATGCTTTACATTTCTTCCCTATAAGTTAGGTTCTAAAAATGCAACTTTATCTCTTCCTTGATATGAGTAATATGTAACAGTTTCAATATGAGATACAATTCTTCAGACATCAATAGAATTGATTTCAGATATGCCCCATATTAACAAATACTGTTACACAAGTATGAATGTCCAACATCAATTGTAACCATTAAAAACGTCAGCCTGCATACTAATAATTACTCAGTATTGTTGTGGTTTTATGTAGTCTTACGTGCAGCAAATGCAGTTGTGAAGGACCCAACAACAGCAGTTGTGAAGCTTTGACGCAACTTCAATAAGGACCATCTAGCTCATTTTCTGGTGTGCTGGGTTGCCAATTCTTAGATACACGTCACTCATCAACTGGTCTTCACTCTGAGCCAACAGCTACAGTGCTCACTTTCCTCACAGCCAATCACAATCAAATTCCTGTTTTTAAATCCATAAAAGTTTGTTTATCCGCATTCCAGACATAATGCGGCGCACTTCCACCCCGTTCTTCTCCTGGCTCTTTGATTCATCGCAGTCTGGCCTTAACCACCATTAGCGTCTGCGTTCAGGGGTCCCTTCACTTGGTCTGAGCTCATCCTAAGATAAGATGTCAAATCAAATCAAATCAAACTTTATTTATAAAGCACTTTTCATATAAAAATATAACACAAAGTGCTTTACATTAAAACAACAAAATATAAAACAAGCAAGCATTAAAACATAAATAAATAAATAATAGGGCCCCCCTCCCCGTACCTAGCCCCCCACGCCTTTCACACCTCCCACCCTCTAACTGATGGGAAATGACAATGAAAAATAGGCTGTAAAAAATAGGCTGAGCACAAAAACATGACGCTGGAAACGCTAGTAATTGGAACCTCCCCCCCTGTGAACAGCCGCATAGACAGCCAAATGCAGCATCACAGGCGGGGACCGCTCCACCACAGCTAAGCGGTGATGCAGGTCCACAGCCCTGAGCCCAACCGCCAAAGACTTCATGCTTCATTCCTGTTTAACTATGAAATCTTTCAATCACACTTTCAAGATTTCTCCTAATTGAAGTATTAATCATTTTTTATTAAAAGATCCTTATCTATAGGGTAAAGCGTCCATTAAATCATTTCTTCACTGGTCCGCTTTTAGGCAGCATCGATGTCAAGAATCCAAAGATTTTGATAAAAATTTAAAAGCATAGAACACATTTAAATGTTAAAGAAAATAAATATATTTTATATAAACCACAGAATTTATTGAATCCACTAATTTGTTACGCACTAACTTTCTAGAAAAAATGCCACCCCTCTGTCTTTTCTTTAATTTGTCAGGTTTTACTAAAGAAATCAGAAGAAACAAAAATTGCTTGAATGATGGAACAAACTACTCGCCTATCCATCTGGAGTGGCATCAATAAAAAGATAAATAAATATTCCCCTAATTATTTGCTGTCTGCCGCCTCTCTATTTTCTCTCCTTTCTCTTTCTTGACTTTTCTTCACCTAACTTTTGAGTTCCTTTGATTCTGTTTTTCTTTTCTGTTTTGACTTTCTTCTTGCACTTTTGGAAGTGTGGCAACAAATTTCTTGCTTCTTCTTTGATTTTTTCTCTTGTCACAGCTCCTCGGATAACTACCCCTCATTTTACTGTTTTTTTTTTAATCTCTTCAAATTATCTCTTAGTCTCTGCTTGCAAACTTGCTATTGACTGGAATATTCCATTGCTGCAGAGGGACGGGGGAGGACGAAGCACTTTCACATGAGCAGTCTTATGACATTTCAGTTATTTGTTGTTGTTTTTTTATAACAGTTAAATAATATTGTACATGAAAATTATTTTAAACATTTTTATTAAGTGTTCAGCCAAGTGTTGGGGGGCCCATGCATCACCTACCTTCGCCTAATGGTGAGTCCACCCCTGCTGAAATGACAACTTTTTCCTGTCTGCTTAAACATTCAATTGATGAAATGAAATGTGACATTTAAAACAAAGAGAAGAGAACACTCTTGAAGGAAGTCCCTCGAGAGATCCTTGAGCAGTTTCAATCCATGGTTGGGCCCTTGTTAGTTACCAGCCCCAGCAAGAGAAATGTCTTCATCTAGCTGCTGAACCCACAGACTGTATGTGTGTGAAATGTCAAATGCACAGTGAAAGATATTCATCTCCTGTGTTTAGGTGCAAGCAGAAGAAAGTGAGTGACGTAGGTTGACCTGCCCTTTGTGTTCTGAATTGCAGACTGGGAGACCACACACCGTGAGCATCGCTTTGTTTCACTCTATTTGAGTTCTTAGCTATCTGCACACCTCACCTCTGACTTCACAGACATGGACAGAGTTCTGATGACTCCAGCTCAGCTAAAACTGTACGCAGCGCTGGTGTGTTTGAATATAGAGCAGCTGCTGGCTCCTTTGTCAGGGTCGGGGTTGCATAAGACAGCAAAAACCTGTGAGTTGTAAAAGAAAATAAGATGGACTAGATAAAAAAAAAACAATGAAATCATAACCAGAAAGGGCCAGAGACACTTCTGTGGAGTTAATGTACCACAGGCTAATAATGTACCACAACGCTAATGACAATCATGTAAGGCATGAAAAAACTTTTATTTAGTTGCTGTGTTGTGCAAACCATACTAAAAGAATCACAAATTTCAATGAAAGAAAATCTACACACTGGCATTTATACTGTGCGTTCAGTTCCTGTCAAATGTACATTTTAAATGTTCTTTTTGTTACCGGTACTCTCTGAAGTGCACATTTTTCTGCCGATTGTGTAAGTAATTCTAACAGTTAGCCTTTTAGATTATTTTTCCCTTAAATGTTTGTGTGGAACTTATTATTTCTAGATTATGATACCTTTTTATACAATTTCTTTGTAAGTATTATTACTTGCTGCATGGACACACCATATTACTACTTTCTACTGATTCTTTTTCTAATTTTAGGCTACCGCTTTTGACTTTTGACTTGGAGCTGAAAATTTGCAACTATGTTTAAAGCACATTTACTGCAAGCATTTTGTGTATTTTCTAATATCTGGCTTTCAGAACATTTTATTGAATAAATAGAAGTGCTTTTATGTAATCCTAAGATAGAATCAGTGAAACATCTTGCAAAAGAAAGCAACATCCTCCCACTGCACATGGTAAACGTGACTTTTGGGTTTGTGGGCAGGTTTACAAACACTGTTGTTCTGCGAAGAGAAGTCAAACTGAGAAAAACTCTCATTTCCTTATTTGACATGAAAGTTTAAGCGGATTGAGACCATAAAAAATCAGAAGAGCGCACACTCTTGCTGGAAAAATATATTTGAAGAAAGCTGAATTTTATCTTTGTTTCAATTAATTGTCCAACAAATAGCTTTATTTGTAGCAACAACAGTTTTAGTTAAATACCATTTTATTGACAACAAGAGGCTTCCAATCCTTCTGGTTCTGCATGAGTGCAAGTAAAAAAAAATATTTTGATGTTTAAATAAAAAAGAATACATAGCTGTTTGTAAGACGCATGAATTGTATTCAGAATATTTTACACTCGACAGATTAAAAGAATGCTAAAGTTTCATCTTGGCTTCTTATTGTAATTCTATTTAAACTCACTTGACCACGTGACAAAGTTTTCAGGACAAGGAAAAGTACAGCAGATGTGAATGTTAAATAGCATGTTAAATGTAAAATGTAGCTGATGCTTTATAAATAATACCGTGTCAGTAAAAAATAATAGCCGAAAGCATCAAAACAGCAGTTTGTGGAGGCGATCCACTCAGAAACAAAAAAAAATGTGTGAGTTGGTAAAAACTTGGATTCCCAGTTTGGAGGTGGGGTGTGGAAATAGTTTAAAACAAAGCCAATATGAACTGGAGTGAAGCAAACAAGGAAAACAATCATGTTTGCAGTTACCATTCTTGCTATGCTTTTCATTTCCTCTGACTTATTGTGCACCTTGAAAATGATCCAGATAATCTGACTGGAACAGAAAGCAATAATCAGAAATGGAAGGAGAAAGCCCACAAACACCATCACTACCAAAAGCCTTGCGTCCAAGGTTTTGTCCTCACATCTTTCATAACACGTCCACAAGTCTTCTGGTTTGTTTGCATCGCGAAAGGTACAGTTAATTGTCACCAAAATTGTCCAGATGAGGACACACACACAGACAGATATCTCCTTCTTCCAACTCCAAAATCTGGTTTGCAGTGGGAACCTTATAGCCAGGTACCGATGTACGGCGATGGATGCTGTGGTCAGGATGCTGGCGTACATGTTAAAATAGTGACAGTGAATGAGGAAAGTACACAACCATGTCTTGGGCAGGCAGAAGAAAGCATCATAAATCCTGAAGGGGATGAAAAGGATGAACGTAGAATCGGCGATTGCCAGATTTAACATGTAGATGTGGGTCTCTGTCCAGTGGTCACGTTTGGCAATGAAGGCTCGAAGAGCAGCAGCGTTGATGAGGAAGCCCAGAAGGAAGACTGGACAATAAAGCAAACCCTGAAGCAGTTCCACATTGCAGGTATGGTTTGTGCCATTGGTGCACATTCTGCACTCTTTACATTTGCAGGAATCCTGTGCAACATTTGGAACAATAAAAGTTAATACATACATGAGTTTCAAATATAGTTAATGAATCAATATTTCTACTGACATTTTTGTTGCAGCCATTCAAAGTTGGAAAAATAAAAGCAATAGCCAACGATGCTGATGCTATGAATACATAATTGGTTTGCTGTTTTGGTTAAGTTGGTTAAGTTATTTAAGATGTATCTTTTTATGTTTTCAGTTTGTCAGATAGCTGAGTTAAATTATGGTAAAAGGTTTATTCTATTGCCTGAGTGGGTTCTTTAAGTATAGAATTACATTTACAAAGATGAAAAAGACGTATTCTAAGCCAATCTTCTCTTGTTTATATTTGCTAGTAAAAGGAAAAAAAAGATAAAGGTGCACCAAAGTCATAATGATAGAAAAGGTTTAGATTTGACTTTCTTGCATTTTTTTATTCATTTAGATCTGCTGCAGCAGGAGGATCTCATTTCACACAGGCTGTAATTTATTTTGAAAGATTTTCTATGTGCTACTGTCAACATGTAAAAGTACATAGTAAAATAAAACAAAACACTGTTCTAATTCAACTATTGTAAATATTTGAAAGCTACATTTTGTAAATAAAGGCTTAATGGGTCACAAAAATATAATAATAAATTGTATTTTTCCAAACAATGAAGTGAGACTTTTAGAGATCTATGTTGCAGACCCCTGAGCTAGACAGACCTTTTAAAATCCTACATTCACCATGTCTGGTTGAAAAACCAGACCAAACCACTAGAAGGCATAACTTACCGGATAAGTTGTCCTCCTGCTTATTCACAAAAGTGAACTAAACGTGCATTCAGCTGATAAGGTGTTCAGAGTAAAGCAGCACACAGCTTCATTTACATTTACATCATTTCCCCCCTTTCATGAACATGTACGATTCTGAGTGACGCCTGAAGATGAGTAAAATTAAAACCACCCTCAGAAGCAAACGCTGCTTTTACCACAGACTGTTTTTCTGTTGCAGCTCCACGAGCTGCAGTCAAACCAAATGCTGGTCAGTCATTGTTTCCTGTTTGAACCCACAATCTCTTTCAGCACAAACAGGCATTTTGCGACTCATTAACTGTCTTGGTAAATGACAGGTAGACAATACAAGTGATGCTGAGATTAAAGTTTTCTGTGTGTCTCGTGAATAACTTTTATGAAGCTCCCACAAGAATAAACTACAGAGCTGGGTCTAAGAGAGGATATACAACCAAACAAACCTAGAAAATGTCTCAAAGGCTTTATTAAGGGAAAAATGTCCCCAGCAGGATCAGAATTGTCTTCAGGTTTAGACGTACACTATATAAACAAAAGTATCCCCCCCCTTGACTCACAACTGAACTGAAGTGTCATCCCATTCCTAACCCATAGAGGTCAGTATAATGTCTGTTCACCCTTGCAGGGGTGTAAAACTTCAGGCCTGGAGGGCTGACCTCCTGCTGGTTTTTCAGAAATCCTGTCTTATCTGCTCTTGATTAACTGGATAAAATCAGGTGTGTTTAGCCAGTAAGGAGCTTCAATGGTAGATTGGTTAGAAAACATGCAGGACACTGGCCCTTGAGGCCTGGAGTTTGACATCTGCGCATAGCTATTACAGCTTCAACTCTTCTAGGAAGGCTGTCCACAAGGTTCAGGAGTGTGTTTATAGGAATTTTGGACAATTCCTCAAAAAGCGCATTGTTGAGGTCACACACTGATGTTGGTGGTGAAGGCAAGCCCAAGTCTTTAAAAACAACCCCACACCATAATTCCTCCTTCACCAAATTTCACAGTCCGCACAATGCGGTCCCAAATGTACTTTTCTACTGGCAACCTCCAAACCCAGACTTGTCCATGAGATTACCATATAGAAAAGCATGGTTCATCACTCCAGAAAAGGCATCTTTACTGCTGTAGAGCAGTGGTCCTCAACCTTTTTCATGCCACGGACCGGTATGACGTCACACAAACTTTTACGGACCGGTCTTTCAAATATAGGCGGATGATTATTGTAGCAATACCAGGATGATGGAGGATCAAATACGTGATAAGACGAACCCTGTGCTTTTATTTTGACACGCTTAACATGACATGGCACAGGTCTCATCATCCTCTCCCCTTCCCACACTCATGGTGCGGAAAAAAAAAGTACTGTCTATTAAATGTAGCTTTCTTTTTTTTTGGAAGTATCAGGCTCCTCTTCTGTCTCCTGGCTGGGCCTTTTCCTCTCAGCAAAGAAACTTTCCAAAGACCCTTTGTTTTTCACTCATTTTGCTAGCTCCTGGGTTTTATTTTAGCGGTAACTTATCACGTGACCGAGAAGAGCGCCTTGGAATGCGTCAAAAATGATAAAGACTGATGTAACAGAGAATTGGGCAATTTTTCAAAAATAAAACATCTTTCAGATTCCGAAATAAATAAAACAGAAGTAATGCAAGTTATTTATTCTCTCTGTGCGGCCCGGTACCAAATGACCCACGTACCGGTACCGGTCCGCTGCCCAGGGGTTGGGGACCACTGCTGTAGAGTCCAGTGGCAACGTGCTTTACACCACTGCATATGACGCTTTGCTTTGCACTTGGTGATGTGTGGCTTGGATGCAGCTGCTCGGCCATGGAAGCCCATTCCATGAGGATCTCTGCGTACTCTACTTGGGCTAATCTGAAGGTCACATGAAGTTTGGAGCTCTGCAGCAATTGACTGTGGAGAAAGTCTGCGACCTCTCTGCACTATACGTTTCAGCATCTGCTGACCCCTCTCCATCAGTTTACATGGTCTGCCTCTTGGTGGCTGAGTTGCTGTTGTTTCCAAACTCTTCCATTTTGTTATAATAGTAGCTGATAGTTGACTGTGGAATATTTAGGATCAAGGAAATCCTTTCCCCAATGGATTTGTTGCACAGGTTCCATCCTATGACAGTTCCATGCTGGAACTAAACTCCTGAGAGCGGCCCATTCTTTCACTCATTTGTAAAAACAGTCTCTCTTCTTGATATTATGCACCTGAGGACAGGCCAAGTGATTAGGACACCTGATTCTGATGATTTGAATGAGTGAGTGAATACTTTTGGTAATACAGTGTAGTTATTTAGCAGACACTTTCATCCAAACTGTCAATCAAATAAAACATGCAAAAACCATGCAGGTTAGAGTCACATGCCTGAGTCAATACAAAATGAATAAAATACAATAATAAATAAAAAAGTTGCAAAGTAACTTAATTTTCTGACTTTTCTTGAGAATTTCAAGTAAACCTAATGCCCCTTAAGGCCGCAACAACAAAATGTCACAAAAATATTTAAATGAAGTCTGTTTTGTACAAAGCCCTGGACATTTAAAAAATAAATAAATGTTCCATTAAACTTACATTTACATAATTTGTGGTAACAATTTTGTTACCACAAATTCGTATTAGCGACTTCAATTCCTGCTGTTAATTTCTGCGTACAAAATACTCATTTGTGTGCACAAAATAAGCTACTAGCCAAAAAGTAAATAAAATGCTCATTTTTGGTCATGTAATTCTAAACTGTTGTCAAAAAATGCTAATTTGAATGCACAACATACTATTACATGGCCACAAGTTATCAACTTTAGGGGAACAACTTGTTTTTTTTTTTTTTTATGTCAGGTCCAGTGTTTTTTTGGTAGCGATCTTCAATGGAAAAAAAAATTAATAAAAAAAGGAAATTTTAAGCCAGAAGGTCTTAAAGGTTCTTCAATGAATCCCTTTTCTGTCATGGTTTGGGTTTCTTTGTATTGGTTTTTGCTTTCCGTCTTGTTTCTGTCATGTTTGAGTTCTGTTTCCTGTTTTATTTTGGAAGGTTTCCTGTTTTGTTATGCTTTTGAGTTTTACTTCCCTGGTCCCAATCTCTCCTGATCATGTTCACCTGTGTCTTGTCCGTCCTGTTTGTAATTAAGTCTTGTCTCTGCCGTCCTCTTGTGCTGGTCCATTATCGTCTCTTCCCTTCTGCCATGTGGTCATGCTTTTACCCACAGTAAGTTTAGTTTAGTTTTGTCTTGTTTTCCTGCTCTGCAGCACTTTTTGTTAGTTAAATAAACCCCTTGCCCTATAACCGTGTGCCTCCCATCTCTGCATTTTGGGTCCTTCATGCTCACCAGCCCTTCCTACCTGACATTTTCAACATCTTCACATTAAAGTAGAATTTTTTTTCTTTCTTTTCTGTGTAATCATTTTAACCTACATCATTCTTTTTATGCAACATCTCCAGTGCCTCCCTAAACAAACACGAATTCAGTATTTCCAACATTGTTGTTCACCTTTCACCATATCCCCAAAGGGGAATCACAGTGTATCAGCTTTCACTGATCCGGACAGGTGGCTTGGCAGAGATTTTTAAGCTGGATGCCCTCCCTGAGACAACACTGTATTTTATTCAGGCTAGGGACCAGCACAGGGAGTCCCACACTGGGACCCCCTTGTGGCTATAGGCAGTAGCGCAAAGGGTCTTGCCTGGTTGAAGCTCATCGCGCCCCCTGGGGAATTGAACCCCGGTTCATGCACCAGTCCTAAACACAGCCAATTGAACCATCCAGCTACAGAATTAAGCATTTTCTGCATTTCCCCGATTCCTTTGACTTTTCACTTACAATCTTAAGTAATTTTTTATGATGTGTGGGATTTTGAAACTCCTGGAAAGTAAGCTACAATCTGCATGAAAAGTTCTGTAGAAAGAAATATGACTAAACGGTTGAAAAGATTGTTTCTCTTTGAGACGGTCTAGATAAAAAAATTGTTCATCATTCTTCAAGTGTTTGTGGATTTCCCCCAACCTCACCCGCAAAAGGTCAAAATACTTTTGCCGAAATGCTTTGTGGCACACGGTTGGGTTTTTGCAAGACCAAACATCAGAATGAGTCCACAGCAGGCAGTTTCTGTTTGATGATGATAGTTGCAAGATTTATGAAGTTGATAAATCATGGATGAAAGTTAAGTAATCCTGTACAGGACATTTTCACATCATGCTAATGAACAACTTGCGGAAATAATGAGGAGGTAAATTTGATTGAGGGTCATGTCGTTGTGAAGACATTATGACTATTCATGATTCTCTGTAAAGCTTTTAGTTTGAAGTCTTCAGGCTGGATCTGTCACAAATTTTCTGTTTATCATCAACGACAAAAAGCTGAATGTTCACAACTGATGACAGAAACTTATGAGGCCAGAACAGTCTCATAGAAACTGGGAGTGGACAATCACGTCTGCAGATCCACTCTGGAAAACTTATTGAATAGACTAAACAGAATAGAATACTCCACAAAAACAGATGACACAATAAAAGGGCCAACAAAGTTACCCTTTTATTAGTTTTTCTATTTTTGGTTTTAAAGGTTGATTTTAGGGAACTTTTACTGTATGATTAGAACTGCAGTGCCCTACAAAGTAATAAAAGCCATAGTGACAGAGTCATGATGAGGAGGAAAATACCTCCAGTGGAAATGTTGCTGAAACTGTGCAGTTCTGCAATCAGGAAGTGTTTGCATTGGTTCAGATTTGTGGCACAAGAATGAAAATTCAAGTTCATAAAAATAAACATGCAAAGAAAAGATGATGGCACATTAAATCTCTGACTTACCGTGATTGCATTATTATGAAATGAATATTCATGCATTTCAGGAAATGATCCCTGGGAATAAACACCAGAAAGGCACGCTATTCCAGTTTAGTTGCTTTCTTTGGACCTCTTTTCATTGACGCTTTTCAAATGTGATACACTATTGTGGATATATTAGGTCTCAGTTTTCCTGACTCACACCGGCCTGTCTGCTGGCCTCTCTTTTTCAACAACTCAGCCTTTCTCCTTCCCTGTCTTTTCATTCATTTCTATCTGGTACAGTTTGAATGTGCCCTTTGCACGTCAGTGGTGAGGCGCGGTGGAAGGGAGGGGAGGTTTCCATTGCTCTAACTAGGTCAGCGTGGACACGCCCCTCCTTTGGCTGCACCCTTGCTTCCCAACCCCTCCTGTCTCCTTTTTCCTCTGTTCCCTGCTGTGACGCAATGCAGACTTTTCTGCACACCTCCCGGATCTGACAAACACACCGCTGTCTTCCATTTTCATGGCTGAGTGACTGTTAAGTCCTGTGAATCTGAATCTGGCAAACATACGTGACAAAAACAACTTGCACTTCCAAGGGTGACAGTCAACAGTGATGAATCAGCAGCGGCCATGTGGATGTGTTGATCAGCCAACATTTCTGTGATTTGGACCAACTCTTTGTTGTGATTGCATAATGCCTTACTGTTACGTATCGGGTCAAGCTGCAGTGAGGATCTTGAGAATTTGCAAGAGAGGGGGTCACTGTTGCCCAGCCCACAGAAATAGTGAAGCTGTGCTTGCTTAGGAGGCCTCTGTCAACAAAACTCCCGAAGTGCCCTAATACGCAATAATAGCGCTCATCCGACCCAACAGAAAACCCAAATTCCTTTCATCTGCATTTTCAAATGCTTGAAACATGCTAAACTTTTTAAAAACACTTTTTGACAATAAAAGGTTCAAGCAGAAAAAAACAGCCGAAGTGCAAATTCCAAGTATTACATAAGCCTGACTTGTTATAACACATTTCAGACACTGGATGTCTCTGTTTCTGCTAGCTCTGCTCAGATGAGTCATTTGAGAGGTTATATATGAACTGAGCTGCCAAATGTCACCCAATCCTGACTCTCAAATGTAGTGTTTCTCTAAAAAGGTAAAAATCTTTACATTAAAGATTTTTTTTTTTCAGAAGCAGCTTACTTGAACATTGTGGTACTTTGCACAAAAAATATTGGTTGTGAAGACACGAGAATGCACAAATCAGTGAATGCTACAAGGCATCTTATCAAATTACCTTGATTATATCATTTGAGGAATAAGAAGAGGGAAAATGTGGAATTAAGGGAAATTAGCTCAGAATTAGATAGTGAAACAAGGAAGGAATGCTGTGGGTGTCCAGAAGAGGCGGTGAGACAAAACATTTGGGTCATGGGGTCAAAGACAACAATGAAAAAGCAATGAGATGAGAAAAGAAAAGTGATAGCTTTGAACAACAAAACAGGAACAACCCATTTTTCTGCTGGCCCTGTTTGGCGGCCTTATTATCCTTTGGATTATAAATGTCATTGTGTTGTCACTGCCCATGTGTTGTTGCATGTGTGACGCCATGTGCGTTTGGTGGGTGCGTCCAAGTGCTAATGTGTTTGCATTCACACTCACTTGGGCGTAACTAGGTCAGGCTCACATGGTGAAGCACGCTGAATCACACCGGCAGTAAACACATCACGGTTGCCGTGGAAACACGCCTTTGCACTTACCACATCTTTGCATTGCATACATTTCTATTTGCATCAGATCGCTGGTGTAGAGCCGGCAGAGACACAAGCCTCACGGATTTTCCAAACCAAGACAAACCCAATAAAAACAACTGATGAGCTATTCATGCCAAACGACACAACCTACATCAATCATGACTGGCTTTTGTTAAACTTAATTTGAGGTTTTGGTTCTGTGGCACGCGTCAGTTCTGCAAAGTCCACCCTCTTTTTGACACATCCGTAGGTGTGGATATTTAGCCAGCTTTGTAAGCAATAGAGAGCAGACGTATGAAACGGGAGGGAGTTGAAGTAAGACGCTGAAAGATATTTGCTCTTGATGCTGTTCATCAAAACAAGTCCAGGCACAGAGCAGAAAATTATACTCCAAAGTAATCCAGCGCATGAGTCTCTACAGGCCATTGACATAATCAAATTGTCTTAAGGAGCTATTTGGTGTCTTAAAGTGTCTAAGTCTAAGTGTCGAACAATATAGCAGAAAAATTCTTCTGTGGCGTTTGACTGCCTGTGATGCAGTTCTCCTCTCACAGATGCACAGGTTTTAGGTTTTGATCTGCAGGAGCTGGAAAACATTTGTGTGTGCATATTACCTGTGTGTGCATAGATTTGGCTGTTTTATTCTAATCTTTCTGTCCAATTACATCAAAATTAGTGGATTTACAAAGATTTTGACTCAATGTCTGTAGTTGCCTTCATGCCTTCTGTGTGTAATCTCCAATTAACAGCCACCAACATAAAAAAATAGCATTTACTAAGAATCCTGATTGATGGCCAACTCTGCGTCTGTTAAAATCTTGTCTTTTCTGAGTTTCTCCTTTTCCGTAGGTGCTTAGTCTTCCTCCCACAGTCTAAAATCATGCCTGTCTGGTTGATTGATTATCATAAATTACCTTTAGGAGTGAGTGTGCAGAGTTCGCCATGTCTCTTGGGGTTGGTGGGCTGTCAAAGGTTTGCCCAAACTTTTGCCTGATGACAGCTGGCAGAGAGCTGCAGTTCCCCAGGCAACCTGAAAACAATGAAGTGGGTACAGAAAACAGATGGATGTGAAATAATACTCACTCAGTATGAGATCTGGGTTGTTTTTCTCTGTGTGGTGTGAGCATATTCTCACTGACAGAGACCAGATAATCCACAAAGTGTCATCAAAGATCGTAAAAAAAACAAAAAACAGATGAGCACAAATAACTAAAATGTATGTGCAGTACTCTTGCTTTTTAAATTATTGTACTGTACAATATACACTAGCCAGGTTTGCATATCCCAGTTTTTTCTGCACATCACATTCTGGTTTTGCTCACATTTAACAGTACGGTATTTATATTTGAAAACAGGCTCTGTATGATATAAAAATGTAGTGCTGGTGCCATACCTCGATTTAGCCATCCCCACTACGGGGAGAGGATAGAATATCAGGGGGAGTGGTAAGACTTTGGGTTGTCAGATCATTTCAAGCCCCTAAAATGCTTAAAGGACCGTCCTATCATCATATCAGTTCATCTATTAATAAATCTATCTTTTCCTTTTATCTATTACTCTCCTGAGAACCTCTGCATTTACCGGGCTTGGGACATGCACAAGCAGGACACTGGCTTGTGCCCTGTTGAGGCTGCATTTATCTTATTTTTCTGTCTGTTCATCCTTGCGTTATTTGGGCTTTTATCTTCTCCTAATTTTCTGTGTGCATGTGTGTATTTTTTTTAAATAGTTTTTTTGTGATTTTCTTTGGGGTTTTTAAAATGTATGTTTTCATTTGTAATTTATATTAACATAGTTAATTTGAGATTTTTGTGAGGGGCATAAGGTATTGCCCCCCCTTGCTCGAGCTTCCATCCATCCTTGGCCGGTGCTGAAAGAAGTGGAGTGTTTGCAGGTAAGATGAAAGGAGCTGGGAACAAACTATTAATAAAAGACACTGGTGAAGCAAAAATGTGAAATACTGCAGGGAGGAGGACGAGCAGATTGTGTCAGGGAGAGAACATGGCACTCTCCCTGACACAGTGACCCAGTGACGCAGCAAAGCTCACAGATTACAGAGCATTGGCTTTGGGTTTGGAGAAAGGGGGGAGGGCAGGGGTATTAAAGTGCCTCCAGAGAGCAGGGAACAGGGAGATTAATTGATTGAGTGAAGTAGAGGGGGATTACGGCTTTGCGCATGGAAAGAGCCTAAAAATAATCCCAGCAAACCAACTGGTACAACTGAGTGCATTTATTTGACCCTCTGCCTTTTCATGGCAGAATTGAGCACAACAAATGAGGAAGAAGCTGTAAACAAGCCTCAAGACAAATGTGAGCTGAATTCTCTGTAGGATCTTGTGAATGCATGTGAAGCTTTTGCAATGGAGAGAAAAAACAGGGGAGTTTTAGAAACTGATGCTGGCGAGATTCACCACGAGGCCCAGTGGAAAGCATGTGCAGCCAATCAGTTACAGTCGGTTCCTCATCCCTACAAAGACTCTTTGATGTGAGCGAGGCCTTTAAAAATCAACCCTGGGGAGTCACAAGCCTTCCTTTCTTTGATCTGACTAAAGAGAAACTCGACTCCGATCCTAACAACAAGACTTGGTAGCATCCAAATTCCTGCTAACTTGACATTATAGGTGTTGCCAGCTAATGCAGATTCAAGGGTGTATATGTGTGCATGAGAGAGGGGGGGGGGGTCGCTTTGTCTTTGTACTTAGTACAGATGAATTAGTAGCTCTTATTATCAAAATGTTATCTGTATGCTGTTCCTGAAAAAGCTAAATAACTTCAAAGTTCCTATTTCTGTTTTGTTCTTTCTATAGCATTGTGTTGCATTTAGTTCACTTCATGAATTAATAAAAAATTTTAAAGTTCCGCTCCAATCATCTTTTAATCTATTGTAAAAGTGCTCCCAGTGATCGTTTAATTGTGATTGCGCCGTTTTTAAGCAAAATAAAAAAACTGTGTTTTTTAGGATGCAGAGAGGCAGGACTTCATTATACAATTGCCTCTGAGTTGTGGGCGAGACATCCCGATATCCTTCTGCTTCAACTCTCTCTCGCTATCTTTCTTTTCACAACCCCAACCTAACATTACTATCCAGTGCTACAGTTTCCACTCAAATGTCAGCTCGGACAAGGAGAACAACTATTTGTCTGCAAATGGATGCTTCGGAATGGAGCGGAGAATGTGTCCCGCCAGTTGTAGCTCCTACGTAACAGCAACAAGCTTTTTCTGACGCCATTTTTTTGTCACCTCCTGATTCACAACAATTTAAATAAAGAGATACTCAGAAATGCAATTTTAATCTTCCTTTCTTTATATATTCTCTGTAGGATCTTGTGATTGCATGTGACACAAAGCAGGGGTGGGTTTATAGAAAATCTCTTCCTCCCACTCCCTTTTAAGCAACCTATGGAACACTTTTTGTCAATCTTAATATTTAACAGCTTCATTGTGCCATGAACTATATGCAAAAGAGCTAATATGTTTATGATTAAGAGTAATAATTGAATGAATGTATTCGTATTTTCCAATCAATTTCATGACTAATTATCCTATGTTTGATATATCTTTGTATATATATATATATATATATATATATATATATATATATATATATACGTATTACTTTTCTTTTTCTACTCTGTAAACTTTCTAACTGATCATCACTGTGTATGCAACCTTAAGGACGGATTTTGTGATTTCAAATGTATTTTTCACTCCAGTATAATCTGTAGTTCATAGTTCATCATAGCTTGAGAAAATTGTATTTTTTTCTATATATATATATATATATATATATACATTTCTGTTGTCTTGTTTTTGTAAAATTTCTGCTTTGATTGCTGGCATTATGAGAAAAATGCCACAGGAACATGTTAAAAAGCACCAAAAACATACCTCTAGTAAAGCGGGTCTTTAAAAATGTTTAAACTATATGCCTGCTTTCATTTAGTCTGTTAAAGAAGAAACCTGTTTTATTGTTGGCAGCACCGATCAATCCCTTTTACATTTTCACACCACTGCTGGCTGACTTCCAGAATCTCTTCTTTCTTTTCACTTCTGCCGTACTTTTTCCCTTCGTCATCAAGCCACAAAATGTCTGCCATGCATGAATCCATGCCGGAGCCCGACTCCCCCCACCCTCCCTCCCTCCCTCAGTCAGCTCTCACTGCAGGGCTGCACAGCGGTTATGTAAGAGCTGAGGTCAAAGTGTCACTGCCATTGTCAAGGGAATAGCAGCAGAGAGGAGAGAAACTAAATCAGAGAATTACAGAATCCCCAAAACATTAGACAGAAAGCATGCTTTTGCCTTTCCAATCACATCAGAATGTTTTTCCTTTTTAAAACTTCATTGATAAAGGTAAAATGTTTACTTTTGATGTTCATTTCAAAGACCTGGAGTTTAGCTGCATCATCCCCTTCCATTTTAGAGGTGTAAAAACGTTCCCTGGTTCTTAGAAAAACTGACCACTGAAGTGTTTTTGCAGTCATTTGTGGCCACACATTCCTACATTGCTCCTTTTTTTTATGATAAACTTTATTGCACATTATGCCATTTTACAGAGATTCACATTCATGTAAGCAATAAGGGAACAATTGCGAAAATCAAATACAAATATATAAAAAACAAGAATAGAAAAAAGCCATGGAGTTATACTTTACGACAAAAAATTGACTCTTTCACACACAGACATGGTTTTGATTGCTTTTTGCTTATCGGAATTACGAATTTTACCTGCATTGCTTTTGGAGCTTGGCTTTGATGCAAAAATACCTGTCTTACAATTTATCTCTGGCACAATGCAGTCAGGCCAGTAAGGTCTCAGGGCAACCATAATTCACATAGCTGCAGATCAGATAAGAGTATACCATGAGAGTTGACAATGACTTCTTGTAAAACGCTGGCATGAAAGTGTTGTCATAAAAGTTAATTGCACAAAGTTCACACAGTAGAGACAGTTAGATTACCTATTCTTAAAGACCCACTCCAAAAAAAAAAAAAATTGTTGTCGGTGTTCTTGATGCATTATTCTCTTGATGGAGGACAGACACTAAGAACGTTTCGAAAAAAAGTGTTTTTTTGAGTATTTCTTTACTCAAATTGTTGTGAATCAGCAGACTAAAAAAAGCCATTGGAAAAAAAGCTGTAGCAGTGACGTAGGTGCTAGAATCGGCGGTCCACAAGCTCCTTGATCTGTGCCTTTCTGATGCATCCACTTGCAGACTAACAGATCCATGAACATCTTGGTTTTCCTCGTCTGAGCTGTCATCTGGCTCAAAACTGTACAGCCAGATTACTTTAATATTGCTCACCATTTTTGTTGCCCTAGTAACGTTAGCTTGGGGCTGTAAGTGGCTGCAAGTGAAAGAAAGTGTAAACAAAGAGATGATGGGAAATTAGGGCAGGCTTACTCCATGGGAACAGTTTCGCACACAACCCAGAGGCAAATTTTTGAAGAACTACTGCTGCTCTACAGAAAGCCTAATTCTAGAAAGCAACACAGGTACTGATTTTAGCTGAAAACGGCATAATCATAATTAAAAGACCACTGAAAACACTTTTACAATAGATCAAAAGATGAGTGGAGTGGGACTTTACCATTTTCTTTTATTTTAATGGAGGACATTAGAGAATTTATGACATATCTCATGAGTTTGATTTGAAAATCTGTTTTCGAACTTTGCTCTGACTTCATCCTCCTCTTCACGCTTGGATTCCCGGTATTCTTAATTGCTTCCTCTCCACAGGTTAATAACACCACTAGCAGTTGGCAGAGGAATGTCTATTAAAGGGCAAAAGGTTGAAAAAGAGTCTAGTTGCAAAAGTCTTATCAAAATACAACCCTTCAAGTCTTTAGAATAATCCAAATGTTTATATTTATAGCATGAATTTATGGGGACGACATATGTGGCAACATTTCTGTATGTTGCCACATATGTCTACTGCATGTGTGACTGATTCACTTTAAAGTGGGCTTTATCTAGAAAGGCATATTCATGATGAAACAAAAAACCAAACTTAAAGCATAATGATGTTTAGTTCTCTTGGTTTGCACCAAACAAAATTTGCATAAATGAAAAGATCAAAGCAGTAAATCCATCCAGCAGACATGATACAGGGAAGTGTTGACATAAAACGATATTGTCTGATCAAACGGGAAGTAGCAGAGGACAAAGGTCTACTGAGGAAAAAAGTGAAAAGAAGGTGCACACTTTGCTGCGTGTGTGTGTGTATGGGTGTGTGTGTGTGTGTGTGTGCTTGGTTGATTCCCTGACTGTACGTGTTATGTGGCTTCGCTGCTCCACTAACCCAGTTTGAGTAATCTCTGCCTTTGTGCTGTTTCGTAACACTTCTGCCAGATCGTTGCATCATAAAGCCTCTCGCTCCAGCAAAACACTCCCCCTTTTAGCGCTTCAACTCCCCTCATACACCCAGAGGACACAGACGCTTATTGGCCAAACAGTATCAGTAATCTGATACTTTTCAATGATAAATTCAAACAAATAGGTTACAACTGCTGGGAAAATGTAAATACTTTTATTTAGTTAAGTTTTTAAGTAAAAAAATGTGGCTAATTTAGGAACTAGTTAAACTTTTTTTTGAAGATAGCAAGCAGTACTGGAGCGTTTAAATCCTTCATGTGAAGCGCAGAGACATGGACATAAAACAGGAAGCAGACTTCAGTGAGTTCAACTTAACAAGGTCACTGCATGTAACTCTGCAGATTCCCTACAGAGAATTAAATTTAAAAAAGATGGAAAATCAACAGGTTACAGTCAGCAGCAGTTTTGTCACCTATTATTTCTGATCCCTATAAAGATGCTGTGACAAAGACAGAAAGAAGCTGACTCTTTTTGTATTTAATTCCAAATGACATTTAATATCTTCAAATAAAAAATGATGCCTAATTTTCAAAAATGCATAATCTCTGAGAAGGGCAGGATTTTCATTTTTAAAGAAGAAAATGTTTCTTTCAAAATTTACATATGCTCAGACGTCACAACACAATATAACAAAAGACGTGTGATCATAGGATTCATCAGATAATTTCAAGGTATTCTTTACTATCTTAAAGAATCTCACAGTTAATCTCCCTGAAAACCTCTCGGCTAACATTCCTGACACGCCCAGCCTATACCTGCTCCAGCATTTCAATTTAGATGGAAGAGATTGCATTGCCACAAGGACTGACTGACATTTTTCAGATTGGCATTTTGCTGAAAAAACATCTGCTCACACTCACATATATTTTTTGTCCCTACCTTTGTCTCCCTTACTGTCTGACTAGGCCACAGCTGCTTAAATGCATACAATGATTGGACTCTAAGTGGTTGCTGTGAAGAAAACTATTTTAGTTTTGTGGTGAGAAAAAAAATGCATTAAACATGTTTAAAAACTACACCAAAGATTTAGAGGTGGTATGAAGAACATACCATTCTGATTTAAAATAATTGTGGAGTGATTCTGAGAGCAGAAACAACTAACAAGCTGATTTGGGGAGGCTTTTTAGTGTTTAGTTCAAGAATCTTCTTCAGTTATAATTACTGGATAGGTAATTCAGTCTATGTAGGTGCTGGCTTCTTCAAAGGTGTGGCACAAAACTTGATATTCGTGTTGGTAAATGAAAATGGCTTCAATCCAGAGTTTATAAAAACATATAATAACTTGAAAGTTTCAGTCTGACAAAGTAGTGATGACCCTCAGTTCCTGTGTAAAATTTTTAAAACCAAGTTTGTATGAGACAGAAAATGACTCAAAACCTTGTTTCTGTCCAGAAAAGGTTTCTTCAATTTGACATTCCTGAAGAGCAGAAATTCTGGGAAACGTGAACCTTTAATGACATCTTAGTCTGAGTGTTGCAAATAAAATACACAGTTTACAAACACAAACAGTTAAAAACAACCCAATAAAAGACAGAGAATAATATTATGAATTGTTATATTTGTAAAAGTTGCATGCACACTTTTAAAACACCTTATTTATTCAAACCAGTTTTTGGGTTATCTATGCTGGGATATCCTTTTTGGAACAATGCTAGTTTTTGGATATAGAGCTTTTATTTTCATGTAGATTCAAACAAAAAAAACAGCAAAAAGTTATTCCTTTTTTAACCTTAAGAGTTGGGTTAAAAACAACCCAACTTGAGTCATTTTTAACAATGGAGTTTTTTGTTTGCAGTCATTTTATTGTGCAATGTTATTTCATTACAGTTATTGTTATTGTCATTGATATTAAGTTACTATAATAGTTGTGCCATAGACATAAGAAATGTTAAATATTTAAATGTATATACAAATTTTGCAATAATAATCAATTTTATTTAAAAGCACCTTTCAAGAAACTTAAGGACACTGTACAAAAGAGAGGTAAATAGGCTCAAAAATATTGACTTAAAAACACAATAAATAATGAATTAAAAAAATTCAAAATATTTTTTATCAGGTTTTTTTTTTTTTACAGAATTTTGATTGAATACCCGATAACCCCACACAATAAAACTACCAACACCATGCTTAGGCAGGTTGGCACAATAACATTAGGTTTTTTAAAATAAAATAAAATAAAAGTTTTTACAAAAACTTTGTAATTATTTTCCTTAAATAATATTTAATTCACCTACATTCTTAAAATAAGCTAAAATTGAAATGTTTTTTTTTTTTTTTTAAATAAATGTTTGTGGAATCATGAAATTTATTTTAAGGAATAGCAAAGACAAAAAAGAGCTATAAATCCATCACTTGCGATGCCACCTTAAACTCGCTCCCGAGTGCGCGCTCCCGTGCGCTGCGCGAGGGTTGTCGGCAGTGAGATCATGTGAGAGTCCACGCTGGAGAAAGTAGGTTAGCAGGGTAGACTGAGAGGAAAGCAGGCAGAGTCACGGCGCTGAAGGGGGGTCCGAACATCGCTCCTTCATTGTGGGACTATTCTGTCAAACGGGAACAAAGTTGATCCAAATTTGTTCGTCTGCGCGCAAAGGAAGGCTACAATGCGAAGCGAAGCGACTTCATTCCCTCTTTTATTCTCCACGGACTTGATCGAGCGATAGAAAGAGGAGTTGCGGACACTTTCTGCATTGGTTATCATTTTTTTTATTAAACCAGATTGCAGCCAGGAGTCCCGGTCATATTTTTGGGCCAGTTTCTTCTGGCTCCGGCGCTTTTTGCACCAGTCTGTCCCGTCACCTTCACTTACCCCATGTAGCCGAGTCTCTGCCGCCCTGCCCACATTAAAGAAAACACCAAGATGAGAGGTAAGCTGATTTTATACCATGATAAATCAGTGCATGCGTTGCTGAACTTGATCGCAGTGTGGTTTGTGTGGGCTCGTAAAGCACACACACATGTGTGCGCACAGGGACTGGAGTGCGCCTGCTTTTCTCCCAGTGCGCACTAATCCCTTCTGACGGGATTATGGCCGCGCGGAGCCGCGGGCAGCATGCTAAAGGCTGAAGTTCAGCGTGCTGTCAGAAAGCGCTGGAAGCTCACACAGATGCATTGAAAATACATTTCTAATATCCCCTTTGATCTTAATTTATTTTTAAATATGCTATCATGAATAATTCTGATCAAAACCGGGAGTCGTTGCTTAATAATGTGCGGGACTTGAGGGGTTTGAATTCACGCTGGTGCTATAATAGCTGTATTGAGGTTATTAGAAAATAAAAATAAAAATTGTGAGTCATAGTCCACCTGAGAGGGCTGTGAATGTTGCCAAGGGATCCATAAGAGTTATGCAATGAGGAGAGGGAGGGGCTTGCGCGGTTGTTGTTAACCAAAACTGCAATTATGTAATAGATATGTTACAAGACCTTATTTTTCGAAAACACAATTACAATTTGAATAATTTTCTTTCCAAGTGCTCATGTCCAGGAAAAATGTTGGTAAATCATATAAAAAATTATATGTTAGAAATGCTTATATGTTGTGCCTTAATGTTTTTTAAAGCCTGAATAACCATTTTTATTAGATATATTGTTCTTAAATTGAAATATGGAGTTGGATGTGAGGATTGTGGTGTTGTTGTGGTGTGATGCTGTGCCAGCATGGCCGACTGCGTGACTGTTCAGAGGGAGAACGCGCTGGCTGTTCCACTGACCTAGTTATGTCGCCCGGCATTATGCAGCGGAGGGAGGGGGGATGACTCTGGGAAGCGTCGTGCCGACAGACGTGCATCACCATGTGCGGTTACAGGTGGGCCGTCGCTGACAGGATCAGGAGAAAAAAAATCAGCAAATTAAAACCAGTCAAATCCAAGGTTTTCATTATAGAGGCTTTAAAATTGCGCAAAGCCTTCCTGGAATCAAATTTTGTTCACTAAAGCATCTCGAAATCCTATATTAAGGACATCCATCTGCAAGAAGGTCTCTTGATGACAAAATCCTTCCTACTTCTTCATATTTGTTGTTTATATGACGGTATATTTAAAGCAATAATAATATTCATTTCAGTAATATTAAGGATTATAGACAAATATTGTCTTAAAGGGGAAGAAAGTGGATAGATTCTGTATTTTCTAGAAGGAAAAGGAAGAAGAGGGGGTTGCTTTGGGGCCTCTGCTGGAGGGAGGGTCCCTCTCCGTCAGGATATCCAGATGTAAACAAACCACTTTTTTTCAGCCAACTGGGCCAAATATGCATGTTTGTGACACAACCTGTCTTGCTGAGAGAAAATACATCAGCAACTATTCCACCACCGACTTAGTCATGATTAAACTGTTTAGTCTCAGGGCTCTGGCATGCAAACACACTCTCCGCTCTGATGTTTGGACCTCTGACCCTTCCTCTGGTTTGCTGTGCTGGGCAGCATCCTGCATGTCGGCTGCAAACTGGATCACAGGCTCCCTGAAAGATTATAGGACCAGTGTGAGGAAAGTTCTTGGCTCTGTCCGTGTCTCCCCTCCGTGGGCCTCAGCCAGGCCTCCAGGGGTTATGCATCTTTTAGAGAAGAGTCCTCTGAAAGCTTCAGCAGCCAGACTTAGCCAGTGTGGGCAGTTAGTGAGGCTGAGCTTAAAAACTAATCTAGTTCAATTGGTCTTTAATTCAAATCAGCTATGTTAAGTTTAAATTCATCTAAATTATTGATAGATTTGTTTCTTCAAAGAAATGTCTTGTAGTGTTCTTTTTTTTTTTTTTTTTTTTTGCGAAAAGGTTTTAATGTAGGAATTTATCATTTTACTATAGGGAAGAGTTCATCTTTGTTCTGTTTAAATCCCGAGCTATTTTAAAACAGTTTTTCCTAAAAAAGGGTTTCAAAACAAAAAAAAATACAAAAAATAGACTATGAATCAAATGCTATTATAGTTCAAAGGGATGAGTATCATTGCCAAATACAATTACAACTTTATTATGAATCTCAAATTTACTCATTTTTTTATGTGGTCAAGTTGTAGTTGTCAAATTAGCATTTTATTTTAAAAAAAAGTTTCTAATATTAAAGTATTTGTATTAAAAAGTAACAAAAATTGGGATTTCTGCCCAAAAAAATCAAATAATGGATTTGATTAATCAATTTTCTTCATCTTAGCTGTGAATAATAAATCAAATCAAATTGTAAACTTGTCAGTCAAAATGGAAGAGATCAGTTCTGACCCAGTTTAGCATATTTCTAGTCAGTAGTGTATTAAATGAATATAAAGCTGCAATCCAGACCCCAACTGTCTTTCTGAATGTAAACATTAAGTGGAAACATCCGTTTGAATTATTTTCCCTTCATGTCTTTGCAGCCTCTCTCAAATGAGTTACCAGAACAGTTGTATGTTTTCTTATAAAGGCCTGTTTTGCAAATATGACACAAGACACAGAAAGTGCGTTTTGCATCTGTAGCAAGTGTTTTGCCCCTGGGCAGCCACTCATGGCAGAAAAAATACTAATATTTGTATTCTAAAAGCTCTAAAACGATTAAATAAAGAAGGAATACCTAGATATCACAGGTTTTCATGGCTGGCTTGATGAACTGGATGGAGTCTTTCATTGTGGCACACTGACACACTAACTGTTTGACTCATGAGAGAACCTCTTGGAGAGTTGTTGCTCCTTGTGAGACACAAAGAAGAGAGCTTTTATAAGTCAGTGATTTTCCCTTTGCCTCTCCCAACCCCTCCTTTAGCCTTTGTAGAGATAACAAGGTTACACATTTAGCTGGCTGATAAACACTGTGAGGCCAACGTGTTTGTCTGAGCCGTTAAAGCCTCCCAGTGTGTTTAGTTTAAAGGTTTGGGTGTGCCGCACAGCAGCGCAGCTCCAACACCTGTTCCGCTCAAACTCCACTGAGTTGTCCATTTCCCAGAAGTCATTGTACTTTGGACAGGCATCTCTGTAACAAAAGCGCGATGTGGCGGATTTAAGCCTCTTTAGTTTGTTTGCATTCTGTTAGCAGAAGCCAGAACTGGTATTGATCTCTTTAGAAAGCCTACTGTCTCAAGAGAGCTAAAGGTCAAAAGGCTTAGACTGATGCAGTTGCGTAGGTTGGAAGGGATGTTTGGGGTCATAGGTAAATGGTTTTTTTATTGGTAGTGTGGCAACTGCTGCTTAATCTTCATCACCAGCACAGACAATCAGCAGAATTTTAATTAGATGGGTTCCAAGCAGTCCATTTTATGCTGTTTATTCTTCACTTTTTAAAGAAAAATGCTTTTAATCCTTCTTTTTGGTGCTATTTTTTTAAATGACAGCAGCAACAAATTGAGTTTTCTCAATTTTAGGAGAGTTTAAAGGTTAATTTTTTTTGTCGGAAAAAATAAAAAAACTAAGGTGAAAAAGATACATACTAAGTAAAATGTGCTAACTGCAAACAAACTTTTGCTTATTCGCATCCATGATGTTTTTCTGTTGTTAAGGTGAAAGAAAATTCTGTTATTTATCAGCTGTGGTGTGGTGTGCGAGATCAGTAGTGCAATTTAGAAGTGTTGTTCAGTTTGTGTTCTCTAATGTTTTGAAATCGTATTTCCTCCTCACCCTTTGCTCCTCCAAAGTGTTGGCATTGGCCTTATCTTTCCATCATCCTGGCTAAGCTGGAGCTAAACATGCCTCTGCCTGGCAGGAAGTCAGTTTGGGGTGTCATGTGAAGCACATTGGGAAGCAAATGCATTGAGGTTTGAAGGACGTATGTCTTTCCCCTTGGCTGTTCCTGAAGATCTGCAGGGTAGCGCAGAGAGAAACTACGCGTGGTGTGTGTTTGTAACTGCTTGGGGTGGGTGTCTGGGTAATTCTGGCTCTTGGCGAAGGACAAGAATAGAACAGGTTGAAGCAGAGGCTTAATGTCAGTTGTGGGGGGGTGAAGGCCTCACTGTCAAGTACAGTATGTACCATTACAGTCTTACCACATATGGTTTCTTTTTACCTAAACGCTCCCATGTTCAAGAATTCAAAGGAGCTATATGAAAACCACCTGAGATTTTGAATCAATTTCTTCAATGGATTTTTCCTGTTTGGGTTTCATGTTATGCAACATCCAACAGCCGTGGTGTTGACAGATTTTGTGGCAAAGTGTACGAATTATTTCTTTCCACCTTAAAACAGTCCTGCAGAGAGCGGAATCATGCTTTTGACTCACTCCTCCATCTCACTCTGCACTGGGAAAGTGTGTCAGTGGGACAGACCAGTCCACATGGGCTGACAGGCTGCAGTGGCAGAGTGACGCACGACTCAGCCAATGGCGCTGGAGCAGCCAACGGCGCACAGCCAGTGGGAAAGAGCGGCTCCGTAGAGGGCGGGGTGTCCGTGTTGCTAGAGTGAGCCTGCTTAATGAGAGCCAAGAAGAATGCTCACAGACAGGAGTTATATAATCGAGAGAGGAGGGAGGGGTGGAGGGGAGGAAAGTCAGGGAGGGCGAAGCAGGGAGGAGGGAGATATTTTTCCATTGCATGCCTCCAGCTGCCCTCATCAGTTGAAGTATTTTCGTCAACAGCATTTGAGCGGAGGCAGACGAGGGTGTCCTTAAAGAGGAAAAAAGAAGTGGAAAGCTGTGTTTTCCACTGCTTAGCATTGAAACAAATCCCCTGCAGTTTTCCAAAGACGTGGCTCCTCGCAGACAGACGGCTGCTTTATCATGATATAGTTTGTGTCTGTTTTTAACCGCCAAAGAAGGGGATCTTTGTGGAAACATCACATGTGCGAGTGATGTTTATGCAGTTTTGTCACGCTGGGAACACACAAACACAATCAATCTTGGTTTCTTCTGTTTGTTATCTACAGAAGAAAAATGAAACTCAATCCGTTTTGGACTTTGCGTTGGGTCACACACAGAAGAAAAAAGGCCTCAAAGCTTCATAAACCAGACAAAATGAATAGAAACAACAACAAAAAGAAGCTTAAACTAAGTAAACTAAGCTTAATCAAAAAGTCTTCCTCTAATTAAATACAGTCACAGTGAAGAGATTCTAAGCCACAATGTAACACACCTCTTGTAACATGACCTTGTACAGTTTAAATCTGTGGTTTTGTCCACAGAGTTCCTGCAGAGGACAGGCAGGGTGTAACATAATAACTGAGCATAATAGAAATGGTTAACATGCCTTGTGGCTACACGTAGTTCCAATGAGACATTCAATACAGTATGCTAAGTTTCAGGTACAGTACTTTTGGAAGCAGGAGACATCGGGATTCTTCACATTTGATGAAAGGCTCCGTGGTGTAATCTCCAGTTTGTGAAATTGCTGTGTCACACAGAAAAAAGCAAACAAAAGAGTCTGGAGCGGGCGTCTTGTGTTTATCTACTTAGGAAGGAAGTCTTTGCGGTGGCTGTAACGTTTCATTGATCTTCAACATAGGGCTTTTTATTCCAGATGTTCTAGTATTTCAGCACATTTTTTTGGTGTATGATGGGAAAATGGATTCAAATTTTGCTCTTCTTCGTGTGACCACTGAAGGCTTGATTTTAGAAAGGAGCAATTTCCCATGGATTCCAAGCTAAAAAAATAGTTTAGTCTGGTTACAAAAACTTTGTCAATGTTATTTTGGTTTATTTCTTTTTCTTGTCATTTTTGGTCCAATAATGACTAATTAGGGGAGTAGATTTAACAAAACTTACTTTGCTTCAGCGTATGCCATCACCCACTTTGAAAACTACGCTGAGAGTATTTTTTACCATTCAGAACCCTATGACTATCATCACAGATTATTGGTTGGTTATTTGGAGCCAGTGGTCTCTCAGCTGTCCCCATTTTGGCCAGAAATGACATCACAGAACTTTAACATTGCTACAAATGGACAAAAGGGGGAACAAACATCCTAGAGTCATTTAAACAGCCCAATAAGGTCTGCTGATCAGGTCACCTGACCTGGTTCCAGTTGCTTTTCTTTCTTCAAACAGGAAGTCATTGTTGCTTCTACAAAGAGAAGGAAAAGTCTCAGCTGGCCCGCCTCAGGGGGAAGCTGTCTGCCCCATCTGAGGTCAAAACCACACCAAACATTACCATCTGTGAAACTCAGTGTTTACTTGAGATACTGCAATTGGGATTCAGGTTTTCTCAGAGTAATAATTGCCAAACAAGGCCAACAAATCACAGCTGTTGTTCACTCTGCAGATGGTGTCCTTGCGTGTTATCTGAACCACAGTTGCCATTGAGACTTTGAGACGTGGGACGTTCTTTTCTGACCTGTCCTACTGATGTTTTTCTGTTCTACAGCCCAGATTGAGGTCATCCCCTGTAAGATCTGTGGGGACAAGTCCTCAGGAATCCACTATGGAGTCATCACCTGCGAAGGCTGCAAGGTGGGTGGAGGAGGCAGAGATGTCAAACATATGTTAAGTGTGCATGAGATGTAAAAAAAAAAAAAAAACGATTTTTGTGTGTATTTAGGGTTTCTTCCGTCGCAGCCAGCAGAACAACGCCATGTACTCTTGTTCACGCCAGAGGAACTGTCTCATAGACAGAACTAACCGGAACCGCTGCCAGCACTGCCGTCTACAGAAGTGTCTGGCTTTGGGCATGAGCAGAGATGGTAATCTTTTTTTTACAAACTTAATACTTCTTAGCAAAAAAATATGACCACAGAAAGTTTTGTTTTTTTTCCCTAAAAGTAAATATGTATCTGTGAGGGACTTTTTGTGTAAACTATTTGACAAAAATCATCTCTCTGCAGCCGTGAAGTTTGGCCGTATGTCAAAGAAGCAGCGTGACAGCCTCTACGCCGAGGTTCAGAAGCATCAGAAGTCCCAAGAGTGTGTGGCTTCTGGAGGTGGGGGCTCCACCACCCTATCTTTACCCATGGAGGATGGAGTCTGCAACAGCAGCACAGATGAGGGCGAAGAGGGCCTGAGCCGATCTTACAGCAGTGGGGGCTCCACCTCCACCCTCAGCGACCTTGATGATATTGCAGCACTGCCTGACCTGTTTGACCTGCCTCTAACCCCCGAGGAGGCCAGCGAGTACTGCAGCCTGGAGCTGCTCGGAGGCGGAGGAGCCAGCACGGGGAACACCTCCAACTCCTCGTCTTCGTCCTCCTCTTCCTCGTCTTTGTCCAATCAGAACTCCCCACAGCAGACTATGCTGGACACAGCAGACACAAATGGGTTCCAGCTCCCGCATCCGCTGCTGGGACGCAGACGTCCACTGCTGGACCATCTGCCCGACGACTGCTCAATATCAGACCTTGGTGAGACTAAAGATAATACACCAACTACACAACACATTTTTCAGTGCCACATTCACAGATAGTGATACCACAACAAAATACTTGTGAACAGGCCTTTTATTTTACTGAGTTTCACTGAGGCAGGACTGTAAAATGTTTTCTCATGTGGTTTAAATTTTTCACGTTAATTCCCTTCTTTGTGTGCTTCAGTGAGCAGATAAAAGCGGATCACACTTAATTCAGTTAAAGGAATATTTCTGCACAGATTATTAAATTATTCAGTGCGGTTGAGATGTTATCTCAGCCATCCTGCAAAGTTTGATACACCAAATGAAAAAACATAGTGGAACTCTTTCTCTGATAACTTCTATTATCTCAGTTTAAAACACAGAAATGATTCAAAAATGAGCAAATCCTCATAAAACTGAATTAAAGAAGAGCAAATGTAATTTAAGAGACAGATCTAATTTAATAAAAGGCATAGGTGAAGGACAAGGACATGTTTTGTGACTGTGTTGCGCAGCGTTTTAGCATTTGTGCAGCAAAGCAGGAAAAGGACTACTTAATTTGTGGAACCAATAGGCAGTAAGTAATGGGAAATGAGCATAAACAAATTCCTTGCTAATGACTTTAGATAAAAGCATACAGGTTTTTTTGCTATTTATTTGTCTTTAAAGTGTGGATCTCTTTTCCTGGAAGAGCCTTACCAAGACATAAACTTGTATTTGTTCTTGACCTCAGCAAACTGGTCTGAATGGAAAACTGTAAATATGTCTGGTTTGTTGGCGGAGGTGCAAGGGAATAAAGGGAAGAATAAAATCCCATTTAGAACTGTTTTCTTAAAAAAACTGCAGAGCAAAGATTTCTAAGAAGAAAACTTCCTCATGATAAAATGCTGCCCACACCACAACCCAAAGCCACAGCTCGCAGGCACTGACTTTGTTGTGTGTGTGTTTCTTTTTTTTTTTCAGAGCACATCACTCAAGGTATTGTTAAGTCTCACTTGGAAACTTGTCAGTACAGTGCAGAGGACATGAAAAGATTTGCCTGGGTTCAGTACACACCTGAAGAGACGAGGGTCTTTCAGAACAAGGTAAGCAACACACAACTATTCCAGCTTAGACAATGATGCGTATCCCTGAGATCAGATCTCGTGAGAAGATGAAAAGCAACAATGGCAGAGAGAAAAAAGTTGGCCATTGACGTCAGTCTTTGTAAAAAAAAAAAAAATCTGGGTGAACCAGAGTGTTTACAGTCAACAAAACTGTGGTTAGGTTATCAAAACAAAACTTATCAGAGCGAAAGCTGAGCGGTCCAAATGAGCCTGAAGACAGGGAAAAAGCTGGACATGGTGGAGGAAATAGACTCAGCCTAACACTCACTTCTCCTCTTCAGTCAGCTGAGTGGATGTGGCAGCAATGTGCACTCCACATCACCAACGCCATCCAGTATGTGGTGGAATTTGCCAAGCGCATCTCTGGCTTCATGGATCTGTGCCAGAATGATCAGATTATATTGCTCAAAGCAGGTCAGTGCAAAAAAAAAAAAACTATCTAATTATCTAATTCAGATGTACTGTTTCAATGTAAGAAAAGCTTTTATTTTGCTAACTTGAGCTCTTTCCTGTGTTTTCTTTTGTCCCCAACCTTCTATCTTTGCCATGTTTTGATATTGTTTTGCTTATATTATTAAATTATATACTGGGGGAAAAAACTGCACAATTCTGGATACAAAATTTGTGTTTTTTGTTTATTCTTTGTGCATTGCACATAAATAACGCAACATAAAATGCATATATTGGACAATGGGTTCACCTTTTTTAAATGAAACCTGAAAATTGAAAAAAAATCTTGGTGGATATTTTTTTTTATCCTGTGGATTTTTTTAAATGTTCAATATTGTCTTAAATATGCTGTTTTCTAATCTGATACAAAATTATTTACATTTTGTTGTACTTTTTGTGCATGTTGGAGTATCTTGGGCCTTCTCTGCCTTCCCGCTTTCTTCTCTTCTATCTCCATCCTTCCACGTCTATTCCTCTGTCTTTGACTACCTTTCTAGGCTGCTTGGAGGTCCTGCTCATTCGCATGTGCCGCGCCTTCAACAGCAGCAGCAGCACCATCTTCTTCAATGGAAAATTTGCCTCGGCTCAGTTCTTCAAAGCTCTCGGTAAGGATCACTGGGGGCTGCAGCTTCGTAAGCTTTGAAATATTCAGAGGACTGACACACTCCTGGGCGTCTGAGGTTTCTCGTGTGAGCTCGGGATCAAATGACTCTTTCAGGTCTGTTGGGCAATCGAAGTGATCGTTGCATAAAATCTGTTCCTGACAGCTTACAAACACACACCTGCAAGTCATTATTTTGAAATAATCTCTGAACAACAATGGCGCTTTTAGGGTGCCTGAATGTTACCATTCACTGCCTGCCTCTGCTGGCTCCCGATTGTTAAAGAATGTGAAACAGCGCGCTCTAGTGGGCAAACTATAAACCTGCACAATTTATGTTTTTTGGTAAATATATTCACTACCGGTATTGTTTTTGTTGTTTCAAAGATAGCTAACAACATTTCTGTTTTGTTTTATTTTGTTATTAATCTTGTGACTTGTATTACATCAGACAGTATTGACTGAGGGCTACAAAAGTCACTTAATTTAAATGTCATTGATTTTTCACTTTGAGTAGATAAAGATTCTGTAGTCATTTCCTTTAAATCAGTGGTCCCGACACCCCAGGACACTAACCGGTACCAGTCCTTGAGAAAGTTAGTACCAAGCCACATACAAAAAAAAAAGAAAAGCATGACCTAAATGCTTAATGATTTAATTATAATCTGATTCTGAAGGAAGTTTTATTTTGGAAAAAATACTGGATTCTCCCCTTTAGACTCCCCCGACTCATTCGTCATGCCTGTAAAGTCACTCGGTCACACGCCGGAAATACATGCACTAATTTTTTAAACCGGCTGCAACTCCCAAGCTAGGAAAAGTCAACAAAAATCTAACATATTCAGGAAGTTTTTGTTCACATAAAAGAGCCAGTGAGAAAAAGCAGAGGAAGAGCATTTGACCTCAAGAAATAAGAAAGCTGCATTAAACAGACAAAAACCAGAAGTCTTTAGTCTAAATATAGATTTACTGTCACTGATGTTCCCAAAGGCCATAATGATAATTTATTATTAAGTAACTGACTGTCTGATGTCACAAGGACACGGGTAATAAAGTTGCTCAAATGGTAGATGCACGTTTATTTATTTATTTTTTTGATTTTTTTTCCATTGCACCCTAAAAGTCAGATGATGCTGAAGTTGGCATTTGACTTTTTTTATTTTCCACTTTGACAGTTGTGCGTTAGGGAAAATCTGTGTCCCATTTTAATGGTTCCTACACAATATCTAGTCGTTTAAAGCAGCTGTAGATATTTTGCACAGGATCAAAATATTATCTGATTAAACCGGTCCGTAACTTATATCACAAGTTAACCAATTTCATGACAAGTAATTATAAGACGAAAACTAGGTAACTATTTTTGCTTCACCTTAAAACCTGCTGTTTCCACAGGCTGTGACGATCTGGTCAGTGCAGTGTTTGAACTGGGGAAAGGACTATGTCGTCTGCAGCTGACCGACGAGGAAATGGCCTTGTTCAGTGCTGCCGTCCTGCTTTCACCAGGTAAATGTCTGATCTTCTCTTTTCATCACACACACATTCAAACAACATAGCTTTTTTTTTCCTATAATAGTAGTTGTGCTTTGCTTTGCTCCGCTTGGCCTTTAAACAAAAAAGGGTCACATTCACGCCCCTCAACGTAAACATTAGTTTGACTCAATCTTTTAACCCAGACAGTTTATCCACTTTAGTATTTATTCTCAGGCTGTACTTTAAACTGATTAAACATTTTCGATTGTTATGGTTTGTATCTACATTTGGCAATAACTACAGTTTATATCAATTATTTGAATATTTTTTTACAAAGCCAATAAAATGTTCATATAACTTTAGGAAACTTCCAGGTTTTTTAACAGAAAGATTTTTAAACTAGCTTTTTATGACAGTTTTTCTCTCATTTTTAATGTAAAGTTTTAGCTTTGCAGGGCTGTGAGCTAACCTTGGTTCTGCATTTTAAACAGGTCCTCTTTTAGCCAAGGCTTCTATTTAAAATCTTTGACTAAAAAAGAAATAAAAGAAAATAGCTCAGATAATCCATGCATCTAGCAAATTCTTTTGTCTTTTCCTTTTGTTCTTACTATTTAAAATTGAAAATATTGTTTTTGCTGGTTTTTTGGACAAAGAAGTGAAATTTGAGATGTGTGAAAAAAAACATACAATGTCAAAAAAAAGCAGATGATAGACCACAGAGAGAAAAAGAGAAGTTAGAAAATGATGGTAATCAGCCATAAATCTTGTTTTAGTGTCTTTTGATTTTTTGTATTTTTATTGCTTTTGTATTATGATGTTTATTTCAAATAGTTGTTTTTGTTTTATATTTCATTATTAAGCCCTTTGATGAGCCTCTGCTGTTTTAAAAAGTGCTTTATAAATAAAGTTGACTTGACTCTTCCTGCAGACCGACTCTGGCTGACAGAAGGCCAGAAAGTTCAGAAACTGCAGGAGAAGGTCTACTTGGCTCTGCAGCATAGTGTACAGAAGAGCGGGGCTAGTGAAGAGAAACTGGACAAGGTAAAAGCAGTAAAACCAATCTCTCTTGGGGGTTTTTTATATTCCTGGTTCTTCTGTTTGGATCAGGTCTAATGTAGTTTTTAAATAAGTCCACATTTAAAGACCCATTTCAATAAGAATTGGGGTTTTAACATGTTCTTATGGTATGTTTTTCATGATGGAGGACATATATAAAGAAAATTAGGATTAAATTTGTTTTCTGAGTATTTCTTTATTCAGATTGTTGTGAATCAGAGCGGAAGAGAAAGTCCAGTTTGAAAAAGCTTGTAGCAGTGGTGTAGTTGCTACAATCAACAGGCCACAAGCTCCCTGACTCCAGTCTATTTTCATGCATCCACTTTCATACTAATAGATCCGTGTACGTCTTTGTTTTCCTCGTCCCACCTGGCATCTGGCTCTAAACTGGCAGAATAGCTCGCCATTTTTGTTGTACAGCTAATGTTTGCTTGAGGTTATGAGGGGCTGCAAGCTAGATTGTAAACAAAGGGATGATGGGAAATGAAGGGACACTCACTCCATGGTAACATTCCCTCCCACAACTCACGGGTGAATTTCTAATGAACTATTGCCGCTTTGCAGAAACGACTGTATGTCCTACAAAACGACACAGCTTTTTTTTTTTGCCTAAAAAAGGCATAATCATAACTAAAAGACCACTGGGAACGCTTTTAAACAAGACCAAAAAGTTATGGAAACGGGATTTTCAAGATGAAGTTAACTAAATTACAAGCAAATGTAATTTTTTTCTTGTTTATAGGAGAGTAAGAATTCTCTGTATCAGCTGCTGAACGGTCACAGTTTACATGTTGCAGAAGGTTTAAAGTAGTCTCATTTACATTTTAATGTCTTTTGTTTCCACAGATGATGTCCAAGCTGCCGACAATGAAGTCCATCTGTAAACTCCACATTGATAAGCTGGAGTTTTTCCGTTTGGTTCACCCAGAGACTGCCTACAATTTCCCGCCACTCTACCGGGAAGTGTTCGGCAGCGAGATGTCTCTGCCGGACTCCACTAACAGCTAGACAGGCAGAAAGACAAACCAGAAAGATGGAGAAGAGTGTTTGAAGAGGTAGGGGAGCAAAATGAGAGACAGAGAAGTATAGATACGTTTAAAGCTTAACAACCAGCAATTCTAAGAGACAATCCAGGACTTTAAATACTCCGTCTCCCAAAGTAGTCCTTTACTATCCCAGCAGGCAAAGCACCTTACACTACAGACCACACATGCTCATGGTCCTCTGCATATTGTAGCATCGACACAAGCATTTGGGCCTTGTAATTACATCACGGTGGCCCACATAGCACAGCTCTAAGCTCTCAAACATTTGACATACCTGATCCTCCTGTGGATCAACTATCCAGTAATGAATGTACCTCATTGATTAGCACTTGTGCACAAACAAGAACCCAACAACAATGAATGTAAGACACTGCCGCTCTGAAAGAGTTTGGCACACTTTTATTAGCATGAAGTTATTAAACGGGTCTAATTGCGAGTATAATTATTAGTCAGTATTTCTTCATATTTGTGCGTCCCATTATGGAATGCATGCCATTCATATAGACAGCACCATTTAACCCATCCTCACCTAGGGACCAATATCACAGGTCAGATTTTCACTGACATTAAAAAAAAAAATGGGGAAAAGAAATCCTCTAGTATAATGTCATGATTTAGTCCAAACTTAGTAAGTTGCACAAATTGAGGTTCACACACCTTTATAGTAGATACTGTTCCGGTGCTGCCTTTTAGGCTCTTGAGAAACCTCAGTCCCATGCACCCCTTTCCTTGTAAATGCCACTTAGTGACAGAGCGAGATGAAATTATCTTTAATTTATATACACATTTATAGACAAATATTTTAGGTAAGAATGTAAATAAACAACTTTTTAATTGTGTGGAGAGAGTAGGAGTAAGTAAAGACGAAGAGGAGGCACAAAGATGCGAGGAAAGCTGATATTTGGACTCTCTTTTTTTTTTTTTCTGGACAATTTGTCCCTCTTCTGACAGTACCCTCAGGTTTCCGTGGCAACAAGCCTTCCTGTTGTTTTTTTTTGGCTGGAGGACAACCATCTCGCGAGCGATGGAGTGGACTTTTGTTACTGGTGCGACGCAGCATGGAAGCAGGTGGAGGGGGGTGGGGCCGAGGCAAAAAAGAAGATGCCTTGCCTTTCGAACTGTATGCATTCAGTCTGCCCCGCTGCCCTCTTACCCCTGCTTACTGGGACAAAAGGACAAACGGGAAGTGAAAGATCACTTCTTGAACTGGAGGATGAAATGGGACACAAAGGGTCTCTCCACCAGTTTCCAGCCAGCAGTCAGTACAATAGAAGAACAGTGATATAACTCTTGTTTCCCTCATGATGTTTCACCTGGCTAAAAGTTTGTATTACAAAGGTCCACATGTAACCTAAACTCTCTCTGCTGGTTGGTACAACTGTATTATTTTGTACATTTTGGTGTTCCTCTCTCTTCTAGTCCCAACACTTGTCTGAACAAGAAGCACTTAAAACCTTCCTCTTTCCCCACCTGGCATTAGTCTAAGGCAAGACAGAGCTACCAGCTGCCCCCCTGAGTTGGTCTCAAATGCCAGTAAGACCTCAGTCACTTTGGTTCAATATCTTTTTGTTTTTTAGGTACCAATCTGTCACTCAAAATCACTCATAACTGTTTACATCTCCATTCATCTTCTGACGGCTAAGCATAGCAGTGATGATGATGTCTTACTTGGGGGGCTCTGAAGTTCTTCAGCAGCGTCTGAGGACCTGCTGCCTGCTGCTCAGGGAGCTAGCTGTGATCTCTCGTCCCTTTACTACAAGTGTCGTTTTGTAGCCTTGTGCTCCTCACACTTTTGCACCTACAACCCATAATCACTGTGGCCGTAAGTTCTGTTGTGAATGTTTCCCACAAAGTGTCAAAGTCCTTCCTGTTTGTCCTACTATTGTAACATTCGACGTAAGATGCATAGAATTGAAAGAAAAAAAAAAGATCTTAGTTGAAGATTCATTTTGTTATTTGGGTTTCCTTTGCTGTGATTTTCATTCATTCATCAGACCTTTTCCCACACTTTTTCTTCATGTCTCCACTTTTTATCTTGCAAAGTCAATAATGATTTACTTTTTCATAACTGAACAAGAAAAGTTCAAACAGCTAAAAATAGTTTTGATTCCCTTCTCTTCCCCAGTTTGACAAAATGTACAAGATGTATATTACTAGTCCAAGAGTCACACACAGCTTGATATATATTGTCCAATGGGATACATTGTATGTGGTTTTAAGAATGTAATAAATAAATGGTTTCTTTTTCTTTTAAAATAATCCTGTCCTATTAGCATCATTTTGATTCCTGGTTCATATCATTTTGTAAAATGTTTGGCTAAAATAAATGAGTTATTTTTTACAGGAAGGATGAAGCAAAAGGTGTGCAATAAGTAAAAGAACTATTACTTCAAAACAATATTACTAAAAATACAAAAGAGGAAGCAGTTTAGTGAAACAGACCTGAACAAAAATGATAGGCTGCACAGATAAGTTGTGCGGAATTGTTCCCTAATAATTTGTAGCCTCAAATTACCATTTTATTAGCATTTGGTGCACACAATTTAGTATTTTGTGGTTACAAAAGATCCTTTTATTAGCATTTTGCGCCCTTAAATACGTATTTTAGTATCTTCAAATCTGTTGCCACAAAATGCTTATTTATGCCCACAAAAAAAAAAAATCTGTTGGCACAGATTATTATTTTGAGATCATATTATTTCCCTTTTTCTATGTCATGTCCAGGGCTTCATAGTAATTAGTAACTCTGTTGAATATCACAGTAAACATGAACCACAGAAGACGTAGAGTTAAGGTAAAGACAATGACATGATCTCCGATAACCTTGATGCTTCTGCAGCTGCATAGATACAGAAATGTAATCTCCAAATGGAGCTGGGCCTCATGGAAGATGACTGAATGGGACAAAAGGAATCAATGAATCTGCCACTATGCACCTTCTCAAAACTATAAAGCCTCTATGACAAGGGTGGCCAAAGTAGGGCCCGCGGGCCAAATTTGGCCCACCAAAGGTTGTCTTTTGGCCCACCAAATCGTGCCTGTAGAGGCAGCGGAGTGTTTAGTTAAAATACCTTAACCTTTCCCATTTATTTATAGAGCGACAACGGCAGTAGCAAGTGGATAAGAGGTGTTTTAAACAAATATGGAAGGAGGATTGTTTTTCTCCAGAAATCTCTTCTCAGGCTGTTTGTCTTTTTTGTCAGCAGTCTGTGGCTGTACTTAAAGAGTACAATATATGCCGCCACTACGAGACTAAACACGCAGTTTTATCCAAACACAAAGGTGAGGTGCAAAAGACAAATTCTAGGGAGTTCCAATCTAAACTTCTGTCACAGCAAGCCCCCCTCATGATGCCCTCGGCTTCACAGGACAGCGCCACATTGGCTAGCTACGAAAGTTTGGCGTTAATTGCCAAGAGTGAGAGATCGAGAGAGATTCAAAGAAAAATGTTACTAACTTTTTAGTCTCACTAATGTGTGTTACCTTGAAAAGTATCAAATACAAATAAATAACCTAAACTATATTCTTCATTCTCTGCTTTTATTTCATGACATGCAAAAAATTATTGTATTTGGCCCATGTACCGGGATCACATTTAGATTTTGGCCCATTGAGCAAAAAAGTTTGGTCACCCCTGCTCTATGAGAATATCCTTAGTGAGACAAAACTGGCACTTTTTGGCACCTCTGTTATGTGTCAAGGGCCTCTGGGGTGAAATATGATTTCTACAGTGGCAGGGGGATTGCTCTAACTTGCAGGTTTTCCAGCAGAATAATGATCCAAAATGGAAAAACAAACACCCAAATATACCAGAATGTTAGACTATTAGGGAGTGCTCCTTTATCTGTTTCTGATCTCAGTCATTTTAAACTTTTGAGGAAAGATGTCTGTGTGGACTGCCATTCATCAAGGATGGTTCCATAGCAGTACAAGTCTGAAAAGGGTCATCAAACAAATAAACCGGTAAGAGAACTGGTTTTTAACAAATGCGACCTGAAACCACTCAGGTCTTTGTCTTGGTCACTTACTCTTCATCATCATCATTATCAATTCTAACCCTCCCCTTCATAGAGGTTTAAAACAAAAACTGTTCTCTTTCATTTCAGAATTGAATAGGCTTCTCGGATAAGAAACGTTTCCTCAGGTGCAACTTAGTAAATGTAACTTGTTTCTCAAAGTTTCTTTTAAATAAGAGGTTACTTAAGTAAATAAGTAAATGTTAGGCCTATACTAATTTCTAGTAGTAGTTCTTATTCAATTTAAAAAGATTTACCTTACAAAGTGCAACTTAGTATGTTCTGACCAGTGTTGGGGGTAGTAACTTTTTACAAAAGTAATGTATTACAGGACTACTTTATTTTATGCTGTAACAAAGTAATGTAAGACATTACTAATAAATATTTTGAGTACAGTTATATTTGTCACATGTTCCAAAACGTATGTATGTCCGAATAACTGACAAAAGACTCGGTTTAAAAGTAATACTGAACCAATAACATTCTGAAACTATAGAATTGCAAAGTAAGTGATTACTTTTAAAATGCCGTTTTAAATTAACTCTACCGTATGAACATAACGTGAACAACACAACTTTGGCTGAAAAGTCCAGGAAAGTGGTCCTCAGAGTGTGTCAGGAGTGTTTTTGAAGCTTCCAGTTTCCATCCGGACGGACCGGGCGGACCCTCCCACCGAGGATCAGGAAACTGTTTGCCCAGCAGGTTCCCCAGTACGTTCCACAGTGCGAAGTCTTAAGACGAGCGACTGGAACGGCGCGGAGTTCTGTCACTCCTCAGCATCGGTTTGGCTGTTTGGCACAGATTTTTCTCCTCTTTAGGTTTGATTGAAACACTGACGGTGCAAGATGTCCGTCGCAGGATTACGGAAGCAAATTAACAAAGCCACTCAGGTAAATGTGAACAGTTTTGTTTACGAAACAAACAGCTGGTAGCGTGTTAGCTTTCTTTTTACTGTTAAGCTAGCTTCAATCAAGTAGTTAAAGTGACCAGAAACCCCCCGAAACTGGCTTTTGTTGGGTTATATGTTTTTTTAATGATTAAAATACATGTGTTTACTATTAAATCTACCGTGTTTGTGTAATTAAGTAATCAAACAACTGAAAACTAAGTAGTCGTTGTTTCTGCGTGACGTTGACGTTAACCCTTAGTTAGCTAATGCTACTTCTGAACTAAGTTAGCGGTGGATTGAAACTTTCAGTTGACCTAAGTACGGGTTGATTTAAACCTTGTTTTGCTTTTAAAAGGTTAGTTTGTAAATGTATAAATAGTTTTTTTTATTATTCCATTGTTTGGAATTTGCTTTTGTAGATTATTTTACATCATATACAGCCAAGCCTTTGATAAAAGTTAGCAAAATTCTTATGCGGTTACACATCTGAGCTTCCTTTTTACTTTTAGGCAGTTCCATTTATCTTTTTTTTTCTTTTAATATATACGACAATGTAGCTTAAGTATTTATTTATATTGGGTTTGCATTTGAACATATTATTTTTGTTTTTGTTTTATTTTTCATTTTATGTGAGTGACTAACATCAAATATTTGCTTGTTTTGTTTGTTTGTCTGTTTTTGTAAATAATTTGGATCTTAACAAAGTTTGTAGGGTTTTTATGCAATAATGAATTTAAATTAATAATGACTTTTTACAACATGTGACTGTTTGAACTCACTGTCATTTAAATGATGTCACTGTTCCATTACCACTGGGTGTGTATGTGTGCAAAAGAATTCTAGTCATGTGAAAATAATGTGAAAACTATGTTTCCACCTAATATTATTATTATTAGACTTTGCTTTTGCTCATTTTAAGTGGCAGTTCATTAAATGTTTTTATTTATGGCTCCAAACACGCTGGGTAGGTTTTGTAGAACCATCAAGCTTTACCAAACTTGTCATGGTTCTCTGAAGCACTTTCTGGGAGTGAGTCATTAGAATGTAGTTTTTTTTTAAATCTTTTATAAAGGGAAAAACAATTGCCTCAATAAATGTGAATGCATGGAAGGAATGTCTTTAATTTGGTTCTTGCACAACCGTAGCAGTACAGTTTGTGCACATTCATTAAACAATAAGGTCTAATTGGAGGTTTTTTTTTTTTGTCCCCTTATTTCTTGGGATGATTGACATTTGTACTGAATACCATACCATAACTTATTTGTCCTTTGAAAACAGTTTCCACATAGTAATTTAAACAAATCCAGAAGTGTTTTGGTTGTAGCAACCTAGACTTTAATGTGTTCCTAGTGTTAAAATTACCAGTCCAGTTTAAAGTGGAAAAGAATAGTGTAAAAATGGAGCCTTGCTAATAAATATTTAAATGTGACTATTGCTAAACATAACGCATTGATGATGAAGGAAGACGGGAAATAGAATTAAGAGGGAAAATGACCTAAAACAACCTTATATTCAAACGACACTTGAGAGTACTTCAAGACGTGACTTTGTGAAATCAATAAAAATCATAAACAAGTACAACAAGATATACACAAAAACATTCTCAAAATTAAATTTTTTGAGGAAGAAGAGCATACCGTTGACTGATGGATTGAATTTATTGTAAATATAAATTCTATTACTGTGCAAGTAATAAAAAATTCAAATTAACAATAAAAAGCTTTTTTCTTTTCGCTCCACATTTTCTTGATAATTATAGTGTTCTTTTATGTAATCTTTTCTTTTGTGTGTGTGTAAAATAAATGGGGGAAAAAACAATATAATCTACATTTTATTAGTAAAACCTTTGAGTAAACGTAAAAAATATGCTGCATTAGGTTTGTGTGTTAAGCCACAGATGGTTTTTTAAACAGAATTTGTAAAATAAACACACCCTTATGAGCAAGAAAAGAAGCAGTTTTATTAGCGTAGTCTTGTCATTAAGCTATCACACTTGTGACCTTTGGCCTACAAGTGGATAATGTTGGTGACATTAGTGACCCCTGTGTTCTAAGTATCTATAAAAAATGATGTGTCCATAAATACAGAGAAAACCATACGAGGGGCAGAATGAAAATCCGTTTTTTGTTCTTTTGTTTTCGCAGTTGAAATAAATTCAATCAAAATAAGGTCACCTATACAGCAACAAGATAAACAGTAGAGATCAACCACTTTTATTTGAGTATTTGAAAGTAAGGTGTAAGAACTGGAGGAACCTTTTTAGTCAACTAATTAGGGAAAAACTACTTTACAGATCGATCTCTAGGTTTCAAATAGATTTTAAAAAACCTTTCTGATTTATTAAAAAAAAAAGCTACATTGGATACTTGTGCAGTCGTCTCTTCTTCATGCCCTGTTTTGGAGTCAATTGGCTGACACAAATGCACAATTCCCAGGATATATTTGGACGTTGTTGGCAAATGGAAAACTGGATTTCCAAGGAAAGTTGGACTCTTTGACTTCTGGGCATATTTCATAATTCTATGTGCATCGGCACATACTTCAATCCTTTGAAGACAACATTGTTAATTATTTACTAAGATTTAATTTTGAGGATAATTTTTTTTCTTTTTAAAATCTGTCATAGTATAGAATGATATTTAGGTGTGGAATTGCGCCTGACATATCAGGTGTTAAAACCTCCTCTCAGTACAGGTTTGGTGTTCATTTGATCTTTACAGATGTGTGTGTTTGCTGGATTTTGTGTAGTTGTTGTAGGACACGAATTGTCCTTTTTGAGTCTGTAGATCATGAGTCTCTTATTTCTGCATTAACTTTTGAGCAAAATAACACCACATCCTGTTACTTTAAGAGATTTTACACATTTTTTGTTGCATTTATGTCTCATCTGACCATCCAGCAATGTCTTAGTCATTCATCTTTATTTTGTTGTGTTTGAAGATGATAAATGAGAAAGTTGGAGGTGCAGAGGGAACCAAACTTGATGAAGATTTCAAGGAGCTTGAAAGGGTATGTAAGAACTTCCTGAGCTAGATCAAGTAAAGCCTTATGTTGTGTACTTTTCTCATTGTTTGAATTATTAGACGCGTTATCTCAGTGGCTGTAAAATGCTTTCTCCTACCTTGTGTCAACAGAAAGCAGACATCACCAGCAAAGCTATGCTGGAGGTGATCAGTAAAACAACAGAATATCTTCAGCCCAATCCAGCAACAAGAGCTAAGCTTACAATGCTCAACACAGTGTCCAAAATCAGAGGCCAGGTAAAGAGTCCAGGGTACCCGCAGCCTGAGGGCCTTCTGGGAGAAGCCATGTCGAAATATGGCCGAGATATGGGGGATGACACTAACTTTGGTAAGTTTCACACAGCAGTTTGAAATGCCTCTTTCGCCAATAATTTGCAGTGAATTGTATTTCCAAATAGCACAAGCACTTGCAAACAGGCTGAAGCAGTTTAGTTGCCTCTTATCAGATGCCAAGAGGTGGAACAGAAGCTCACCTTTGTAGAGTTCTCACCCGTTTAACACACGATTTGTGATCATTTTTCATTTAAAACCATAAATTAATGCTGATTTAAAAAAACAAAAATCAGTGTAATCTTGGGGTAAAAAGGACCATCAGTCAAAAAGGCCAGTTTTGATGCTTTAAAAAATAAATAAATAAATACGTTATTTAACCCTAAATTTTGGAAAAATTCTAATTTGACTGGTAGGCTTCCAAAGACCTTGGTAGATTCTTTTAAATCAAATAAAGATATTTTGTTATTTACTTGTTACTGTTACTGACCATCTCTTTCAAAGTTTTGTGCCTTAAACATAAGTAACCACATGTTCAAATTATTGAAACAGTAAGGCACACACACACACACACACACACACACACGTTATTCTCCTCTCACAACACATCATTATTTAAAAGGTGTAACTGCTCTATGTAAAAAAAATGAATACGCAAACATGCAAAGGAGAATTGGTTCAACGAGGAACCAGAAAACACATGGAGATGTTAGCAGAGAACTGCTTGTTTTCTTTTATTTGGCTTTTTCCAAATGTACCGGCTCATCTGTGGCAAACCTTCAGTTGTTTTATGCAAAGTTTCCTGGCAGGAAGTTTTTTCCGCACATTTCTCAAACCGAGGCTGCACAGTTGTGTAGTGGTTTGCGAGAAGGCCGTGGTTTAAATCCCAGCTGAGTCTTTTCCATGTGGAGTTTATTGTTTCCCAGCTTCCTCCCACTTTCCAAAAAGCATCCTTCATTCATCGGTTGTTTGCTGACTCTTACTTGTCCTTTAAGTGTGAATGTGTGTGGTTGTCTCTTTGTGGTGAACTGTTGAGGGTGTGCCTCACCTTTCCTCAGCAGTAGCTGGATAGGCTCCAGCATCCCTGTCAGCCTGAACAGGGTTTGGCGGTAAAAGCTGATATTTCCCCTGGTGTTTGTTCACATATGCTAACTTAAGCCAAGCTGTTTTTATTAGCCTGGATAATCAGGGATGTCTGGGCTTTTCTGGGTTGGACAGGACTGGGCTGTTTTTAGGCTTTTCCCTATCATCAGTATCTTCTACATGAGGAAATACTGATGTGCAATATAAGTGATGTCAGTACTGTGATGACAAAATGACTTGGAATACATAAACAAAACAAAAAAACAACTACTACATCATTTCCATTTCTCTGCAACAGTTTTATTTAAATACAAGTCAAGATAAATTATACTGCTAATGACCCACACCGGGTGCTCGGTGGCGCGGTGGTTAGGTAAGAAGGTCCCTGGTTCAAGTCCTGGCTGAGGGACCTGAACCAGAACATCAATGGGGGACCTTTCTGTGTGGAGTTTGCATGTTCTCCCCGTGCATGCGTGGGTTTTCTCCAGTTACTCTGGCTTTCTCCCAAAAACATGCTTCATAGGTTAAGTGGTCACTCTAAATCAGGGGTGTCTAAATCCAGGCCTCAAGGGCCGGCAACCTGCTGGTTTTCCAGAAACCCTGCCTCATCTGCTGTTGATTACCTGGATCAGGTGTGTTTAGCCAATAAGGAGCTTCAACGGCAGGTTGATTGGAAAACATATATTGGAATTGGACACCCCTGCTCTAAATTCTCCATAGGTGTGAATGTGTGTGTGATTGTGGCCCTGCGACAGACTGGCAACCTGTCCGGGGTGTCCCCAGCCTTCGCCTGAAAGTGGCTGGGATAGGCTCCAGCAGCCCTGTGACCCCGAAAGGAGAATAAACTGATTGGAAGATGAATGACCCACGTCTACAAAGGAGGTGGGCATCTAACATAAAAGGGGTCTGTCCAGTTGGTCACATGTGTAAAGGTTTTTTTCAATCCATTTACTATTTCAATTTACTACTTTACTTTGATTATTGGACGACATTGTAATTAAATTACTTTACTCATAATTCACTGGTGTAATAATGATGACACAAAAATAAGATACAATATAATATATATAGTCTATACCACTGCTGAAAGTGAGAAAAAACAGTTGTGCCAGACAGTATCTATTAAGTTAGATTCATATCTATCAAATGTGAAACTAAACCAGGCTTTTGGAAACACCAACTATTAAATGCCTCCAGCAGTTTCTTTCTCCTCAAATGCAAAAAAGTCATTCTGACCAGACGAGGCACGGTGCTTAAACCAGAAAAAGTCAATGCTAAAAATCTAAAAAAAATAAACTACAATTCAACATTTTACTCTAAATGTTTAGGTTTTTCCTTTTTAAACACAGTAAAAAAACAACAACACAAAATGCAGCAATCACAGCACAAAATAGAAATTAAAATGTACAAAACAAAAAGAAAAAACTAACAACAAGGTTTAAATTAATCGTGGTAAAACTTTAAAAATACTAAGTGTCTCATCTTTTTGAAGCTCTTCTGGTTTCTTCAGTCATTGATCATCCTGTTTTGGAGAAGATTCTCACTGTTCTCAGTTCTTTTAGATTACATTATTTCTTGCAGACTGTAAATCCTGCCTTTTGTGTTCTCCATTAACGTGAAATGGTTCAGGTGTTGCTTCTTTTCCTGCTGTCACTCATTTCCTTTATGTTTCTGTGTGGGTGTTGATTCTTTTTGTTGCACCTGTCTCTCTGTCGTGCACAGTTCTGCGCTGCTGCAAGTTTAGCGCAAACTCATATTGACGTGCCGCTTAGGGGAAAGAAAAAAAAAAAAGAACGGGTGAAAGAATTTGGAGAAAAAAACTCCGGCTCGTGTGGTTCTCATCAAAGAACCGCTCAAAGAATCGTTTCAGTCACTGTACGGCGCGGGTCTCTGCTCTGCTGCTCTCCGTCTCATCTTTAAGCCATCAGACCTTGATTTTAAGTGATGCCTGTCTGTAGTGACTACTCTCTGTCTGCATTAGCATTAGCCTGCACTAGTTATTCCATTTTTTTATTTATTTATCTCAGTTTTGTTTCATTAAACCGAGAGAAAATATCACAACCTACAAAACCTAAGTAACAAAGTAACGAGGGTTTCTGTAGTCCAGTAATTGTAATTAAATAGCAAAATTTGAACTGTAATTTAATTACTTTACTCTCCTACTGACAAAAGGAATTAAATTACAGTAATGCATTATTTTGTAATCCGTTATCGCCAACACTGATTTTACAGTTAATGCCGTCTTTTGTATGTATGTGTATGGATCAGGCTGATACTGTGATAAATGTTCAATTCTATTGTGAGTATTTTCAGACACAGCACTGATGTAAATTCTTTGTAAACAAAGTGAAGCCATGGATCACCTCTACATGGCTCAACTCTTTGTGGCTAAGCAGTTTTGATGTTTTGACACAAACATAATAGATGAAGAACTCGACCATGTTAAAGGTTTTAAAGGACCTGTTCCATGCTTTTCTTAAGCCTTTTATAGTAAACAAAATCCATGTTTATGATCATTTATTGCTTTGGCACTAAAAATAACTTTTTTTTAATCAAATATTTGTTATTTTCGTGAGTTCTTTTCCTACCCCTGAAGTAAGACAACTCGATCTCCGAAACACCAGCCTTTGCTCCTTGTGGGTGACGCTCAATTCATGACGCCATCCTAGAGTCAGCAGCGTGTCTGCGTCTCCCCCACGAAAACAAACAACGTCCGAACTTTTGCAAAGATGGGCATATTGTGGATATTAAAGGAAAACGTTTAGCCGAGCACCGCTAGCTCGGTGGAGAAAGTGGGTGCAGTGCTGGCAGCGTGGACTCTTCCAGGAAGGGGCTGTTCTCAGAACCCGCTCGTTTTTGTGGATTGGGAGGGGCTGGTGCTCACAGAGCACCACTTTGGGGTTTCTTTTAGTGGAGAATGAACATTATAATACACTTAAAAACGTAAAAGTTTTTATTTTATTGATAAAGTTTTTATTTTGTATGGTACAGGCCTTTAAGCTCCAGTACGTCTCCCTATAGCATTTTTGCTGGAGGACTGAGAAGGCAGTGAAATGCCATGCATACAATAATGTTATTAGATGTTTGTGTCTCAAAATATCTAAATGGCATTTATTAAAAAAAAAAAAAGAAAAAAAAAAGAACATTTCTTCAAACATAAAATTTATCAGAGGATTTGCCTAAGTTGTGATAGAAAACATCAAATTCTTCCTCATTTAATGCTCCTAAAGGTAAGTGTCTGGCAGAAGCTTTAGCTTCTGGGACAATGGTCGGCCTGTGTTAGAGAAGGGAATGTCGTGAACTGCAGGTATTTTTCTGCTGACTACTTAAGTAAAGATTTGCTCATTGAAATCAGCGTCAATCACGTCACTCCATGTTTATTTTCAAACATTTTTCTGTGTGTTCTTCAGGTGGGGCTCTATTAGATATTGGAGAAACGATGAAGAGGATGGCTGAGGTCAAGGACTCTCTAGACATTGACGTGAAGCAGAACTTTATTGACCCACTGCAGGCAGTTGCTGACAAGGATATCAAGGACATTCAGGTAGATCCAGTCGACTCCTCAGAGGGTTCACCTTTTACTTACTTGGATACAAAGCAGATAAGATGCTTGCATGTGATTTGTTTCATCTATGGCACAAAGAGTTTCACTCAACCATCATGAGAGGTGCCCTGCTCAAATGTCTTCTGCATTACTACTCCCAGCACCACCTCAAGAAATTGGAGGGCCGCCGTCTTGACTATGATTACAAAAAGAAGCGCCAAGGTAAAATCCCAGATGAGGAGATCAGGCAGGCCCTGGAGAAGTTCCACGAGTCCAGGGATCTGGCTGAGACCTCCATGTATAACCTGCTGGAAACTGATGTGAGTGAATCCAAACAAGTCTCAACGGTCAAATGGAAACCTGGAATGTGGTGTTTTTTTTAAAGAGTCTTTATATACTAATGTTCCTATAATTTGTTTGTTTTTAGTGAAAGAAAAAGTCACAATTTAAATTTTTTATAGAGCATATCACACTAATGTACAATCTCTCGAAGAGGATCATGACATAACATTATGGGGAGGCTGTTTGGTAATGCCTTTAAACGTGATATTCCTGTTGACAAAAACAATAATAGTGTACATGTAACGCATGTTATGGTTATGCATTAATGTAGTTTGTTAAAAAAAGTTTGGCCTAAAGTCAGAATTTAAGGGCAACACTCTTGGTTTTCATGTTTTAAATGCCATAGAAGCTCAGAAATATGAAGGATTCTGTTTTTTGTTGAAAAAAAAGTTAGTTCCATTCTTTGGCATGTGTTGGAAATCCTTTTGTCTGCAGCTCCATTAGTTAACCTTCTAAACATAGTTCTGTTAGTCAGCCGACATGCCGGGTTATTTTCCACAGCAAGCTGGTCCAACCTGCTCACTCCTGTATGTTTGGTTTTCACGCCTAATCTAAAGCTATTTGAAGCTGGAATGACCCTCCGATATTGGGATAAACAAACGCTGTTACATTAGTAGAAGAGTTCACAAAAGCATCAGTCTTCCTGTTTTCTTTTAGTCTTGCATTTTTGTTGTTTGTGTGCGTCTAGGTGGAGCAGGTGAGTCAGCTGTCAGCCTTTGTGGATTCTCTGCTTCAGTACCACCAGGAGGCCACGCAAATCCTGCAGGAGCTCAACGGCAGGCTAAAAGAGAGGTCCGTATTTCAACTGTTTTTGCAAAAGCAACAATTGTATCATTTAATTAGCTTTATTCTAGGTTAAAGGTGAGTAAGTTTAGCTTTTAAATAACACATTTTTCAAACATGTAATGCAAGCTGACATCAAACTGTCAGAGTGAGAGAGTTCAAACTGTCGCATGGAGCCTGAGGGGTTGTCACTTTCAAATCAGCTGCAATGTTTCACAGTTTTGCAGTTTGACCATGAAAAATGATTAAAAACATTTCTGATTGCATCATTTAAAATAAGCTACCAAATTATTAACTTCCTATATGAGATCTAGATCAACTGTATTATATATTACAATTCTGAACCACCACACCTTCATTACTCGATTGTATGATTGATTTTGTTGGAAATTCTTGGCTTAAAATTGATATTAAAATGTGTTTTAATATGATTTTAAAAATATATATTTATATAGTTTATTTTTTTAACACTGTAGTTTATAGCAGTGTTTTTCAACCTTTTCTGAGCCACGGCACACTTTAACCTTAAAAAAAATCCCGCGGCACACCAGGATCCAAAAATTAAAAAAAAAACACACACACACAAAAAAAGGAGAAACTCATAGTCTGTATTGATCTACAGCCCCTCCACAATCTCACATGCATTTTTGAGATAATTGTTGCAGAAAAAGCTGGAAACTGCAGCTGTTTTTTTCTAAAAGATGCAATAAAAGTTAAGTTAGAAGATTTGAAAACAGTTTGATGTGTGTTCGTTGGTTTCAATGCGTTTAACAACAGATCTTGTGCGCGGTCATTCTCACAACCCAATGCATCATGGGAGATGTAGTGCATTAAACGGCCGGTGGAGATCGCGTCTCTGCGCTTCATGGTTTTGTTCTCTTTTTCCACGGTCTGATACCGGATTCTGTGGAAAGCTACACCGCTAAAGACGAGCTTTAGCTGGTATTTTTGTTAGAACTGAGCGATTTTACGAGCTAAATCGGGACAAGGAAGTGAAGACTTTAACCACTTCTGATTGGGCAGACTGATGACATGTGATTAAGCCTTCAAGAATGATTGGTGGAGACAATTAAAGGGGCGGGACTTTTACAAAATACAGCCGGAGCTGCAGCTGAATCGGGGTACGTCATTCTTATCAAAATGTCTTTAATAAAATAAAATAAACGCAAACAAAAAAGTATTTTACGATCTTTTATATTCCTAACTCCTCAGTGTTTTATCAAGTCCTGTTTGGATGAACAGAGAGCTGAAATCCTGGAGATGGAAAATGTTTTTATATCAGTTAATGAGGGCAATTCCCACGGCACACTTGACCATCTCCCACGGCACACTAGTGTGCCGCGGCACACTGGTTGAAAAACACTGGTTTATAGTATGTTGAATGAAAAATCTCCAAATGATTTGAGTCGATTTCAGAGCATTTTAAGAGTTTTATTTTTTAGGTAAACTAAATCAATTCCATTTGACTATTTTTAGAAGATGGACCAAACATCCCAATGGACTTTATTCATCGATTTTTAAGAATCCAGCTACCAAACTGTCTAGAATACTATTTCACTGGGTCATGCTTGTGTTGCCCTGAATTCTGTAAGACTTCTGATTCTGTGCAGGGTCAGTGATGCTCAGTCCCGTCCAAAACGAGAGATGCCCAAAAAAAGACAGCAGTCCTTTGAGTACGGACACGAACAGGATGACTCAAACGGAGGTTATCCACTCGCTGCCATAAACCCCCCAAGTTATTCTGCTGGTAAGTCTGTGTGTCTGTCTTAGAACGCCAAGCGTTGCACATCTGCCATTTTTATGACACATGTATGTCCCTTTGCAACATAAAGCCGCCCAATATCCGTCCTTCCAAAGACCGTCTGTCAAGAGGAAACCAAGTGAGTGGACAGAGATGAGGGCTGGGTGTGACTTGCAGAAAGATGCATTTTAACACTCTCATTCAGACTGTTGCATCTCAGTGATGGATGGGTGGATCCTTGTTTTTGAGTCTTTTACTAACATTGTTTAACCCTTTAACACCAGTGACACCTAAATACCACACAGTCTTTGATTTACCGTAACTCTTTTGCCCTTTCCGCGACAGAATCAGCTGATAAGTTGATTGCATGAGCATTTCCCTATGGTAGAGTGATGTGTATCAGGAATTACGTTAATTGCATAAACGGTTGAAGATTGACGGTAGTCTAAAGAATGTAGACACTGGTGTTGAAGAGTTAAAACGTGTTTACCAGCTGAGAATGTAATATGGCAGAAGACTGCAGATGTATGGAAATGTCAGCTGACTTCATTGGGATCGATTTCTAAACAAAAAAAACTATTATTGGTGCTGAATTTCATATATCTGACAGCCTGTTTCCTGAAACCTCTGAACCTTGAAGATCTTGACCAAAAAGATTTTTTCTGATATTATCAATTAGATTTTTAGCAATAGATCTTTGTGTTCAGAGATATTCTATATTAACACTATAATGGCAAATTCATAAATCATAACATTTACTCTTTTTACACAAATCAAGTTCTGTTGAAATGTCCCTGTGGAAGGGGGGCATTGGAATAGACCATCAAATTAAAGACCCACTCCGATGAAAATGGTGTTTTTAACATATTCTCATCGTATTTTTCTCATGAGGGAGGACATATATAAAGAAAAACCTTAAAAATGCATTTCTAAGTATTTCTTTAATTAAATAGTTATTTATTAGGAGCAGACGCAAAACTGCTGTTGGAAAAAGCCTGTAGCAATGACATTAAGCTTCTACGACAGGACACAAGCTCCCTGCTTTGCACCATTCTGATGCATCCACCTGCAGACAAATAGATCCATGTACATCTTAGTTTTCCTCGTCTGAACTAGAATCTGGCTAAAACTAGATGGCTGGATAACTCCAATATTGCTCGCCATTTTTGTTGCACCTGTATTCAATTCAATATTGTTTATATAGCCCACTATTACAACAATCGTCATCTCAATACTGGTAATTCTACATTCATCAAAACTCCTAAAAAAAAATTTGATTCCGGAAAAAGAATATTAAACCTCAGTGATGTCTGGTTTCTTCAGTTCAGTCCTGGTTAGAGGTAAGATCTTAAGCCCGAGCCCGAGTCCGAACCCACCCGACCTTGAATTTCGGTCGGGTCTGGTTCTAAGTGAAAGTCAATTACGTTCGGTCGGTTTCGGCCCGGGCCTTCTCTCTCAGCTGACTTTTTTAATAAATATATTGTAATGTCTGCAAAGAAGCTCCCTTAGGCGGCGTGTCAGCAGCTCTTATTAATCCTGGAGTCCGAACGGTTACCGCACGAACCGAAAGGCACAGCCAGCTTCTTCTTACTCAGAGGGAGAACGTTCCCCTAGCGCACACACACGCACACACACACACAGGTAGACCCCGCCCCCTCCAACAGTCACCAGCCCACCGTTGATTGACATACACTGTGGTCCCGCAACTGGCAGAACGAGGGGGGGCGCCGGCCACCCGCAGCGTGTCGTGAACGTAATCTTCCCTCCCCAAGTCCGCATCTATTTTGTTTAGGGATCCCTGATATGGAGCAGCAAGAAGTCAAGGAGAAACTTCAGACAGGGGAACTGAAAAGGCAAACGCGCACCGCCGCGGCTGCAGCATTTCCCGCGTAATGAAGCGAGTGCTTATCATCCAGATCTCTCTGTCACTCTCTCTGTCTGGCCTCTTATTCTGTGTTCCAGCGTTATTTCATTGATCAAATGCATTTGTCATGGAGAGATGAGCCTATGCTCAGCGCTTCCAGCGGAACTCTATGCCACAACAGTAAGCTTATACGCGCGCGGCTGCAGCGACCACTCTCTGTTAGAAAGAAAATAACTTTATGATCATAAAAATATTACATCGCTTGTCTGATCCTAATGGGGGAGATCCCTCCTTCATATTTTAGGAATGTTTTAAGCCTAACTTTGAATGTAATGTTAGGTTGGGGTTTTGAGGGCTGTAAGCTAGTGGAAGAGCATGTAAACCGATGATGGATGTTGGGAAATGTGGGTGGGCTAACTCTATGGCACCGGTTCAGCCCACAATTTATAGGCGAATTTCCAATGAACTACTGCCACTCTGTAGAAAGGATGTCCTACAAAACAATAGGTTTTGGATTTGAGAGGAAAAAATACATAGTTGTAATTAAAAGCCCAGAGGGAACACTTTTACAATAGATTAAAAGATGATCGGAGTGAGACTTTAAAACAAAAATAAAAACTGTAACAGAGGAGTCAAATGTTCTTTTCATGGCTGGACTGCTAGTCTCTGCTAACATGTGTCTCTTTCTGCAGCAGAGCCATGTTGTAAAGCCATGTACGACTTTGAGCCGGAGAATGATGGAGAGCTGGGCTTTCGTGAGGGGGACGTCATCACCTTGGTCTCTAAAATCGATGAGAACTGGTATGAGGGAAGGCTGCAAGGAAGATCTGGATACTTTCCCACCAACTATGTGGAAGTGATGGTGCCCCTGCCATACTAAACGGAATAAAGCAATAAAGAGAACGTCACTAAAAACCAATAGGATGATGGAAGTTTATAAACGCCAACCAATAGATGCTGTTTTTTTACTGCAATGAAAGTGGGGGGAAAAAAGCAAGGAAGTGACCAAACCTTTGTGTGTTTGTAGCACAAGAGTACACAGGACTGTTCTGTAATGCATTTACAGTTAAGAACACATTCATTTTGAAGGGATGTGCATTAAGTGAAAGGGATTGCATATTGTTATAGGTGCATTTTAACATATCCTGAGTCTTTATAATCTTTTGCACCCATGCAACTTTGCACATTACAGCTCCTCAACCAAAGCTGAAAGAAAAATGACAACATATATGTATAACACTATTATTCAAGAGGTAAACCTTTATTGTTTGACTTGTGGTTTATGCAATGCTTCCCTTTTATACTGGAACTACAACATGATACTTTCACTCTCCTTTATCCTCATTTTTTTAAGCCTCACTATGATAGTTGTGTCTTGTTTATAAGCAACAAAGGAGGCTGCCTGTTAGGGATTGGAAACTCCTCCACTGCCATCTGCTGGTACTGTTCAACAGACCTGTCTTGGCTCATAAATAGAGTCAAAATGTCTCATTTCATCTGAATTGTGCTTAATAAATCATTATGGATGGCTTGTCCCAATTTTGGGGGATTTTAAAGGCCTGTTATGAAATTGTTGTGGCTTCTCTGTACAGTTTTTGTCCACCAGCATTGAAAGAAGCAGCTTTGTTCCTTGGAAACACTACTTTGACGTTACATCTATCACACTATGAACTCCAAAAATGTCTTTTTAAAACCTTGCAATAGGTTTTACTACATGCTGAAAACATTTAAAAACGGTACTGCTTTAATTTATGGAAAGGCATGATTATTATAAATAAAAGAAATTCAACGTTTGACGATATATGCAATGGTTTCAACCCACCCCCACATTGTCCAGCTATAACATGTTCCTGGTGTTTTTCCCAGGCTCTATTGATGCTGCGGGCAGTGTCACTCTGTCTTTCAGGGCTTTTACTGAATTGTTTGTGTTTTTACTCTTCCCCCCTTAAAGTATGGAATGCCGTGCTTTGATTTGGAGCATGGAAATTAACACGAAGTGCGCTTGGCGTTCTTGAAGCGGTCTCCGTTTTCAGACAGAAACTCCTCCAGACACGATAACAGAAACGCTGCCTTACAGGGATTGTAATCTGAGTTTACAAACAAGAAAGGTCTGGTTTCAGTGCCAATTAAGCCTATTACTGGCAAACGATGTGCTGTCAGGCTTTGTCCTTTTGCCTAAAATGCCAACTTTCTCCTCTCCTGGTGATCCCCATGTTAGACCGCCCCTGCCCCACTCATCTCTCCCCATCTCTATTTAAACTGCAAGTGGAACCGACAAGTCTTCAAATGGGAAGGGCACCCAGGGGTGGATTGTGCCCTCCCCCACTACTCCTATTCACCACCTGCCCCCTCATCCACCCTCTCTCTCATTATCTGTCCCATCCCAAACCCCCAGTGGCTCTGAGGATCATTAGTCTGTGTGTGGAACTATATTCCACACATGCACCTTTTAGGGTTCAGAGTAGTGGGGGGGATTCAGGTGTGGTTTTAAATCACGGAAAAATATTATAATCAGGGAGTGGGGGCTCTGATTTGCATCTTTCTTTTAAATATTAATGTTGATTTTTTTTAAGGGGGGCCATCAATCAATCTGTGCTGCTGAGAGTCTGCAGCTGACATCTATTCTATTTCAGATCTCCAACATAATTGAAGTATTAACAGCCTTCAAGCTTTGTTCTGTCATACACATTTTTTTATAAAGAAATATTTTGTGAAAACTTTTTAAATACAACTTTATTAAAAGCCTTCTGTCATGCCATGTCTTATTTTTCTGTAATAAGCAAATAGTGGGTTTGACCTGGATTATCCACAGTGCGTGGATAATTACACTTGTGCCTGTTCTCTTGTTTTATTATGTATCATTTGCCGTTTATTATCTTGAATAAATGTTAAGTAACTTGCATTGGAGTGTCCTTTATTTTCACAAGTTTGATTTTTCATATAACATCTTTATCTTTCATCTGTCATGTTTTTTTTTTTTCATCTAATCCCCCCCTCCCTCCCTCCTCACACACGCACACACACAGTCTGCGTGTGCGCAGACACAGCAGGCAGCTGCTGGATTACAGCCACAGCTCTATCACATCGGGGAAGGCGTGTCAGTCCCCGAATTACTCAGCGCCCCTTTGTCCTCAGTCGGTGCCCTGACAGCGACACTCATGGCGGCTGCACCCGTCAGGCAGCGCTCCGGTTCAGGGGGGGCCCGGGCGCAGCTCCCGCCCTGCTACTACGAAGGCTACCTGGAGAAGCGAGGGCCGAAGGAGAAGGTGAGGCGGTTCGAAGCGCAATGCTGATGCGCGCGCAAACTGTGCGCCACCATTCCCAGACAGATGTCAACTTCCTCGCTTGCTCTGTGATTGAAATGGGCGAGGCGAGCGTGGGCACCCACGCAGGTGGAGCTGCCGTTTGTTTTCTTTCCCTTGCAGACGCCGAAGGTGAGGGGAAAACATCGAGCAACCATTTACGCACGGATCACAGCGCGCGCCGGGAATCGAGGAATTCCAGCGGATGTTAAGCGCAGCTGTCAGCTTGGATGTTTGTGACTCTGGTTGTTGTTGTTGCAGGGGGGGGAAATGCGTGTCGTGCACAGAATACACGACACGCATTTCCACGCAGAATGAAGTGTTGACTAAAATTGCTCCAAAGACAGGTTTTTACAACTCAATAGTGTAAATTCTCACCTCCATGGTTGGTTTCAACTCCTCTGCCTGCAGCACATCATTGATTTGCCTCCAAGGCATTACATGTAATGTCCTAAAGGCTCAGGTGGAGTGTGCTGCTGCTGCTGCTCTCTTGTCAGATTGGTCACAGCTGAGGCTCACTTATTATCCATCTCCTGGGACAGGAAATGATAGAAACCGAAATTTCCAGCACAGATGTTGGAAAAACACCAATAATCCTCACCAATTCCTTTTATTCATTTTCTCAATATGCCAGGCGTCCAGGAGGCTGTGGACCTGCCTTTGTGGGAACTCCTTATACTTCTTCAATAATGCCAAGGACAGCCATGTAAGGGGTTTGTTTCTTCTGCATTTTGGGTGTTTTTTTTTTTTTTTTACTGCACTGATCTGAATTATCCTTCTATGTGTCACAGTACGTGGAAAAGATGGACCTTGGTGGGTTTGTGTCCCTGAAGGATGACAGCAGCCGAGACAGAAACCTGGAGGCTGCCAGGCTCATCCTCCGCATGAAGGATGGAGAAACCCGACTCACAGTGAGCCTGTCGTGCTAACATAAATCAAAGCTTGCCAAATCTCAGGGATCACAGATGTGTTTTTCTTTTTCAGGCACCAAATTTAGAATCCCGGGAGCTCTGGAAAGGTTTCCTCTACTCTGTCATAGATGTGAATATCAATCTATTTCTTAACTGTATTATCAGCTATTTTCAAATGTCAAACAATTATTGTTTGTTCCTTTTAATCACAGCTTAACGTCCCTACGAGCCTCACGTTGTTGCCGGGCCAGCTACAAATGTTAAAGGAGGTGGTAGACAAAGAGAGGTCCAGGCGGAGAACCCGCAACCCTGCACGAGCTCCTCCTTCACCCCTCTCGGTTCCGTTAGTGGGGGAGATTCCTGCGTAAGTTGTACGATTTTTGCCGCACACCTCCATTTAGCGTCTGCAATCGTCTCCATTTAGCGTCTGCATCAATGCTTCCCCATCGTCCTGCAGGTGCTTCCGTCCCGTGTCCCGCACAGAGGCTGAGGTCCTTCTGGAGAGGCACCCAGACTGTGGCAATATGTTGCTCCGTCCAGGCAGAGATGGATGTTCACTGGCTGTTACAACAAGACAGGACCTAAACGGGTAAATTCCTGTCAAACATCAGGACACTGAGTTGGCAAAAGAGCCCATATATTGTCAAAATGTTTGTTTTTTTGCTTTGTTTTTGGCTCTAGGTCAGTATTTAGGCACTACAGAGTCACTCAGAGAGACCAGGGTGGGTATATCATCGATGTAGAAAACCCAGTAAGTGTGCTTAGTTTACATTCTTTTATATTTGGTGTTATTAAGTTAACAGTATTTAGTGTTTTTAACATGTTATTATAGCATTTCTCCCATAATGGAGGTCATATATAAAGAAAATTAAGCTTCAATTTGCATTTCTGAGTATTTCTTTATTCAAATTGTTGTGAATCAGGAGCAGACAAAAAAATTCAGTAGGAAAAATACCGTATTTGTTATGCATAAAATACGCTAAGTGGGTCATCCATTTGCAGATGACTAGATCCATGGACGATTTTGTTTTCCTCACCTGAGCTGGCACGAGTAATAATAAGACTGAAATAATATTCTGCTTTGGTTATTTATGCAAAATGACTTTTAGTTCACAAAACTGTCTTCAAAGATCCAAAACACAGTTTTCCTTTACCTTATTTTTTATTTCTTTCACGTCTTCAGCAGCTTTAGTATGTCTAACTACCCAGCTCCACCCAATCCTTATTTATCTCTGTACTGAGCTGTTCATTTTTGCTGTGCATGCAAATATTTGCAGTCAGACCCCTAATGAGAATGGCCCTACCATTAAAAAAAATAAATAAATAAAACTTTCACACAGTTTATGAGACCAATTTATAAGTTGTTTTCCAGGAAGTCACAGGGACACAGGTTAGTAAGAATAAAGATGGCTGAAGTATTAGTGGAGTATTGTTGCACAGTGCGAATTTAAAGTGCAAACAGAGGTTTGTCCCTGCACTGTTTTAAAATGAAACAGCAAAATGTCATGTAAAGCTGTGACGAGACCTGCAGGACTGCTACATTCTTAGCTTTTGTTTTTGGCTTGCAGTGGTTTAACAGATAAAAAATACTTTTTTGTGCGGATTTCACTTTGCAGTGTTTGTAGTTACCACTTTACTTGGCTGATTACTGTCAGCCAGTCATTTAGATGAAAGATAGTACACCACTGGTACTTTTATGACGAAATTGTGGTTGCAACTGTAAAAAAAAAAAAGGTTTTGGAGATTTCAGGGAACCGTCACGAGGGAGATTCCCCACCGAGCGTTCCTCTGTCCTGTCCTCTCACTTTCTATACAGAAGTCTTTTTTTATTGGTTTGAAACGGATCCTATTCTTAAAGTCCCACCAATCTTCTTTTGATCTATTGTAAAAGTGTTCCCAGTGGTCTTTTATTAAGATTTTGCTGTTTTTAGGCCAAATAAAAAAATACCTGTCGTTCTCTAGGACATTGTTTCTGCAGAGCGGCAGGAGTTCATCAGGATTTAGTTGTGGGTGGGTCTGTTGGTGCATAGTAAGCCTTTCCACACTTCCCATCATCCCTTTGTTTAAACCTATTGTTTCCTCCTAGCCAGGACTCCCCTGAAAAAGAGATACTTAATCTCAATGGGACATTTCCTGGTTAAATAAAGACTCCTCCTGGCTTGAAGCCCCTCACAACCCCAACCCAGAAATTACTTGTTAAACAAAACTGACGAGCAATATTGGAGCTATCCAGCTCCAAGGAAAACAAAGACATACATGGATCTAGACGACTACAAATGGATGCATGGGATTTGGGCGGAGCAGGGAGCTTGCGTCCTGCCGATTGTAACACCTACATCACTGCTACAGGCTTTTTTCCAACAGCATTTATTTAGTCTGCTCCTGATTCTCCACAATTAGACTAAAGCAATACTCAGAAACACAGTTTTTAATCCTAAATTCCATTATATATGTCCTCCGTCATGAGAAAAATGCAAAAAAATCACATTATAAAACACCCAAAACAGTTTTCACCGGAGTGAGTCTTTAACAATATTGAACTAATGAAACTTCCCTTTAAAGAAAAATATAGTATCATAGGAGCAATTCACGTTGAATCTTGTGTCTGATCAGAGAAAACTAGTTTTAAAAATGTTTTTAACATTTAAATGTGTCACCATAATAATATACTTAAAAAATCAATATGTATGAAAGTATTTCAAAGTCAAAAGTCAAAGTAACTTTATTGTCAAAAACTACAATATTTTACACATACATAATTTTACATTTCATTTTCTCTTCAGCTTCAGTTTTTACTTCAAATTGCACAATAAAACAAACTATAAACTATAAATAGTAGAGGCAATAAATAGTATAAAAATATAAAAATGAGAGGAGAAAATAAAGTGACTGTAGTTTAGTTCCTTGTTTAACTAAAAACATTTTTTTCAACACCAATCATAAACATGAGGGAAAATAAATGTCACTCTTATCTAATGATACTTACCAGTTATCTTTTCTAACAATAATAGAGCTAAAAAAAATTACATATCAAATATTTTAAGTTATGCATTTCAGAATAAAACATAGTTTGGAAGTGACAGCTCTTCAAAAGTGGCCCTGTCCTCATTTAACAGTCAGCTTTATATTCAAATTTCATGGCAACACCCTCTAGCAACAGTACAAAAGTTTAAGCATTGAAAAGTCTGTAATACAAACTGTATTTCTTCTTTTAGATACCCTGTGCCACACTTCATGACGTCATTGACGCTTTGGTCGAGAAGACAGCAGGAACTCTGCAGCCGTTCCTCCTGGAGGAGCCTTATGAGGAAAACATTAGTGAGCACTCCTCTTTTTTTTCATCCGTCAGGTCTCATCCTCACAGTCTGACGTTATCAATTGTTTTCGTTGTCAGCATATGTCTCCGCCAACGATGAAAATGGAGAAAAAATTCTGCACACTGCCCCCATCAGCCCACTGCCCAAAGCCCCTGCCCTGCCTCCAAAACAAGGTTTGTCCCAATCTTATAAATATGCAGACAGAACCTAACCTCATCAATGAGGGTTACTTTCATTCCTGTGCAGATCGCTGGTGCACTAGTCCGCTGTCCAGGTCTCCAGCACCAGACCGTCGTATCCTCACCTCCTCAGTGCCGGCCTCGCCCACCAACCCGATGAGGCGGCTCATCCACTCCCCTTCACCTCTCACACAGAGTAAAGTGCTTTCTCAGCTTCTTGTGCTGCCGTCAGTTTTGTCTAAACCTAACACAAGACTCTACCGTTTCTTCCCAGCACTCAACGAGGAGCTCAAAATGACTCTGGAGAAGAGACGAGTCAGTCAGGACTAGATTCTCTCCATCCTGACTCTCCAGTGCCCTACGCAGACCTGCAACAGTTTCATTGTGTTCTCATTCTGTGCCTTGTTGATGGAAACTAAGTGACAAAAAAACACAGCACCTCCTCATTAGGTGGTGTTCTGGGATCCTTCTTTTGGTCTCATCTTGGAAGTGAGCGAAGAGACTTCTTATCAGTTTGCAATTGGGTCCTGCAATTTCACAAAACTGTTGCCTGGCTGGATGAAGCAAATAAGTGTGCTTGTCCCCCTGCACAAAAATGTTTACAAACTGCCTCTCAATTTTAATGCACCAACAAAACCTGTTCAAATTTTACTTGGGAAGCTCTGTTACATACCAGACCACCAGCTGAGGCCGATGTTTTCCTGTCTGAGCCGCGGTCTGTGTGCTAATGTGAATCTGAAACACTGGAGAGCGCGTGAACAAACAAACCACGGAATGCCAGGATCAACACCAGAGCGGCAAAGCCTCACCTGGAGAAAAATAATCAAGACACTCTTTGGTTTCAGCACAAACATTCTTGTTTATTTATTTGTAAAATAACTGGATGGAACCTGGAATTCATCAGAACTGAAAAACTGCACAATTTTCTCCTGCTGCTCCAAACTGTGATTTACAAGGAGATGTTGATGTTCATTCACTGACACTCTAAATGTGCGTACGTCTGGGTGTTTCTGCTAACGTAAATGTGCAACTACATGGTGCTGCCATTCACCAATACTCACGCCTGCCTGGAAGTACTTTGTGTTTTTCCTGCAGAAGCCTTGAAGGAGTCTTCTGTTGTTATGACTCCAAATCCAAGCCTCAAACTTCATCAGCACATTCCAATTAGGGCTCGAATTTCCCAGCAGCCTCTGTGCAGTTGACCTGACTTGAATTATTGCAGTGTTATGTTATTTCCCACATTTCAGCCTAACTGGTGACAGACCTAAAGGTGCTAAAGAGTACATTTTTATACAGTCAACTTTGTTTTCTGAGCTGTCCTTAAAGATCAGTGTGAAAACTGTGAACTCCTATTAGTGTCTTCTTACAGCGAACAGTTTATTGAATGTTTGTAAATGATGTGTTGTGTCTGTCAAAGAATAGTGTTTGATAGATATTGACAGCATTAAAGTGTTTTGCATGGACCTTTTGAGACGGCCTTCTTACATGTGACATTTCTGCCTAAAGCTGCATGCGCAGGTGTGCAGAAGTGGGAGACTATCCAAATGTTTTTACTCAAGTAAAAGTGGCATCACTTATAGTAAAATAAAGAAACGAATGAAAAGGAGTTAAAATACTACTCAAGTTCTAAAATATTGAAGCCAAAAACAGCATACCCTACTTTTTCTTTGCCTGTTTTCTGAGGATGAAGACTTTACTTTGTTATCATGAGAAACATTTTCTCCTTATGATAGAAGACCTAGTCCCGAGTGACACACATTTATTCCAGCCTGCCCCTCTCATGCATCATTCTGTAACCATGCAGACAGCCTGACCCCCTCATCTGATCCCTGTGCTATCTATTATCAATTTCTTTCCAAAACTGTGGAAGAGTGACAGGGAGACAAAACAAAAAATATGTCAACTTCCAGTATGTTTAAACATAAAAGATGGAAGTCATTTTAATAAAAAAAATTCCAAATTTATTTACATTTTAACCTTATTTACAACCTCATTTACATTACTTATACTCTCATTTAGGTTTTGGTCAAAACTTATGTGTAAAATAAATTGTACAAACAAACAAAAATAGACAATTTAGCTCAATTACCAGGGGAAGAACTGATTACTTGCAAATCTATTCAACTAATAGTACATCCTAAGAACAAAAAAATGTCTACAGATTGCTTTTTAATTGCAACCTAAATGAGTATTTTTTACTTCTTCTTATCCATCTGTTCAGGTTTTTAAATATAGGAAAAAACAGATTGTACATTAGGACATATGTGCAATTCATGACTAGTTTTACTGACTTAGGATCTCGCCAAAAAAATGGGAAAAAAATTGTCGCTGTGCAGATCTGCTTGATTATGTGAATAAAAAAAAAAACACTGATCTTCTGTGGTATGCTCTTTAACTCTGGTTACAGTTTCAGAACTCAAACTTTTAACCATAGATTAGAATTTTCTTTAAAAACATTTCACTGAAATTATCCCAAAATTAAAACTTGGATCAGCTTAGGTTTTCAATCGCAAAAATCTTTGTCTCATTCAAAACAAAATTCAAAGCCTTTTTGTTACTAGAAGCACTTCTTTGTTTCTTGTGACAAACAAAATTCATTATAAAAGTGCTTAACAACTGGTTTGTGTTGGCTGCATTTGTATTTGTGGATGTCACAATAAGGATTCAGAAGTTTATTGAAAAAAATAATGTATCTTCCTTTGGCTGCTTCCTTAAAAAAAAAGAAACAAAAAAGTTTCCCATTTTAAGACAAAGTCCTTGTGAAGATTGTCAATCACAAACATTGATGTCCTTCCAAAAGACCCTAGTTTGAAAAGATCAGGAAGACGTGTTGGAGTGGACAATCTCTGGGGTGGAGCAGGGAACTTGTAGCTCTCCCACTGTAGCTTCTACGTCATAGCTACAAAAAAATGCAGTTTTTCAACCGCTTTTTTTCTTTTTAATTGTTGTTGGTGAGATGATCTGTGTCATGAGCGCCTGCTTCAGCAAATATGAACATGCATGAATGGAAAGAGCGGGAAGCTGATCCTCGAGCATGTTGCCCGCTTATGACTGCACAGCTGTATTTTGGTCACGTTTTTGGCGCCTATGGGGCTGCAATTTATAAAGTTATAAACTCAGTTTGTTGAATGATAACCAAGCAAGATCATATTATACCCAGACTTTCTTTCTGTTCGGCCAAATGTCAATGTGAAATGTGAACAAGTTTTAAAACGAATACTACAGCTGATCGGCACTCTATTTACTGGGGGTGAAAAAAGGAAGAATGATGCTGTCCAGTTGTGGACAATGTGTATGACTTTAGTTAGCAAACTAAAGGAAAAGTCAAAACGTTTAGTTTTGCATGCAATAAAAGCACCATGACAGAATTAACTTACATTAAGTTACTCACACCCTGTCTGATAATGTTACAAAAGATGAACAAGCCAAATTATGCTAATTTTGTTCATGTTAATGGTTGTGAAGTTGATGGTATTTTGTTCTGACGTAAACACTCCTATTACTTTAGGTCTGACATACCACAAATGCAGTACATTTTGTTTCATAGATGCAATACTATTTCAACTTTGACCTACTTTCGTTTTGCAATAATTTTCTGAAAAAACTTTTTTGAGTTAATACCAAAATATGTTTTAAAAAGCTAATTTACCTGCTGTTTGTGATTCATTCGTTCTTCTTCTAAACCCGTTTTAAACCCCGTCCCTTTCCGGGTCATGGGGCTGCTGGAGCCTATCCCGGCCACTGATGGGTGAAGGCAGGGGACATCCTGGACAGGTCACCAGTCTGTCGCAGGGCCACAAATCTCACACCCATGCACAATCACAATCCCATTTAGGGACAATTAAAATAACAAATTAAGCATGTTTTTGGACGGTGGGAGGAAGCCGGTGTCTCCGGAAACCCACATAGAAAGGTTCCAAAGGCTCAGGTCCTCCAGCTGGGACTTGAACCGAGGACCCTCGTGCTGTGACCATTGCGCTACTGTGCAGCTGTTTGTGAATTAAAAAGAATTTCAAATATACTGGAAATGTTTTTGTCTTTTTTTTAAAAAATTAGAATTCACATTATAGTTGGTGTTGCCACAGTTGTTAAGGAGAACATTTTTTGACATTTCATGTCATAAACATTGCTGTCCCCTAAACTAAAAAACAAATTACTCCGAAATGCAGCTTGACTTTACATTGTCCTCCATCGTGCGAAAAATGCTACAAGAAAATGTTAGAAACACAATGTTTATCTGTTTTTTATTTATTTATTATTAGATACACAGTCTAATTTAATTTTAAATGCTTACTTTAACTTCTCATTCAGGCTTTAACCTTATTTTCCTGTGGCCATTCTAGGATTTTTTTTTTTCCAATTTAAACTTAGATTTCTATCTGTAATTTGATTATTTGTTTTTACTTCATATTTTTAAAAGAAGAAGCCACAATTGAATTAGGTTTTCCTAGATTGCAGAAAACAGCGCGTGGCGGTGTTGCCTAGGTAACAGCTTGCCATTACCGAGTACGTCTTTTCTTCGTAAGATTTTGAAATCTCCGTGGAAGCCAGAAATAACAAACTGCAAGCAAGGTGGAGGTGTTTCCTCTTTTTTTTTTCTCTGCTCGTGTCGTGAGCTTGAATCGGCTCTGCCCTCTACCGTCTGACTGGAGCACCAGAGAACAATGGACGCGCTGGTCACAAGTGTCGTAGTCCCGCCGGTTTGAACGACAGAACGGAGAGATCCCGTGAACCCGCCGCGCGGGTTTGTCGGAGCCACCGGAGGAGCAACTTTAACAGAGGAGATATTCTGTCTACAAAAAGCCCCAGAGACAGAGGAGAAGTGAGTTTCCGAGAAAGAAACCCAAAGCTTTCCTTTCGGTTCACCTTTTCGTCACCTTTGTGCGCGTTTTCACCAAATTGACGTGCGGTGTAAGAAGCTGCGTGTTGGGGGAAAAAAAAAAAAAAAAAAGCAACCCATTTTTTTCTCTCTTTTTTTTTTCTAAAACAGGTGAATTGAATCTTTTACTCAACGTTTCCGCAATCTTGGGCGTGTCGGTGTGCAGGTAAGTTAAAGTTGTTGTTTTTTTTAAATCGGTCATGATTACAGTTAAAAACGATTTTCGTCAACTCTTTGACTAAAAAAAAGCACGTTTTAAAAATGTATTTAACAGTGTTTGGTTTAACACAGCACAGCTACAGTTAAAAAAAAGAGAAGATAAAACGCTCGTCGTTATTTCCTGTATATATAATACGTTGCAGATATTTCAACACATCTGGTTGGCACATTAATGCTGCTGCTGCTCACTCATAAGGTTGAGTGGAGCTGCCTTTGGGCTGTCAAACCTGCAGTCTCTGGCATGCCCCAGCTCATCTCCTGCATGTCTCTGTGCGGATTCTGGCCCCTCAGCTGTGCAGTTTTTTGTTTTTTTTTTAAGTAAGATTTGTTCTTGTGACAGCTCGATTGCAGAAAGTTGGAGCTTTTTTTCTTCCTTCCTCTGCATCTTTGCCAGAGTTCTCAGTAAATCTCTCTTTGTGTGTTGGAGCTGACATCCCTGCACCCTGCTGAATGCTTTTCATGGACCTGCATTACCATCACTATGGCTCTGACAGAATTACTGCTGCGCTGACTTTAGCTCCCTCCAGCCCTTCTGGCAATTCCTTTACTGTTTTTGTTATGTATTTTTCCAGCCACTGTTTCTCCTGGTGCAATCCTTTTTTTGGGGGGGGAAATTTCCTGTGTTATCTGCCTTTTCCCTCTCAGTTCTTACTGTTTTTTTTTTTGTTTCTCAGGTCCGTGCCATCCATCCCGTCATGGACAGCCTGCTGAGTCGGGCCAGTAAAGGGGCCAGTGCTCTACTGACGGGACAGACCTCATCTCATCATAGATGCCGCATGCTGCCCTTTATTCCTGTATGAGTGACTGTGTGGGAAACACTAGAGCCTACATTTATTTTGGATGAACAAAGGAGCCATGCATCTGCTGCTGTCCCTCTGTGTCTTTTCGCTGCTGCTCCCGACAGTAGCACTTGAAGAGGACTTGCCTCCCATCAGCCGTCCACGCAAATTCGTCCCCTATGATGGTGAGTGCTGCTGGTTTTTCTTCTGTCACCAAAAATCGAGGATGATTGCTGAGATGTGCATCTAAATCCTGTTCTGTAGGCAACAATGCCCTCCTGTTTCATGAGGAGGGAGTGTTCAACTACTCCACCATGCTTGTGAGAGAAGACCTAAACTTATTGGTGGTGGGTGCCAGGGAGGCACTGTTCGCTCTTGACCTCAAAAATGTCTCCAAGAAACACGCCTCAGTAAGAACACACTTATTTTAAAGAACATTGAAGGTATTCCTTTATCGTTTCTGCACAGCAGTACCAAGCAAGACTGTGTCTTCAAGCTGCAGTTCTTACACTTTTGTTCAGGGTTATATGGGGGGAACTGAGTGGGTGGAGGTATGAATCTGGTGAGGGAGGGGGGCCAACTGTGTGTGACTGTCCTGTGTTTTCTGTTTCTGTATATTTTATGAATATTTGATTTGGTTTAATGGAAAGCGCTTTGTGTTTTCAACTGGAATGAAAGACGCTATTGAAACAAATAAATAAAGTTGGAGTTAGAGTTTATGCGTGAAGAAATGGTTTCCTATACAGAGCAGACGGAAGTGGAGCTTTGTTGCTGGGAAGTCGTACTTTTTTCAAGTTTCAGTTGTTCCGAATTAGAAATGAACAGTTGTGTGTTCAGGTTTTATTTAAAGCTGCAGTTATATCCTCTTTATAAGCGCTGTAAGAGTTTGTGTGTACTGGTAGAGTTAAATTTAATAGTTAAAGCAGATCTGGTCAGCTGTGGTCTTTTTTAAGAGTGTGTATCATGAAAAAATAGTGGAAATGTTGAATAAAAAAATGTATTCTGTATTTTGATTAATGCAAGGTTTGCTTGGTTTTTGATTTTTAGGTTGGTTGATGAACACTGATCTTGCCTTTGTATTTTACACATTGAGGCAAAACTAGAATTCTTAGAATTAGTGTATTTGTATTTTCTCATAGTTTGGGACATTATAAATATTACTAATTAGTGATACAAACTTGTGATTGACAAAATTACTGCAAACATGATTAAATATTGTCACCTATTGAGGAGTGCTTAGACTGTGTTTAAAGACCCCTCTGATCATCTTTGATCTATTGTAAAAGCGTTCCCAGTGGTCTTTTTATTATAATTATGATGTTTTTTGCTAAAACAAAAAAATGTTTTTTTTTAGGGTAATACTTTCTTCAGAGCAGCAGTAGGTCATTAGAAATTTGCCTCAGAGTTTTGGCCAGGACCGTTGGCGCAGTTAACCTGCCCCTTCTTCCCATCATCCATCTGTTTACACTCTCTCCCACTAGCTTACTGCCTGTCAACCTAACATTAACGGTGCAACAAAAATGATGACCAATAACAGAGGTATTTAGCTAGCTAGATACCACGTGAGAGGAGGAAAACAAAGATGTACATGGATCTGGTCGTCCACAAGAGGATCCATCAGAATGGAGCGGAGCAGGGAGCTTGTGGCCCGCCGTTAGGCTCTAAGTCACACCTAAAAGCTTTTTACAACTGCATTTTTTCGTTTATTCCTGATTTACAATGGTTTGACCAAAAATATACTCAGAGGCACAATTTTACGATTAATTATTTTTATTTTTGTCCTCCATGATCAGAAAAACGTCACAAGAGCATGTTAAAAGCACCAAAACACAATTTCCATCGGAGTGGGTCTTTAAAAAAAGTCAGCTAACTGAAGTTAGAGCTTTAGCAGTGGTACACGTTAAGACAAAAGTCTTAGCTATAATTTACCATAACAGTTTGTTTATTTTTTTAGGTTAACTGGAAAGTCCCCCTAACTAAGGTGAATGAGTGTAAATACAAAGGAAAAAATCCAGAGGTTGGTCTTTGCTCCAATGCACTTTTTTTGGGGTCAAATCCATTTTGTTTTGACCTATTTGACCAATTAATTTTTTTATTTCTCTTCAGACGGAGTGTAAAAACTACATCAGAGTCCTGCACAAAAAGAACAATGGCAAAATGTATGTTTGTGGAACCAACGCTTTTGATCCGGAATGTAACTTACTGGTGAGGCACCTGTAGAGTAATTTCTCTATAAATTCTTTTGAAAATCATCATCGCCAGAGAATCAGATTTGAAATGTTGTTGATTGGTTTAGTCTTACACAAATGGAACTCTTACTTTGGCGGGGTCTGGAGAGGATGGCAAAACCAAATGTCCATTTGATCCTTACCAGAAACATGCCTCCCTCATGGTTGGTGAGTGTCTGTGTTCAACGATGGAACATTTTGAAGGATCTCAACATTTTCCACGTGTTCTAATGCCAAGTCTTGTGGTCTTCCAGATGACAGTCTGTATTCAGCCACTTCAGTAAACTTCCTGGGTACTGAACCCATCTTTGCTCGCAGCTCACCTCCAATGCGCACAGAATTCTCAAACTATTGGCTTAACGGTAAGGTGCAACTTCGCCAGTGCTCATAAGAATGGTTAAAGCCAAGCCAACATATTTTTTTTCCCCTCTTCTTCCAGAACCCAGTTTTGTATCCATGGCTCAGATACCAGAAAGTAAAGGGAGCGAGGAGGGAGATGATGATAAGGTATACCTATTCTTCCGTGAGATAGCTGTGGAGTTTGATTACCAGAACAAAATGGCGGTTTCTCGCGTGGCCCGTGTGTGCAAGGTAATGTCCATTTTGCTGATTCTGTTCTTTTATCTACTTACTTATGCATTCAGCTCATCTTTTAAGTTTTTTGTATCGTCCTTGCGTCCATTGATCTTCAAATCCATGCAGGGAGATATTGGAGGTGATAGAACTTTACAAAAGAAGTGGACATCTTTCTTGAAGACCAGAATTGATTGTCCCGTGTTGGAGCTCCAGCTGCCGTACCTCATCCAGGACACATACCTCTGGTGTGACCCAATGCAGGACTGGAAGGGCTGCATCTTCTATGCTGTTTTCACTCCACAGATGTATGTTTAGAGCTGTTTGTTTTGGAAGGAACCTATTACGTCAGACAGCTAACACTTGTTTTGTGTGTGTGTGTGTGTAGTAGAGGTACATCGGATCTTTCTGCAGTGTGTGCATATAAGGTGTCTGAGATGAGCAAGGTGTTTTCAGAGGGCAAGTACAAAAGCCCCGTCCCCATCGAAACGTCTTTTATCAAGTGGGTAACGTTTAGCGGTGAAGTTCCGTTCCCTCGGCCTGGAGCTGTAAGTCTACCTATTCTCTTGCTTTTATGTGAAAGTATAAAGATCTAACACTAACTTCTTTTAGAACCTGACGGCCTTTTGTACCCTCCCCTTCCTTGCCAGTGTATAAACAATGAAGCTCGTAAAGCTGACATAACAAAAACCACGCTTCTGCCGGACCGGACGCTTCAATTCGTCAAAGAGAAGCCGCTCATGGACGAGGCCATCCAGCCAATCGGAGGCAGACCTGTACTCGTAGGGAAGGGGGCTCCTTTCACTCGTATAGTAGTCAGCCAAGTGCAACCTGCTGATGAAGAGCCGTACCATGTCATGTTCATAGGCACAGGTAAATGGGCATTACTTTATCGTCTGGAAAAAATGTTTGGTGGAATTATTAGGGTTGTGTTTTTAAAAAGTGGCTATCTGAATGCAATTTTCAAAATATGGTATTTGCGGCTGGTGCTGAACTGTTTTCTTGGCCCCAAGGACCTGTAGGAAGGGGTTATTCGTAAATATGGGCGAATAACATCAGCCGTATTATAAATTCTGTCCATTTTAATTTAGAATTGAAGAATTGAGAATTTATGATCTTATATTTGTTGAATTAATGACAGTTTAGTGGGATTGTAGTGGATTGTGAATGTGTATTTAATGTGCATTAAAGTGACCGGTCACTGTGTTCATATGGAACTGTAATTTGCTTTTTGGTTTTTTAACAAAAGAGGCTGGCACGCTGCTGAAAGCTGTCAACTACAATGAAGAGGCCTTCATCATTGAGGAAGTAAAACTCTTCGAGCAGTCTGGACCAATCAAAATCCTCAAGACTTTTAAAGATAAGGTGACTTAAATTAAACTGATGGACTCTAAACTTGTGTTTTAACTATTTAAAAAAAACACTTTAACACAAATCTTTTTTTTTTTGGTTTTTGTTTGTTTGTGTATGTTTGTGAACACTCAGCTTTATGCCGGCTCTGATTTTGGAGTCGTCCAGATATCACCTGCTAACTGTGAAAGGTCGCTGACTTGTGAGGACTGTGTTCTCGCCAGAGACCCATACTGTGGCTGGGACGGTACTGATGGGAAATGTGTTTCCTTTTCAGACTCAAAAAGGTAAGCAGCTGTTTCTGTATAGACATGTCCGCTAAATGTTTTATAAAAATTATCTATTGTAATCCCATAGATTCGATTAGAGAATGGATGTCTGGTGCAAAAATGTTGCTTCGTGTGATTTCCTTTTTGTTGCAACTGTTACTTCCTGTAATCTGATAGATTAGATTATAGAATGAATGCGCAAGCAGCAGTCTGGTGCAAAATTGTTGCTCGTTGTGGTTTCCTATTTGCTGCAGCTCTTATATCCTGTTAAAGGTTTCTAGGTTAGGTGCTCACTATTAGAGACGCACTCTGATAGAAATCGTGTTTTTGACAGGTTCTTGTGGCATTTTTCGTTTTATGGAAGACATATATTAATAAAATGAGTTTAAAAATGCATTTCAGAGTTTGTTTTTCCAAATTGTGGTAAAATCAGGAATTAATGGAAAAAAAACGTGAGAAACGAGCAAGATGCTTTGTGTAACAGAGAGCTGCAGGAAGTGACTTAATACAGAGAAGAGCACATAGGAAGAGTTGTGGTTGAAAGCAATCGAGCAACATTAAAGTAACATTTAATTTTCTCTTCAGAAAACTTATCCAGAGTTTGAAAGAAGGAAATGCCTCTCAGTGCCCAAAAACGGGTAAGTTTTTATTCGACCTCAGCAGTTTGATCCTTGTCTTCACTGTGGATTGCCAAATTTCTAGGTGTGATTTTTGTTTTTGTTTTTAAACAGACCCTAAAAAGCCTGTGGAGCTGTTCATAATGCAAGGTGGGAACATGAGGCTTGATTGCCGATCACCTACTCAGCTAGCAGAAGTTCACTGGGAAAAGGAAAGCCTGGCCCTTTCCCCTTCTGCCCATTTTCACCATTTAGAAGAAGCGCTGCTCATTCTCAACGCTTCAGAGAGTGAAAGTGGTCACTATCGTTGTATCACTGTGGAGAAGTCCAAAACTAGCATTCACACGTCCACTGTGATTGAATACCAAGTCCAGATATACTTACCACGTTCTGAAATCAATCCCCTAGCCCAGACCAGTGGTCCATCTGTAACTGGGCTTCAAACTACTCTTGCCTTCTTTGTGATTGCTTTTCTTGCCCTTTTGGCCTGGAACTTTTATAAAAGTCACATACCTTTGCCTTGCAACACCAAAAAGAAGAATGTGGAACCCCAGCAGAACCAAGACCAGGAGGCGCCGGCAGCAGCAGCTGTGGAGAAGAAGCCTCTGATGTCAGAACCTCAGAACAACACCAGCAACAACAATCACGCCGCTGCGGTGAACGCACGCAGCGATGCAGACGAGGAAGCTGCTCCCAAACCTCGCCTTTCAACTTTGCAGTTCATTGACGACGAATCAGAGGCTTAGAAATCCAATTCTATGCTGTTAGGATCTAGCTGCTGTTTGGTTAGCATTTCTGGAACTGTGTGTGTCTCAGAGGCCTTTTAGTTTGGATTTAAACAGATCTTTTTTTTGGCCAGTTTGGTTTTACTGCTTGAACTAAGCCTGAAACACAGGTTTAGGTACCTGCTTGAGGAATCGGCATATAGCAGCATTCCTTCCCAGCTGTCTCAGCCTCTACACCAGGAGTTTGAAAAGTCATGGCTTAAGGGTCAAGTATTCCTTCTGGAGCTTCATACTGCTGGAAGACGTCTAATCCAGGTGACCACCAGTAAATGGGGCTGAGATGTTCCAGCCCTCCCAGTCAAAGGGCTTGTTTTCTGTTATTTTTCTTCCTTCGGTTTGTGATGTTCATGTTGATGCAAAGAACACTCCTGGTTTGGTTTCAAACAAAGCTCGGTGATTAAAACCAGGTGTGTTTGAGTGAGGCAACACTGAAGAGGCAGGACGCTGTGCCCTCAGGACCAAGGAAGACCTGCCAAAAAAAAAACGGAACAATCTGTGACCGCCTCAAGGCCTTCCGTCATTTTGTTTGAAAACCGTTGCAGGGTGTGTGTTTACTAGTTCTCTTTACATGTTTTCTTCTGTAGATCGATTTGCTGTCATTCAGCATGGAAACTCAGAAATGCGGGGCAGAACGTTCAGTTTGAGCTGTAAATATTTTGGCTTTTTTTGTAAGTTACTGTAAATATCAGCAGAGTTACAAGTTTGAAGCTGCACTTAAAATGCCAGTTTTGACCACTTTTTGCTTAAAAACAATTAAATGTTTGTTTTTAGACCTTTAACTGTTGATATTGAGTTTGCAAATTAAATTGATTTGTGAATTTAGTCTTGTTTTTGACACGAAAGGTTAAAACAAACTTTTCCTGTGTAAAAGAAAAAATTAATGCAACTTTCCTTTTGTGCTTTTTTTTAATTAAACTGAGCCATTTTTTTACATGTATAATTTACTTTTGTATTTAACAATTTTAATCTTTGTTTGATTTTTGTTTAATAAAACTGGCTTTAAAAGGAAGAGAATTTCAAATAACTTACTGAAAGCTAACATTTTTGCAGAAACTTTGCAATAAAAATATTGATGCCCACAAAAATGGAATCTTAAATCTAAAAAAACATCTTAAGTTTATTTTGTGACACAAACCAATTATAAAGGTAGAAGTACACAATATTAAGCTGTGAAAGATCTTTATTTTTTTTTTACACATTACATTTGCTGGTAACAATTACAGACTACAGTACACAAATTTCTAGCAGAAAGAGCAGTGGAAAACAAAACATGAATCATCCAGCCTGAAGGAGGCGCTGTGTAAAAAACCAGGCTTTGATCATTTGGTCAAGTGTTGAGTTTCCTTTATCTTCTATAACGATATCTTTTGAAGTGAAACCACAACTGGAAGATCCCGTTAGCAAACTGACATCGGAAACCATGACGGTGAGAGTACTCCCACTCCCTGTTAACTATCTTGAAAGCAATGTCCTCATAAGGAGGACCCGCGTGGAACCTCAAAATCCCAAAGTCTTTGTTGTCAGGACAGGGCTCCAGGAAGTACTGCGGCGTTGAGCGCTTGTCGATCAGGTCTGGGTAGAAGATGTTGAATTTGTAACCTTGGACGATCTTGGGCGGGGGGTTGTCAAAGTCGTAATGCGTCTGGTTGTATTTGTTCCACTCGAAGCCCGTGTGGACCCTGTTGAAGAAGCGGGGTTTCCTGGGGCGGTACTTGTCTGCCCACAGGTACATTTTTCCTGTGACTGGAACCTCCACGCTGAACTGAGCCTCGTCGGTGCCCATGCCCTCTCTGGCTCTTCGGACAAAAGCGTCCTCTGCACTTTCGTTGGCGTCGCCTGAAACGGAACAGCATTGACACAGAGGCCACACATCAGAGTTGGGTTCCACTGCACGCATGGACCGAACAGTCAGGACAAGTCAAATCCACATTTCTACAATGTTGGGACTAGTTGGGTCGTACCGGTGACTTGCAGCAGTCGGCGGGCTAACTGCAGCCTGGACGTGTCTTCCTCTGGTGTGATGGTGTGAGTGTCCAGTGGCAGCTCGGACTGGGTCAGCAGGGTGGGGCTGTATCGACCCGAGTCGTACTCTGCCTGACTCTGCTGGATGAGGTCCTCCTCCGTCAACACCGCCTCCACTGCTTCACCCTTCTCTTCATCCTTCCCTTCACCCTTCTCTCCTTTATCTTCATCCTGGCCTGCCGCCGCAGAGGTAGACGGACCCGGCCGCTCTTCCTCCTCTGCTTCTCTGTTTGTGACTCTCCCAAAGGAGGACGCAGACGGACCGCTGTCCTCTGCCGTGGCACCCCTTGATTGCCCTCTTGAATCCCTGTCAGAAAAGATGGAGGTTTTAGTTCTTCTATGAGCAAAAATGAACTCAGTGACAAAAAAAAAGGATCAAATGTTGAGATTCTAAATCACAGTGACTGACCCGTCCCCCTCATCCCTCGGTTCCTCTTTGATGATGGGAAACAAAGGTTCACTTTCCACTCCCTGTTCCTGTTTCAGCTTGAAGAGCTTTTGGCGCAGCACATCCTGGTGTCGCTCCCTCAGCCTGGACGAAGGAAGCAAACGCTGACTCCAACCGATTGGAATTCTCTGCTAATATCATCGGCACAGTAGCTGGGAATACATGCATACCTGGCTCTGGCCATGTAGACTTTAACTTGCTGTAACAGACTCTCCCAGTAACCGATGTCCAGATTGGATCTTCCAGCTCGAATCTTCGACTCGATGTTCAGGTGCAGCGCCTGCAGCTGACTGTACGTCTTCCCTTTGAACACAGTCTGAACGTCGGTACTCACCGCAGTGTTGATGCCCTCACGGCGATCACCTTGAAAGCAGAAAAATACATTCAGAATGGTACAAAACACTGCTCACACGTGTAAATGACTAGATCAGAGAAGCTTTAAGCCTGCTACACTGTACCAGGTCCTTTCCCAGAGGCCTCCAGTTTTCTCAGTTTGCTGATCTCATCCTCTGTGATAGTTGTCATGTCTCTCCAGAAATCCACATTCTTCCCTTGTTCCAGCTCCATGTACACCTTTACCACAAAATATTTTAAACACAGTCTAGAGGATTTGTTTTATCACACAACTACGACACAATCGGAGTGCTACCAACCTTAATGTCTTCTAGTAGATCATCCATATCTGTGACTGTTAGTCCATTCAGAAAGGTGTAGGGTTCATGCATCTCCACAGCCAGGTCATCATCCTCTGCACTGATGTACTTCGCTAAGAGGTCAATGGGCTTGGCACGACCATCACGAATTCTAATCTTGGACCTAAACGTGGACAGGTTGATGTCAACCAGAGGTTGACCAGAGGCTTATGAAAACATTCTCCAAAAAAATTCAGTCCCGCTCACCGCAGCTTAGCCTGCTGCAAGTGGAAGTTGTCCTCCTGCTCAGCCCAGGTTTTGAAGTGCTCTGCCTCCTTCTCCCTCTGCAGCATTTCCAGCTCCATCTCTCTCATGGCTTTCTCTCGCTCCCGCTCCAAACGCAACTGTTTCACCTAAAGGAACACAGAGCCCTGCATGTCAGATTGAGGATCGTCAAACGAGCTTCAGCATTTTGCTGCCAAAATTTCCGATACTCTACAAGATTGTCTTTTTTGGGTCTATTTATTTGATATTAAATCAATGCGGAAATTTGTACCTTCTGCAGCTCTCTGCGATTCTCTTCCTGAATTAGTTTATTCCTTTCTTTCAGCTCTTTTTCCCCGAGATGACCAATACCTTTTTTAACCAGAGCCTATAAAAAAAAAGGGTCTTAAAACAAGGTTATGAACAATATGAACAATAGATTTCAAATTCTTCAAAATAAATTTACTTTTTGCCATTTGAATGTGCCCAACAGGTTATTGTCTCCAAATGGATTGTCAGCATTGGTGTATCCCATGTACTCCTCACTCCAACCCATCTTTTCTCTTCTTTTCTTCTCCTTTGCTTCCTTCTTCGCCAGTCTTCTGGCTCTCTTCTCTTCTGGCGTCTCCAGAGCTTTCATCAACTCCTTCTTCTTCTTCCTCTCTTCTTTTTCTTTGAGGGCACACTCTTGATCAGACCCTGAACTGTCTGAAGACTCGGAAGAACTTGATCGCCGCCTCCTTCTGTCTTTGTCACTCCTTTCTCGCTCCTTTTCTTCCATCCTCTTCTGCCGCTCCTTACTTTTGTCTCTGCTGTGTTTTCTTTCACGTTCTCTGCTGCTGCTCTTCCATCTCTCTTTGTCAGATTCCCTCTTGTGTCCGTCTCTGCCCAAGCTCCTCCTCTCAGAACTTCTTTGTTTTCTCCTCTCTCTGTCATTGCTTTCATCAGAGGAATCGGACTTGGATTTGGATCTTCTTTTTCTCCGGTCTTGAGATCGTCCTCGGCGAGGCTCTGCTTCCTTTGTCCTCCGTATTTTGGGATCATCTAATCAGAACTAAAACAGAAAATATGTATAACTTAACAATGAGGTAATACTTTCAAATAGGGATGGGTTACAGGTTTCAACAGACAACAAGTAATCTACCCCTTTATTTACTAATTATTTAGGTAGGTAATGGGGTGACAAATAAAAAACTATGTATATATACTATACCATGAGAGGAACTACTTGACTTTGGAGAATATAAAATATAATAATAACATAACAAATAGTTAACTATATACTGTTGTGGAGTTTTTTGCTTTGTTTTGTTTTTCTCCTTTTTAGATTAGAATGTTAATTTATGTGTCGATGATGAAAATAATGTTTAAATATTAGTGAAAAATTGTTGCCACTATATATTTAAAATGTCCAGCTCACCTTGATGATCGGCCCTTCGATTTATTTCGCCTGTCGCTCTCGGAGCCACTGCTGGGTCCAGAGCGACGTCGATGTCGAGGCCGCCCTCGGGAAGGAGACCCATCGCTGCTGCTGGATCTTCCTGGGCCGCTTTTTCGTTTTTCCATAGATTTGCCGCGACCTCTTCTTCTGTCATGAGATCTAGAGCGGCTCTCTCTGGATTTATTTCGCCGATTTCGACTCCCGCTTCTGGATTTTGACCGGGATCTACGTCGAGATTTGGATCCCATTACGAACTTGCTAACAGTGCGGGGTCCTAAAGGCACTGTGTCGCGTAAATAAGAGGTAATAGCTTGAAACTGTTTACCATGAAAAATAAATATTGCACAAAAGTTGCAGCTGTCAATGCTACAAACTATTAATTGTTATTTAATATATTATTTTATATAAAATTTTAAAACATTAATACGGTAAAAAAAAAAAAAGAAATCTCCACAGTGCGCACAAATATGACGTCATGTTAGCAAGCATCATTGAAGTCTTTCAAATAGCAAAATTAATTTAATGTTTTGTTTGTTTTATTTTTTTAACAACACAAAACATTTCTAACAAATGATAATAACGCGACTTGAATGTATTTTTTCCACAAATGAGCAAAACGTTTTGAATAGTTGTTGAAGAAAAACACTTGGGTCCTTAACGAAGTCAGGCGAATGTAGTTCACTTTCCCTCTGAAAACATTTTCGATAACAAAAGTAATACTTTGGTCAAGTTAAATGTTCTTTCTATAGTTAAAAATAATTACAAATGCTTATATTTGCCTCATAGTCTGTCTTAAATACAGGAAAGGTGTTTTCTAATTATAAAATGCACAAACCAGAACTACAAATCCCATACACCAGAGGGAGTTGGCTGTTTTCAGAGTGCAGGGGAGTCCTTTCAGCAACAGTCTTTCCTAATCAGTGTTCTCAGATGGTAGCACAAACGTACTTTGTTGCTAGTGTCTTCAACGTTATAGTTTAGTATCTCTTTAAATTAGTAAACGCGTCTCGCTTCCTAGAGTGCAGTAAGAGTTGTTTCTGTGCTGAGATCGGCTTCGGCTGGTCGGTAACTGATTAGCCACATTAGCCAGCAGCTACCATTAGATTTACGGCTTATATGCGCGGTTAACCTGGTAAACTGACTAAATCTTTAGGTGCTGGTAGCTTATAATGTCTCGGTTAACTCAGCCCTTGTGAGTGTTGATAATATTCCTACGTTTTTATTGGGATCTTAGAGCAGAGAAAGTATTGTTTGGCTTGTCTGTGCACACCAGCATAGGTTCTTCGGCCTGTGTTTTTTGTTTTTGGGGGTAGAATAGAAAGCGCAGAACTTGTAGTGGGTCGCTCGACTGGTTATCCAAACTTAGCTGCGTAAACAGAAGCATCGGCTGTCGAATTAAGATCCCCTCGAAAACCAGACGAAGCAGAATGGCGCAACACGACCCCTCTCATGTCGCCAGCTCACAGAAAGCTCTCATGCTGGAGATGAAAAGCCTCCAGGAGGAGCCTGTGGAGGGATTCAAAATCACTCTCGTGGACGAAGCTGATTTATACAACTGGGAAGTGGCCATTTTTGGACCACCAAACACTCATTATGAAGGGGGGTACTTTAAGGTAAGAAGTGAAAATGGCAAGAACATATAATGAGGTAAACTCAAAACAGATAAGATAAATAAATACAAGCATGGATTTCTTCTTTTAGGCTCGCATCAAGTTTCCTATAGACTATCCATACTCCCCACCAACATTTCGCTTCCTCACCAAAATGTGGCATCCCAACATCTATGAGGTGTTGTATCACAATGACCACAGTGTCATACTGTGTATTATTTGTGCTATGGCTGCAGAAAATGACCTGCTTTCCACTCTTTTAGAATGGAGACGTGTGCATTTCTATTCTGCATCCACCAGTGGATGACCCACAGAGCGGAGAGCTGCCCTCAGAGAGATGGAATCCCACCCAGAACGTCCGGTCAGCAGATCCCTCATTCTCATCTCCTCTCTGGTCTCCTCACTTCTTTGTGTTTTAGTTACTTTAATAATTTATTTGAAGTAGAGTCCTGTGAGTATGGTGTTCCATTTGTGCCAAAAACATGTTTTTTGTCTGTCTTTAGTTTATTGAGCATTGGTTCATGTCTATGTATTACTAAGGCAATATCGTCTGTGTGCCCATGCTTCTTTGATTATTACTTTGAATTTGCTTAGTGACGTTTAAGCATGATTTATGTTTAAAACATTGCATTTGTCTTTGTTATTGTCGTTTCCCCATCTTGCCTCACTACGTCGTCAGGAAAGCCCTTAGCAACCGTTGTTAGTATCGTTAGGTACGTCGTTTTCCCATGTCGTGGCGTTTGTCAAAGTTTTGCCAAAGCCATCAGAAAGCAAATGCAAAGTAATAATCCAAGACGCATGGGCACGCAGAAGATATTGCTAAGTAGCACATAGACATGGACCAATGTTCAATAAACTTGTTCAGTAGACTTGGACAATGGACGCACAAACATATTTTTTTAGCACAAACAGAACCCCATATGTGAGATCCTCTTGGTCCCTTACGGATGGACTGCTGCTGTATAGTTTTAAATTATTACAATAACTTTGGCTTTAGATACTTTTATGAACATCAGAGCAGTTTTGAAGATTATAGGTACAAAAAAAAACCTTTGCATACACAAGATATACCAAGATATGCCTAGATCCATGTGCATCTTTATTTTCCTTACCCGAGCTGGCATCTCACTCAAAACTGCACAGCTGGATAGCTCTGATATTGCTCAGTATTTTTGTCGCACTGCTAATGCTAGGTTTGGGTTGTAAGGGGCTGTAAGCTAGTGGGAGAGAGTGTAAACAAAGGGATGATGGGAGGGGGGGGGGGGGGGCTGGGTTGCTATGCGCCAACAGTCCCACTTCTCGCAGGTGAATTTCTAATGTACTGCCGCTCTGCAGAAACTATGTCATAAAAAAAAGGACACAGGCTTTTGGATAGGGCTAAAACACGCATAATCATAATTAAAAGACCACTAGGAATACTTTGAAAATAGATCAAAAGATGAGTGGACTTTATAGACCTGGAATTGTGGACTTGTAGACCACACATGCCATTAATCACATTAGCAGCAAGGGTCATATTCCAGCTTCACACTGCTCTGCACACTCAGTAATCTTCTTATGCATTAAAACTTCTTGTATAATAATCCCTGCTTCTATTGTAATGAAGTAATGCAATCAATTAGGAATATTTTATCCTGGATTAGTAAAAACATTAGTACCAAAAATGTAGAATGAAACAGTTGAATTGGACCTTTTTTGCATCAGAGTTTTGCAACAACAGTAAAAAGATCCACAAAAACTTGTTTCAAACTTGTTTCAGCTGTTTTAATAGGCACTCAGTTTTTTCTATTGAGGGTTATTACAGCAAAGCTCGTCTTTAGCGGTGTAGCTTTCCACAGAATCCGGTGTCAGACGGTGGAACAAGAGAACAAAACAATGAAGCTCAGAGAAGCTGGTCTTTCTGCGGTCGGCGGATTTACGGCACTACATCCCCCATGAGGCATTGGGTTAGAATAACTGTCGTAGCGCACAATGAGTCTCTCCTCTTAACGTCTTTAAACAAGGAACCCACATCAAACAGTTTTTGAATCTTTTAACTTAACTTTTAATACAACTTTTAGAAAAACAGCTGCAGCCTCCAGCTTTTTCTGCCACAATTATCATGAAAATGCCTGTGAAATTCGGGGGGGGGGGCGGCTGTCGATCCAATACAGACTGAGTTTTTGCTTTTTTTCTTTTTTTTTTTTTGGATGCTGGTGTGCCGCGGGATTTTTGTCAAGGCTAAAGTGTGCCGTGGCTCAAAAAAGGTTGAAAAACACTGGTTTAGACTAATTTACCATGACCTGACATGGGGTAAGCAAATAATTAAATGGTTCATGTGAATTAGGATTTTGTTCCTACAAAATAATAATTTATTCCCACACAGTAGTAATTACTTCCAGCAGAATAATTAAATAATTTCCTTGAAATATAAATTTGTTCAAGCAAAGATGTACATAAAATGAGGAAAATCCTAAAAGTAGAACACCCCCCCCCTCCCTTTTTGTTTTGGCACAAACCAGAAGTGGTTACTTGTTGGGTAATCTCATTTCTGGCTAGCCCTGATTTGGTGGGAAAAGAAGAAAATCTTCTCATCTACTTGTCAGATTTACCAGGTTTCTAGCAATACTTTAAATTTACACCAGATACTTTCAAATTTCTGTCTGTGTATATCTCATACATTGCATGGAAGACGCGGAGGATGTCGATTTATTGATTTATTTTAAATGTATTTTATTTTATGAAATTTCCCCATTGTGGGATTAATAAAGTCATCTATCTAAAGAGCTCAACAAAAGCATCGGTAACCACGTCTCCATGTCTTAGTTCAGGAAATAATTCAGAGACTCTCCCAGCATTACTAATTACTAATTACTATTTCATAAGAAGGAATTAGTATTTTTTTTTTTTACTCATGTCAGGTCACAGGCTCTGTACTAATTTCCGTAGTGTTGATGAGCTAGAATGTTTACTTTTAAAGCTCAAGGCCTTTGTGATTATTTAAAGACTCACTCTGAATATGTATTGTCACATTGTTCTCAGTGGTCTTTTAATTATGATTCAGGATTTTTTTTTATTCTCTTTTGTTGTTTGTTCCCAGGACTATTCTGCTGAGCGTGATCTCGCTGCTGAATGAACCCAACACCTTTTCCCCCGCCAACGTGGACGCCTCTGTCATGTACCGCAAATGGAGGGACAGCAAAGGAAAAGACAGGGAATATGTAGAAATCATCAGGTACATACAAATGCAACAAAATGCAAGCAAGAAAACTGTTTAACTGCTGTGTGAATCGCTCAACAGCCTTCAGATAAACACCAGTCTGTATTGCTGTCTTTTTTTTTTGGTTCTTTGCTCACTGCTTAAGTGGAAAGAAGTGAATTTCTTAATCATTACATTTTAGGGACAGTGCTGATTCAAGGTTTGACAACATTTATTTGTCTTTTACGTTTTTGTAACAAACAATGTAGTTTGATGTTTTGCTTTAATGTAAAGAATAAATTAAAACAAAGAAATGGAAATTGTGGTTTCAATTAGATAACTAGGAATGACTTTAAAACATTTATTTTTATCAAAGTTACAATCTTTTTAACTCTTTTTTTTAATATATATATATATATATATATATATATATATATATATATATATATATATATATATAAACGTAGATTAATCCTGGATATTAAATGTAATCTCAGAGGTCAAAGAAAAATGTTTTGAAACTGGACTGAAAGTCTTTAATTGTGCTTTAAAAAAGAGTAAATGTTAACGCATGAAACTGTTGGTACATTTTTGATGTTACAGTTGAGACAATAGAACACGATCAATTTGCTTTAACGCTTTTTAGCTGAAATAAATTCACTATATGCATTAAAATACCATCATTGTGGACTCAATGAAGTTCTATTCTAAAAGGGACCAGCTAAGGTGAGGTTTAAACATCTGGAACAAGTGCCATCTGGAACCCTTCTTGTGTAAATCTCGTCCTTTACTGTGTTTCCTAACGTTTTGTGCATTTGCCGCATCCTAACAAATGTAAAATAATCGGTTGTCTCTTCCAGGAAACAGGTGATGGCCACCAAAGCTGAAGCTGAGCGAGATGGCGTGAAAGTTCCCACCACGCTGGCGGAGTACTGCGTCCGCACACGTGCGCCGGCCCCCGACGAGGGCTCGGACCTCTTCTACGACGATTACTATGATGACGACACCATGGAGGGCGGGGATGGCGACTGCTGCTACGACGAGGACGATTCAGGCAACGAGGAGTTGTGACATGCTTTTTGACTGAACGGCCAGTCCAGCTATGCTCCTCCTTTTTCCCCTTCCTGGGTAGCGAGATGTTGTAGGTTTAACACCAAGGAAGATTGGAAGCTTCCCTTCTCTGAACGGATAAGAGCTTTTTTTCTCGTGCCTCTGTTTTTTTTCCCGTCTCAGAGGTTAAAACAAAAGACTCTTTGAAAATGTGGGACCTGGTAAGATTTGCACCAGCACATAAGTTAGCAGTGTCTTCAGTTTGGCCACCTCAGACTTTACCATGAAGGATAGTTAAATGCTCACCAAATCTTTTTCACTCACTGTAGGCTTTAATGGGGAGGAAACTCTCTTAAACATTGCTCAGCCTCTTTTGCATATCTGTTTTTCCTGAATTGTAAGTGAATTTTGGTCTCAGTGATGGAAAACAAAGGACTTCAGGCTTGTACTAGGAAAAGCACTGCAGAGATCCAGTATTTGTCACCTTTTACAGCATCCCATTACATGCACCAAGACACGACAAACTTGCCACGTGACAGTATTTTCTAAGTTTCTGTGCATGCCAGAACATCTTTGCAAGCTTTTTGTCTCTTGTAACGGTGGACAGTTTTCCCCTCGCATCACGATTTGTCCTAACAAAAAACCGCTGCGGCGTTGAAGTGACTCTGTGGCGAAGAAGCAGCTGGGCACGTCAGCGGGGTCCATACCATATAGACATTATTGATCTTGTGTTTTTTTTCTGGTTTAATGTTGAATGTGTTTCTCTGTCACTCTGGGTGTGTCTTTTTTTTTTTTTTTTAAACAACAACCTTGAATTAAGGGGATTTGAAATGTGTTTGAGTTGGTGGGGGATTTGAAATGTTTTTGAGCTCTCGAAGTGTGGGGCCTTTTTTGAAAAAGCAACACATGTCTGTTAACCAATCATACTTGGAGTAAAGGTTTGAATCATTGTCAAAATGCTTGATTGCCATTTTAAAGACATCTAGTTGTAAACACAGTATCACTCAGAAACACCTGATGGACCCAAAGAGCTAAGGCAGCATTATAAAGACTCCAAAACCTTTGAAAAATGATGTAGTTTTGTTGGTTTGGTTGAACTTCATTGTAAAAAGTTTTTTTTTTTTTTTTATCCCTGCATAGTTTACCTGAAAGGTGTCACCTGTGAGATTATTAGGTAAAATCATGCACATAGATTGTATGATTCTAGACGTTTTTCTGCGCTGCAAATGAAAATGTTAAGAAATAATGATGCTCTTTATTTTAATTTTCTTTTTTTTTTTTGGGTGATTCTGGACGGGCGTTGGTGTTTTTCTTAGAGTATGGATGGTGTGTTTTTTTATTTAGTTTTTTTTCGATCTGCAGTATTGCTAACTTTATTTACTAAATTTACTTCAGACATTAAATTAAATTTCTCAGGATAAAAGTTCATTTGAAACAACTGTTGAGGCAAGCAATTAATTTCCAATATGCAGATGTAGCTGTATGAATGATTACTTGTTTTATTCACATGTCTCTTTTTTTCCCCCCCAGCTATTTAAAATAAAGATTTATTTCAAAGAAATATTCATTGAAGTGCTTGGAATGACTGCAGAAACTAACGGAAATCCAATTTTTTGTTGTGCTTTGTTTTTTTAAGGAAGTAATTTAAAGTGTTTTAGCTGAAGACAACAGCATTTAATTTGCTCATACTATTTAACTTTTGATAAATACCTTAAAATTCAATTATAAAGAGTAACTTGGACAGAAGTGTTCAAGACGTTGGAGGGAAATCGGAATTTTGAACTACCAAACATGTCAGTCTTTATCTTTTCTTTATTTTTATGTATTACTTTTTTATTTTTATATGTATTGATGTAAGAATTCAAAACTCAAACTTATATTTTAAGATAGATTATTTTAAGTATGTGTATTGTATGAATCGGATCGCTGATGTTTCCTATGGTTTCTGAATGCATCACACGCCGGCGCACATTGATGTCGTCATCCAAACGCAGCAGTTCAAACCTAAAACTCGGGTTTGTGACTGAAAATAAGAACAAAGACAACAATTACCAGAGTCATGTCAGTGAATTATGCAGCCGGTTTGTCACCGTACGCAGATAAGGGGGTTTGCGGCCTTCCTGAGGTAAATTTTGTCTACATTAAAGAGCTTTTCATGCTATAAATATGAGCTAGCAGCGATGTTTTTGTTCTGTTGTGATCCTTCTGCTATTTTTTCTAATAAAACACTTGCTTAAGACCAGCCTCTTGTTTGTAAATCTCTCTTTACATTTTTTTATTCGTTCTAGGGGGTTTAAATTCCAGTGCTGGTTTAACAAGATTATATTGTTTCAATCTAAGATGGTTATCCTTGTTGGGATGTTCACAAAATGCAAAGTTGTTGTTTTCCTTCATTCGCATTAATAGATTTAAAGCAGCCTTTATACTAATCTGTACTAACGTTCAACTATGGTTGTCCGCCGTACCTGTCACATAAACAGATAAAGGCGTGAAGCTTTTATCTAAATTCATATCTTGAGACAAACCATCCTAACAACACATGGTGGATGATTTCTTGTACTAAAAGGACTTGTTTGTGTCTTCTGTTCTGGCAGTCGTTTAACAGTCCTGAAGAGCTGAAGGAGAAGGTGCAGACCCTTGCTGAGTTGGTTAAAGAATCTCAGTACCTGGTTGTCCACACTGGAGCTGGCATCAGCACCTCAGCCGGGATCCCTGACTTCAGGTGAGACACGATTCTAATGATAATTCTGTTTTTGTATGCTGCATTTGGCTGCTAATGCCAACATCAGACAAAGGCAAACACAGGATATCTATTTGATATGAAAGGAAGCGCATGTGTTAATCAGAATAATATTGATTCTTTTGCACACAACAAAATCTATCTAAATATTTATATTTTTCTTTACAAACATGTCCAACTATTTAACTTGTTTGATCCTAAAATTCTTTAAAAAGTTACATAAACTACATTTAAAAAAAACAACTAAACATTCATTAAATGAACCAATTAAAATCACAGTAAAAACATTTTTTAAACTAATTTCTCCACCAAATCATACATGATGTGAACATTAAAAAAGGATGATGTTGGCCACACATATTTACGGGCCCAGCACAAAAAGTGATGGAATTTATGTTGGCCACACGTAATGCGTGCAGCCAAGATGCATAATGGTGCCTTTTAAGTGCGTCCAAGGTTGCATTTTGTTGTTGGCTCCAGGTGTTTAAAATGAAACTTAAAGTTACAGTCCCATTATCTGTCATGCACCTAGGTGTGTAAAATATGTTCTCTGCCTTTGATCCATCTCCTGGAGGAGCGGTGAGCTGCAGAAACAGGAGCTATTTGGTGGTTTAACCCAACCCACAACTGTAATCCTAACCTTAACCCTTGTTCCAGGTCTGTGCAGCCAAGAAACTTATTTCGAAAATGACGTGCGAATAGACCCTTTCCAAAATATGTACACATAACTGAAGACAGGCTGGAATAGATCAATATTCGTGATTAATCCTAATAGACAACCTAGAATGTTAATAAATGAAAAAAACACAAACAAAAGTAACATAACACCATTTTTTATTTACACTTTAGATGAAGACAACAACAGCTATGATCACAGTTCCACTGTGATGAAGACATCTGGTAAAATGTAGATTGAAACCAATTCTAATTTGGGGTGATTCATTTTAGCAACTATTTGATTCATATCCTAATTTGTGGTTGCTGATTTGATTCATAGTTGCTATTGGTTCATTTTGAACAGTCCGATTTACTGACCTAAAATCGATTTTTAGCCAAAACTTCAACCAGTGAGACTCAGAGACAAATACCTGGGTACTGAACAGAGCATGTGAAGTTTTCCAGATTCCTTGTATTTCTTGCAAGATAATCAAGTATAAATTAAATATGTGAACAATCAAACAAGTTAACAAGAATTAATGTCAAATCTGTTTACATTTTATTTTCATAAAGTTCAGCCCACTGTTGTTTTTCTACATCAAAATAATACAAGCAGAACATTATTAGAACATTCTGCTGTATGGTCACATGACATGGCAAAATTCAAAGTGTACATACATACATTGAACTGGAATGATGGACTAATCAGTTTTTGCTGCCATCACATGTGTGTTGTCACGGTGATTACACTTGATCATTTTTATGGAATAGTAAAATTAACCCACATTGCCTCAATCCAAATGGTATTTTCCAAAATCAAACAAATTGATTTATTTCATTTGATTTCATTTCATTTATTTCATTCCTAAATCTAATATTAGTAGTATAAGTAGCATTATTAAAAACATGAACAAAAATGATACTATTGTTGTTGAAATGTGATATTTGTCTTTGGGAACCCCTGTCCTAAAAGGTTATGTCCAACACACACGACTCAACTCATCAGCTCCACAAACACCTGATAATGACTCTCATTGCATTTATTCAGGCATGATAAACAAGTGGAATAAAGAGGAAAACTCAATGCATTTTTAGGGATCAACGTTGGAAGAAACATTAATCAACTAACTTAGCTCTTTTGTTAGCTATTGTAAGACACTTAAAACAATCCAAATATTAAAATAGTCAGAGTTTTTTTTTTCTATTACCGGGTACTCTTGTTATTTTTGGTGTTGTAGAAGTTGTAATGAGAAACTAAATTGTTCTGGGAGGCAAGCCAATGCATTTGTGGGCTAACCCAAGACCCAGCCGGGGGAAGAAATAGCTTTTCCAGTCAAATCTAGAAAAAGAAATGCTTAGACGTTGCTGTATCAGTGTGCTCCCTTTTATTTGAATACCATTAACTTTGGGTTTAGTATACATATATACGCCACACTCAAACAAACCCGCCCATAAACAATCATATTTCTATATATTCCATAAATACAGTGAGGTCAAAAAGTATTTGATCACCCTGTGATTTAGCAAGTTCTCCCACTTAGAAAACATGGAGGGGCCTAAAATTTTCATCATAGGTGCATTTCCACAGTGAGAGACAGAATCTGAAGAAACATTCAGAAATCATGTTGTACGATTTTTTTAAAACAATTTATTTGTATATTACTGTGACAAATAAGTCTTTGATCACTTGATTATCAGATAGATTTCTGACCAGCAAAGACCTGCTGTTCTGCTTTGAAATAGTCCAACTCCACTCTGCTCATGATTCTAAATTAGTGGCACCTGTTTGAGGTGGTTAGGTTGCATAAAGGCACCTGTGCCCCCCCCCCCCCCCCCCCCCCCAATCAGTCAGAAGTCTAACTACCAACATGGGCAAAACCAAAGAGCTGTCAAAAGACACAAGAGACACAATTGTAGACCTTCACAAAGCTGGAAGTGGCTACGGGGCAATTGCCAAGCAGCTTGGTGAGAAAAGAACAACTTTTGGAGCAATTGTCAGAAAATGGAAGAGGCTAATGATGACTGTCAATGTCCGTCGGACTGGGGCCCCTCGCAAGATCTCACCTATTGATGATGCTAAGGAGGGTGAAGAATCAGCCCAGGACTACACGGGAGGAGCTGGTCAATGACCTGAAGAGAGCTGGGACCACCGTTTCCAAGGCAACTATAAGTAATACATTAAAACGTTATGGTTTAAAATCATGTATCGCACGGAAGGTTCCCCTGCTGAAGTCAGCCCATGTCAAGGCCCGTCTGAAGTTTGCCAATGACCATCTTGATGATCCAGAGGAGTCATGGGAGAAAGTCTTGTGATCAAATGAGACCAAAGTAGAACTTTTTGGTCTTAACTCCATTCGGCGTGTTTGGAGGAGGAAGAAGGAGGAGCATCATCCCAAGAACACCATACCTACAGTAAAGCACGGGGGTGGAAGCATCATGCTCTGGGGGTGTTTTTCTGCACAGGGGACAAACGACTGCACTGTATTAAGGAGAGGATGAACGGGGCTCTGTATTGTGAGATATTGGGCAGAAACCTCCTCACCGCAGTCAGAGCGTTGAAGATGGGTCGATGCTGGGTCTTCCAGCATGACAATGACCTGAAGCACACAGCCAAGAAAACCAAGGAGGGGTTCCGTAAGAAGCATATCTAGGTTCTGGAGGGGCCTAGCCAGTCTCCAGACCTAAATCCAACAGAGAATCTTTGGAGGGAGCTGAAACTCCGTGTTGCTCAGCGACACCCCAGAACCCTGACAGATCTAGAGAAGATCTGTATGGAGGAGTGGGCCAAAATCCCGGCTGCAGTGTGTAACCTAGTGAAGAACTACAGGAACCGTTGGACCTCTGTAATTGTTAACAAAAGCTTCTGTACCAAATATTAAAGTTGCTTAACTCAAGTGATCAAATACTTATTTGTCACAGTAATATACAAATACATTGTTTTAAAAAAATCGTACATGATTTCTGAATGTTTCTTCAGATTCTGTCTCTCACTGTGGAAATGTACCTATGATGAACATTTTAGACCCCTCCATGTGTTCTAAGTGGGAGAACTTGCTAAATCACAGGGTGATCAAATACTTATTGACCTCACTGTATATACACGAGCTCATATGTTCATTATTACCATTCTTTATACTCGGTAGAATAACAATGTATGGCTGCTGTTGTACTTGAGAGAAGTTCTGCCTCAGGCCTTGTTTTATCTATGCGTGTTGTGTAGGGCTTCACGATGTGAGGAAAACTCACGATTTGGGATATTAATGATCAATATTGCGATGACAATATAACTTGCAATACATGAACAAATAGCAAAACAACCAAAGACATCATTTCCATTTCATTGCAACAGTTTAATTTAAATAAGAGTCAACATAACTTAAATTATACTCTAAATCAGTGTTTTTTAACCAGGTTGCCACGGCACACTAGTGTGCCGTGGGAGATGGTCAAGTGTGCCATGGGAAATTGCCCTCATTAACTGATGTAAAAACATTTCCCATCTCCAGGATTTCAGCTCTTTGTTCATCCAAACAGGCCCCTGATAAAACACTGAGGAGTTAGGAATATAAAAGATCGTAAAATACTTTTTTCTTTGCGTTTATTTTATTTTATTAAAGACATTTTGATAAGAATGATGCTACCGCCATTTAGCTGTAGCTTCGACTGTTTTTTGGAAAAGTCCCGCCCTTTAACTGTCTCCACCAATCATTCTTGGGGGGGCTTAATCACATGTCATCAGTCTGACCAATCAGAAGTGGTTAAAGTCTTCACTTCCTTGTCCTGATTTAGCTCGTAAAGTCGCTCAGTTCCAACAAAAATACCAGCTAAAGCTCGTCTTTAGCGGTGTAGCTTTCCACAGAATCCGGTATCAGACCGTGGAACAAGGGAACAAAACAATGAAGCTCCGAAAAGCGATCTCTGGCCATTTTATGCACTACATCTCCCATGATGCATTGGGTTGTGAGAGTGACAGCGCACAAGGAGATCTGTTGTTAAACGTCTTGAAACCAACGAAGACACTTCAAACTGTTTTTAAATCTTCTTATTTAAATTTTATTGAATCTTTTAGAAAAAAAACAGCTGCAGTTTCCAGCTTTTTCTGCAACAATTATCTCAAAAATTCATGTGAGATTGTGGAGGGACTGTAGATCAATACAGACAATGAGTTTCTCCTTTTTTTGTTTAGTTTTTGGATGCTGGTGTGCCGCTGGATTTTTTTTAAGGTTAAAGTGTGCCGTGGCTCAGAAAAGGTTGAAAAACACTGTTCTAAATGACCCTCGTCTACAGAGGAGGCGAGCATCTAGCATACAAGGTCTCCATCTGATTGGTCAAATGCATAAAGGGATTTATTTGATTCGTTAAATAATTCAAGCTGCCATAAGATTGTTTCAACACATTTAAGGGCACCATTTATTGCAATTTCACCGTCTTTCGCCAAATGCGTATTGCACAGCTTGATAAATCTGCAATGTATTGTGCAGACCTAGTGTTGTATTTTTTTAAGAAGCTCCAGCTTTCAAACAGATTCCTGAATAGTGCAGAGGCCATATAGGATGAAAGCACAGAGAACACAGAGGTTGATGAAATCCTCTGACAAAAGGTCACATTAAAAGTCAGAATCTCAACATTCAAACTTAAAAGAAAATGGAAATGAGGTGAAACGTCTCTGATATGAATGACTGTATTAATTATTCTTCAAACTGCATCTGATTTTATGATTATTTCATGACTTTCACTGTGCTTCTGAATGAGATATCTGAAGGGATGCGATGAAATCCAGACGGTATGAAATGTGCTTTTTAATAGCAGTCAGTCAGCCTGAGCTGTGTGTTCTCTGGTTTCTGTTTTTTAATGATACAGGGATTCCTTCTATTTTAGTTCTCATCCGTTTTTGTAGTACTGCTGTTTAGGCAGAGGAGGGTAGTGTTTACCCATGCTGTTATTTGTTAGATCAAACTGCCCCAGCAGATTTATTCCAAGTTTTAAGAAAAGATTTGCTTTGTTGCCAAATCTTGACCCTTACAAATATACGCATAAATCCTAAACGGCGATGGTTTGAGGGTGCACAATGTGAATGCATACACGTCTGTTAACAAGAGTCCAAAAAAGCTCAGGGATGAAGAAACGAATGAATATTTGATTGGTGCTCCTGTCAATCATCCAACCCCTCACATGTATCCCTACTCATGCAAATACATAGTGAAACTGCCCCCCCATCACATAAAAACTTCAGACGTGAAAAAGCTCGGCCCCCAGGTGACCTCACTAGAGCGTGTAAATACACCAGCTTTAAAGATCCTTTGTGGCTTTCATGTCCCGCAGCCTCCCTCCCTGTGATGCATGACGTATGTGATGTGCGAGGCGCGCCCCGATGCCGCTGCGCTGATGAGCCTTTCAACTGGTCTTTGCTGAGCAGGCGATAAGCCAGTCTGCAGCGGAAAGATGGGGCTATTGAAGTTCAAAGCCGGGGATGAGTTGCGGTGTGGCCACATTTGAGAAATGGCAGGATGCATTCCCTCTTCTGATGCACACAGATAAGTTTGTTCTCAAAGTGAGGCAGCAAAGGCCGGCTGCGTTTGTCGGTTCAGTCAGGCTCTCGTCACCAGCTGGTTTTTTAAAAGACGCCACAATGAACACACTTGAATTTCACTGATTCAAACCAGAATCGGCCTGTTTTGTCTATGAATCAAAAAAGTATTAGTCATCTTTTTTCTTTTGATGGTTCGTGTTTTTCCTTCAGCCCACCTGCTATGTTGCTGCCTCTCTAAATCCTAATGTGCTTCTGTTTTAGGGGTCCCAAAGGAGTGTGGACTTTAGAGGAAAAGGGTGAGTCGCCTCACTTTGATACTACGTTTGAAGACGCTCGGCCCAGCTTGACTCACATGGCCCTCCTGGGACTGGAGAGGGCCGGCTACCTCAAGTATCTGATCAGCCAGAATGTCGACGGCCTGCATGTTCGTTCAGGCTTTCCCAGGTATGCACTGGTGCTTTCATTTTTCAAGATTTGTTTTCTCCTTTTGGGTACAGAATCTTTCTGTTTCAGTAGTAGAGTGTCGACTCCAGTCCGAGTCATTCCGAAGACTCTAAATATGGGACCCAGTGCCTCCCTGCTTGACACTCAGCAGTAAAGGGTTAAGCGTCCGACTCTGTCTGCAGCCCACCGCTCCCCCAGAGGGAAGGGTCGAATGCGGAGAACAAATTTCACACACAGCTACTGGAATTCTGACTTTTTGAAAAAACTAGGCATGTTCTTTGATTCTACTTTTTTGCCAAACATCGTCAGAACTGCTGAATGTCAGTTGGGGGTCTGGCACAACTAATATAGACTAAGAACATTCCTCTTAATTCTATTAGGATGCCGAGTGAGACGTTTCCTGTCAATCTATGATTGCCAGACACGGAAGTGCCAAACAGACTTCTCCAGTTTTCTGCGCTTGAATCAAACAAAACGGTTTTTGGTTGTTGTTTTTTTGCAGTCAAGCCAGAATGAAAACGTTAATAGAAGGGTGTTGTTGCTCAGCACATAAAGGATTGATAAACCGCATAATAGGAATCTTAAGAAAGTAAGAAGATTCTTGCTTTAAGGAAAAAAAAGTCTTATCTTTTGTCTCGCAAGAACATCTGTAAGTTTTTCAGAGCCAAAATAATCTTAGTTTAATAAAGCATGTCTTAGTGACCAGAAAGACCCATTGTCTTACCCTATTGGCAGATCATTTTTTGCTTATTTAAAGAAAATCTGCCAGTGGGGTAGGAATTTGTTGACTTTTTCTAAGGGAGCTGTTTGCAGTGTACTTTGAACAGCTTTTCTGGGTGGGAACTGTATTTTCCCGCATTGGTTGGCACATTCAACCTGAAAAGTGGAGTTTTTCTGGTAACAATTGTGCAGAAATTGCCATTTATTAATTGTAGGAACTTTTGCTGAGCTGCCAAAAGCATGAAATTACACATTATTAACGAAGGTCACAGAAGCAAGCACATCATTTGTAACCACAGATGGTATTTTGCAGGCAAATATTTATTCCTTTTTTAATTAAAAAAAAGAGAAAGTTATATTTTAAGACTGTACATTTTATTTGCAGCTTGGGAAGTTTTTATTACAAAACTTTGAGACTTTTGTTCTTGTTTTAGTGGCAGAAATCTTGCCTCATAGATTACTGTATTTTCCGGACTATAAGTTCGCTGTGGAGTATAAGTCGCACCAGCCCAAAAATGCATTGTAAAGTAGAAAAAAACACAGATAAGTCGCACTGGACTGTAAGTCGCATTTTGACGGGAAATTTATTTGACAAAATCTGAGACTAAGAACTAATAACTTGCACAACCTTATATGACACAATCATAGCAGACTGTTTATCTCATAATTTCACAGTAATTCTTTCTCATACTTATTTATTTATTCCTTTCATGAAGCATCATTGGCCAACTAATACTCTGTTTTCATCCTGGATTTGTAGAAACAGTTGTCATATTTATTGCATTTCTGAATCTATGAAATCATTGGAAAATAGAATAATATGTTGTTAGCCTTCAAGATCTTACTGTAAAAAAAGTTTGCTGATTCTCTAACTTAACATACTCTTAACACTTAATATACCTCATACATCAGATTGACCCAGGAACATCATCTCTGTTCCTCACAAATGAACATAACAGGAGGGTTAACAATGTATTTATTTCAATATATTTCTAATATAAGTCGCTGCAGAGTATAAGTCGCACCCCTTGCCAAACTATTAAAAAAAGGGCGACTTATAGTCCGGAAAATACGGTAGTTAATGTTGGATTTTGCTCTTCTAAAACCAAACCCAGCGCTTTTGAGTAAATTCTTAATCGTGACTTTGACAAACTCATAGAATCTGCCTAAATTTAGTTGCAGCAGCTGTCTACAAACACAAAAACCTCGTTGTGGAGGTGGCTTCTTTCTTATTATTTCATGAGATTTTCTGTCAATGCTTTAAAAAGTTCTTTCTTAGTAAGTTTCCTTCCTTAGACACTGACAAAATAAGAAAGGGTTAGTTAGTTAGTTATTTTTCAAATTGAGATATCTTTTGTAGAGACTTTTAACCATGTTGCTCCTTGTTAGTCCAACACTGAGCAGGAAGATTTATTTTAGCACATACAGGGAGTTTGTGGAATCGCTCAAAAGGCCTGAGCTTTAACACAGATGACATGAAAGCACAATAACAGTGCAGAGATTTTAATATGAGGCAAAGCAGAACATGTTGGCACCTAAAAACAGTCCCCGTTTGACTCAAATACCAGGAGCAATGCAAGAACTGAGCAAAAAATGAAACGTTTTTGTTTTGTTTAAGATGCAGATACATCTGTACATTTCTAGCTTTATCCCCCGCTCTTGTGTTTTTTTTATGTCTTTGTTTTTCTGCTTCAACTAATCTTTCTAGCACAGTTTTTGTTCCCTTCAAGCCATCATCTGCATCTGTTGTCTCTCGTCTTTAAAAAAAAAAACACGTCATTTTTCTGCATATTCATTTGTGATGTGCTTTTTTCCTATTCTCTTTGTCCACTTTTCCCTTTTTTCCCCTCTTGTTTCCCACTACTGAGGAAAATTTCTTCATGTTTTTCCGTCTGTGTGATTGATTTGTTTATGCAGGACTCTCCATGTTATTTTTTTATTTATTTAGTAACTATTCAGCCTTTAGAAAGGGCTTTTCTTGATGCTTGTGAAGCAGAAATAGGTTTTGCCATCCAGCCTTTTTTTATTCTTTCTGTCTTCTCAATAACTGATATAAACTTTAAAAAAGCAAGAATCAAATGCATCCCAGTCTAATGAAGTCTCATTTCTTTTCATTTGTCTTGTTTGAATTTTTCATTAATTTAATGTAATTCTATGTTTCATTGTTTTGTGATTAGTTAATTGTTAATACTGATTCTGGTAGTCCCTTTGAGACAGTAAATTGGCATCTTAAAAGAAGTTTTCCATTTTTCATATCAAATATAAACTTTATCATGTTTTAAATCTCATGTCTTATTTCAACTTTTGTTTCTCCAACGATATATCTGTTGTCTTATCTCTGATTTCTCTTTTCTTGCATGTTTCTCATGTTGTATCTCATTTTTCATGTAATATATTTCATTTTCCCTTTCCTAGCATAGTAAACACTTCTGCATATCATTTAATTTCTTACCTAATCTTTATTTTTACATATGCAGACTCTTTCCAAAAACTGTAAATGTAAATATCATGAAAAAAGTTTTTAGTTTTGTCAATACATAAAAAAATAATAATTTTCATAGAATAAAGGTTCAGGGCCCACCGTTTGATTGGTTTCACGTCTTTGTTTGTTTGCTTTTTGTTACATAAATCGGGGTTCCTGCTCAAAAAAATCCACGAAACAGGATTTCAGAAAATTAGAATACTGTTCAGAAATCTCTATTTACTTCTACGTTTTTGCAACAATGTACAATAGCAGAGATTAAGATCACATCAATCCAAATAAAGCTTGTTTTTTTTTCTTCAAAAGTATGGGCAGGGGTCAGGTCCTGCTGGAAGATGAACGCAGAAGAAATCCTGAAGTCCTCTAGAACATTCTGCTAGACTGTTGCAGTGATTTTGGATTGTAGAAAGCAGACTTTACCAACACCAGCAATGGACAGTGCAGCCCAAATCACGACTGTCCGTGGAGATTTCTCCATGGACTTCAAGCAGCTTGAGTTCTGCTCCTCACCAGCCTTCCCCAAACCCCTGGACCTTGATTCCCAAATGAAAAACACACTTTACTTTCAGTAGAAAACCAACACTGACCAACAGTCCAGTCCTTCTTCTCCTTGGCCCAGTTGAGACGTTTCCTCCATTGTTCCCATGCTCAGAAGTGGCTTGACCCGAGACCCCGACAGTTGTAGCCCATCTCCCGAATATGGTGGTTCTTAAAGCTGTTCCTCCTCCTCATTCCACTCTCTCTAGATGTCTGCCAGGTTCCTAAATCTTTTGATGATTCGCTGAAGCCCACAGTCATCATCTTCTCCTGCCACATTTTGCCCTTCCATTAGACTTTCTGTTGATCTGCTGTGAACAGCCAGCCTCCTTAGCTAGGATCTTTAGCGGTTTACCCAGACTATGGGGGCGATCAATGATGGTCTTCTGGCTGGTTGTCAAGTCTTCCCCATATTAAACCAAACTGAACCAATGTAATGACACGTGGGGAACCTGTGCGGGGGCTTTGTCTACCAGATGATGAGTTAGTGAAACTCAGTTTAAAACATTCATGTCCTGCAACACTTGGACAGATTACTCCACAGTTTTCTCATTTTTAGAAATCCTGTTTTCTTTGGATGTATGAGCTGGAATCTTAATTTATCAATTAAGTTAAATCAATTAAGCAGTGGGCCCTGAATGTATATTCCATGAAAGTTTTTTTATTTAATTGGAATAATGGTAATTTTACATGATATTCTAATTTATTGTTAAGGGTCTGTTTTGTGTTCATCTCATGTCTAATTTATCATATCCTTTAACTTTTGCTTATCTTATCTTTTCATTTTGTTATCATATATCATATTTTTGTCGACATTTATATCTTTTTTATCTGACATATCTCATCTAGTCTAGTCTTGTCTCTTTTCTATTTCTGCTAGAAAATCTCCAATGATTAAACCAACAACTCTCAGTGCTAATGTGGAAACATCTACCCATAATTCATGGCGGACGTTCCTGGAAGGCATTAATTAACTCTTCTTCCCCCCTCAATCAGGTTTCCTGAAACCAGGTCAGACACTGAAGTGGCAGTTCTCACAGGAGCGCACGGAAACAGCAGATGAGCCGCTACTGTAAACTGCTTGGGACTAATCTGCTGGAGTGCCAGCCGAAACTCAGAGGAGAATACGAGTGCTCAGAATATTTATTAGAGCATGAGTGGAAAAAGACGTCCAAAACAGAATTACGTTAACTGCCCAGATATGTGCTTGAGGCAATGAGACAACGGTTGAGGTAAAAAAAGAATCGTTTTTGTTCTTTTAACTTTCTGCACTTTTCTCGCTTGTCGTCCACTTTAGGGACAAGTTATCAGAGCTTCACGGAAACATGTTTGTGGAGGAGTGTGAGAAGTGTGGCAGGTACGTGTGAACCCAGTAGGACCAAACTTGTTTTATTTTTGCTATAGTGAAACTGTTATTTGTCGCTGGCTCCCACTGAATTCCCTGTTTTGTTAGAGGTGCACTTGTCTTTAAACCGACAGAGCGTGCAGCTGGAACCTGAGGCATAAAATATGCAGCGAACAGGTTCATTCGCTGCTCGCTGCCTCCAGAGTTCAGTTTAAAACCGCGCTCGCCATCCTCCTGCAGAAATATGCAGTCTTCTGTAGGCTATCTGAGAACATTTGATTGATGGTGGGGGGTTCAGTTTTGATTAAGCATGCCAGTAAATATTCATATGGAAGAGCTAAAGGATGAAGGCAGCAGCTCAGAGGACCAGAGGCCTGCAGCAGCTGAAAAACAAAAACCTCAGTCCTCCAGAGACGGCGTTGTTTGTGCCGTGTCCTCTCTAAACACACAATGCAACTTCATAATTAATCCACATATTTACCCAGAATGCTCCTGCAAAAGCAACGATCTTTCTTTCAGAGGACGGTTAATCTACACTCAGATGTTCCAGGAACAAGACCGATTTCCATTTAGTCCATTTGCCAAGAAATAGAACCTGCTGGACTGAAAATCAAACTCTTCAAGATGAATCTTTGTAACTTTTATGAACCTTTTTATTCCTTTTTTTAAAAGATGATTAAAGTAATCAGTTGTCTTATGAAGTTTCTTTTTTGGGGTGGGGCATTGTTAGATGTGCTTATCTACAACAGAGCATTAGGACCAACAAGAAAGAAGAAATAAGGGATAAAAAAAGTTGTACAATTATGAGAAAAAACATCCACATTTCATGAGAATAAAGCTATAGAATTACTATGAAAAATTCCTTATTTTAAAAGGAAAAAGTCATGCTTTTTCGAAAATAAAATGTTACATTTAGCTTTTCAACAAAGTAAAATTATACATCAATTAATTATCAATTATTTTTTGTTGCAGGAAAACACACTACTCAAGAATCCAGCTGAATCTGCTTTACTTTTTTGTATTTGTAACTTAATTTTCTTAAAATTGGAACTTTCTTCTTGCAAAATGACGCATTTCCCGGTTTTATTCTGGTAAAATTACTTGTATGTACTTTGTCGAAAATTTGTAAGACTTTATTTTTGCAAAATGTAAACTTTTTTCTCATAATTTTACATTTTTCAAATAAAATGTTACAGTTTACTATCATAATTTTACAAATGTTTAATCTACAATCTTGACTTTTTCCCCCTTATAATTTCATGACTTTCTTTCTTATTAAATCTTGAATCATTTTCTCATACATAATTTTACAACTTCGTTGCAGTAAAATTTAGACTGTTGTTATTTCCCCGTATACTTCTATATACTTGAATATAAAAGAAAATAGATGTGTTTGCAGTGACTGTTGCATTGTGGGATCTGTCGTTTTCCAGACAATATGTCAGAGACAAGGTGATTGGCGTGATGGGACTCAAACCAACAGGCCGTTTCTGCAGTGTGGTGCGATCCAGAGGACTGAGGGCCTGCAGGTAACTCATGGTGGGCTCCTGCAGTTCAGACATTTACCAACGGCATGTCACAATAAAGCTACTGTTGTTTGATTTGTAAAAGAGGGAAGCTGATCAGCACAATATTGGATTGGGAGGACGCACTTCCTGACAGGGATCTGAACCGAGCGGATGATGCAAGCAGGTGAGACGATGGAAGGTGCATCGTTTGTTTCATCAGGACTCTTTGTAACCACAAAACGTGCGGTTTCTACTCTTTTCAGCGCTTATTTCCTCTGACATTCCTTTTTCATCATTTGCCAAACAGCACCAGCTTTAGTAAACCTTTGCTTTGTTGTGAGAAATGTGAAATGAAGTGTTGGATTGATTTGTTTGAGCTCCATGGCTTTGGTGTCGGCGTTCTCTCATCCAGAGAAACGGTGAAGCGAAAGCCCCCTTTTTTGGGGGGTTTATTCATGGATCACCATTTTGCATCCAATGTTTCCTCTCTCAGAAGATTCTCTTTCTGTCCTTTATCCACAAAAGCTCTTAGCATATGTTTACAAAGCAGTAAGATGAATTGTGTGTCACCTTGATGTGCAGCCACATAATAGATGTTGAATTACTATTCAAATAGGTAAAGAAAATACAGATTTGGAGCAGCGACCTTTGAACCCTGGGTTGTTTGTTGACGGCAGAAAGAAAATGGGAAAAAGCTACATGTCTTTCAACGCAGAGGGGCTTTAATCTTGAAGGCAGTCTGCTATCATGCTGTGCATACCTCCGCTTTTGAGAGGAGTTATGTTCCTTATTTTGTTATATATGTGCTCACAGAACCTTAAGGAAAAGATTTTAGTGCAAAATGGAAGTCCGTTGCACTGAAATATCTATTTTAGAGATGGGATTAGAGTTAGTAAAAGCTGTGCAGCTGCTGTAGCCTAAGATATTTTTGTAAGATTTTTTTGTACATTTTCTGCATTGCATCACTACTGTAAGTATGAATAAGTTCAAAAACTGAGCTTCACCCCTTATTGACCTTATAAAAAATAAAGAAAAAAACGGTATTCCAAGTTTTAAACTAAAAAAAAAAAACAGTTTTTAAACAGCTGAAAATGATTGAAACTTCATCTAACACTAATTTCTTTTAATCTTAAACCCATATTGAAGTGACGCCATTAATTACAAATTGATTTGACATTTTCTCTGCAACCACCTCACCCAGGAACTGCAGGGTCTTTTTTTTCCAACTCTTGCTTTTATGTACACCTACATGCGGTATATGCTTTCCCCTTCAGCAGGAATGGGCAAATAAGAACGTTGGAGTCCTATTTAGGCGAGATGTTCTTTCCTTCTGTTGGCATGCAGGAAAGCAGACCTGGCACTGACTCTGGGCACGTCCATGCAGATCAAACCCAGCGGAGACCTCCCACTCCTCACAAAGCGCAAAGGAGGGAGGATAGCTATAGTCAACCTGCAGCCCACAAAGCATGTGAGTCACTCACAAGTCCCAGTAATGACACACGCACACATCAGCTGGTTTTTCTTGGAAACATTTACTGATGTCCTTAAAATTCTTAATACAAATCCAAAGACACATTTTAATTAGTCTAACAGATTTTGCCAACTAGCAGAATGTTGTCTAAGTCCGCATTTACACTGTACGGTTCAAGTGACCCAATTCCGATTTTTTTTTTCCTCTCATGTGGCTCAGATCGGATATGACAGGTGAACATGTAAGCAGGACAAAAGCGCATGGATTCCGATTTTCTCAGATCGGATATAGGCCTCATTCATATGTGGAAATAAATCAGATACGATTTAGCGCTTTGAGATTTTATCTAAAATGTAAAGCGCATTTCTAAATAAAATGTATTATTATTATTATTATTACGAATCGGATACGTGCATTCGCGTGTGTCATGTAAGCAGACATATCAGATATTCCCCAGTAAATGCGAGTTGTACGTCAGTGACGTCAACTTAGGACACCACCAACTGAGATCACATGACTTACAGTATTAAGGTGCTTTTGTGCGCTGATTTTGCTGTTCGAGGACAGCTGGGGCCCCATCAGCGTGTTACCTTTCAGCCTCAGGCTTCAGACCGTAGTCGGAAACCGCTGTTGTTTCCGGTCTGGTCCCGGACGGGACACAAATGGTAACTAATGAAGCGGGACACCGTTGCTATGGAACAGGCCAGAAGCCGTTTATTTCTTTGCTTGTGTTGCGGAGTGGGGGCGTGTATGTGATGGGGGCCGCGCATGCGTGTGTGTAAGGAGAGGAAAGTGTGCGTTCATATATTGTGTGTTCGGAGGACGGAGAAAGAATAAAAAGAAGGTGTCTCTCCCAAAAGGACTGTTTTGGAGTCTTTCTTAACCCGCTGGAGGCTGAGGGTTCCGAACGGGAAAGTGAACCCCCGAAGGAGAATCCGCCTTCGGCCCTGGAGAAAATCTCCCGTGCATTTCTGACCACGGTCGGAAAAAGAGAAGTCATCGCGCAGGAAAGGTTCAACACTTGGATAAAACTGTTAGCACAACGTCTGCAAACACTTCCTCATTCAAAACTCAGAGAGAGCACATGAGCCGGCTGAGCAGCCCCCCTTTTTCCTCTCCCGCGCATCCCCTCTCGTTCGCCTGCTTCATCCAGGAACGCCCAAGGCAACGCCTCCTTCCATCGCTGCGTTGCCTCCATGACAACCGCAGTCACACAAAAGTCCGAAGGAGGACTGCGGAAGGTGGAAATGCTGCTACGTAGTCCTCAGAACGTCAAGGTTTGATCGTTTCAGCATTGTATAGTGTAAATGCAAAAATCGGATACGGGTCACTTTTAAAAGAGGATGTAAGCGAGTCGTCAAAAAAATCGGATATAGTCAGAAAATCGGATATGGGCATCAAGACCTGCAGTGTAAATGCAGCCTAAATGATTTGAATCCGACTCTACAGATACGCTGAGACTGTAGTTCTACAAATGACCACTTGGGAGCATGAATTTTATTTCATTTTTATGTTTTTTTTAGATTTGTGTGGTTGTATTGTGAAAGAGAGCCAGATTTTTTTCTAGGCAAAAATTTGTATATTGATACAAAAGTTAGAAATGGCAAGAAGGCAATCTCCTGTTTTGCAAATGCAACCCTTCAATTTACATTTTTGATTAAGACCCACACCGACGAGAATTGTGTTTTTAACGTGTTCTTGTGGCAGACTATTTCTTTCTTCAGATTGTTGTGAATCAGAAGCAAAAGAAAAAATAGCAGTTTCAAAAAGAGCTTATTTGTGTCATAAAATCTACGGTGGGCGGGCCACAAGCTCCCTGCTCCGCTCTGCGGTGGTGAAAGAAAGGGTGGGTGGGGTTGCTCTGCGCCAAAAGTCCTGTCCACAACTCAGAACCAAATTTCTAATAAACCACCGCTGCTCTGCAGAAACTATGTCCCAGAAAATGACAGAGGTTTTTGGATTTTGTGGAAAAACAGGATCATCATAATAAAATGACCAATGAGAACACTTTGAAAATAGCACCAAAAAAAGATTGGAATAGGATTCAGTAGTATTAGCTGTTTTTTTTTTTTAACAGGATATGCTTTGATTTTTATTTTTAGCTTCACTGTTTGTTTTTTCCCACTGCTGAATACTTGGGTTGTGTCGTGTCACCTGCTCTTTTTGCAGTTGCAAATCTGACACATTTCCCACAGTTGGGAGGCGTTTTCTGCAACTTTTGTTATCATTGGCCAAATGTTTTTGAATGACAGCTTAGTGACCCGGACAAGTTCTGGCCCTATTTCCAGCACACACGCTCACCTTTTTTTCCTATAGTCATTTGCATTGGTGGCAGAAATCTGACAAGAGGGGATGCTACATACCTGAAAATATGGATTTCTACAAAATGAATTATTTGTTTAAATTGCATAAACTCTGTCAAAATAAAATCGAACAGGCATATGTATCAAAATGCCTATAAACTCCAAAGCACCATTCTACCTAGATCAGAGGTTGTGCCATCCTAACTTATTTTTTCCATGACTTTTTCAACAAAAGACAAAAGGAAAAAAAACACACACATCTTCTGAGCCTATCCAATTTAAAGAAAGCATGCAATCATAACTCGCAATCTAAGTTTTATGGAAATTCAGACTTCAAGAGCGTCCGCACTCCACAGATTACTACCACCAACAAAAATGACTTTTTTTTCTCCAAAATGTTCTTCTGCCAGGCTTTTCTTTTTCTTTCAAGCAAATTGTTTTTAGGTTTTATATGCATAGCAATAAGAACTAGCTTTATACTTTCAATGTAATTTTATTTAAGCCAAATATTTTCATATACAAAAACCTTTTTTCATTTGTTATTTGTGGGGGGAAAAATCCCTTAGTCTGAAAATCTCCAAGCTTATAAAACCTGTAACTTGTATGAATACAGTCATCTCAATAACTGGTCATTTCCTATAGATTGAATTCTACACTGTAACCTTTTTTTCCCTGATTAACTGCCCCGTGTTACGCTCTCTTGTGTGTACTCCATATGAGACCAGATTCTTTGATTTAGTATTTCAATGGTCAGTTTGTGACTTGATCTACAGAAAAAATGTAGTGAAAGAAAATTAGGATTAGCACGAACATGTTGACAAAAAGGTAGTAGAGCAAGAATATCTGTTTGTTACTCAGTAAACGTCTTGGGATTTTTGGTTTCTTAGAGCCAGCAGGTACTGAGCTCACTCAGTCCAGTTCCCACATACAGTCAATAGTGTAGTCTTGTACAGCTGTGTACAAAAGTACACATTTATGAATAAAGTTGGAACCAAAAATAATTAACACAATGATTATGGGGGGAAAAAAAGGCGAGTTTGTGCCGCAAACAGGGCCAGAATAGATCCTGGTCACTAGCCTGTCACTCGAAAGCATTTAGCCAATTATAGCCTGAATATTTGTATGCTATAATTTGTAGGTGTATAAAGAGGAGTCCACAGTGTGCAGTATAAAATGTCAAGCATGGAGGAGGAATATTGTTGGTATGGGGCTGTTTGGCTAAATCCAGGGTCAAGAGGTATTCTGAACAAACAGATCCCACAACATTCTGCACCGGGGCATTCCTTCTGCAGTGTGACGGATTATCCAACAACAAGATAATGATCCATCAAAAATGAAGTCAAACACATTTATGAGGACTTCTGCAGAAGACTGAGAATGAACATTTGGAAGGAAATGTCATTTCTATCATAGAAAGAAAGCCACTGTGCTCATTAAATCTCCTCATTCTGCCTCCATGCATTTATCTCCAAAAGATCTCAAATGAGCTGTTCCTCTGGATTCATTCCTGATCCTATCCATCCTCATCACTCCCAAAGAGAGCCTCAACATCTGCAGCTCTCAGAGCCTCCGACATCATGGCTGCTCTCACCAAAGCCTTCTACACCTTTCCTGTCACTTTTGCTGACACTCTTTTATCACACATCCCAGCTGAAGCTTTTCTCCAAAGCTGATCCTTGGTGCTGTCCCACCTCCACCTTGGACTCCTCTGTTATACCTACAGCACATCTCACCACTGTCTTACAGCTCTCATGTCCTGCACAACTCCAACCTACTTCTCTGCCACTTCCACAAACCACAGCTCCTCTCTCTGTTCTCTGTCGTGGACTTTTTCCAGATCTACAAAGACAGTGCAGCTCCCACCAACCTTCTCTGTTCTTCTTCAGCAGCATCCTCAAAGCAACATTTGAATCTTTGGAACTCATTTTCTGTGTGAAACCATCCTGCTGCTCACAAATTTCACTTTTGACATTAGCCTAGCCTCTACTTCTTTTCCCCATAATTCACTGTGTGACTCATCAGTTTTATTCCTCTGTAGTTCCACAACTCTGAGAGGTTTGGCTTTGGTTTTACCTCAGATGGTTTTTCTGACTCAACCTCTTTTGGGACTTGGGACCAGCATACTAAAGTACTAAATTGTAAAAAAGTAAAATGACCCCTTTCTTCATCTACATTGCTAAATAATACAGAAATCCATCACCAGTGCTCTTTGAAATCCTTACATTTACACTATAGTAAAGATTTCTTTTACAGATGTAACTCTTCTTCTATTGCAGGACAAACAGGCCCACCTCCGTATCCATGGTTACGTGGACGAGGTCATGAAACAGCTGATGGAGCTGTTGGGCTTAGACATCCCAAAGTGGGAGGGACCTGTTGTGCACGAGAGCTCTGAAGTCCTGCCCGACATCAAACCACCGCACTGCATTTCCGCTGAGGGGAAGGTGAAAAAGGAAGAAATTAAAATAGAGAGAAAAAGAGAAGCGACGCAACTAACAGGCGAGGAGGATGTGAAGGAGGAGGCAGGCTCAGTAAAAAAGGAGAGAGCAGATTTGACATTGTTAATAAATGAAGATAAATAACCTTAGGTCCTTTTTTTTAAATACATTCTCAACTTAACCTCGTCCAAAAACAAAGCACACGTCTGAAGGTGTTCCGTCTCATCAGGTTTTTGAGGACTGAAGCTTTCTAAAACAAAGACTTTGTGTGGCGACTTTGATGATCTGACTTTTCTGATGCTCTGCCTCCATCCGTAACAAGCAGAGATGTGAGACAGATTCAGCCGAACTCTCACAAATTGGATGCTTGATTGGAAATGCTTTTTTTTTTTTTTCCTGAGTGCACAGACTGTGTTGTAAAAAGCGGGCCGCCCCTCATAGACAAGTTGACGTGGAGCTTAATTCACTGGTTGAACAAGTCTGAAATAGTCAGGACAACACCGTGAGATCTGGAGCACATCGTTATAAATAAAGTTTTTAATACGGTGTGTAAGTTTGCTGCACCTTATTAATATTTATAGCTGTGCGCTCCAGATCCCGTCCCTGCAGATCTGGTCTTTTAAGACTCCTTGGTTTGAAGCATTATGAAAAGGAATAACAAGTGAGGCGCTCTGTCTCATGGAGTAACTGCTACTCACAGTGCGGGGAAATTTTAGGTCATGTGTAATTTTTGGACCATAAATAACTCATAAATCAGAGCATATGTTTCTAGGAACAAGCTGTTATCTAAGGAAAAAAAAAAAGATTGTTCTTTTACCGAAAACATTTTTTTTTTTTTTTTAGATATTTCTTACACTGTTCAGTATATAGACACACACATATATATGTTTTGCCAATAAATACCTTACAATTTTGGGGGAAAAAACTTGTCATGTCCTCTGTTCTGTGTACCATCTGGTTTATTGCAGATTTCAGGGAGCGGAGAGCACCTGACTCATCTGAAACGGCGTGGTAATAGTTTTGTGTCCACTTTAAATCTCATCAGCATCTCTGAGATTAACGTCACAACTCTCTGCTGTCATTAAAAAGCTCTTATGAGTCCGAATGGACGCACTAAAAAAAAAAAAATCAGATGTCAACAAGTGAACAGATGAAGATTTGTACTTTTAAAATAATGAATATGAACTCTAAAATGATGGATACCAGGTGCTAGCATGTACTAACTGTGGAGATGTGCTGCTGCACACAGGAAGAGACTTACAACTCGTTAGGACAGAGTGAGCCAGATTAAATATTGCTTTACTTTGCACACACATGGAAGAAGTCTAAGGCGCCCCTCATGTTCTGTGGGTTTAGTTTCCAAAAAGTCGTGTTGTCTTCACTTCAGACAGGAAAGACCGTCTCCATTCTCTCAGGTGTTGGCTCTAACACGGTTTCAGTAGACGACTATGTGGTAAACGTGCATCGCCTTAAAGCAGAATATTATTGAAAGCGTGATTTAAAGTTGATTTATCTCAGTAATTTATTGAAGTGACTATTTCTAGTTCATTTTTTAAGATTTTGACCTAAAAGTTATAATCTGAAGAAAATATTAGAATAATAGAGATTCTCTATGTTTGAATAATTGGATCAAAATCGTCTGTAAACGTTTTTCTGAGCTGTAAATATTAGGGATGCAGCAATTCACTTTTCCCAATGTTTATTTCACAGCTCAATTTTTGGGTTACGGTTTAATAATAATAATAATAAATGTATTTGTAAAGTGCTTTAAATGGCACACAAAGACGCATTACAACACTTGAGTAGAAAAGTTAATAAAACAAGAGCTAATACAATAAAAATAAAAACATAAAAATGACAGATTTAAAGCAATTTGTTGAGGCAGAGTGTTCCAGAGGGTTGGGGCAGCAATGGAGAAGGCTCTGTCTCCCCCAGGTTGGATGCTTGGTCTGACAGGGGAGGGACCAAAGGTTTGCATTGGAGCGCAGGGAGCGGGATGGAGTGTGACGCTGGAGCAGATCGGTGAGGTAGAGCGGCGCCAGGTTATGAAGGGCTTTGAAAGTGATGAGGAGAACTTTGAATTTGATACGCTGAGGGATGGGGAGCCAGTGAAAGTTCTGGAGGACGGGGGTGATGTGTTCACGAGAGCGGGTGTGTGTGAGCAGCAGAGTTCTGAATGTATTGCGGCTTATTTATTATTTTGGAGGATGGTACCATAAAGTATGCTGTTGCAATAATGTAACCTGAATGTAATAAAGGCACGATTGAGAATTTCAGCAGCAGTAAAAGAGCGGAGACGGGCAATGTTTTTCAGGTGGAAACAGGCAGACCAGGTTATTTGGTTGACGTGTTGTTCAAATGATGCTGTTTAAAAAGGTCTGTAGCTGCGACATAGAACCCACAAAGGCACCACAAGCTCCCTGCTCCGCTCCATTCTGATGCATTCACTTGCAGATAGATCCATGTACGTCTTTGGTTTCCTCATCCAAGCTGGCAAATGTAACAGAACTGTACCCTGAATAACTCCAATATTGCTCACGATTTTTGCAACACTAGTATTGTTAAGTTAAAGGGAGTGAGGGGCTGTAAGCCAGAGGGAGAAAATGTAAACAAATGGATGATGGGAAGTGGGGAAAGGCTTACTACAAACCAACAGTCTTGCCCACAAATCGGAGATGAATTTTTTAATCAATTCCTGCCGCTCTGCAGAAACTATGTCCTAGAAAATGACACAGGTTTGGGGTTTGGGCTAAAAGCGGGACAATTATCATTAAAAAAAATCACTAGATATGTTTTGGATTAAAAAGATAATCAGAGAGGGACTTTAAAGTATTTTCAGGAATTTATTAGATCCCCAATGGACTGTCTGCCGCTGGTGTAGGAGGCACAACAGGATGAAGTGAACTGTTGCTCAGTGGCCTAAGTTCATTTCAGATTACATTTAAGATTGTTTAATTAAAAAATAAATACATAAAAAAAGATCCCAGATTGTAGGAGAAGAGCAGAAATCAGAGTTAAGTTTCTTTATGTACGTTGGAGAGTTTTTGCGGTCATAGTTGCCGTGGGGACTAGGCCGTCTGTGCTTGTCAGGTCCAAGGTCAGCTCAGCCGTCTACCAGGAAGTTTTAGTTCACTTCATGCTTCCTTTCACTGACCTCCTTCCTTGAAATACTGTTTAATTGTCCAACCGGGGTTTGCACTTGCCCAAAGCACCAAAAGTGCAAATTCTTGTTTTGCGTACCATAGTATGCATGACCTAAAGCCCATGGAGAATCTGTGGAGCATGGTAAAAGATGCAATACACCAGACCCAGCAGCACAGAATAGCTCAAGTCGCTAATAGATCAACCTTCTATAACATCTTAACAGTATCATAGAATGATTGTCCTCATTCCACAGACTCCTCTAATAACTCAAAGAGAAGTTCTGTCTGGAGGGGCACTAGGCAGTATTTTGCAGAGTGGCAATAAGCAGCCAGACTGTGGCAGTAAGCCCAGCGTGGATAAGATGAGATAAAAGTTTATCAAAGATTCGGTGCTTTCTGAAAAAGCCAGGATCAAACCCTCAAGTTGTAAGTCAGAGAGCTCTGCCTGGAGGAAAGCAAGTACAGCTCATTAAATATTTAGGCTGAATCCTGCTGGGAAGCAGTGGGTGACGGCTTTGTGTTTGCTGAAGAACTCCGTTACGATTCTCAGACTGTTTGGAAGGAAAGAAAAACGATTCCTAAAATTAGGGAAGACCGTTGAGAGTTCGAATTTAAACTGTGAAAGCATGCTAAACAGGCTTGTTATATGATTCTTGCTAAAAGGCGTCAAAAGTCTTCCTGCTCTTGTTTACAGATACTCCCTGTTCAAGATTAGTGAGCCTTAAAAAGTCTCAGAGGAGAATTATGGAGCTTATAAGAACTGACGAACGCTTGAAACCACAAATGAGGTAAAGATGGGGAAAAAAAAGGATGCTAAAAATGAAAAAGACCTGAGGGGAGATTTTCATTTTCCTCCAACAAATTCTTCTCACGAGAAAATGAAATATCTCTCACAGAGATTCTATTTATTCGGATTATTGTATACTTGAAAACAAACTCAGGTTTTCATCTTCAGAATGTTGTTTTTTCAGCAAAGCCCTCTGTTAACTTCAGTGTAAGACAGCCAGCTTGGAGGGGGGCTCTTTCATCTATGCTAAGTTTTATTTTTCTCTGCTTGAACTAAAGTAGCGCCCTGTGATCCTATCCGATGAGTCAAAGAAGTTAGAAAAATGGGGCTTAGAGTCCAAACTCGAAAGGAATTAATCGGCCTTCTTCCAGATGAATGCAGCAGCGGATTCAAAGAATATTATGCACCAACTTCAAACTGAATGAAAGGCTGTGAAACTGGAGAGATCTAAGTGGATGCTCAGGAAGGGAGTTCAGTCATTTAAAATGAGCTGTAGGAGGTAATTAACCTTCAGCCTTTGTGCCAAATGCAGCCCAGAGTTGCACCCTGAGAAAATAATAAATATAAAAATATTTACTTCAAAGTGATGGTAAAGGGAGAAAAAAGTAAGGGGTTAATCTTTACTGATGAAGCTTTAGTTTTAATGACAAGCTAGATTGGGATCATCTGAGCCCCATTTCTTTGAGTAATGACATTTTAACCACTTTTCTGTGTTAAATGACGCTGTTATTAACCTTTTGAAGGTGATTAATGTTAATTTCATTATTATGGTGTCACACTGAGCACAGACTCAACAACTTCAATCAGGTTCCTGAAACACATATACCCTCTGCAGGACTGCAGGTGTTGTTTTTAGCTTGGGGTCCCATTCCAGTCATTGTATGATCTATCGTAAAAGCATTCGTGGTCTTTTAATTATGTTGATGCCTTTTTTAGACAAAAAGTTAAAAAATAACGTGTCGTCTTGTATATAGTTACTATAGACATAGTTTCTGCAGAGACATAATTTCTTTAGAAATTTCCCTCTGAGTTGTGGGCGGGACTGCTGGTGAGCCTGGCTCTGCTTCCCAACATCCCTCTGTTTACACTCACTCCCACTTGCTTACGGCCCATCACAACCCCAACCTTACATTACTGGTGCAACATGAATGGCAAGCAGTATCAAAGCTATCCAGCTGTACAGTTTGGAGCCAGATGCCAGCTTAGATCACAAAAACAAAGACGTACATGGATCTGTTGGTCTGCTAGTGGATGCATCAGAATGGAGCATAGCCGATGTACTACCTATCTCAATGCTGCAAGCTTTTTCCAATAGCATTTTTTTCATCTGCTCCTAGATTTTGCCATGATTTCACTAAAAAAATACTCAGAAACACATTTTTAAGGTTAATTTTTTTATATATGTCCATGTTAAAAACACCAAAAGCACAATTTTCATTGAAGTGGGTCATTAAATCTGCTCCAACTCACTGAAGGTCATTTCACTGAAGTTGCTTTAATTATAAGAGAGGAAAGGAATATGTCTAACATTTAAAAATAAAAAGTTTTAACAATATTTTATACCACAAGCTTTTGTAGTGCTGATTCGTTTCATTGTTCTGGAAAACTCAATGGATAAAAAATAATAACAAACAGTTAAGACTCTGAAGGTCAAGGATTTTTTTTCTTAATTGAACAACCTTTGATTGTAAAAGGCAATTAAGTTCCATCTGAAATCAATCTATGACTAATGATCTTTCACGGAAATGAAATCTTCACCCTGATGAGGAGCAGAAGAGGAAAAACAGAGCAACAACCGCACTACAAATTCAAAGCACCTTGCAGAACCCCTGAAGATGTCCAGTCGACACCTTTGTCATAAAACCTCAGGCAAATGTTACTGCTACTGTCTACAAGAGTTATTTGCTATTTCTTTGTGTTTCTGTCTGGTCAGTCCCTTTTTTTTCCCCATCTTCTTTGCAATTTCACGTTTCCTTTCTATCGTTTTTTTTGTCATGTCTTTCAGTGCAGTCAGTTTTCAGCAACAAGTGCTTCGCCTTTCTTGTCTTTTGTAGCCTCTTTGTGCTGTTTTTGCTGTCAGTCACATCTTTTGGAAGTTGCTTTGTTAGTATTTATGGCTGTTTCGAGGTTTGGTCTGTTTTGTGCTCCTCCAAAGTTTTTTACTATTGACAGCTTCACATTGGGCACTTTCTTTGTGTCTTTGTTTCTTGTTTTTCTTTTTGGTTTTTGTGCTTCTTTCAATGTGTTCATTTGTTATTTCTATTATGTAATACCATTTTCTGGCCTTTTTTTTGGGAGAAGATAGGTGCTTTTTCCTATTCGACTGCTTTTCTGACATACCTTAGTGTAACCCTCTGACCTTCTGTCAACCCTTTAAGGTGTCCCTGTTTCATTGTTCACTGCAGAGAATCTTTATCAATCGAGACAAGTTGAGATGTAGTTTGGAGTCTGCAGTGTTGTTGCTGTGCTACCCGGAGTTTGATGCATGGGATTCTGACCCACAGCAGTTCTGGACCGGAAGGACCAGATTGTTTTAGCAGTTCTTCTTTCCTGGTTGTCGTCTTCGTTTGAGCAAAAATGTTGCCCCCGCTACTCAAAAAAGTACCAGAATTTGACCTAGTGAAAATGACCTTTCAAGGTCAAAGGTCAAATAAAACTTTGGTCGTGGTTAAAGACTTAACCTAATGACAAAGAACCAGCAATGAAACCACAGAAGTAAAATTCATGTTTGAATAGATCAAAGCAGCACACACACACAGACTACACACACAAAATATATGACAAGACCATCTAAAAATTAATGGGGCCAAAATCTTCAATGGGGCTAAAAATATATCAGCTTCTTTCGGCCTTTCCCATCAGGGGCCGCCACAGCGAACGAGTCGCATGGTAAGCTTGGCAATGTTTTACGCCGGATGCCCTTCCTGACGCAACCCTCTCAAGGGGACCAGGCTTGGGACCGGCACCGAAGTAGAAAAGGGAACAGGGAGCAGCCCGGATTTGAAACCTGGAAACCACGGACGGAAGGCACCGCAAACCAGCACGAGCTAAACCGGCTCCCGGGGCTAAAAAAATATATATATATATATTTTTTTTTCTAAATCCACAAACGTAAGCAAAACACACAGGTTGGGGACATCCAAAGGAAGTAATTTATTATGGGTTGTAATGGGATGGTCACACGACCAACAGCTTGGTGGCCATTTTGTAACAAAATGTCAAATTAGGCGATTTTCAGATTCTCCTACAGTATAGGAAAAGAAAACTTTACTTTGAGCGATTTTCGAAATTTCTTACAAACCCATCATTAGGTTACGACGGAGTATTAGGGCCACCAAAAAAAAAAAAAAAAGTTAAATTACAGTTTTTTTATCTCGAGATTTAGGAGATAAATCGTAATTTAGGAGATAAAAAGTCTAAATACGACTTTTTATCTCCTAAATTTACGACTTTTATCTCCTAAATTTACGAGATAAAAAGTCGTAGATTAAGGAGAAAACACCGAAGTTGTCCGTTTATCGGAGCCTAGCTTGAAGAAAATACGTGGAGCCTTTTGTGAAGCTTTATTTCCGGATTATATGTTTAATAAACAGATTCTGAACCTTTAGATGAATTAAAATCAGATTTTTGTCAGTGGAACCGTCTGTCCGGGGTTCAGTGTCAGTAAAGCGGAGTTTAATGCGTAAAATAAGGAACTCAGAGACACGTTTGGGTGTAGAGGATCGCTACAGCCTTTATTCTCCTTTTCATTCACACCCTGAAGTTCATCTGTCAACTGACGTCATGAACGTGTCATCCGAACACCAATGCGGAAGTAAACAGTTTTACATACGCCCCCTCCTGCAGATGAAATGTCCCGTTTCAGCGTAAAACAATAAAGAGGAATGAAAATAGTCTTTTATGAATTCCTTAGAACGTTGAAAATGACAAATAAGTGCTCCTCCTCGGACGGAAGCGTCACACAAATGTAGAGATTTGTCTTTGGTGGAGGAAGTAAGGATTGACGTGGACAGCTGCAGGAATACCGACGATGGCTTCATCGGGCTGCAGAGATCCCGCACCACCCTTCAATAAATTCCAGACATTTGGAACGTTATTAATGAACATTCATCTCGCCTGTTCAACAAAGTTTAGTGGGTCTGCTCTGCTGCTGCGCGGCGTTCACCTGCTGCTCTGTATGCTCACGTCCACATTAATCATAAATTTACGACTTAAAATCTTGTAAATTTACGAGTTTTTTTCTCATAAATTTACGAGTTTTTATCTCCTAAATTTACGAGTTTTTATCTCCTAAATTTACGACTTTTTATCTCCTAAATTTACGACTTTTTATCTCCTAAATTTACGAGATAAAAAGTCGTAATTTAACTTTTTTTTTTTTTTTTTGGTGGCCCTAATACTCCGTCGTATTAGGTTAAGTCTTTAACCACGACCAAAGTTTTATTTGACCTTTGACCTTGGGAAGAGATTTTTTTTTTTAATGGCCTTTAGTCCCTTCTTCAAATTCCAACTCCTCTCACAGATTTCGATCTATCACCTCCTAACTTCCTAAGAATAATCTTTGAATTAGAAATAGTTGATTTGTTTTTTACAGTGTTTGTGTTGTGAGCTCACAAAAATGGTGTTCCCATGTTGCTAAAACAGTTTTTACCGGAATTTTGTGAAAATCTTTTACATGAATCGTTGGCTAAAGATGAACAAAACAATATGACAAACGATATGAACAGATTAGGAATGTGGGCACGGTGAATAAAAAACTTCTGTTGCCAAGGAAATCCAAACGTTTACTCTCGGTGATTCTTCCAAAAACGACAAAGATCTATCCGTCACCCCGAGGCAACCGAAACATAAAACGGTTGCTATGGAGAACAGGAAACCCGCCATTTTGAACAAAGTGGGTTTTTTCATGAACGTGTCATCTCCAGCTCTGACCAAGGGCGGCAGGAACAGAATGGGAGAGTGAGGGCTGTGTAGCAGCTGCTCAGCCACTGAGGGCGTGTCAGGATGGGGCTGTGAGGGCGGGTAGCGCCTGTGGGCCATACAACGCAGCTCGAGGCTTTTATTCTTATTTCTGTTAAGGCTGCAGCATTGATCTTGTTTTACATTAATACTGGATTTTGCAGAATCTCTCCTTCTCTCCCCTTTCGGGCAGCATTTTTGCTTGTATGCCAGAGCTTCTCTGCTGAACCAGGAGCCCCTTCAGATGAAACTTATTTTGCATTGAGTTACAGAGTGCGTGAACTCTGTACAAATTACCTTACGTTTGGCTTTATGAAGTCAATGCATTGAAGATCGCCCTTTGAAGCAGGCGGCAAAGCTGATTTTACAGTACGGGATATGAGTCCCAGCACACACACGCACACAAAAAAGCTGCTTTGATCTATTCAAACATGAATTTTACTTCTGTGGTTTCATTGCTGGTTCTTTGTCCTGCTTTTGTGAGTGCACTTTCCATGTGTGACAAACGTTGCCATTGATGCCCAGCAGGTTTGACTGGGTCCTCTTGAGAAATAAACATCTTGAACCTGTAGTTGTTTCAAAGCTTAACCCATGCAGGTTTCACATGGGGGCTAATGGAAAACGCTCTTCAAGTGGGTTTACTGCTTAGGGGGAAATTACTACTTGCAGTCAACAATGAATTCAGAGGCACACAGGGGATTGCAGTGCTGTCAGATGTCTCTTGTTTGAGTGAAGCATCTCAGAAATAGAGATGGTTTTCCCGAGTGTGAGAAGTGGAAATCTCGTAGCTTTTGATGATTTGCACTTGATGCCAAAACAATCTGTTTGTGAAGTGAGCATCAGTTCGTGCGCAATTAGATTCTCTTTATTATGATCATTACTTATATTCACATCTAAAAAATGCAATGTCCTTGGTAATCTTGGCTTCCAGTAGAGACACCACAGACAAAAAAAACAAAACAAAAAAACAATGAGAAATGTGAAATTGTGATTGAGAAAGCAATCACTTCCTGAAATGCTCACAATGTTGTGGGTGATGTATGTGGCATTTGCACATTAGGAACTGTCTCTGTGCCCCTGCTGCAGAAGGTTATCCATGTTCAAATTTTAAAGGTTGCAAAAGGGCAAAAACATGGGCCAGCTTTTGTGCAGCTGACTCATTTGCGTTGTTGCCGCAGTGTTTTGACTGTTGCTGAGATTAACTTTGCTGAGACGTCAGTGAAGCCTTTTGTCCTCTCATTTTATTTAATGTCACAGGACATACATGTTGGCACAAGACAGTTCACGGGGAAACAGCTAAACAAACACAACGAAGATGACTGACAGTTTCACGCTGGCATCGAACATGGAGAAAGTCCAGTGCTTCTGCCCTGCTGCATTTGAAGGGCTTGGAAATGTGACACAATTGAAGAGAAACACAACAACTACTGTACAGGCCAAACTAATCAAACGCTGCGCATTGTATGCAAGTAAATGAATACAAATAGCTGCCCTGTCACTGTATCTGCATTTGCACTGTTACAAACACTTGAATTTCTAAAAGAAACATGTGATGACCCACAAACGACTTTTGTCTTTACAATATGACAACCAAGCCCTTCCTCGCCCCAAATTCAATCAGTGTATCATCATGTGCATCAAAGGGAAATGTAACTATTAAGATTTTGCCCAAAGTAGAGTTCTCAATCACTGCATTGCCTGGTTCAATATTGTGGCCTGTTTTTTTTTCTTTTTTTTTTGTTTAGAAAAATAAAACAAAAACTTTATTTACAAATGTGAAATTGCTTGTTAGATTGGTTTTCTTTCAATCTAACAGTTCGTTCAATTCTTTCGAAAGAGGCAACAAAAATTGCCAAGTTAACAACCTTGACAAAAATCTTTTACAGGCTAACAAGCAGCACTGAAACAGAAAATTGTGTTCTCCTTTTGGGGCAGTTTGGCAATCTGAGGTGGCAGCTCTGCACTTGAGCCATGGTACCATTTGGAGGACTGTGGGTCAAATTGTTGGAATACTGTGATTTGGATACAAGAGCTTCACCGCCTGAGCTACAGATCCCAAAGAATTTACTCTGTTGTTCTTTGTGTTTGTGGTATAATGGATTAAAGCTCCCTGCAAGAAAATGGAAAACCTTTTTTTTTTTTAATTATATTGCACTTTTAGACCCAAAATCTTAAAACATTCTTGAAAAGAAAAGTAGATGAAATGCTACAGGTTTTCACTGAATCTGAAGTGCCGAGCCTTTTGCTCTCAATCTGTTAAACAGCCTTCCCAAAGATCTTACACAGAACAATCAAACTGCTGACTGAAAATCATAAGGCACTTTCAGAAAAGTAAAAAAAAAAAAAAACAACTATTCAGTAGCACAAGGGACATTTAAGTTAAGTTAAATCAACAAGTCGGCAAAAAAAGCAGCAAGTATAAAAAAAAAGTGCCATGTATTTTTTTTTCCTCAACTCTGTATTGCACCGGTATTTAATAAATAATATACCAAGACCTTTGGGGTTTGTTCAAAGAAAAATGGCAGGACATGTTATAGTTTTATATTTAATATAGTTGTGACATTTCCAAGGAGAGCTACTCACAAACGCAAACATATTTTTAGGAGGCTGCCATAATTGCCTTCAGAGATGCATTTTCTTATAAAATAATCACTGACTCATCATGGCAGCATCAGAAATTTTCAAGAAGTACGGGTTGAAATGCAGACTTTGATATAAATTTGAGCAAAAATCAAAGAGAAGTGTGAAGAGATTATCCTCTGTGCAAATCCCCAACACAGAAATTTGCTTAAATCTAAATGTAATGATCAAATGTGTAGCTTCCTTTCTTTTTAATTAAACATTTTTGCATAATTAAGCAATAAAGGAGTTGTGGAAATGTTCAAATGTGACATTTGTTGTAGTCTATTTTGAGGACAAGCTTTTATTTACTTTATTTTGTCATAAAGTGCAAACACGAGTTTTTATGTAAAGCTGCAAGCAACAAGAAGTTAAAACACAAAAACTTGACATAGCAGGAAGCTGATTGTTGGTTTAGTTTGGTTCAGTTAAGTATTAAAAAAAAACTAACCGCATGTCATTTTAGACATATTCTTGCTAACATTACCTTATACTGGAATATGAGGGCTGGTCCAAAGCTCTATACTGACTTTTCAGCCTTTACTTTTGGGAAGAAGAGTAAAGTTGCCACCTTTTTTATAACATAGATGGGGCCAATATGTATGTTTGTAATATATACAAAGATAAAAAAAGATCATTCTTTTTTCAAAAATGATAAGTTTTTGTGAGAGTGAGTCACATATTGACGTCCTTGTGAATCATGACCATGCTCGGTGGCGCCTCTTCCACTCGTCTTCCTCTCAGAGCCAGCGAAAGGATGTTCCGGACAGAATGAGAAACTCTCAGCAGAGTGTCCTTCAGCCCGGCTCTGTACTCTCTTCGGATCAGGCAGTAGAGCACTGGGTTGAGACAGCTGTTAGCATGGGCGAGACACACAGTCAGGGGGAAGGCGTAGGCCTGAGCATTGTAGAAGGCCTTGCTGAAGGGCACCAAGTCAAACTTGATGAGAACCCCCCAGAGGGTGAGAGCCTGGTTTGGCAGCCAGCAAATGAAGAAGGACAGAACCACGATGGTAACGGAGCGGGTAACTTTTGAGCGGCGGCGTTGGCGTCCTTTTTCATACTCCGACCTCTCTGTTCCACTTCCCTTACTTACCACACTGCCAACAACCCGTCGACTTAGGATGAACCTCAGCAGCAGGAGGTAGCACACAGAAATGATGATGAAGGGAACTACAAATCCCAAAAGGACTTTCTGCGTTTGGTAGAGTCCAAGCAGGACTTGGGGATCCCAGTGACCTGAGTCTGAGTCGGAGAACCGAACTAAGCACAGTTCATCGTCTGCAGAGACCTGTGAACATAACATCTGCATCAGGGGATACCCAAACAAACAAACAAACAAACACAAATCAGGTCTGATGGTTGAGTCTGGATGAACACACCTGAACTGTGGTTGAGTAGAAAGCGTGAGGCAACGTGGCCACGATAGACACCACCCAGATGGCTGAACTGGCCCACTTGGCCTGACTTGTGGCAGTTCTGGGGCTGTCCATCTTCAAGGAGGTAACCAAGGAGCGGTAACGGGTCACACTCATCGCAGTGAGGAAGAACACACTGGCGTACATGTTCATGGTGGTGACTGAGCTTACAATCTTGCACATGACCCAGCCGAAAGGCCAACGGAAGTCCAGAACAGTATCCACAGCCCAGAATGGCAAAGTAAGAACAAACTGGAGATCTGTGATGGTCAGGCTCATTACAAAGCAGTCGATGGAGGAGTAGTGGTGACCCCGGCGACGGGAGTGGAGCAGGAAGAGCGCAAGGAGGTTACCCACAAGCCCAAGGACACACACCACCAGGTAGACCAGAGCAATGAGGATTCGCACCTGTCAAACACACTACATTTCTGTATTGTGTCTTTTAACATCCAAAGTAGCACAAACATATAAAAGACTCAATTCCTGGGGGAGCTTTAAAAAAAATTGCATTTTTATTAACTGTTTACCAGAATTTCACTTTTATTTAATCAAGCTGGATGTGCGCAAGAATAAAAGTGAACCTACTGGCAGGTTGGCACTGTCTCCGTGCTGATCCAGCGAGGACTCTCTGGAGAGGATGTGGAGCCAACAGTTCAGAGAAATGTTGAAAGCTGGCAGGCTGGACGCTGCTCCTGCTGGGCTGACCAGCTCGGATATTTGATCCTCGTCTCCTCCGCATGCACTGAGCGCGGTTGTGGGTCCGGATGAGCTGTTCCCCTGCATGACCGCGCAGGTGGAAAACCGACTTACTCTCTTAAAAACAAGTTTCCAGCTGTTCCTCCGCAGGCAGCCTTAACTTCCAGCTGGAGAATGCCCGGGTATGGATTCAAAGATCCCCATTTTTCCTGAGCGTTACTGATCAGAAAGTCGGATCTGGGCGCCGAACCTTTGCGCGCATGCTGCTGTTGTTCCAGCAGGTTATATATAAAAGAGCTGATGAACGCGTATCAGCATACTTTTAAGTCTGTGATGATGGTACAGCTGCTTCTTCATCTCGTGAATCCGTGCGCACGCTCGGACCAGAAGCTTTTATACTCGCTGCGCTCTTTCCAAACACTGGACGGCGCGTGTGCGCGCGCCCAGCTCATCCAGAGTGTGCCAATCCTGGAGAGAAAAAGGCTGTGGAGTCATCACATGCAAGCTGCTTTTCAGCAGATCCATTTAGATGTCAACAACACTAATAATATATATTAAAAGAAATTTCAAATAGACCTGTAAACACACACAAAAAGTTTGCATTTAAGACAATAAAATGGGGGATTCAGACCCCCCCCCACACACACACACACCAGAGAATATATGTGAACATCTGTTTAAAATGATCTTCTAATAAAACAACTTATTTTATGATATGACCAAATCTTTGTACTTTGTGCCAAATGTTTTTGGATGGTGTCAACCCTTTGCTGCTGTCTTCTGTGTGAACATGAAAAAGGTAAAATGGGCAAAAGTTCAGAGAAAAAATAGCAAATTTTGTTATATTTCTTTAGAATATGTTGAGTTTTCATGTAAGTGTAATTGAATTTGATTACACTGTCAAAAAACTAGTGTAATAAGTAGAGATAACTCATTTTAGAGAAAAATATGAAGAAAACAAAAATAAAATTTTTAGTACAAGATGGCACTATTTTTAAAAATTCTCAGAAAATTGATATCTATAGCAACAGGGTGGCTCAGTTGGCTGCATGTAGGACTGACGCATGAAATCAGGGGTTTTTTTCCCCAGGGGGTATGAGCTTCCTCCAGCGTGTGTCCTTGCATGAGACCCTTTGCGCTACTGCCTATATGTAGCTACAAGGGGGGGCAGAGTCTGGGTCTACCTGTGCCGGTCCCCAGCCCGGATAAAATACAGGGTTATGTCAGGAAGGGCATCCGGTGTAATACTCTCTGCCAACCACCTGTGCAAATCAGTGAAAGCTGATTTACTATGGCAACCCCCAAGGAAATATTCTGAAAGGTGAATGAACAACGTCGTAATATCGACAACTAGCATTTATTTAAGAACATGAATCTACATTTTGGTTTTTAAAATAAGGACAATGAATGTCAGTTAAACTTTGAAATCCCATCCTTAACTTTGAACCTAAAATGACGGCGCAATTTTAATTTTTTTTTGAGTGTCACATCAAGTTTGCCTATTGAAGAGAATGGAGCAAAATGACTCATCCTAATAATAATTACCTTATTTCTAGAGCCAAAGCTCTTAATGAGACAGAAAATTCTTGACTTTGCTGAATTTGAAAAAAGCTTGGAGCAAAGTTAATCTAAAATACCTGCTAAAATATCTTTAAAAACAAGGTTTTAAATCTTTCCAAGTATCAAATAATTGGCAATGTTAAATATCAAAAGCTTTCCTGCTCTGCTTCAAGGGATCGATGTTGAGGACGTTTTTTTTTCCTTGGTTCAAAGCTAAAAAAAATAAAATAACACAAATCCTAATCAAACTGTCTCCTTTTTAGCTTATATTGAAACTTGAAATGCACATATGGTTAGAGCCTGTCTCGCCCCGTGGAGGAGTTCATTTAGATTCTGCCAAAGCTTTCCTGGATGCTTGAAGATGTCAACTCTCATTTTCGTCAATTTTCCCTCACAATCTCCTCAGTCCTACTTAAAAAGAAGGGGTGGGTGGGAGAGAGACTCTTAGACAGAGTGCCTATTATGTCCTCACTATTCTGTGAAGCAAGGTGAATTTTTGTGTGTTTTACTTGTGTGAAACAAAAGATTTCTGGTGGTTAATGGGAAAAAAATCAGGATAATTTGTATGTGAATAAATGCAAAAAGACAGAAACACAATTGCTTTAGTGGTCGTGATGAGTCAGTGTGCTTCAGGATGAGCTCTCGGAAATCAGTGAAGTGTTGGCTCTGCAGGCAGGGATTCTTGGCTCAGCAAAGACATTAACTGCTTTTTATTCACACAAAACACAGAACAGCTGCTGCTGATCTACGGCTCACAGAAAGCCTGACATTTAGTCAGATCTTTTATATCATGTATATGACAATTATCATCTTAAATAACTCATAAATGTGCTATCCTGCTTATTTAAAATACAAAATATAAGTTTCTTGAATAATCTCAATAATCATTGCACATTTTTAAACTGTCAGATTTTGTATCAATTTAATTCTATTGACAATTTGTGCAATCTGTTCCATTATCTACTGTAAAGAATGTAAAACATTTTCTGCAGATGATTGTGTATCATTGAATGACTTCCATCACCTGAAGGTCAGGTCATTGAGAAAAGCAGATTTAAATCTTATTTTCTGATGTGACTTCCTGTAGCCGCGATCACAGCATCTGTCACAAAACGGAACAGATTTAAGGCATCAAGCATTTCTGCTGCTGCAGCTTTTCAGCTCCTCGCCTGAAGGACAAACTCACCTCTATGCAGGATGATCCAGCATTCATGTCATGGATTATACATAAACTCACTGGCAAAACACATTTTGTCAGGATGGGATCTATTACATTCAACACTACAGGGGCACAACAGACTTCATGTATGACACCAAATGATGTCATCTGCTGACATCTACAGTGGGGAAAAAAAGGATTTGGCCATTAAGGATTCTGAAAGTTATCCCCCCTAAAATAAAATAGATGTAAGCTATGTTTATCGTATATCTCAACTGTGAAAGACAAAATGTAAAAAAAAATAAAATAAATCCAGGAAATCAAATTGTCTGATTTTGATGGTACAGAAAATAAGTATTTAAGCTCCAACAAACAAGCAAGAATTTTGTCTCTCTTTCCAACGTTCTTCTATCCTTCACTTGTTACCTGTATTAATGTCACCTGCTTGACCTGGTTATCTTGTAACAGACACCTGTCCACACCCTTAAACTGCCAGACTGCAACCTTCCACCATGAACAAGACCAAAAAGCTGTCAAAGGGCAAAAATAAAGAAGTACAAGATCACTGACAATCTTTCTTCACCTGGGAATTCATGTAAGATCTCACCTGGGGAGGTACAAATGATCTTGAGAATTGTAAGAAAACTGCATGACCTGAAGCGAGCTGGGACCACAGTAACAAAGGTTATTACTAACACACTAAGTCGTCACAGATTCAAATCTTGCAGAACTAAAGGTCCCCCTGCTTAAGCCACCACATGTCCAGACCCATCTACAGTTCTACAGAGACCATCTGGATGACCCAAAGGAGGATTGGGAGACTGTCATGTGGTCAAATATCTTTGGTATAAACGCCACTTGCTGTGTTTGGAAGATGAAGAATTCTGAGTTTAATCTAAAGGACACCATTCCAACTGTGAAGAGTGGTGGTGGTGGTAACATCATGCTTTTAGAATGTTTTTCACAGTATGACTAATATTGGATCTTGGAAAAAAATGTACTCCAATCATTGAGAGCTCAGAGGAGGAAACATGGCTGGATCTCAAACACATCACCCAGGCAACGAAGAAGTGGCGACATAAAAAGTATTTCAAGGTTTTGGAGTGGCCTGTGAGTCTCTGGACCTACGTTCAATAAAGAAAAATCAGTGGAGGGAGATTAAAGCCTGTTTTGCCCAGCAACAGCCCCAAAACACCACAGTTCCTGAGAAGATCTGCATGGAAGATAGAAGCCACAGTGAAAAAATGGTGATGACCTCCAGGAAACATTTGACCTCTGTCATTGTCAACCAGGGTTACATTATAGAGTATTAATGTGAAGTTTTTTTTTTAACCAACTCTATTTTCTGCGACTTTATACGGATACATTCCTTAATAAAAATATACAATGTGATTCCCTGGACTAATTTGAAATGCCGTCTCTCACAGTTGAAGTGTATCAACATTACAGACCTCTGTCATCTTCTTAAGTGGGACAACTTCCAGAATCATTGACTGACACATAGTGTTTTGCCCCAGCTGTGTGTTTGAGAAGGGAGGGCAAAGAGCAGTACAGGTCCTTATGAAGAACTTTTTCACCTAGAGAATAACAGCAGGGATCAAACCATCTCCTCTGTTTGGTGATACCTGTTGTGATCTTGCCTGTTGGTGGATGGCAGTACGTACTGATCAGCTTATGTGTATCTTTACCTACAAGGTTTATTGGATTATGTTTTCTTATAACCCAGGCATCCTCCTACATCCACTGAATAAATATGTCAACTTTCAACATTTTATGTTACTATTATCATTTGCATAACTCCCATTCTATCACTTTTTTTAGTTAAATTGCTTATTTTTTTTTTTTCAAGGATTGCAGTAGATGTGCATTTTTACCTAAGTCTCTTAAAAAATACTTTTTTTTTACGTTGCTAAAATGTGAATCTGGTTTTTTAATATATATTGAATTACTGTTTTGTAGATGTCCAATTACAGAACCTCTAAGTTTTAACTGCTGTGACGGTGACTACATAATCAAAAACAGCACATGTGCTCCATCAGTATTTTGAAAGATTTCTCAAATTTAATATAAACTTTCCTTTTGCGTTTCCGTGGGTTGGGAGGGACTGGTGCTCAGAACGCAGGTTTTTAAAGGATTACTCAGAAATACTTAAATAGATCAAAATGCTGCTTTTGGGTTGTGTTTTTTTGGTGAGGAATCAACAGTAGAATACACTTAAAAGCTCAAAAATTTGATTTTGGATGCTATAGTCCCCCTAAATGTCAACAAAAGGTTGTTTTTGTTGACTATGTGTAAAGGTTTAACACAAACATGATTGAATCCTTTGTAAATGTTCCCTGATATTAATTTTTAACAGTACGAGAATTCAATGTATTTGAAAATATCTTTAATTTTCTAAGTTACAATCTATTTGGGCACTGGCAATTTCTTTTTATGAAACCCCTTAATGATGAATGTGAGTAGGCAACCTGCTGCTTCTGCAAATGCTAATAAACAGAGAAGCTTTGCAAAAACTATGAGCAACTTTTATCTGATTTTATTTATTTATTTATTTATGTATTTGTCATTTCTATCCTCAGACAGAAGCCTCTGTTAAAATCAAGCATGATTAAAATTCTGATTGGATGTCTACCTTTAGCTCCAACTCGCTCTGAATACACCAAAACCCTCTGCTTGAAGCTATCTGATCAATAATTCATTTCAGACTCTAAGCCAGAGCGCCTTGTGTATTTGTATTTTTGGTTCAGCTTTGCTGAAATTAGTGTTTCTTCAAATCGCTAAGTGCACCTTTGGAGCTTTCAGCCTGAGCTGCTGCACTCAGCGAGGGTTTGAACAAGAGCTAAACAAAGTCTAAATTGTTTCAACACAAACGCACTCAAAACGTAACAAAAGACATGGATGCATGGATTAGAAATGCAGGTTTACCAGCATTTAAGTATTCAAAATCCAATGTCAATAAAATTTTATGATCCCTTTAGAAGCACGATTGCATAAAATAAACAAATCAGTCTCTGAATGCTCCAGTTTTCTTCCAAAAATGTTGCTTCAGTGTACAGCCATGCTGCGAACTTTGCTTTGAATTTCAGTACATCTCTTTTGCAAAATGTTGGACTGCTCCGAGCTGGTGTTCTGCTGGAAAAAACTGTCAGGCACTGCATAAATTCTGTGGCTCCCAATGCATAACTCTTCTTCCCTGCACGTTCAGTAAAACAGTTCAAGCGCATATTTTCTGTGCAGAATTGCAAAGCCATTAGGTTGCAGAGTGAACAGTGAAGGCACACAACTGCTTAGCCCTCTGAATTTTCCCATTTAGACCTGTCAGAATGTTTCAGCTCAAGCCGGTTTTGCAGAAAGCATGTGTTGGTGCACAAACTCACACAATGACAGAAACGCACATGGATGCTGACGATTCCCGGTGCTTGTAGAGGCAGCAGGTCTTTTGGAGACTTCTCAGCTGCCTTGATCATAGTTTTTCTGCAACTGTTCTAAAACAGAAATGGTTACAGGATTTTGAAGCGCAGGAAGTTGCTGCCCTGCTATATTTTGAGTCCTCCTCTGCTTGCTTTTGATACTGGCAGTAGTTAAAAAAAAAAAAGATTTTGAGTACTGTAAGATACTTTTTCTGAGAGCATACATGTTATGTCTGATTTACAAGAACTTTTTGCCCTCATTTTTGGTCAAACTGACATGTTTATGTGGACAGCTAACACACAGCTAACATTTTGTATTCTTTATGTCAAGTTCAACATCATTGTGACAGTTATTTTTAGTTTATGTCATTTTTAAACCATTTTTAAACCAAAACAAATCATTTATTTTCATTTTTTTATTGCTTTTGTGATTTTTGAATATAAAGTTTTTTTTCTGCATTTCACTGAAATGCTCATTCTTATCATCATCGATAACATACAGTACCTGTAAAAATAACACAATTTTAAATTAAATAGTACGTGATACACTCTGTCTTTAAGATTTTTGTTTTCTTAAAGAAAAACCAAAAAGTGTAGAATACTGGAGAGGTGTCCTGACTGTCCACACTTTGAAAAGCATTAGACCAAAAAGATTGCACTCTGGAGCACCAAAGAGTCTTTACAGGAAGCTTAGAAAGCCCAAAAACGCCTCCTTGGATGATGCACTTGCAAGCAAGCCTTTGCTACATCTTTTTCCTATAGTGAGACCGGTAATCATTCTTGTGGCTGTGATCCTGGTGAAGTGAGGAGGGGAGGGCTGCTGTAGAAAGCTCTGCCCAAGCGCAGATATTCTTTGCCAGGCTTCGCAGGGCTTCAAAGCCCCTATAGATGGAGTGCAGAAGATGAGGAGGGACACCTCCTTCTTCATCAATGGACTGCAGGGAGCGAGACGGTGCTGAGAGGCAAAGATGCAACAGAGATGAGTGTGTGCTTGCGAGTGTGAGTGTGTGATGAGAAGACAGTGTGTGCAAACAGACCTTTGGATTGCATGTATTCTGCCTGGCTGCGCTGGCTGTAAAGGTCTGGATGAAGATTCGAGGATATGAACAGAGAGAAGGAGAGAAGCAAAACCTGGACACAAATATGGCAAGGGGGATGAAGAAAGCAGAGAAAATACAAGGAAAGGAAAAAATGAAGGGGATTTTTTACTGCATGACCTACATAGCATATTTCTAAATGGATAAGGAAAGGTGCCGTGCACCCTCTTTTATATCGTTCAAAGAGAAAAAAAAAAGGCCTGAAGTCACTGTAGAGGTCTGGCCATTGTTTAATAATACTATTTGGTAGTTTATTCCCCACTAAACCTCTACTGGTTTGTTATCTATGTTTACTTGTTAAAGATAACTAACTCTGGGGGTGCAAACAGAGGTGGTTGTTCATTTCTCACCAGAACGCAGGTTCCTCTGCTTATTGTTTTGCTGGGGCTGTTAGGAATGAGAGCCTGTAGCCTGCTTAGCTGCTCCAGCAGAGCGCTGCAAAACAAAGACAGACAAAAACATGAAGGAGAATGGGAGAAACTTTCAACCGCAGACCCAAAGATGAAACAAGGGCATCATTTTTTCAGAGCCTGTGAACTCTGGTAAACGAGGAAAAAGAAGAGGAGCTAGAGGGAAAGAGACTTTTTGGGAATCTTTTACAAGATTTTCTTTGTTTCAGTTCACTGCGGCACTGTTAGAGAGTAAAAGTAACACAAGGACAGTGTGATTTATTAAGGAGAAAACGAAGACATGTGATTAAATATTTTCTATTGAAATGCCCCTAAAAAACGATCAGTTCAGGGTTAAAACCTCCAAAGAGGGAACGCCGGCGGCTGTGTGAAAACAGATTGACGTCACCGTATGATGTGATTCAACTCACATGTTACTTAAAGGAAGAAAGATCACCAAAAAAGCATCAATACAGAATGAAAAGAAAAGCTCACTAAGTAAGGAAAGGACATCATCAGATGGGTTCTATTCAACTCAGATTTTTATATTGCAGTTAGATGTGGGTTTCTTATTTAAAAATATTATTTTTCTTTACCATCCATACATTTCCAGATCCTATCTGATCCCTGTAAGAGTCACAGGGTTGCTGGAGAAAACCCAGCTGCTTTTGAGCAAATCTGGGGTAAACCCTAAACAGATCACCAGTGACTTTACTTTCAAAAAAGCATACCTTTTTCCTTGTAAAATTACAACTTTTTAAACAATAAATTTACACTTTTACATTTCTAAAATATTGTTTATTTTTTACATTTGCAACGTTATTTTTTGTAAACATTGACTTTTATCAATTGTATGATATTATTCTCAGAAAATATTACCTTTTTTCATGATTTCAAGACTTTATTCTTATATATTTATTTCTTTTATAGTCACCCTAAAGACCCAAACTGATGAAAATTGTATTTTTGGCATTTTTAACATGTTCTTGTGACATTTTTCTAATGATGGAGGACATGTATAAAAAAAATTAAGCTCAAAATTGTGTATTTCTTTATTCAAATCGTGATTGAGGAGCAGATGAAAAGACACTTAAAAAAATGCGTAACATAGAAATACATTGGGTAGGCCACAAGTTCCCTGCTCTGCTCTATTCTGATGCATCCACTTGCAAACAAATAGATCCATGTACGTCTTTGTTTTCCTCATCTGATCACATATCTGGATCTGTGTAATTATCCTAAGTTTGATTAGTTACTGTATGGATGTACAACTGATGATTATATTGCTTTTGTGTATTATTTCTACTTAATTGCTTGAAATAAACCATGTCAAATAAAAATAAAAAAATCTGTACGGCTGGGTAAGTGCAACATTACTCGCTGTTTTTGTTGAACCACTAATGTTAGCTTGAGGTTGTGAGTGGCTGTAAGCTATATAGCGGGAGAGCATTCTCTCAGTTTCAATCGAAAAAAGCCTTTGATTCTGCACCGATTTACCGACTTTCAATGAAACATCAATTTCAGCTTCGTCAAAAGAAAAGCCTCATTTAAAATCATTTGGCTAATAGTAATAATTATTCGATGGAGATGATGCAGTTTATTAGACAACTCACTTGTTGGTTTCCTCCAAATGCTGGATCTTTCTCTGCAGCTGGAGGTTGTGAGCACTACATGCAGACATCCTGCACAAAGAGAGGTGGAGGAAACATATACAGTTGATGAAATAAAGGGGAAAAAAGCATCAAGCCATATTATGTTTGCTTGCTCTATTATTCCTCTTCAGCTAATATCCGTCTGCGGCCTGTTATCAACCACTCCATTCAGTTTGTGTACACCCCCTCCTCTTGTAGATTGTTTTTCTGCTGTTTGTCCTTTGTTTTCTTTTTGTCATCCTCCATTGTGGAGCTTGGCTGATACTGACTCTGTTTATGTGATCTGCTTGCAGCTCATTTAATTACCAGCAAATGCTTACTCTGCTCAATAGGAGAGACAATCTGAGCTCATTATGAAACTTTTGTTATTAAGAGGTAGCAGAACTCAAACTTGAATGAAATGTTAATGGCACACTATCAAGACTTGGATGAACACTTTCAAAAAGCACAGATAAGGTTTGTTCGATTCGACTCAGATCCGGCTTTGATCACTTTTCTGCACGAATTGACAAAATATCTACAATCTATTCTATCTATTGTTAAAATAACTCAGATTTCTGGCTTTAAACAAAACCCCTTTTCTCAAGATTTGATATGGTTGCCTACTGTGCTTTTGGTTGACACAATCCTAAATCAGAGAGCGCTTCCATACAACCTGCATCCTGCAGGTAACAAGTTGAAAAGTCTCAATGGTGCGTATTTCAAAAATTCGACACATTTAGAGAGAGATGACAACTTCAAAGGGCTCAACAACCTCGACGCACGGCACCACGCCTCATTGTTTGTGGAGGTGTGATGGAGGGAAGTGCCAACATGTAGGAGGCAGAAGGGATTTGCACATTTGGTGACAAATTTGCTGGCTCCTCTATGTAAGGTTCACTGCCCGAAGACAGGGAAGGAGGAGGAAAACTAAAATGAACTTCATCTTGTCAAAACCTTCTGGCCCTGCAGAGCAGCGTCTTGCATCATCTTTTAGGCTTTGCTTGAGCTTTCCTGCAGCCTCCATGTGGAGCAATTTAGCTGCTCTGCTGTACCTCCTGCTGTCACACTTGAGTGCATCAGACCCAGAATGGGGAGCTTTCAGGTACCCTGCAGGGGTACTATTGGACTGGAGTCATGCTGGGTTGATCAGAAACAACGAAGACGTGTTGAATACTTAATCCAAACAGTCACGATCCTACAACTGTAATTACTTATCAAACTGCTGCTTTCTTTAGCAATAAATGCATTTGATGATTATGGCATAATCCCTACTTTTACAATGCTCATACTTGACCAGATAGCTTAATTCATCCATAATGCACATTTTCTGCTCCGAAACAAGGATTTGGTGGGAAAACTGTGACAATAGGTCTGAGGTTAAACAAAACTATTTCTGCTGTCAAGATTTAGGACAATCATGTTGCAGTTTTTGTTTTTATTTATACCCTGAAAGTTCTAAAGAAAAAACATCACGCTCCTTCATGAACAGAACCTCCCAAATGATTTTTTTTGTGCACAACCAGTTTTATGGAACTGAAACAAACAGCTGGAAAAGGCTGGAAATTCAAATTCTTTGTAATATTTTTTTTAAGGCTCCAGACCCATTTTTATAAAAGTGGGAAATCAAGCTTTCCTGGTTAAAATATTTTTTTGATTGACAGATTCTCCGAAGCCCATTTTCAGGTGGTAGCAGTGTGGACTTCCAACAAGCTCACTCCTGATTGGCTAAAGTGATTGCCATAGAAACATTGACTCAGACCATTGACTGTATGGAACTGGACTGAGTGAGAAAATTGTTTACTTCCAGCTCTGACAAATGACGTCAATTCAGTCAAAATATTTTTTTTGCGATGCGGACGTTGCCATGTTGAAACCATGCGATTTCAGTAAGCAGTGACTGAGTCAACATTTCTATGGCAGATATTCTGACCAATTAGGAGTGAGTTTGTTGGAAAGCCACACCCCTACAACTGGAAAGCTGGCTCAGGGGAATCTGCCAATTAAATGTTTCAAACATTAAACGTAAGACCACATGCTTTGTTGAGGCATCTGACTGGCCAGTTTATAACTTGAAGAACTTGGACTACAGAAAAAAATGTCATGAAAAAAATTGTAATTAGCTAGAATATGTTGAAAAATAAGGTAGAAGAGCAAAAATGGTTATTCTGACAAACACAATGGCCGAGTAATAGCTTTACATTTCTCAACAGAAGTCTATGGGTAAATTTATTAAACCAATTTTAACGGGTGACATCACATTCACTCAGTCCACTTCACATTTACAGTCAATGATTGAAACATACATGATGGGAAGATCAATTCTCCTCTGTATCATAAATATGGGTAGATTATTTCTTTCTTTCTAGAATGTAATAACAGACGTGTTTCAGTATGAAAGGATGTGAATGATGTTTGGCTAAAAGATAAACCTAAAATGTATTTGTTTCTTTCTATCTGTTTATTTTAAATCGGTTTTTAGCTAAATTATTGACACGCAGCTTTTAAATATGATTCAGTTTGGTGAACAATATCTGGTTTTCTTCTCCGCTGTACTCCAAAATGACCTAACACTTATCTTTGAGGTAATTTCTTCTCTTCTTAGATGTTCTTAGTTTGATTAGAAATGACTGTAAAGACCTAAACAGAAATGTATGCATTTGAAAATGCTGAGGACAGGAACATTATATAATGTTTTACATAAATAACTGGAGAAAAAAAAGACTGCCCCAAAGCTATATTACACTGAGATTAAGACAAACTGAACAAGAATCCTGACTGGAGCTGGCTCCTACCTTCCTTCCAGACTGTCAACATATTCCCTTTTCTTCTTCCGACTCTCTTGAGCAGAGCGCTTGTTGCGGATTTTCCGCCGGATCTTCTTCAAAATCCTTTCCTCAAACTTTCAGAGAGATGAAACACAAAAGGGAATAGGGACAACAAAGAGAGAAGAAGAAAGGTGTAAAACATGGGAAAAAGGACTTTTTTTTTTCAATCCATGTGGTTTGAAATTTAAAGATGTGTATCAAAAAACGAGTCCATCTGTGTGGAGACTGCCCCACATACTGTATTTGTTTGCATTATGTACCTTGGACAGGGGAAGTTTGTTTGGTAAATTGACACCTTCTTTGGCCAGAAGCTTCTTCTCATCCTCATTAAGAACAAGCTCCTGCAGGGAATGCTTGGGGATTCGGCGCACCTGTGAAACAATACTTCTGTCTTAAAATGCATCTTTGAAGATGGGAAGTTTAGAAGAGGAACTCAAAGGAGGAAAAAACTAAGATTGAAAAAAAGACAACAAAGAAGTCAAATATGTCAGTCAAGACTGCACATCTTGAGCTTTCATTATATGGTTCATTCCGTCAAAAGAGTAATATTTGTTACTTAAAATGTTCAAAAAACGTACTTCATTTTTAATTTCATTTCAATAAAGATTTGATTAATTTACAGATTTACTTTTCCTAAATTTGTACTGGTTAACTCTCGAGCAACTCTCAAAACTCAAACGGCATTTTTAAAACCTTTTTAAAAGATCACGTCACATATCAGCCACATACATGTTTGATGTTGAAGAAAGAGTTGGTTAAATTGTGACAATATCAATATTTCTGACAAGAAATGGATATTTACCAGAGGTGGGATTTTTTAAAATGCAAATCCAACCTTTTTCTTGATAGGACATAAAAGAAGAATCCAAAAACTAATAATCTATTTTGTTAAGAAATCAAACAACTGTTAGAATCAATGTTAATTTTAAAATACTATTTCTTTTCTTTTTTTAAAAGAAACAATAAAAAAGTAGAAAGAAATCTTTGGTAACAGGAATGAGTATGTGAGTTGGCTATGTGTGATCCTTACAGAGTCAAATCCATTGCACTACAGAGCTACATGAAAACCATCCTTTCAGAATGTATTCTTGGTGAGATTTAAAAGAAAAAAGAAAGAATAAGCTAAATTAAGAGTTATTAGCTGGTCTTACTTTCTGCTCTAAGTTGGATATGAGCAGGTCTTTCACTGTGAGGGTATGACTGGAGGGTAGGAGGGAGCTCTGGTCTTGGCTGAGGTAGTATGTAATTCCAAGCTCCTCATGGAGATCAGACTCCCAGCCTGAAGAAAAGTGCAAAAGAAAAACAAAAAAATACTGAAAGTCCTGCTAAAACATCTTGCTGTTTCTGCTTAAGAATGAAAGAAAAACATTCAAAACCAAGATAGAAAATAAAAATCTTATCATCCCAATTATACATCATTATTATTGCATCACCAGGAAGTGTTCAAAAAGGGACAAAGACGGTTTTGTTGCAATGATTCAGTCAAGCAGCATATTTGGTGCTGGTGGCAGGTGTTTATTTAGTTAGCACCAGTCTATCTTCCCCCGATGAGCTGGACCATGGAGTAAAGAGTGTATGAGTGTGGATGAAGCTGAGAGGACGAGGACTGCCGCAGACACATAAGACATCCAAACAGCTGGGGACGTGAGGAAGAGATTGGCGAGGCGCAGTGATAACAGAATTTGTCACAGTTTGAATTTGTCAGTGTTTCTCGCACAACAGGAGCAGCAACTCTGAGAAAATTATCCTCATCAGCGCCAAGGCTCCTATTTGTTCTCAAGATTTTACTCCTGCTGCTAACCAAAAAATACACAAATAAAAAATTTAAATATGGATGAAAAAGTCCAATGAGACCTCAGATTGCAATCACTTTGTTTACTTTTTCATGTTTCTAATGTAACATCTTGTTCTGATTTTACTCTCATATGTGTAAAGTTATACAAAAAGAGAAAATTATTTATAAATATTGACATTTTCTCTTGAAACGTCATTAATCTTAGTTTAATGAGATTTATGGTACCTTTATTTCTCCCACATGAGACCACAGTTTAGTAGCCCAAATCTTTAAGAAAAAAAAAAAAAGTTCCCTCAAATTACCATTTTGTGGCCACAATTTGATATTTTGTGCACACAAATAGGAATTTTGTGATCATGAATTAGAATTCTGAGGGCATACATTTATATTTTAGGTGCACCAATTAGCATTTTTTGGGGCACAGATTTGTATTTTGTCAGCACAAAATTAGCAATTTGTGGCAATAAATGAGTATTTTGTGTGCACAATTACCATTCACAAATAAGCATTTTGTGAATACAAATGACCATTCTGTGACCACAAATTTGTATTTTATGCACACAAATCAATATTTTGAGGCCACAAATAAGTATTTATAATGAGTAAATTACTATTCTGTGCATATAAATCTGTTTTGTGCACACAAATTTGTTCTTTTTCCTAGCAATTTAGTTGTAGGACTTAAATAAAATAAAATACTAATTTGCGCCCATAAAATAATAATTTGTGCAGACAAAATGCTCATTTGTTCCCTCAAAATGCTAAAAGAAAATCCTTATTTGTGACCATTAAATACAAATCTGTGTCCACAAATTATTTATTTTAAGTAAATAATTTTATTTTATTAATGTCATCTCCAGGGCTCTGCAGTTTATAGACATTTACAGGCTTCATAAATAAACCAAAATATATTTTAGAGCAGGTTTGAAACATCTTTAGTTGAACAAAATGATGCAATATGCTAAATTCTGCTCACTGTTCAGTGGAAGAGAGTGAAGGACAGTTCAGAAGACAAGTTTTTTAATATTGGCCCCCCTCTTTGTCTTTCTTGCACACACACCCAACCTTTACTGTCACCTCACTCTTTAGCCTGGCTTCAGTGAATCCTCCCACTGCTCTGATTGCATCTTCCAAAATATGATTTTCCATTTTGCTTCATCAAATATTCCAAAATCCAATTTCTGATGACATTATTTGATGAGAAACTGCAAGAAGGATGCAGTTGGGTAGGCTGAACTTTTTTCTGAGAGATTGGTGCCAAATTGAAGGAAATGAAGGAAATCGTCTCTAATGCAGGAGTTTTGGGTGGCATCTCAGTGGCCACAAACAGGATTCACATGCTGTTTCAGAGCATGTCATCAGCAGCATTTAAGCACTTTGTGCTAAATTTTTTGAAAGTTTGCATTTGATGGCCAAATACCTCATTAAGACTTTTTTTTTATGTTTCAGCCTTTTTGTGGTGTTTGACGTCCTCATATTGTTTAAGATTTGGTTTATTCAAATTCTTCCTGGCTGTGTGGAGACCAGTCAGATCATGAAAGCAGGGGAGACATTTGCTTCGGATTCATGTTTGCAAATATTCCACAATGAGAACAAAAGTTTCTTCTTTGAAAGCGTCTTTGGTCAAAGGTGCAATTAATCATTTCTAACATGAAAAATTCCACAATTTTATAATCTGCGTTATTGCCTATCTTTATTTTGTCGTTTCGCCTTTGTTAACCTTGAATGTTAACCTTGCTGTCTGCTGAGTCTCTTTGTGGCTGCAGTCGAATTTGCCACATGCAAAATTGATGTGTTTTCTTATTCTAGTTGTACCTAGATCGATGGTAACATCCGACTTCCTTTCGTTTATGGGTGGCTGGTTTCCTGAAGATGGAGTCTGATGGAACGGGAGCATGTCAAAGGCTGGGGAAGCTGTGCAGGAAACTTGATGGGGGCTGTGAGAGGAATCTGTCAGGGGGTCTTCGTTAATGCTACTGTCAGTGATGCAGGGCGACCATGGGGGGGATCCAGGTGAAGTGGAGGGGTCCTGCAGTAGAGTGTCTAAGAAATCCTCAGAAGCACTTCTTTGAAGAGTTTGGGTCTGAGAAAACAGAAGAGGATTTATGCATATCTATGCATGAAACAGCTGCTGCTGCTCCTGGACTGTTAATCAGATCATTATTTTGTCAGATACAAAACAGGCACATAAACATACCAGCAGCAACCCAACAGCTTAATTAAACTGTAAATGAGATGATAAAACTAAACAATGCTTGGTCAGGCCTGACCTCACCACTTTTCTGATAATTACATCACATCAATATGAGGTTGTGATCATATTGTCCCCGGAGTAGCTGGGCACAAGCAAACTATGCCAAATGAATTTGGAACGTACCTCATTAATTGTCATTGTCCACATATAATCGTCACGGAAACTGTCTGATTCTGCCGTGTTCCTGAGTAGCTCAAAGATGTCAATTCCTTCAACCTAGAGTTAAAAAAAAAAAACAGGAAAGAAGTGTGTGGTTTGTTATTTTGAAAAACATTTTTTTAAATAATTTTTTTAAAGAGAAAACAGATTTTCAGCCTTTATAATCGTTTTCAAAAACAGAAATTAGTTGCTCAGGTATTTTTCTCTTAGTGTAAAATCAGCCAAATCGCATAATTCACACTTCTCTTCACCTCTGTTTTACCACACACACACACACACACACACACAGACACACACACACAGCGACAATGGCTCTTACCCTGTCAGTTAACGCCATTATTCTGACATTAAAGCTGCTGATGAAACTTTGGTGAAACTATCCCACAAGCATGAAAGCACCACAGACAACCAGATCAATGCACTCTTCATGTGGTGTCAGCGCACCGGAGAAACGAATTAGTCTGTTTCAAGGGACAAAGTTTAAATGTCATATCATGCTGCAGCATTCCCAAACCCAGCTTATCACTGTCCAATCCTGAGTTAAACTGACAGCTGGGAGAGCCAATTGGCCCAGACAGAGAGCTCACAGATGGATTAATTAGTCAAAGTTAGTCAGAGGTAGTTTAGACTGACCTTTGATGTCAGTGTGACAGACTGTAGTTACTTGCTTACGTGCTTTCACATTCATTTTTGTCAGACAGGCTTCATTTAATGCAATCTTTTACAGCCCTCAAGGGCACAGTATGGAGAGTCAAACTCATTACTCTGCTTATTATTGTGGGTTAGACAAAAAAGCAGCAGGCCATCAGAATTCCATTTAAATTCATATTTTTGGAACTAAAAGAGACTAAACTAGTTTGTAAAAGACAATCAGGGATGTTCTTTTGTTTCAAGGAGACAAAAATTCACTTTAAACTTTTATTTGACCGCAAATATTTAATTGGCCTGCATTGCCTGTATTGATGTAAAACAAGGAACGTTTTTTTTTTCTTTAAGTAGAAACCTTGAGTGTTACTCCACTGAAGTTTGTTATCATTTAGGGACAGAACACAAATTCCGAGACTCTGGTACAGTCACACATCTGCATTTGTCACAGTTTCCTCCAGAGAAACAACAGGTTGAGCTGAACAAGTCTTGGAGCTGTGAAATTTTAGGCCCATCTTGGAGCGGAAACTTGAGACCGTTTTGTAAAACTGAAATAGTTGGTTGGCAGTATGTTTGGAAGGAAAATGGTCTAAAAAATTGTAATTCTGAAACTGTAACACAAATGAAAAATACCTGCTGTTCCTCCAAACCAAAGCAGAAGACAGGGTTTGCTGTGGCCTGGCAATAAAATTGGATCCCAGAGACGGAAAAGTATTAAAATGAGCCTTTGGGAAGCTGTTACACGCTGCAGTACAGTTCAGATACATGATTACCAATCAAACATGTCTGTCCCGAACAGAGCCTGGCTCAACAGTTTGTGCAGGTGCATTACATGCTGAGCATGATTGTCCTCATTGCAGTTCATGCTGGTTTGAATCCTGGTCTGTCTCCATTTACTCTGTGTGTCGTCCTGCTCCTTTCTCCTGTTAAGATTGCATTAAATAAAGTGTTAGTGCCCCACCAAAAAAGGAGTACCGGGACTTGTTCACACCAAAAAAAATAGACTACTGCTTAAAAACGAATTTTTGCTTGACAAGCTGAACTCCTTAAGAGCTGACAGCTGTTAACTTTCTCCAGTAAATCTGTTGGAAATGAGCTGGAAACACATTCAAAGGAGCTTGATGGCAGAGCAACAAGGGATCAGGTGGCTTCAAGGCTGTAAAGGATCACTTAGCACTCATCATTAACCATGAGCAGACACATCGGCAGAAGCTTTTCTCAAAAATGGGTTTGATAAAGACAACAGATTTATCTGTGTGTGTCACTAATATTTCAATATGACTGAGATAACCTTTAATAAATGTACAAAAAATACTTATGTCTGTCGTTTTAGGAGTTTTTCCTTACCGCGAAAAGGGGTCCAAGGGCAGGGATGCCCTTTAGTCTGTTTAGTTAAAGTTTTAGTATTATCCTATTGAATTCTATGTATTTATGGTACTTTTTGATTGTATGTGTACCTTACAAGACTTACAAAGCCCACTAAGATGACTATTGTTGTGAATTTGGGCTACATAAATAAAATTGAATTGAACTGAATTGAATTGTTTTCCAGTTGGATATCTTGTTTGGAAATCCCGCTGATCCAGGCCTGCCTGTTTCTTATCTTTACTGCCATACTAAGGTGCATCTGTGTCAGGCTCTGTACACACTGTAAAGCAAAGGATGTTGCATAATGAGTACTCTAAGTAAAGAGTTCCAGAAGAACACGATCATGTTCAAATATGTATCTAACCATTATCACGGCTGGGAGGGACTGTCCCAAAGGCAGTGCTATTACGCACCATATTCTGCATCTAACACCCAGAAAGATTTTCATTGCATAATTCACACTTTGTTATTCTCTAAAAAAAAAAGAACTTTTTTTTCTCACTTTTTGCATTTTAACCTCTATAAGGCAGTAAAAAAATAATTTTCATTATATTATTTAACATAAATATATAATATTCTAACTTCTTCTTTGAGTTCTGGAAAGTTTTTGGTTTGCTCAGAAGCATTAAAAACATAAAAATCCAATGAGAGTGTAGGTCAGAGGTCAAGGTTAGAGTCCTTTTTTGGAGTAAAACAATTCCTCTTTAAAAAACCTGGAAGCATTATGTTATACAGTGGTGGACAAAATTGTTGGTACCCCTCAGTTAAAGAAAGAAAGTCCACAATGCTCACAGAAATGACTTGAAATGTTCAAAAGTAACAATAAATTAAAATGTATTGAAAATTAAATAGTCAAAATCCGCCATTACTTTTGAGTTGTTGATTAACAGAATTATTAAAAAAAAAAAAAAAAAAACTAATGAAATAGGGCTGGACAAATGATGGCACCTCCATAAAAGACTAAGAACTAATTGCCCAGGGGGTCATGATGAACTCAGGTATGTCCTTTAATTGACATCACAGCTGTTTTCAAACCCATAATCAGTCAGTCGGCCTATTTAAAGGGAGACAAATAGTCACGTTGCTGTTTGGTGAAAAGGTGTGAACCACACTGAACATGGACAAAAGAAAGCCAAGGAGAGAATTGTCCCAGGACGTTAGAAGCAAAATTATAGACAAACATCGAAAAAGGTAAAGGCTATAAAACCATCTCTGAGCAGCTTGAAGTTCCTGTGACGACAGTGGCACATATTATCCAGAAGTTTAAGACCCACGGGACAGTAGCCAACCTCCCTGGACGTGGCCGGAAGAGGAAAATTGATGACAAATTGAGGAGACGAACAGTTGGAAATGTATCAAAAGAGCCCAGAACAACCTCCAAAGACATTAAAGGTGACCTTCTAGATCAAGGTACATCAGTGTCAGATCGCACTATTCGTCGTTGTTTGAGCCAGAGTGGACTTCATGGGAGACGACCAAGGAGGACACCCTGTTGAAAGTAAATCACAAAAAAAGCTAGACTGGAATTTGCAAAAATACATGTTGACAAGACAAAACTGTAACTTTTTGGTAAGGCACATCAGCTCTATGCTCGTAGACTCGTAGACATGAAGCATCAACCAAAAGAACACTGTCCCTATTGTGAAACATGGAGGAGGCTCAGTTCTGTTTTGGGGCTGCTTTGCTGCATCTGCCACATGGTGTCTTGAAGTTGTGCAAGGTAAAATGAAATCTCAAGATTATCAAGGCATTCTGGATAGAAATGTTCTGCCTAGTGTCAGAAAGCTTGGACTCAGTCGCAGGTCATGGGTCTTCCAACAGGACAACGATCCAAAACACACCACTAAAAACACACAAGAATGGCTCAGAGAAAAGTGTTGGACTATTCTGAAGTGGTCTTCTATGAGCCCAGATCTGAATCCCATTGAACATCTGTGGAAGGAGCTGAAACATGCCATTTGGAGAAGACACCCGTCAAACCTGAGACAAACAGTAGCAGTTTGCTCATGAGGAGTGAGCCAAAATACCTGTGGACAGGTGCAGAAGGCTCATTGACAAATACAGAAACCGTTTAATTGCAGTGATTGCCTCAAAAGGTTGTGCAACAAAATATGACGTTATGGGTACCATCATTTTTGTCCAGCCCTATTTCATTAGTTTTTTTTTTTTTTTAAATAATTCTGTTAATTAACAACTCAAAAGTAATGGCTGATTTGGATTATTTAATTTTCAATACGTTTTAATTTATTGTTACTTTTGAGTTTCAAGTCATTTCTGTGAGCATTGTGGACTTTCTTTCTTTAACTGATGGGTACCAACAATTTTGTTCACCACTGTAACATCAGATAAACATTAAATTAAGATCTTTTTCAAATTTAAAATGCAGAAAAAAGGGAAAGAAACCAGTTCCCTAATGAAATGTGTGTAAGGTTTGAGCACTTGGTGGAGAAATACATTAATTTTATATCACACACTGAGATTTTTACTGAATAAAACTGCAATTCTGTGATTTCTCATCTTCAAAAGGCATTATTTATAAAGTCCGAAAAGGTCGAAGGTCATGTTTCTGCAACCAAGGGACTCACAGTTTTATAGATTTCTTTCTGAACAAGATCCATTATTTTTTAATGAAAGAAATAATGAATACAGTGTGGGCAGTACATAAAGCTTCCACTGGAACTTCAGCTTTGTTACAAACCAAAAACAATTGTTGCATTAAGTTGAAACCATCTTTAACAGGGAGGTTATTATCTGTGCACTAATAATTGCATGGAAGGGAAGCTTTGCTATCTTTATTGTTGTTCTAACTGAAGATTAGAGGAATTCAAAGTACATCTAGATAGGATCTGACATATTAAGCACATCTTGGCGCCAATAGCTCAGCACATATAATCATTGTGATATCATCACATTCAAAAGACTTTTCATTTTTTCAGACTTTAATGATGTATGTTTAAATCTAGTCAAACTTTAATTTGTTGGAAAAAAAAAGTAGCTTTAATTATTTTGAAAGTATAAGTACCCACATACATATCATGTTGACAGGTTTAAGACCCACTCCAGTAAATATCTTGTTGTCTGTGTTTTTAAAATGTTCTTGTGGCATTTTTCTCACGATGGAGGACATATATGAAGAAAATTAAGATTAAATTGCAATTCTGAATATTTCTTTGTTCAAGTCATTGTGAATCGGGAGCAGATGAAAAAATGTTGCAAAAAGCTTGTAGCTGTGATGTAGGTGTTTCAATTGGCAGTCCACAAGCTCCCTGCTCTGCTCCTTTCTGATCCATCTACTTGCAGACAATTAGATACATGTATGTTTCCATTTTCCTCTTCTGAGCTGGCATCTGGCTCAAAGCTGTACAGCTGGATTGCTCCAATATTGATCTCCACTTTTTGTTACACCACTACTGTTAGGCTGGGGACGTGAGGGGCTGTAAGATAGTTGGAGACAGTGTAAACAAAGGGATGATGGGAAGTCAGGGCAGGTTTACTCCACTCAAACAGTGGCGAATATCTGATGAACTACTGCTGCTCTGCAGAGACTAGGTCCAAGAAGACGGTTTTGGCTAAAAACGGAATAATCATGATTAAAAGACCACTGGGAATACTTTTATGATAGATCAAAAGATGCTTGAGTGGGACTCATAAACATAAAATAGTATGTTTTTCAACTTGTTTGTTCCTTACTGCAAACCAAAAGGAAGGGACAGGCGGGATAGCCTCCGAAAATGCTTCTCCCTCTAGTTTTGTACATATAGGAGGAAGTGCCACAAAGTGGTTGAAATGGGTCCCCTCACGGTTATTTTGTTTTGCTGGGCTTGGCTTGCTCCACAAGGGTCATCGAGTCTGTCCCTGTGATCCGAGAAGCTTCTCCATGGTGGCAGTAGATCGTGATGAAAGAGCCATGGGAGTCTGGAGACACATAGAAATTCAAATGACACATCTGGGGTGACTAGATGTTGTTCAAAAAGATGCAAAATTCTTAATGACCGCATAGAAAACCTCTGACCGAGTCCTCGGGTGCATCAAGGAGATGTGAGATAATCTGGGTATGATCGGAAATTGCTGTTTTTTGCAGATTAAACTTTTGTAAACAGCACCAACAAAGAAGGGGTGAAATCATTGAAAACAAGTTCTTTCATCTGCATTCTCATTTCTCCCTTCAGAAATGATCTACAAAAAAGCAGTTATGCTTACCTTTGAATTCACTGCAGTCTTTGTAGATAAAGGATAGACATTTGAATAGTAATTTCAAACTTTTTGCAGCATATTCCATTTTTAAAAAATCTTTGAAACACAATTAATGCAGTTAAATCTTCAGCTCAATTTAAACCAAATGTCAAACTATTAGCCCCCAAAATAGTTCAAAATATCAACCTATATACTTGTTGGGCCGTTTTTAAAATTGGATTTCTGTCTCTATACTCTTCCCACATCGTTTCTTTTATAGAAATGCAGGGATTACTTTTTTTTTGCTCAGTCTGTGCAGTTTTCAAATGAGGGATTCTGGCTGTCTCAGATGTTTTGTTAAACTCTGCCCTCAGCTGTTGGATGACTGCAACAACACCCTGAAGCTTCTGCACACTGCAGTATCAGGTTATAACTTACTGTATCTGCTATAGATTGGGAATCTAATCGGTGTTCATCTGGTCGTCAGTTAATCTGTTCTTTCTGACCACTTTAAGGCTTAAAGCCTCCCAAGTGGTGCGACTATGCATGAATTGCCGTCTTCCCTAAAGATCTACTCTGGTGAAAATCATGTTTTTGTTTTTTACATTTTCTTGTGGGATTTTTCTCATGTTTGAGGATATATCTTCAAAGAAACTTAAACTTAAAATTGCATTTTGGAGTATTTATTTTTTTCAAAGCATTATGAATTAGGAGAAGATGAAAAAATGCTGTTGGAAAAAGCTTGTAGCTGTGACTTAAGTGTTACAATCGGCAGGCCACAATTTTCCTGCTCCACTCCATTCTGATACATCAACTTGTAGACGACTAGATTCACGTCGGTCTTCCTCGTCTGAGCTGTTATCTGACTCAAAACTGTAAAACTGGACAGCTCTGAGGCCTTTTGGGTACAGTGAACTTGTCATGTTCAGGAAACAACTCACTCTGAGAGGATCCAGCCTTATGACATGGCGACTTATCCTGTTGGAAGCAGCACTTAGAAGATGATACACTGTGGTCATAAAGGGATGGACATGGTCATCAACAATACTCAGGTAGATTGTGGCATTGTAAAGATGCTCAATTGGTACTAAGGGACCAAAAGTGTGCCAAGAAAATATCCCTCACACCATTAAACCACCACCAGCAGCCTGAACTGGGGGGTATTCCAGAAGGTACATTTAAACTACCCTGACTTTAACCGTGAACTCTGGCTGAAATCCGCCTGAACTTGCTTACTCTGGGTATGTCAGTTCCAAAAGACCGGATATGAGTTAGCGTAATTACACTCGACTTGGATATGAGTTAGCGTAATTACACTCGACTTGGTAACCCTGGGTTAACGCACGTGCACGTTGAGTACATAAAGACATTCTCAATGGATCGCCGATTTCCGGTGTCACCATGGAAACCCGTGGAGAAAAAAGAGAGCGCTATACTTCAGTGAGACGGAGTCTGAGATTTGAATGACGGCGTATGAAGAAAGAGTTTCTGCTTGGAGAAAAAGAACAGACAAAGTAAACTCACAAGTTTCTGATCTTATTTCCAATTACATTGTGATGTATATATATATCTACAACTTATACAACTTAAATGAATTGATTCAATTGGTAAAGTAATACAGTTAAATTTATTCAATCAAAATTCCTATATCTACCCAACTCAATGGTTGTTTATACAAGTCAAATTTACATATTTATCTAACCAAATGTCATATTACTCCAATTCAATTAAATGCTTTTCCATATTAATTTGCTGTACTTTTTGAACTCTCATATGTCTAAGTTCTAGGCTGTAGTTTTTACATTTATAAATGGATTTACAATATATACCTTTCATTTCAATGCCATGACTCTGACTGTAACATCAGTTATTATACCATATAGTTGTACTAGGGGTGCTAAATAATCTCATCATCCTCTTCCTTCCTCTCACTCATGGTGCAGAAAGAATTAAACATAACAGGGAAAAATAACTCGGCAAAACACAGTAAAACAGCTAAACAACCAAACACATTTGGTCAAAAACCCACACTTAAACCCAAATCCGTCCAGACAGGCAAAGGGAATGGTATCCCACAATCCCTTGCGGTGCCGGTCTAACAGCAGCACCAAAGTTACACCTACTTAATTGAATTAATTTAAATGAAAGTAAAATAACTGTCTGATAACTACGTGTTATTTTTTAGCTGACTTAACTTTAAAAAATGGTTTATCTTAACTGAAGCAAATAATTAAGTTAGATCAATATAAAAAGTTTATCTTTCCAACATCCAGATGTGGTCTTATCACCCTCTCACGGTGGAAAAAGTATTATCTGAGCTTCTTCATCAACTAAATCATCTTCAAATGGACACGCCACGCTCCTTCACCTCTCACCTTCAACTAAACCTGCTCCAGACCAGGTTGTGTTCAGAGCATGAGCTGCTATGGCAACTTGACATACCCTGAAACATACCTCCATTTCTGAAACCAAAAGCTGAGGTTATCCGCTTCCTTAGCCTCAAACTTACCGTGGTAACTAGCATAACCTGCTTTCTGGAATACCCCCCTGATAATACAAGGCAGGGTGGATCCATGCTTTCATGTTGTTGATGCCAAATTCTGACCCAACCATCTGAACATGGCAGCAGATGTCAACGTTTTTCCAATCTTCTATTGTCCAGTTTTGGTGAGCCTGTGTCAATTGTAGCCTCAGTTTTCTGTTCTATGCTGACAGGAGTGCCACCTGGTGTGGTCTTTTGCTGCTGTGGCCCATCTGCCTCAAGGTTGGATGTGTTGTGCGTTCAGAGGTCAGAGGTCTGCAGACTTCGGTTGTAACCAGTGGTTGTTTGAGTTAATGTTGCCTTTCTATCAGCTGGAAGCAGCCAGGCCATTCTCCTCTGACCTCTGGCATCAACAAGGCATTTCCACCCACAGAACTGTCTCTCACTGGATGATGCTCTGTTTGAGGAGATCGTCTTTGACAATGTCAACATGCCTAAATGCATTGATTTGCAGTTGGACAGCTGTGCTTACTCAAGTGGCCAGTAAGTGTATATAATTGTTTTCTTTATTAACAAGCAAAGTAGAAAAAAACAATGTTTTGTCATTTCCCACCAGACATGAAATTTGTTGAGTTACTAGAAATTGGAGGATTGTGGCAACAAAAGTCAAGAAGAGACAGATGATAGATAAAGGAGACTCAAATATAAGGAGAAAAAATAGTTTCAAAAGTTAGCTAAGTTTTCTGTAGTTTGTTTATCTGTTTATTTGTTTGTTTGTTTGTTTTTTAAGTTAGTCTCTCATAATTGTTGTACAAGTCTGAAAGGCCTGTATCACTGTAAAACTTACACGCAATAGGATTTCATTTCTTAAATATGTACCTACGTCAAAAATAAACTCATGAAAACAATTCTGATAAATAATATGTCTTCTTGGATACCCCATTGCATCACAGCCAGTGTCCTGCAGCAAAGCCGCGCATGCTCAGAAACCCGACACGAGCCGGGCCGCTGGGTGTCCTCAGCGCCCCCTGCTGCCGGACTCCGCCATTGCACCTCCACACGGCGGCAGCAGCAGCAGCAGCAGCAGCCCCTCTCCTGTCACCACCGGGACTGCCTGTCCTCAGAGGCAGTGTTTACAGCAATAACCCGTAACACCAAAAGACCATCGTCCCGCCGGCAACATGGTGAGTCTGTAACCTGCGCAGATCACATTTGTCAGTGTTGTGCGTAAGTCCTGTGCCGCTGAAAAGCCTTCTGGCGCAGTTGTGTCAGAGCAACACGCTGTCCCTGGATGGAGCCCGTCAGGTGCGCGCGTGAAAATGGATGCCGGCGCGCGGGCGGTGTTATGTGAGCAGAGAGGGGCTCGAGTTTGTGGTCCGTTAGGTTAGGATACGGCAGGGCTGTGGCCCTGCTCAGCCTGGATGCCTCCCTGTGACGTTCATCGCAAAGCCTCTAATGTGCGGGGCTGCAGAAACGCCGCTAATGCGCCGGGACAATGACAGCGCACAGATCCCAGACAGAAAATAAGATAAAGCTCGGGATCCCCAAATTATAGATTAACACCAGATTACAGGAGATTGCGTCACTGTCATTTAGGAAGCAGTGAAATCTACAATTATATGCAGGCCAACTGCAATACGTCACCAACAGGGATCTGGATCAGATTTTGGGATTATATATATAGGGCTTTACATGAATGAATATAAAGTAAAAATAAAAATCAAGTTTGTCACAAATATAAACATCGAAGAATTGGTTTAATGTGATTTTAGACACCACATGGTCCATCATGTGCGTACATGGTGACTCAGTCATTCCTGATCCGTTGCTGGAATCAGAAGTCCTCACACCATGCCTTCCCTCCTCCCTGCAGGCTTCAGTTTCAAATTCTTTTTATAACTCTGCTTGGACTGGCTGTGCTGATGGACATAAATAGACACAAACGATGAATTAAACAAGGCTCTGCTGCTGGTTGTAAAGTGGGAAACCCACATGCTGCCCTCACTCCCAACAGGTGAACTTCACGGTGGACCAGATCCGTGCCATCATGGACAAGAAGTCCAACATCAGAAACATGTCAGTCATTGCCCACGTGGATCATGGGAAGTCCACCCTGACGGACTCCCTGGTTTCCAAGGCTGGGATTATCGCTTCAGCCCGGGCCGGGGAGACCCGCTTCACAGACACACGCAAGGACGAGCAGGAACGCTGCATCACCATTAAATCGACGTACGTGTCCCAGAGCTGATGGTGCACACGCAGCTCTGTGTGGAACCCATTTGGAGGGCAACAGACTGCTGTACTTCACATTCATTACAAAGCAGTCATTCTTTAAATGCCCCACCAAAAATATCTTATTAGGGGTTAAATCTTTGCTTAAGTGGTTAAAAAATAAAGAAAACTGCAATAATTGTAAGACCAAACTCATAGACAAAAGTCACATACAAATAGACTTGTGTTATAACACTGTAGATCTTTAGTCCATTCATTCATTCATTCATTCATTCATTCATTTTCTTAACCCGCTATATTCTTTTTGGGGTCACTGGGTTGAAAGAATCGAACCTTGCTGCTGTTGGGCGAAGGCGGGGCTCAGCCCAGACAGGTCGCCAGCTCACAGTCCCACCCAGGGACAATTTCAAGTCATCTATCAACCTATGAAGTATGTTTTTTGTGCTGTGAGAGGAAGCCAGAGAAAGCCCTCATACGCACAGGGAAAACATGCACTCGTTAGGTCATTTAACATTTAAGGTCAATGCTTTATTAACCAACTTAAGGGATAAAATTCAAGCAAATCTGGCTTATATATACAAAGACTTTAAGAGACGAAGAAGTCAATCATTTTTATTTAAGTAAAACAACTGAAACAAGTAAATGAAAACTTTAAAAATAACCTAAGAATAAAAAAGCATTGTTGTTCAATGTCCAAAGACTGAGAGTTATTCAGGTATGTTAACAATTCAGAAGCAAAAAGAATACAACCTATTTCTATATTACTCAATTATTAAACCTATCAGTTAAAAAATGCAAAGGCAGTGTTGTTATCCAAAGACCCACTTTTTATTTGATTTACTGGATGATTTTTCTTTTCTCACCAACATTTATTGTGATTCATTAGTATCAAAGTTAGAAAGTGTAAATAGATGCATCAAAATGGAACAAATACAAAATGAGGGCAGAACGTTATACCATTCTGTTTTCATGTTATTTAGGGCCATCTCTATGTATTATGAGCTTGGAGATAATGACCTGGCGTTCATCAAGCAGAGTAAAGATGGAAACGGCTTTCTGATCAACCTGATTGACTCTCCGGGCCACGTGGATTTCTCCTCGGAGGTCACAGCTGCTCTCAGGGTAACCGACGGCGCCCTGGTGGTGGTGGACTGTGTCTCAGGTAATTCCATCAATTCAAACAGTCTCACACTCTTGTCAGCACAGAGGCTCACCTGTTGTTTTCATCATGCAGGTGTGTGTGTTCAGACCGAGACCGTCCTGCGGCAGGCCATCGCTGAGCGCATCAAGCCGGTTCTGATGATGAACAAAATGGACCGGGCCCTGCTTGAGCTGCAGCTGGAGCCTGATGAGCTTTACCAGACTTTTCAGCGTATCGTAGAGAATGTCAATGTCATCATCTCAACCTACGGAGAAGATGAGAGCGGACCCATGGGAAGCATCATGGTAAAACACTGCAGGTGTCTGAAGCAGCTAGAAAATGCTCCAGTTCACTTGATCCCATGTTTTACTTGTGTTCCTCAGATCGATCCCGTCATTGGAACAGTGGGCTTTGGTTCCGGACTCCACGGCTGGGCTTTCACCTTAAAGCAGTTTGCTGAAATGTATGTGGCAAAGTTCACAGCAAAAGGAGTGGCCCAGCTGGGACCAGCAGAGAGGTGTAAGAAAGTGGAGGACATGATGAAGAAGCTGTGGGGAGACAGGTGGGTGCACATATGTAAAAGGGTACATGCATTTCTTGAAGAGGCATTTAAACTCAAGTTTCACCCAAAAAATAGTTTTAACTGATGTTTAAAGACCCACTCTGATCATCTTTTGATATATTTTAAAACCACCAATCAGTCTTTTAAATATGATTATGCTGTTTACAGGAATTCCAAAAACCCTTTTCTAGGAATAACATTTTTTATAAACTAAAAGGTGCTTTAGAGTAATAGTCTCAGCAACAAAAAAAGAAAAAGCATGGCAAAAAACAAAAAAATCAAACGGCTGCCCCAATTATTTATGACAATTATTTGTATAAAGAAATACTCAGATATGCATTTTTAAGCCTAATTTTCTTTATATATGTCCTCCAATCATCAGAAAAACACAATTAAATAATGTTTTTTAAAGTCTTTTACAACTTTTTGACACTATATTACTAAAATTTGTGAGTATTTTGAATGTGTAGCTTTGGCAGACTCAGCTTTTATTTTGTTAGCTAATTCCTTCATTAGAAGTTTTTTAGACAACAATAGTACAAATGCTTTTTAAAACTGTTCAAACAGGGTCAATACTTTATTCTTCATAGTATAACACTTCTCCAACTCAAAGCAGTTCTGTATCACACATTTGTAACATTTACTAACATAAAAGTCTACAAAATTTGAATTTTTAAAATTAAAATTGTTGTAATTTTGTTGCAGATATTTTGATCCAAGCGCTGGAAAATTCAGTAAGACTGCAACAGGTCCTGATGGACAGAAGTTTCCTCGAACGTTTAGCCAGCTGGTTTTGGATCCCATCTTTAAGGTGACGATAAAATGCAAAAAATAAAATAAAACCTGTAACAAAAAAGCTGTTTGGATTTTCGTGTTTTCCTATTATTTTAACTGTAATTTTTGTGAATAGAAACATTTAAGTTGCCTTGGCAACTGTTTTTTGAACAAATTTAGAATTGGAATATTTAATTTCAGTGAAACGAATCTTTATCAAAGGCTCAAAAAAGCACAGAAAGGTGCTTTTTAGGTTCATTATAGGTTTCATTAAACGTCCATCATCTTTCTTTCTATATCACAGGTGTTTGATGCCATCATGAATTTCAGAAAGGAAGAAACAGCTAAACTTATTGATAAGTTGGACGTCAAGCTGGACGCGGAGGACAAGGAAAAGGAGGGGAAGCCCCTGCTGAAGGCAGTGATGCGGCGCTGGCTACCTGCTGGAGAAGCCCTGCTTCAGATGATCACCATCCACCTGCCGTCCCCCGTCACTGCACAGAAATACCGCTGTGAGCTCCTCTACGAGGGGCCAGGAGATGACGAAGCTGCCATGGGTGCGTGAAGCTCGCTTGGAATTTGTGACAACATTTTCAGAAAACAGTCATTCGGAGCAGCTGAACTGTCTTCTCAGGTATTAAAAACTGCGATCCCAAGGCTCCATTGATGATGTATATTTCCAAGATGGTCCCAACAAGCGACAAGGGTCGTTTCTACGCCTTCGGGCGAGTGTTTTCTGGCTGTGTGTCTACGGGGCAGAAGGTGCGCATCATGGGGCCGAACTTCACCCCTGGCAAAAAGGAAGACCTTTACATCAAACCTATACAGAGGTTGGCTACTCAGACCACAAAGAAACTGCTTGATGAGTGTTTTGCTTGTTTTAAAATGCATTTTTTTAACGTATGTGTCTATTTAGAACCATTCTGATGATGGGTCGGTATGTGGAACCTATAGAAGATGTCCCGTGTGGTAACATAGTGGGTCTAGTTGGAGTAGACCAGTTTCTTGTGAAAACAGGCACCATTACCACGTTTGAACAAGTAAAATAGTCTTTTTTTTATAACCTTACAAGTGTTTGAATGACTACCTAATTCCATTTAACTAAAATGGCAACTCTCTGCAGGCTCATAACATGAGGGTGATGAAGTTCAGTGTGAGTCCTGTGGTCAGAGTGGCTGTGGAGGCCAAGAATCCTGCTGACCTGCCCAAGCTGGTGGAGGGTTTGAAGCGTCTGGCTAAGTCAGATCCCATGGTGCAATGCATCATCGAGGAGTCAGGGGAGCATATCATCGCTGGAGCAGGAGAGCTGCACCTGGAGATCTGCCTTAAAGACCTGGAGGAGGACCACGCCTGCATTCCTCTGAAGGTAGATCCCAAATCTAAGACTATTCTTTGAAATTCTTTGAAATGTATTATCTAAAGTATAATTATTAGTCATTTTGTTTAAAAGAAAACACAAACAAATAAAAAGGTTTATCGTTATTTTTCAAATTCTACAGCTGAAAAATGGGGCACATTTCTGATCAAAATAAAGATGAATTCCAAGCATTATTTTGGACTCTTCCCACATTTCTTCATTAGAACTGCATTTGTTTTTGTCTCTCTAGAAATCAGATCCAGTGGTGTCTTATAGAGAAACCGTGTCAGAGGAATCAGACCAGATGTGTCTGTCCAAGTCTCCCAACAAGCACAACCGTCTCTTCATGAAGGCGCGTCCGTTCCCAGATGGTTTGGCTGAAGACATCGAAAAGGGGGAGGTCACCGCTCGGCAGGAGCTCAAGGCTCGTGCGCGCTACCTCGCCGATAAGTACGAGTGGGAGGTCACAGAGGCCAGAAAGATCTGGTGCTTCGGTCCAGACGGAAGCGGTCCCAACCTGCTGATAGATGTGACAAAGGGGGTTCAGTACCTAAATGAAATCAAGGACAGCGTTGTGGCAGGATTCCAGTGGGCATCTAAAGAGGTGAATTCATTTACCTGATGTTACACTGCAAAACTTAAACAGTTTTACACTACTGGCAGATTTTCCTTAAATGGGCAAAAAAAATCTGCCAATGGGTAAAAAAAATAGATTTACCAGGAATAAAAAAACAAAATTCTGGCCACTGAATTTCTCAAACTAAGATTATTTTATTTAGATTGTTTTGCTTTTGCAGAGCTTTCTTGATAAGATTATTTTTCCTTGTAAGACAGAAAGCAAGACACAATTTCTTGAAACAAGGGTCTTTTTACTTTCTTAAGATTCAGTTGTTGAGGTGTACATTAAGAAAGTTTTGCTAACTTTTTGCTTACTTTTATATCTGCCTCCAACCTGAAGGGTGCACTTTGTGAGGAAAACATGCGTGCGATCCGCTTCGACATCCATGACGTGACCCTGCACGCAGATGCCATTCACCGCGGAGGAGGACAGATTATTCCCACCGCTCGTAGGGTTCTGTACGCCTGCCAACTCACAGCTCAGCCTCGGCTAATGGAGCCCGTCTACCTTGTGGAGATTCAGGTAAGTGTGGGCAGTTGCATTAGAGAGAGAAAACCTCAAAGCTGAAATATTTTAAAGTTCATATTTTAAATGCACTTCTCCGGAAATGCTGGAAAACATATTAATTTACACTTTCTACGGTGGCCCTGAAGTGTAAATCAGATCAACAAATTATTCAACGCAAAAACATATTAAAGATCACAACGACAATTAAATAAGCAAAACAAGTAATTACATTTTAGAAATCATATCAACGGTAAAAGAATGACTTTTCAAAAAACAATAAAGCAATTTCCACATCTTTTGACATCCCTGAGGTTTCTTCTTTTTTTTCCTACTGAGAAGTAGAGTCTACATGCAGGGATACCCAGTTTAGTTTAGTCTTTTTAGTTTAGCTATCAATTATTGTATTTCATAACGGATTTGATGTTTTGTACAATTGAATTTTATTTTGAATAAAATACATTTTATTTTGATTCCTAAAATGTTATGTTGTTTTTAAATTGCCGTTGTGATCTTTAATATGTTTTTGTGTTGAGTGATTTGTTGATGTGATTTGGACTTCAGGGCCACCATAACTATCTGAATGAAACATTTAATATCAGACTTTTCATTATCATTTACATGTCAGGTTTTTTCTTCCTAATTTTTTTGTGTAGTAAAACAGAAAATTTCTTCCTTCATTCGCATTATATTTAACCACATTTTTGTAAAAAAAAAAAAAAAAAAGTGCAAATAATTATTGGAAAAAAATTCACATTAGGAAGAGAAGGATGAGCAAGAGCTGAAATGTAGCTTAAAGTCTAAAGTACCATATAAACATCTTCTGCTTTTTCTCCATGCAGTGCCCAGAGCAGGTGGTGGGTGGAATATATGGGGTTTTGAACCGGAAACGTGGACATGTGTTTGAGGAATCCCAGGTTATGGGAACTCCCATGTTTGTGGTGAAAGCGTACCTGCCTGTCAATGAATCCTTCGGTGAGTTGATTTTGTTTCAGCCACAAACTGTTTTTGTGTGTGTCAGGATCTGAATCTATTCCAAACTGAATGCCTTCCAGAGTGCCTGAATTATAACTTTTAAATACATTTTTCTACTTATAATGTAGAGCTACTTTGTTTGCAAATACACGAGCAAAAACCGCCTAAACAGTAGGATTTTGTTACTCAAAGACATTCAAATAAAACCTTCGATCTGCCTTTGTTCCCTTCAGGGTTCACAGCTGACCTGCGCAGTAACACCGGAGGCCAGGCCTTCCCTCAGTGTGTGTTTGACCACTGGCAGATTCTCCAGGGAGACCCCAATGATGCTGCCACCAGACCCTGCCAAGTTGTTGCTGAAATTAGGAAACGCAAAGGCCTAAAAGAGGGTATACCAGCCCTTGACAACTACTTGGACAAATTGTAAACACCCACCTCGGATTCTAAATTACCAAATGAACACCAAACCCTTCCCCGTGGGCACTTTAAAATCTTTGGAGAGGCTTCTAAGTACATTGCACAGTTTGTTTTCATGTTAAATCCAGAGCAGAAACACAACTTCAGTTGTAAGGTAGTTGAAAAGGTAGTGTTTTTTTTTTTTTATTATTTTTGTTGCCCCCATTCCACAGCTACACCAAGTGCCTAGGGTGAGGGTTTTGGGAAGCAATTGGATCGAGGCAGTTATTCCTCTTTTGTTAGCTCACATTTTCTCCGTTTTTCATTCACTTATCTGCCAGGAGGAGCCTGTACAGTGCACTGTGATACTGCTGCAATAATGCTTGTTCAAATGGATCGTGGCCAGATTTAAGAATGGAAATCACAACAAAGTGTTGCAGAAGTCAGACTGACTGAATTGCACTTTTGCTCAATTGATGTAATGAATAAAAAGTCAAGTCATGATGAAAATGCGACTCTTTCTCATGCATTTTATGCGTGTGTCTCTGTCTCCGTGAGGAAAACCAGCACCCTGTCCACTGCACTGCAGACGTTAGAACAGAAGCTAATGCATAACTCCTGCTGTAATTTTTTCTTTATTAAAACATCATCACATGGTGGATTGTGGCAAATATAGACACAAATGCAAAGGCTTACTCATATTTATATGTGTGAATCCACTTTAAGAGAGGTTATTCAGAAATGGTTTTAAAAAAAACACATATTTAGGTTCAATACTAAGAAATGTAATATATTGGAAAGATTGACACCCAAATTACTCAGATACCACGGTATGAGGTTTGAACTGAGCAGAGAGGGGGAGTTGAATTTTAGACTCAATCTATAGGACTTGAGACTTGCAAACATTGTTTTGTCTTATGTTTTAGCTCTAGGACATCAATGTCAAGTCTAAAATAAAAGAAACATTCCTTCTAATGCTTTTCTTTTGTTATACCAGCACCCTCTACAGTAATTCTGTTCCCACAAGGTGTCCCTGGTAGCTAATGGTTGCTATCAAATCCAGGCCATCCAGACACTCAGCATTAAGGGATTGGATTGTGGGATTAAACCAACCAAATGGTTCCCAAGCGTGGATGTGTCCACTGCTTCCCGCAGAGGGTGGGTCAAATGCAAAGAACAAATTTCCCACACCTAGATGTGTGACAAATAAAGATATTATATATATATAATGATATTTTATATCAAAAAAGCTTATATCCAGTGGTACACACATGTCCAGGTTGGTCTATGTTAATAATTCACCAGTCCTGTGTACGTATATGTACGGATGGCCCCTAAGGACATCTTACCGAGCTTAAACCTAATGAATTAACATTAGATAAATGTAGTACTTTATAATATACTGACTTTAACATTCAATTCAGTTTTAATAATTTAGCCCAATATTACAACGTAGTCTCAATGGGCTTCACAAATGTACAACAATTAAAATCAGTTATAAAATACAGCTGATTGCTAAACTAAACAGTTTAAACTAAACCAGGCATCCCTGCCCTTACACCCTCCTTCTCAGTAAGGAAAAAGTCCTAAAAAAGAAATTCGGGGGGGGGGGCCTTAGGGATGTCCACATGAAGGATCATCTCTCAGAACGGACAGGCAATGTACCAGAACTCTTACAGAGAAGAATTAGCTCTACAACTACATGTTTAAATAGTCCAGCAGATGGGCTTCCTCCAGATGGAGTTGGGGGACGGCTGGGGGCGCGAGACGAGCCAGAGGCGAGGTACACGGCCGAGTACAGGAGCACTGACGAGCCCATCTGGAATCATTCCCGCTTCCCCGGAGGGGAATGGAAACGAGGGAAAACTCATGAATCGCACTCCACCAAAAAGAGGCATGGAGAACTGAATGATGAAGAAATGATCAAGAACAGAACATTGTGATGTGACGTGGCATCAGGCAGGAATTAGAGAATGGGTTACTTGTGAAGGTTTGATTTAAAAATGATTGTTTTCAAAACTGAATTAACATGACATTTTAATATGTCTCTAGCAGGCATAGTGTACAATTTGAAGTAAAATATTAAGATCTGTAATGGTTACCTTAGTTTTAGTTTAAGAATGAAGGTGTTTTGCAGAAATAGCCACATACCACCAGGCATCAATTTGTTTTGGAAGACAACAACCACAACTGCATTTTTCTCTGACTTTTAATGGATAATTATTTCAAGTTACATACATAATGGTAATAAATGCCACTGTGATACATGACCCCTTTAAATTCTGCACCTTTGAGGATATCTCTTCCGATCACACTTTTTAAAACAAAGCTACAAAGAAAAATGTCTCAAAAGTTAGTGTGCATTCATAGAGCAACGCAATACACAAATGCAAGGCCAAGAAGTGCAAGGTTTCTTGGGTATAGGCAACTACCAAGCAAAGACAAGAGATTATCACAGACTGAACTGTAGAACAGAAATGTTAATTTTGCTCATCTTATTCATATTCCTAAAATGAAGGACATTTGGTTTCCATTTGCCACGATTCCCTAAAACCTATGAGCTCTGTCCGCCTACGGAAGTTCAAACTAACATCAAAGAGTGAAATTCTAGTCGTTTGCAAAAGCTAATGAGGATGTTGTTTTGGCAAATTTGATTAGCTGTACATTCATACAGTTGTGACTTTTCTTTGCACTAATGCTGGCTGAGAACAGGAAGTCAAATAATTATATCTTTAAGTAGAATTCCTTGTCAAGCTTTATGCCGCCAATCCAAAGCAATCCCACGGATACTGTGAATAATCTGAGAGACTCCTCTTTCCTCGAGTCAGAGGCCCTTTTCAGTCTCGCCCCGTTTGAGGGATTGATATCGCTAAACAGGAATAATAGTGCATTTTATGGAAGTATGAAGTCTGACAGATTAGTCTGGTGCCTGGTTGCTTTGGCGTGGCCTTGCGCTGCCGTCACATTTGATGGAAGATTGCTGGGATGTCTGAGGAAACTATGTGTAGAAGATGACCTCAGGAATCTGTCCGTCTTCTACTGAAGTGCCGTTATTGTTGCCCGCTGCGTAGCAGAAGGTGAAGCAGGTCTTTGTGCCAGTAGATGATGACTCGTGCGTTACCTTTCGCATTCCTTTAGTTCCATAATGTGAATCTGGACCCTGTCGGACAAGAGGAAGAATGAATACACGCCACAAAGCAGTGTGGTCCCTCGTTTATCACAGAAATTACGTTCTACAAATATTCTGCGATATGTGAAATCTTCAAAGTAGGATTATAGATGTGTCCTTCTCATTTTCTTAAATTCATCTTTTACCCAGCGTTAAAATCCCAGTATGGGCATGGGACTACTGCATTGCTGTATGTCTGTTTCTATATCTGCCCCATTCAAATAAATTAGTTTATTCATTCATTCATGTTTTAAGACTGTAAAAACCCCTTACTGCAAACTTCACACACTTTTGTCAGACAAACATGAAAAGTTTAACCTCTTTTCTCTCTTGTTGAAACTCGCAAAGTTGGAACACTTCATAGACAAAGTTAGTCCAAGTTATAAAATAAAAACAAAGATCCGACAACGATGGAAGATTTGTGTAAATTTGGCAAAACTGAATTCTTTCTGTGCAGGAAACATAATTGAGAAGATGATTGACATAGTCAACAGTCAATCAGGGCACACTGTGCTGTTTATAGAAAAAAAATATATATATATATATATATAGCCATAACACTATACATGTTTCTGTGTGATAATTATTCTCCATTTCATACAGACCTTAAGAGTAGCACAGGCTGTGTAGTTGACATTAGGCAGAATTTCCACCGGCTCTTTGAACATGACTCTGAAGGTATTTGCTGAGCCGTCACAACTGAAGCCGGTGTCATTCTGCCCCAGTACAGTGTTACTGTCTGTGTGAATTATCTAGAACACCGAAAGAAATGACAGATATTCAAGAAAAATTACACCTACGTACAAAAGATCTTCAACAACAACAAAAAAACCACCAGAAGAGTCAAAGGGTTGTACCTGTATGTTGACTTGGTAGTCTGTAGGTCCATGTATGGAGCCATAAAGTCCAAATCCAACTATGAATATCCTTCTGTTTACAGAAAACCTGTGAATGAAAAAGAAAAAGATCAACATTTCCAACATATTCATCTTATAATTCGTCTTTTTGGAATTTCAATGTTTCAAATTAGCTTTTGCAGCTTCCTGATTTAAGCTGATAATGTATATAAAGTGTGTCTGAAAAGTAAAGTAAAAAAAAAAAAGTCCTGTTTTTAAAAAATATTTCTGGCATCAACTCTTCATCATGGCGCTCACTTTATGTACGTTAGGCACCAAGGAGAGATCAGAACAGCAAACATCTGAATGATGTCTGATCAGTTCATGTAAACTAAATGCCGTTTGTGGATTCTTCCAACAGTTTGAGAATCTGAAAACACTTCCTGTTTCAGTTAGGTTCACATAATCTGATTAAAGGCTAAGTAATCTGAATACATTTTGTTTTATCTGGTGGTGGTTTGCATCAACCGTTTGAGGTATAAGTAATCTGAATATAATTTTTGTAACCTGAATACAGTTTTTATACCTAGATTACTTCATTGAAATGGCACCATTCTTTCCAATAACTCCCTTCATCACATACAAAGGAAAAAGATATACATACGTTTAGAACAAAACAGATTTTTCCGTTTTTCCGGAACACTGAAGCAGAAGGTGAGGACAGTTGCTGCTTCATTATCTTACTCTTGGGCTTTGCCGTTTTGCTCGTGATTCTTACATTTTATTATCTTTTACTTGCCTTGGTCTTTGTTTTTAAGACTTTTACTTTTGTGATTATTGTTTGCTTTACATAAATCCTGGGTTAAAGCAAATCCACTGCTTTTTTTTGTCTGCAATTTAGAGCTTAGCGTCTTCCCAAAAGACTCCACAACAGACAGAAAGGCTAAAACCTTCTAGTTGGTGGAAACCCTGCTCTTTCACTTATTATGCTTTTAAAGATGTCAACTCGTGCACAAAGCTACTCTTTCTTTAGAAACCGACAGTTCCTCAAACCAAGAGACAGATGGCTCATATCTTTAAGTCAGGCTGGAGAAAGTAGAACGGGTAAAAACAGTACACATGCATTCATGTATGTTGATCTCAGAGATAAGACTTGTTCACTATTGTTGCTTGAAAGAAAACTAAAATGGTGTAGAAATGTGATTTAATCTATGAAAATGCTGAGCACAAGTTAGGTTTTTAGTATTTTTATGGTAACACAGAGTTTATATAAAGATTTTTCTCTGCCGTTTCCCAGAGTAAACCTTCTCAGACTGATCCTCTTAGACATGCAAAGATTGTTTGTATTCTGCTTTGGTGATCAGCCCTCTTTTTTTTTTAATCATTTACATTTGCAAACATACGCCTAGAACGTTGTTTAGGTGAAGCATAAGTCTGCTCGGTTGATGCAACAACTTCTGCACCGCAGAACATATACAGGCATGTTCTGCAAAAATATCTGTGAACGGTTTGAGCAAAGAAAGAACGGACAACGATGAAGAAATAGATGAAAGGATAAAGAAAATGACAAAGTTCAAAAGCCTGAGATCAGTTCCGATTGAAGATAGTGGTCAACACGGTGCTTTGTCAAGCAAATCTAAGCATCAATGATCTAAATAGGAAAAGAAAGAAAGTAATGCCTTTAAAATATTGGTTTTATTTACTGAAGTTAATTGTTGATGCTACTCAAGAACTAACTAAATGAGAAAATGCAACTCGAGTAGTAAAAACAAAGACACTTAACCACTTAAAGGCACTTTTCAGTCATTAAAAAATGGTTTTTGGTAAATCTCTAAATGAATAACTTTTCCAGCGAGACCTTTTTGTCTTCAGTTTGATTCATTCAGTGATAAGTCTGTTCAGTTTTTTCTTTCAGAAAAAACAAATTCAAATGAGGTTCATAAATTGTTCAAAATCTATTTATGTAACATGTCAGAACTGTTCTTTTTCAGTTGTAAGCTCACCGTATGCGGTCGCTTGTCCCACTATATCCCCAGCGGCTCTCCACTTGACCGAAACGCGTGATGCTGCACTCCTTCCCGCGGAGGCAGCACCGCGGCCGATCGATGAAGTCCACGCGAGGCTTTGGGTTTACGGTGAAGTGGAGGAAGAGACTCACCACCTCTCTATCAGTCAGAATATTGGACTGGGCTGGACCTGAGGGGAAGACGACAGAAGCTGAAGCTCTGACGGCAGGCCTGCAGCTCAGCTGTGCTCACCTTTACCTGCAGCAAACTCTTCAATGGTCATGAGCGGGAAGCGAATGAGAGTGAGAGCTTTTCCCAGGACTTTGCGTTTGTTTTCAGGCGTGGGCTGCAGCTGCTGTCGATGAGCTTCGGCCTCCGCCCAACGCACAGCAGCTCCGAACAATCGCACCTCTCTCACTCCCAGAGTGTCCCTCTCCAAAACTGCAACCAATGTATCTACGCAGGAAAAGATTTTTTTTTTTAAGTTTGCAAGTTTATAGCTCACAATTATGACATGCAGAGATAATCACAGTCAGTCAAAGCATAATACCTAAATCGATGTCTGTGAATCCTTCTGCAGCAAGCGCATCTCCAGTGTTCTTATCAATATTCTCTAAACAAAGGCTGGCGAGCTGTGGCTCATCAAACAACCGAGCCTAACAACACAAAAACACAAAAAAATGTGGGTTTTTTTAAGTTTACAACCAGGTTTTAGACAAAAAAAAGAACACATTTTATATACACGTCTCAAAATCTGTACCTTCTTTTTAGTTTATGTGGAATTAAAACAAAAAAGTATTCAATAAATGTTAAAAATCTTTAGTACCATGTTGAATTTCTCTAAGCATTTAACTCAATCTACTTAGACCAGGAGTCTGGAACCTGAGGCTCTGGAGTCTGCATGCAGCTCCTTCCTTCCTCCATTGTAGCTTTATGACTTTAATGAATAATGCTAACAGTCTAAATAAATGATGGGTTTGTAAGTCACATTTAAATCTTTAACATGTCAGATAACAGAGCAAAATAATGGTAAAAGGTTTAATCTACTGCCAGAGGGATTCATTATTAGAATACGTTTAAAGCACATATTATTGTTTTCACATACTCTTATTCTCTGCTGCATAGCACTGTCTTGTGCAGAAGCAAACAATAAATCAATCATTGTAAATATTAAAAAAAATACATTTGGTCAATGAATGGCTGCAAAACATAAGGTGTGTTTTTCTAAGCAGTGACTTTATGGCTCTCACTAAATTTAGTTAGAAACAGGGCTCCTTTAGCATTATAGGTTGCAGATCCCAGACGTAAACATTAAAGATAAAGATGTTTGATAAGCACACAAAGAGCCGCAGGGCAGCTAACCTGAGTGAGCAGCATGAAAGCATTGTCTGCTCTCAGGTTCTTCTTGAGAAATTCCACGCAGTGAGCTTCCAGGGCTGGAACCGCATACTTTTTGGCTGTATATAGTGTGGTCATGACAGTTTCAGGCCCAATCTGTACTTCATCGGAGTACAGAAACCTGCCGGAGAGAGGATGCACATAGAGTGTAACTGCACAGTCATCCTAGTTATGGATTACAGTACAACGGAGTGACCCACATAAGCCGAACTTCAATGCTGGAACCATGCAGAAAACGTGACATTATATTGGGCGCTTACTTCAACAGGGCCAGAAAAGCAGCTGGTTCCACGTCCGGAAGCTCGATTTCCGTCGATGTGGTCGCCATCCCGCCGTTAAACATGGCATCAAAAACGGCGCTCCCGACAGCGAGAACGAACCTGCAAACCCCAACAAAGGAAGTGGGAGGAGATCCGCTGGCTGCGGTCTGCTGACGTCTGAGCGCCGGTCGGTGCTGAGTGACGGGGGTTCGTCCTACCTGTGCGCCGGTATTCTCTGAACGCCCATTCCCTTGCCGACTAGGAAATGCACGTCGCTGAGTACCTCGTTGTTGAAGAGGAACGCAAATCTTTCTTTGACCGTGCTCTTCGTTGCTTGCCAGTTATACACTGGCTCTCGGTACACGAGCACGGACGCCGCGCCCGGTGCGGCCGTCGGAGCTGTCGCATGCGAGGCGTTCGACGCGGCGGTGGTGGCCATGTTAGACGCGGGGACGGCCATGGCTCCGGCCGCTGCGGCAGCGGAGTGCTGAAGGGAGTTCTGCGCATTCGGCTGCGCTCCGCTCGAAACACCGCTGCCGTCTCCGCCGCCAGGCCCGAGTTGCGGGTTTGGACGCCTCGCGGTCCCCTGCGCTCCTCCGACTCCACCGGCCGCTCCCCCGTTGGATGCTGGCATTGAGAAAACACTGTTGCTTGGCTGACTATTTCCTAATGGTCCCGGTCCGGAGAAACCGAGGCAAGGAAGCCTGCCACTGTTGTCTCCAGCGGCCATCTTCAATCTGGCGTAGGCGTAAACAACACTTTTCCTCGCTTTAAGGATTTTCAAACGTTCACACGGGCGTGTTAGGGATTTGTTTCCCCCTGGCGTTCAATATGGGTACTGCATGCCAGTGTGATAACTTTAGAATTAAATGAGGGTACCCCATAAACATTTTTATTTATTTATTTTTTTTTTAATAAAAACGTCCTTGTTGGTGTTTTAATTATGAAGATGAAGGTTTTAACCAAAATCCCACAACCTAAATGTCTCAAAAAGCCACATTTCATGTGACGTTGGTGCTGATCTGAGCAGCCCTGCCCTTGATCCCCCCTTCCTGATGATGATGGTTGTCTAGCACACAACCCTGACACAAGGGGGGGCACAAGTGACACCAACTGACAGTCTCCATTCTCAAACGTTTCTCTTTAGCGATTTAAATAAAACTGTGAAAAGTTAAATATTTTTTATTTCAAATGACACTTTTTGGAATGTCAAAACAAATGCGTGTTCCTGTCCCTGCCGTTTAATAAAATGACACACAAAAAAGAACTTTGATAAACCCATGAAAATGCTTTGAATTACTTCACAATATAGGCTACATTGCACCAGCAAGCAGCACTGGCTTATAACTGATTTGATTATGCTAGCACAGATTGTTGAATTCACTTGCACAGTAAATAAAATGAAATGTCATAAAGAAAGTGACAATGGGACCTTAACTTTAAGTTTATTTTTAAATACGAGTGACAAACAACAGCCTGGGACACACTAAAAATGAGTGCAGGGAATGCTGCAATGTGCTATCTTTTCTTCTCTTTCACCTGAGCTTGTGCACACTGGGCGGGGCTGACCAGGGAGCTTGTGTAATATGCATTCGCTACAGGGTCGCTACATACATGTCAAAATCTCAAATAACATGGTTTTCATCAGAGGGGGACTTTAAAGCTGAGGTCAAAGGAAGTAAAAAATGTTATATAAATATACCAATAAAGGAAAAAAGGCATCCTCTTGTCTTAAAAAACAACACAAGGTCCACCACTTCACCATCAAAATGTTTTAGTTTGGTGTCAATATTTATAGAAAATACATTTTGTAATGAACCATATAATTTATCAGAAATCTAATATTTATCCAAATTATTTAACATTATTAGATTATACCGAGGAACATACAAACCAACTGATTTTTGAGGTTGTGATCCCTTTGATTGACTTGTAACAGAGCTCCCGCTGCAGAATAACACCTCCTATTACTCTTCCAAATATACATTCCAACATAAACACACACACACCCTCACAAACACACACACACACGCATTTCACAAGGAAGGTGGGACCTTGTTTAGAAAACTGTTGCAAAAGTATATCATTAAATTGCATTTACTGTAAAACAAAAACAAAGGAAAATTTTTCCAAATGCTTTTCAAGGACTGCAGGAAAAAACCACACGGAAAATCTCAGTGAAAGTATAACAATTTATTTAACTCGAGTTAAAAACTGTCCCTAACCACATTGGACAGGTAAATCTTTCAGTTCAAATACCATTTGAAGGAGGAAAATAGTCAAATTAATAAGTGTAATCTGTTTTAGTGGAGATTTAAGCAGCATAATGATCAGCTACTATCCTCGTGAAATAGAAATTCTGTGAGAAAAACACACTAGTGAATTCTACACCATGATTAGTTTACGAAATACTTTCCCCAAATGCCCGTGTTTGATTCATTTTCTTTTCTGCAGATACATTCTTTTACCAGAAGAGGGCGGTGTCGCTGGTGGAGTTGGTGTCCAAAATGAAACAGGCATCCTTCTGAAAGGTGTGACCAATGTGGAAGCATGGGGGGTTCCTAGAGAAAAATGAGCTGACTACACCTGCCAACGATTTTTTAATTGTTTCCTTAAAACGAATAAATTTAATTTACAATCGAAGCTTTACCGAAAAAGTGAATGTAAACTATTTTTGTATTGTAAAACTGTGAATTAGTTTTGGGTGTATCACAGCGTCCTTTCTATCGAGTCTCCTTCCTAAATGTTTTTTTTATGTGAGTTCTACATATAGTCTTTGTACATATATGTCTATATATAAATGTCCAGTTTTTGACACTCAACTCCTGTAAGATTTATTCATTTTTTGAATTTATTTTACTCCTCAATCTAGTTAATGGAACAGTTTACTTCTCAGTATTAGTTGTGGGTTTCTTTTGTAAGTTTTGCAATTTGGCAGATTGATTTTTTTATTATCTCACCAACACAGTACAAAAACTGTAAACGTGCATATGAGAGAGGATCCCACACAAATTAAATGCCTGCCTCATTTATATATATATAAAAAAAACATTATTTATATTATCATACCTTAACAAGCAAGAAAAACAGTCTGAACTATTTTAACAACTAACCCAACTTTAAGAAAAAGCAAAACTGAATTTTACTGTTTTAGTTCGAACACACTTTAGTCATATTCTTCAGTAATAATAACAATCAAATCGACTGGATTATAAAAGCGTCTTCTCTTTCTAAAGTAACTTCCTTTTACAAATATGGGGGGGCGGGGGGGTATTTTTGACTATATTAATTTTATGTAATTGAAATTTTTATTTTTAGATTTTATTTGGTTTGAAATAGTGAATTTTGTTTAGACAAAGTTCTATCAGATTGGTGTTTATATGATCACACAACGGGGATTCCTGGTACTAAACTCGGATCTAATGACCCCCAGAATTCTAAATGATGGAAATAGTCCAATGGGGAATATAAACTGTTTTTCTGAGATTTTATGGGAGCATCGTGTTCACAAACGGCCTCAAAGCATGAATGAAATGCTTTGCCTCCCTATTTTTCATTGATTATTGAAGCCCCATCCTGAGTGCTCCAGAGTCTGCTACTCGTCGAGCGTGACGTCAGGGCGGCGCGGCACGAGGGAGTTGTCCTCGCGCGGAGTCCGCTGTTGAAACAAGATGGCTGTGTGAGCGGGAGGAGCAGCGGCGGAGAGCTGAGGCAATGCAGAGGAGGATGCCAGAGGATGGGGAGAGGATTTCATTCCTGTCTGTCCTGTCCTGAAGCGCAACAGGGGAAGACGGCCGCCTCTGAGACGATGTTGACTCGTTCTCGTGAGCGGAACGGTTCTGGTTGAGTTTTTAATTTTGATTTTTGCGGCCGAGAGACTGAAGTGACCGAGGAGTACGAAGTCCTGCCGGGGGGGCGCTTTCAGAGATGTCCCTGCTGTGTGTGGGAGGTAAGAAAGGACACCAAAGAAAAAAAATGTTTGATAAAAATGTTTAACGGCGGCAGTTGTGGGAGCCCGCGAGGCTGGCAGCTCCGCGGGAAAAAGTGTCTAAAAAGGCTTTTCTTGTAGCGGATAACCCGCCGTTTCCTCTCTCGGATAGTTAGTACTGATGCGGTTTCCGTCCGTGAGCGTGCCCCCCCCCCCCCCCCACTCATTCATGCGTGGGCAGGTGGGAGGCGGAGGAGGATAAGGAAAAGCCCCTGCCGCACCGCGCCGCACCGCTCCCCTTCACCAAGGGAATACTGGCAGTTAGTTGGCAGGAGGCGCGCGTCACTCCCCTCGCGCGCCCCCCACCTCCCAAAAGCGATGCGTCACCTCCTCCAACCACACTCCCGAGAAGCACCTGATGATGCTGATACCGTGCTCCCTCTGCGGGATAAACAAGCTGCACAGAACAGTCACGCCGCAGCTTCACACCCAGAAGGAGGTGAAAGCAGAGACGAGGAGGCTTTGAAACTCCAGGAGAACTCATTTTCTGTAAATGTGGTATTTTTGTGTGAAAACTGCAAGCAAACAGCCTTAAATGTGTTTCTGCACAACTTATTATATTGGAACATCTTCTTTTCTCTTCATAGTTCATCTTAATAGATTCATGCTGAGTTAGGTGCTTAAAAATTCCTGTTTTTTTTATCTCCATGGGTAGGGCACTTAAAGCCCCATTCCAATCATCTTTTCATCTATTATAAAAGCGTTCCCAGTTGTATTTTAATTATGGTTATTCCATTTTTATCCATAATTACATGTATTTCTGTAGGACAGTCGTTTTCTAGCGACAGGAGTTCATCAGAATTTCCCCTCAGAGTTGTTGTTGTTGGTGCAGAGTAAGCCTTCCCTCTTTTCCCATCATCCCTTTGATTACACTCTGCCGTTAGCTTATAGCCCCCCCACAACCCATCCTAACAGTACCGGTGCAACAAAAATGGATACCTGAGCTATTCAGCCATGCAGTTTGGTGCCAGATGCCAGCTCAGACGCGGAAAATGAAGACATACGTGGATCCGTTTGTCTGCAAGGATGCATCACAATGGAGCGGAGCAGGGAGCATGTGGTCCGCCGACTGTACCAACTCCGCCATAACTACAAGCTTCTCCAAGCAGCATTTTTGTGTCTGCTCCTGATTCACAACTATATAGATAAGCAAATACTCAGAAACACAGTTTCAAGCTTCATTTTCTTTATATTTGTCCTCCATCATAAGAAAAATGCCACAAGAACATAAAACCCTAAAAAAGCAGTTTTCATGGGAGTGAGTCTTTAACCCCAAAAAACCAACTCTACTTACCAACTATTATAGGAGAATTGTGTTATTGTTGTTTTCTTGGTGCAGTTTTCTAATGATGGATATATATATAAATCAAATGAAGCTTAAAATTCAGTTTCTGAGTGTTTCTGTATTTAAATCACTGTGACATAGGAGCAGACGCAAAAATGCAGTTGGAAAAAGCTTGTAGCTGAGATGTAGAATATGGCCATCCAAAAGCTTGATACAGGTTCTTTTTATTTTGGCCTAATCATAATTAATAGACCACTGGGAACAAAATAGATCAAAAGATGCTCAGGGTGGGACTTCATCTTTTATTGTGGTTGTTATGACATAAAAGGGACAAAAAGGAGTGGTTTTTTTTTTAGATCACCTTCAATGCTTCACACAACCTCATCCAAGCAGGCCCCACCCACTGGCGAGCCGCCATTAAGACCCTGAAAGCCATTCATTCATAAACACTGGCTGCAGTTGCTGGTGCTGTAGACTTACACGACTTGGCAGACAGCCCTTTCTCTGTTCCCGGTTACATCATTTATGCTTACCTGACAGGAGCTATTCCTGTCCTCCATCGTACTTTGGGCCTCTTTGCTTGAATAGGCAGCATTTCTTTTTGGCGACAAAGCGGAAAACTGACACAGACACTGAATAACTCACAAGAATTTGGCTCGTTTTTCTTGCTGATGTGCTCTTGTGAAGTTTTTTTTAAATTTCTTTTAAACCCAGATTCATCAAATTTAAAGCATCTCTAAAGATTTTCCTCTTCCTAATTGTTATTCATCGTCACTCCACATTAACAATTCTGCCTCCCTGTCAAATCTCAGCTTTTGAGACGATTTGATTAGACAGACAACACAAAAGACTGAATATACAGCATCTTTGTCTAGTCATTTTATTTACACTCCTAATAGAAATGAAGCTTCAACACTTCAGAATTCAGGCTTTTTACGCTAAAACTAAAACTCTGCGAAAATGTGTAATATTTGATTCCCTTACAAGTTTTTTTTTTTTTTTTTTTTTTTTGCAGCTGGGACATAATGTTGTGATAAATGCTTTCCAAATTTCTTATGGTAATTCATCCGGTCAGAGAGACGTATGATGCTCAAATGAAGCCTGAGTTTTCTGCCACTGGAAAATCCAATTCCTCTCTTATTGATCTTTTATGCGCGCCGATCTAAATTTGGATGAGATGTTCTCTGAAAGCAGGAGGAAAAGCTCTGATCTAATGGGATTTGTCTCAGTAGTTGTCTCCAAAAATGCAGAATCCTCGACTTTTGAGATGAAATAAAACCACATTTTGTGTTATGTTCTGTTTTGGGTGCAAAAGTACAGTATGTACTTGTGGTTTAGTGCAACGAAGAGGCTTCCTTAGCGTGACTGGGGCTGAATGGAAGCAGAGATGAATACATTTCTCCTCGCTGCAGGTGCACCATATGGATGTTCTGCAGCTGCGGTTCGCATGTGTGGACTTTAACGCCTGCTGCAAGCTGCAGACGAAGCTTAAGTATGAGTCGCTTGAGTGGTGGAAAACAGTTAAAACAAGAGAAAAGTTCTTTGCTGAAACGGATAAATGAACATATGTATTCATGGATTCATGAGTATGTCAGGGTTCTGACTTTTTCCCTAATAAAGAGAAGAACCACACAGGAGATGAGAACTTTTGCTGGACTTCTGCAGAAGGAGAATCGGTCTGTGACAGCGTGAACTGTCACAGAGGAGTTCTGCCATCCTAGTGCATGGAGCCTTCTTTTATTGAAAACTGAAGGTTGCAAACCATGAATGTGGGTCATTTAATCAGAAACAATAGGAACATCATATTCTTGTATAATCAGAACTTTTCAAGTCATTGTTTTCTTACTGAAAGATAGAAATGAGACAAACATATCATGGTGATAATAGCGTGTAAGCAAATGATAATTATATAACTCTAACAGAGTAAACTGAAGTATTTTGTATGGCCAAAATAAGAGAACATGATAGTTGATCTTGTTGCATTTCAACAAGATGAACTCGAAAGAACTCACTCTGAGGAAAATTGTGCTTTGGTGTTTTTAACATGTTCTTTTGGCGTTTTCTAATGATGGAGGACATACATTTATAAAACTAAGCTCAAAATTGCATTTCTGAGTATTTCTTTATGGTAATCGTTGTGAATCAGGAGCATATGACAGAATGGTGTTTGAAATAGAGTTTATTTGAGACAGAAAATACACTGGATGGGCCACAAAATCCTTGCCATGGGCTCTAATCAAAGGGGAGGGAGGGGGGGGGTTGCTCCACACTAACAATTGGAGGCCAATTTCTAAGGAGAAACTACGTCCAATAGAAAACATCAGATTTTTTTATTTTGACTAAAAACGACAAAATTAGGACTGGAATGGCTTTTTAAAAGGCTAAAAAGGGGGTCAGAGTGGGACATGATGTATTTAAATGCATGTGTGTTAATGGTTTCGGTGTTTACCAGTGCAGATGCTCGGCTCTCAGAGAAACGGTTTGAATCTTTCAGTTGTGTGAGTTTTTTACTACACCTACCTGTTCATTTTAGATTTCACACAAAATGATGCCACATTTCTTTGCTTACCAGCAGTGTGTGTGTGTGTGTGTGTGTGTGTGATAATGAGGCCTATACAACATTGGTGATTTAAATAAAAAGCAATTTCAGGGGTAAGTCAAGACAAAAGTACTTGTGTTGCAACATGAAAAGTGAAACAGGTTTTTTTCCCCCCCATACTATGTGGAGAGTCTCCCTCTGTGAGCCTCAACACAGCGGCAGCCATCTAGGCAGTATGGAGATGCTCCACACAAGCAACTGGGGAGCCATTAACATTTTTTTTATTGCAGATGAATTTGCTTTGTTACTTTGCACCATAAAGCATTTAAGGTTTCTGCACAAAAGCAGCTGGAAAAACATTTTTTTGGTACAATTTCAAACTAAAGGTTAGATCTACTGCCTTTGCACATTGTATACATATGTATAGATTTGTTCAAGAGAACTGTTAATAATGGTTGGTTGCAAGTAGAACATGGTGAAGCCCACTGTTAGCGCGTGTACTTAGAAGCATTAAAAATGCATGTGCAAGTGACGTAAAAACTGTAAAAGTAAAAAAGCTGCATAGGGAGGAAGTCTCACTCAAAAACCCCTTATAAAATCTATTTTTAAGAAGCAGGATTTTTCCTTGTAGATGCAGTCAAGAAATTAATTCTTAAATCGAGTATATTTAGTGAGTGTTAGTATTTTAGTGGATATAACTCTGTGCAAAAGCGTATGTTTAAACAAGTAAATACAATTCACATTAGGGGCGATTGGATAAGAACATAATTTATTTGTATATATTTTTGTTTTGTTTTTATTTCGCACTTAGCTAAAAAAAAAATGCTAACACATTTTTAAATATAAATAAGAGGGCCATGACAACAATTGCCATGGTTCGTGTAGTTTTTATTATTTTTAAACCTTGCGCTGTTCCTTTTAATGCGTCAGAGGCTGCTCTTTTTTAGTAAGGACACAAGAGCATGCTGTCCTTACTAAAAAAGGGACACCTAAGCATGAAAACAGATGGTGTTCCTGTGTCTCACCATGACCCTCCCTGTGTTTCCACAGTAAAGAAAGCCAAGCTGGATGGACCCCAAGGTACGACAAAGGAGACTTTTCTATCATGTGGTGTGAATATTTTAGTTAACAGTTTAGGAAATTAGGTGACAATTTACAGCATCTACTTTCTTTCTTCCTTTGCAGAAAAGTTCAACACTTACGTAACTCTAAAGGTGCAAAATGTGAAGAGCACAACCATTGCTGTCAGGGGCAACTTGCCCAGCTGGGAGCAAGACTTCATGTTGTGAGTCCTCCAGGATCGTCTCTCAAAGCTCGGACTTCTCTTTTCATGTGGCCAATCAGAGCCTCCGCCCTCAGCTGCCCACAGCTTTTCCAATCTCTTCATTCTACCAGCTTTTTAGGCCCACTCTGTTTCTCTCCGTCTTTCATCTTGAGTGCCCTTCATCGCCGTATTGTTTCCCATAGCTCTTCCTCTCCACCCCCAACAACTGTCTTTTTTTTTTTCATTATTTTTTCTCTGTACTTCTCTCATACTCATTCCAAACCTTGGCTCTCTCCCAGCTTTCCACTCTCCCCTGTCACATCCTCTAAATACAGCTCCTTGATCTTCATCTGTTCAACCTCCTCCTCCTCCTCGTTTCCTGATTTCACACTTATCCAATCAGCCTTCATATTCACTTCTCCCTCACTCCTTTTCTCTGCTTCTACTGTCCGTTCCATTGAGCCTTTTTCAGTCATTCTTTCTCATTAGGTTATGTTTCTTTAAACATTGAAGGATATCTTCCTGCATATGCTGAGATTACAGTAATTCAGTGGGATGCTGACGGTGTGGCAGCTTTTAGGCAATATTCAGTGAGATTCATTCAGGATGTGGGAGGGTGCAGACAGCATCACTGCAGATTTCTCAGCATGAAGTTTGGAGGTGTTGAGCCTTGTGCCGGTGTTGCATCAGCAGAGCTGTGTTATGTAATGTTTGGGCTGCAGAGAACACTTCATGTCCTCCTTCAAACTGCCTCCAACATGACTGCCCCCTCGTACGCTGCCATGAGTCAAACGGGCACCTTTCCGAAAACCAGTCATTGCTGTGATGGGAAATCTGCCTGCTCTGTTTCTTAATTAAAGTTCCCTCTTTCTCCCTCCAGGCATTCAATGCAATCACCTCCTCCACTGCCTTCCTCTCATGCCTCTCCTACAGCCCCCCCCGTATTAATCCCTCACTCACTTCCCTGTTTCACACTGGGTCATAAACTCTTTGTTAGCTTTGCACAGGTTTTGTCCCTTTGAGCCAGGCCTCAAACATACCACAGGAAAGTAAACAGGTCATTATTGTGCATCTAATACATTTGGGTCCAACTTCAGATGAAGAAACTCAAATGACCAGAAAAACAATGTCAAGGTAATATATTTGCTACAAATTTACCTAAATATTGAAGCAAAAATGAACTGAAATCAGTGCTTTATGACCGATTTCTCAATAATTTAGGAGATATTCAGCATTTAAATGACAGTTAAAAGCATCCAGATTAAATATATCATATATTTATTTTTGTTTTATTTACAATAGTTCAAATCACTGCAGCAGAAAGACTTGACAAGGCCCCCTCCCCACACATAAAAGTAAAACCAAATTAATCTAAAGTTGAGTCTAAAATTCACGCATATAAAAAATAACTTTTACTACAAGAAAGAAAAAGAAAATAAATTAAACGATTTATCATAAAAATGCACCTATAACAAATGTGACCAGTAGAGTCAACTAAAGAAATAAAAGCACTAAACGTCCTATACAAATAAAGCTAAATACAGAAATGTAAAAAGTAGATAAATAATAAACAAGAATTATATTTTAGGTAAACAAGACATGAAGAGGTTTTGTCTCAAGCCTATTTTTTTAACTCTCCACGGCAGAAGAAGCCCACAGAGGCTGTTGAAAGAGGCCTCTGTGGGTTTTTCTTCTGACATGAGGGACTGTAACCAGGAGGGGGATGGAGCAAAAGTCACATAGGTAAACAAGAAAACTCAGGTCAGCTAAAACATTTATGAGCCAATAAGATCATCTTAAAAGTATACTTAAGGTAAAAGCTAAAATAAACTATTTGTCTGATCTTTAAAGATGAAATCTGAAATAAGATTATTTTGAGTTATTTGTGTGTTTCTGAATATATCTGGGTTATTTTTTTTCTCAAAATGTAAACATATTTTTTATTATTCTTGGGGTTATTTTGATTTATAAGAAGTGGATTCTTTTGACAGGCACTTCAAATTAAAATGTTTTATTATTGTAGCAGAACTACAATTGACAACACTCACGTTTGAAAAATAGAATCTGACATTTAGATCAGAAATACTCAACAGGCTTAAATAAATCATGAGAACATTTAAAGCTTTTAGCGAATAGATCCGTGGGTATTTGTTTAACTGTTGCTTTTGTTAGTTTAAATAATCACTTTTACACAAATAAATAAAAATTTTTTTATTTTGATCATATTTCATTTTTCATATTTCAAATCATTCTTCTGGCTCAGGTCTCATCAAATGCATTTTATAATGTCTAAATCAGCTGCTCTATCTTCACTATGGATGTTTTTCTGCTTTTATAGTGAAATCAATCGCCTTGACCTGGGTCTGACAGTAGAGTTGTGGAACAAAGGTTTAATTTGGGACACCATGGTCGGGACTGTGTGGATTCCCCTCCAGAACATCAGACAGTCCAACGAGGTTTGTCTAAACCACCACTAATGCCTAAATACTGAATATCAGTTACTTTGACAATTTTTCTGTCTGCTGCCAAAGCTTTTGCATCTCTCCAAACCACTTTGACTTCCCTCTGTGTGACATACACCTATTATACTGTATTTCTATCGTTTGGACATCAGCTGCAACACATGTCTTTGTCCTCAGGAAGGTCCAGGGGAATGGCTCACGGTGGACTCCCAGGTCATCATGGCTGACAATGAGATCTGTGGCACCAAAGACCCAACTCTGCACCTGGTGCTGCTCGATACACGCTTTGAACTGCCGCTAGGTGAGCGCTCAATAGTAACCAAAGCTGCCAATAAACGAGAGAAGATAAAGTGCACTTGCATGTGACACTATAGGAAATCATCGCCCCTGCAGGCAGAGAAAAAATTAAGCAAATTAATTACATCAGCGCAAATATTTTTCTCTAGAACAGTGACAAATGAACACCAATAATCTGTCTGATTTATTAATCTGACCTACTTTTCTGCTGTAAAGTTTGTGTCTGTGTGCTGTAAGTCTGCAGCTAACAATGATTTAAGGGTCGTAATGCTTCCTGCTCCTCTAATCAATATTGAATCGATTCTGAATACCTGACTCCTCAATATGTGGACCAAACCTTTCAACATGAAGCTGGATTTAACTGTATGAGAGGACACGGCGGTTCGGGGAAAAACATATTTACAGCCCTTTAAGTTTTCACAAACTGGTAGTCAAATGTTGGTCAAATTAGATTTACAAACTTTTTTAAAATGAATTTTTCACTTCTTTTCATTAACAATTCTTTTGAGGAGAACTCCATGATGCTCCTGAATAGTTTGATTTAGGCTCTTTTATTTGCTGTCACTGCTGTTTTACGGGCTGGTTGTTTTCAGATATCCCTGAGGATGAGGCACGCTACTGGGCCAAGAAACTGGAGCAGCTTAATGCCATGAGGGACCAAGATGTAAGCCGTCATCTTTTTTTGTTTTAAATTCCAGCCTTTTCTGCTGTTTTAGAAGCAACTTGACATGATTCATTTTGGGACTACCATACTTTAAAGACCCACTCCGATCATCTTTTGATCTATTTCTAAAGCGTTCCCAGTGGTCTTTTAATTATGATCATGCCGTTTTTAGCCTTAATTTAAAAGCTTAAGTTGGTTTCTAGAATATAAGTTCTGCAGAGCTGTAGAAGTTCATCAAACATTTGTCTCTGAGTTGTGGGGAGGACTGTTGGCACATAGCAACCCAGCCCCCTCTTTCCTTTCCAATTACTGAGAGCTCTCTGTTTACACTCTCTTCCGTTAGCTTACAGCCCCTCACACCTAAAACCTAACATTACCAGTGCAACAGAAATGGAGAGCAATATTAGAGCTATCCAGTTTTGAGCCAGACGAGGAAAACAAAGACGTACACGGATCTATTTGTCTGCAAGTGGATGCATCAGAATGGAGCGGAGCAGGGAGCTTGTGACCCACCCACTGTATTATTTATGTCACAAATAAGCTCTTTTTCAAATGGTATTTTTGTGTCTACTCCTGATTTATAACAATTTAAATAAATAAATACTCAGAAATGTAGTTTCAAGCTTAATTTTCTTTATGTATGTTTTCCACCATCAGAAAACAAACAAGAAAAAGTTAAAAACTCATCGGAGTGAGTTTATTTATTTACACCACAGTATAGCCTTATACAGCTACAGTTACTTCGTGTAAACATCTAGAAGATTTCTATTACATGAGTGTTTTTATAAGTGTGGCTTCTCTTTCTTGCAGTACTCATACCAGGAGGAGCAGGAACGACCTCTTCGAGCTCCAGGAACCCAGTGCTGTGAGTGCTGAATGTGCAAAATAGAAAATGATACGTTCAGGTGCTGCGATGTAATTACATTGCTTTAACGCTGCTTGTGCATAATGGGTTTACCACTTATGGGTTGTTGTGCGTTAGAGGGGAAACAGGCTGGATTTGCTGCTTTGCTTGGGATCAATAGTATTATCACATGTCCAGAGTCAACCCCCCCCCTGTGCTTCCAGTATTGGCCCGGTCTGCGGAGCATGCTGAGCCAGCTGTCTGATGCAGCTCAACACGCACCCCCACCTTTACCCTCTTTCTGTCACTGAATCCATTTGGCAGCACTGATGGCCTGAATGTATGTTTAAATTGCCATGGTTCATAATCAGAACTGACACCTTTCTGTTCCACTGCAGGTAACTGGAGTCTGTGGGGGGAGCAACAGAGTAAGTCACTCACCATTTGAAAAAAATCACTTCAAGTTGTTCTGATTGTGTTTGATTTGGTCTCAATGAAATCTTAAATGAGAGAATGCATTCATCAATACACTGCACAGGTCATGGGCCAATGGGAAAGCATTGAATAGAATGAAAATACTTTAAAAAAAGACTCTCTCTTCCTAACCTTTACATATATATAAGGGATGATGCCCTATGAGGTGTCCATTATCAGAAATGAACAAATGATGCAGACGCGCTCTCATATCCACGTCATCTGTTAATTTGAAACGTGGCATGATGCGTTGTCATGGTGACGACACCACATACAAGTTCCCATATTGATAGATACTGGCATGTTCACCATAGTGCCTCTTGAAAAAGCTCCTTTCTAGTATCTTGTTGTTGTGATAAACTGTGGAATAAAATGTCATCCTGTGTGCCAAGTTTCTGTTGTTCCGGTTACCAACTGGCCACCACAATAATATAGAACAATAATATAGAACATTCTTCTTTTTTAGCTCCCCATTATCATTTTTTTAATTGACATTTTTACATCAAATATATCTGCTGCAGCAAGGAACAATGTGTATTTTATTTTTAGAAGAAGTTGCATGTGCCAAAAGTAAAGAGGTTATTGATTTAAAAAAAAAAGACTTTTTATAATTCAATTATTGTAAATATTTAAAAGCTACAATTTACAAAGGAATGTGTAATTTCCCACAAAAGTGTATTTTCCCTAAAGGTGAAGTGGGTCCTGGAAGCTGTCGCTGGATTTTTGTTGGTAAGAAATTGGACCAAATTGCTGGTTTAGTGTTAAAGGTTGCAGACATCGTGGTGTAAGCAAATATAACGTACAAAGATAGCAAATATGAATAATTGCAAGTATTAAACCAAGTAAAGTACAAATGCACTTACTATTTTTCTGGTCAAAAATAAGTGAAAAGTAATGACCAATTGGTAATGAAAGAATAGTTTTAAAAGCTGTTTGCAGAGAGGTTTTTAGATTTATTTTTTTACAGGGTTGTATTTTTTATAAAAGCTTGTGTCTCCCTCCCTGCTTCTTGTTTTCCGTCTTGCTGGATCCACAGATGGCCTTATATAAGTGCCTTTCAGACTCTCACTAGCTGCAATTACTCTTCTCTCTGCTCACTCAGAGGGAAAAAGAAGGAGCAGGGTGAAGGTGAGCTTTTTCATTGGGGGTGGAAAGGAGACGTGGATTCAGCGACAAACTGATTTGGGTGCCTTTTAATAAGTATTGGAATACCTTGACAGGTGAAGATGAATCAGTGCAGTAATCACTTTTTTGGGACTGGCTTTTGAAAATCAAGGGACAGTGATGGAGTATGTTGACTGATTAATAGCCAGCGATTATACTTTTCCCTCGTTTCCCTCTTGAGTAATCTTAGATCTTGAGATGTCAAACTTATTGGAAACCAAGCAGAGCTGATGCAGTTATGAGGAGACTGAGAGATAAGGAGCTCGTGATTTTAAGCATTTGTTTCATGTACGCATGCACTCTGAATGACCCACATGGCTCCACTTCAATGCTGGAGAGCTGCCAGCTTATCTAAATTATGTTTAATTACAGCAGTACTGAAGGATTGGTTCAGCAGCAATAAGATCCCTTTGTCTCAGTGCGCTGAGATCATAACTATTCCCCATTTCCCCATGTTTTAATTCTATAAAAGCCTGCAATTTATTATTTTTGTGTCAATAACTACTCACATCCCACAAATCCCTCCGTCTCTGTGTGCAGATGAGGATCCAGATAGCGCTGTGGACGACAGAGACAGCGACTACCGCAGCGAAACCAGTAACAGCATCCCTCCGCCCTTTTATAGCACATCCCAGCCCAACGCTTCTGTTCACCAGTATCCCATCAGCCACCAGCACTGCAACTCTAGAAGCTTCTCGTATCCGCACAGCCACGACCTTGACTACCAACGTCAGAGAACTGTCAGGTGTGAATCGGCACAAAGATCTGCGTTCTTCACTCACTAATACACCAATTCATTATCAGTTATGAGAAAAGAAATAGATTTTGATATTGCTCATATTTACTTTATATATGATTTCAAGCTTCAAGCAGAAACTATTTTTTTTCTTTCTCTATAGAAAGCTTTTGATATTAAACAATTTTCTTCCGCTAAGTTAAAAACATTCAGGGGTTTTGTTTTCAAAATTGCCTCCTTAGCACTATTGACAAATAGCTTAAGCCAATCTAATTTACCATAAAATGATTGCATATTCAAGCTTTTTAATGGATTTCTTTAACCCTTTACTCCCCGCTGCTCTCAAAGCTGTGGGATTTCTCTCCATTTATTGATAGATTTCACTCAAACAGAGGATGACAGTATACATCCATCCGCCTCCCGCTCAATGAATTATTCAACTAGCAGTCTAATGGTCAATACAGCGTATGAGATTAGCAGCTTGTGTGAGTGTATTGGACAAGGCGTCCTCTCCCCCTGTTCCCCTCCATCTCCTCCCCTTTTCTCCTTTTTATGCACTTCTTCCATCTGCTTCTTTTAATTTGTACCCACTCACTACTCCCTTTCAGTCTTCACCATCTTCCTCTCTCCCATCCATCTTCTTTGCTTTTGGTGTCTATTTAGTTTTTAATAACCCCATTAATCATGGAAAGCACATACTTTTTCCTGGTTTGTTTGTGATTTTTGATGGGTTTTTGTCTGTGAACCTTTTTTCTTTCTGCTTTGTTTTCTTTACTTATCACTAATTCAATATCTTAGTCACATGCTTCCATATGGGGGGGGTTGACCCGTACGGGTGCACATGTGTCTTGCAGTTCCCTTGTGGCTCATGTGGCCACCGTAAGGGATGGAATAAAGTTTAAGGATTGTTGTGCGCTTGTCGGAAGTATTTGCTAGGATCATGTAAGCTGCACACACTTATGACGGACAGGTAATGCTGTCGTATGGTGTCGTTACGCCACCCTCTATTCATTAGGACGGTGTGCGTACTGGCCACTTACTGACTGTGTGCAACGCCCACACACACGGGGCATGCATGTGACGCCCACACGCACTAGACTCTGATTCCTAACATTCCTCATTCCTAACAGCCAGGCTGCATGCAAGGAGTGCGCTCTTATCACTTGAACAGCACTAACGCGCCCCTTTCACATTTAGGGGATTGAAAAATCAAAAATCCATTCGACGTTCTTGCATTTCAACTGATTTTCCCCTTACTTACCCTTATGTGTTGTTAAAGGGTTTGCTACAACCTGTCGCTCTCAGCATGCCCGAAGAAAAAAAATGTTGAGAATGTTATCGCCCTACGAGCTCACTGAACAGTGCATGATCTTGATATCTTGTGCGGACCACCTGCGTGCCCAGTACGGTGTCCGTTTACTGCCTGCAGACAGCCATATGCACCCGTAAGGCTATTTGTGACTAAGGCTTAAGGCAAGCAGAACGTGTTTAGTTAAGCTAACTAACAAAAAAGAAAAGTGCTTCAACAATATTTTGTTCCAATACAGAGCTCTATAAGCACTTTTGACAGAATGAATCAGTGAAAGGTCAAATTTCTTTCCTTCTTTTCTTCAGTCCCACTGGAAGCTACGCATCCACTGCAGAGCTCAGCAGGTGCAGCAGCCAGCTGAGTGAGGAGGACTATGGTGGGGAGTATGGTGAAAGGGACCCTTATGATGAAAACGACTCCTACCACTCCTGCCACTCCTCAGTTAGCTACAGTAAAGGCTCTCCAGACTGGGATCCTGATGAGACCCAGGGCGGGTACAGTGATGAGGGCGGCTACAGCAAAGACGGAGGAGAAGATGTGGCTCTTTACGAAGGAGATGATGGAGGATTGTATGAAGGAGAGGAGGAGGGCCTTTATGAAGACGAGGAGATAATGTATGATGATGAGGATTTGTACAATTTTGATGGGACCATGAGTGAGGACATGGAGGCACCGTTCACTCCAACTCCAACATCAACCGCACCGCCGGGGCTTGATGTAACCAGTTCCAGGCCTCCTCTTGAGAAACAATCTTCCTTACATCAACATCCTCCTCAAGCTGCTAACCAAACGTCAAACCAGGCTCTTCCTCCAGGAATGGCACCAACTGGACAGCCCCCTACTGGTCAACCAACAGCCCAACCACAGAGACAAGCCCAGCCACAAACACAGCCGCAGCCCGCCCAACCTGCAACTTCTTTCTTCTCCATGGCCAAACCTCTAACAGCTGCGGTCACAGGCTTGGCTTCATCCTTCCTGTCTTCCGTCCCCAGCGCCCAGCCTGCCCAGCCTTCACAGTCTCAGCCTCCAGCATCTGCTGTATCTCAGCAACAATCCACAGCAGCTAACTCTCTCCCTCCATCCCACCCAGCCACCTTACCAAACTCTGCCTCCCAACCACCCCTGTCCACTGCCACAGGTCCTTCTACCCAGCAAACGCCCTCCTCTGCTCCACCGCAGCCCCATGTCAGCGATCCGTCCTCCAAACAGCTGCCAGCTCAGGAGGACATGGCTCCTCAGCAAGACAACGAACCGTGGTTAGATGAGGAAATGATGGAGGAGAAAGAGGTCAGGACACCTCCTGCCCAGCAGGAGGAGAAACTTCCTGTGGAGCAGGAGGAAGAGGATTTTGAAGAGAGACCACTGACACCAGATGAGCCGAAAGTCATGCCACCTGAGAGGTAGGAAATGAACTAACGAGCTGATTCAGCCTCAAAAATAATCGACACTCCAACAGACAGTTAACAATTTGTGGCAGGATGTCAGGTGAGGATTTTTTGGTGTTAAAGAAACATATTTATCTTTTAGTCCTCCAGTTGTAGAGGAGCCCAAAGAGCCGGTGGATCCAGCAGTCAGGGCCAAAGAGAACTGGCTGAGACTCTACAACAAGGTGCTCGACCAGGTTCGAGAGGTACGTGCACCCACTCTGTCCCCTACATCTGCAGTTGGGACTAAGCCCCACCCTGTTACCTAAGATATAAAAGCAAGTTGAGGGGAATCCAAAGTCTCTTCTGAAGCTTTCAAATATGCATGTGATGTGCATTATTGATGTGAAGTCTGCAAATGCTGTATTTTCCACGGAAGATTTTTCATTTAATGCTGACTTAACATGTTTCATCGTCTATTATTGATAGCTTTTCAGTTTCCTAAAAAAGAATACTGAGGAGCAGCCTTTTTCTTATACTTTGGATAAAGCATGTGACACTGTTTGTTAGAACTGCTTGATTAAGTTGGACACATTACGTTTTGCTTGATCAGTTCTCACTTGCATATTTTATTTGTTCATTGCCTTTGAATTCAGTTGTGCAAAGAATTAATCACTTGCTTTGATGTTTATGTTGATGTATGTCACGTTTTTGTACATTTGGCTTCCTTTCCCCTGTTTTTTTATTTTGTTTGTTTGTTTGTGCCGACCCACTTTGTTTCCTTTCCAGTTTCATGTCATTGCCATAGTGACACTTACATGCACTTTGCTCGGCCATCATTGGAGCATGCTGACAGGTGGGTAAAGTCTGACCGATTGCTTGAGAGGAGGAAGGAGATGCGTCTGGTTGCAATAATCACACACCTTCACTTTGTTACTTCATCATCTCGACAGTTTGATCTGTTTTTGAACCTTTTCAGGAGCTGTTTGACACTTTTTAAAAATACATATCTCTGTTTAAATACAAATATATTTATGTTCCTTACAGTTACTATCTTTGTTTGCATTATAGAATGTAATTTGAGTTTTTACTGATATGTTTGTTACTCTCTCGCTACTACAATAATACATATTTGCAAAATAGTGAGAACAATATTATGCAGAACCCTCATATATGAAGTGTATAGTGGCTTGTAATGTAGTTAGAGGTAAATAAGAAACCGATTTTTGTGTTTATACATTATTCCTCTTTCTCTCAGGCTCGAGGGGAGACCTCCAGTTCACTGTGGTTTGGTAAGGGAGGGTGAGTATTGTCCCATTATCTTCCATTCATGCTGTATGCACCGCAGAGTTGCTGCAGTGACTTCAGACATGAAATTCCATTAATGAATGAAGCTTATTTGGGGAAATCCACCACAGTGACTCACAGGCTTGCTCAGCGGATGGCATTAGGCCAGTGAATAATGGACGACACTTGGCTGCCCCGACTTATCTGGCAGATCATTTGTGGATGAGGCAGACCTCAGAGTGAGACCTCGCTTGCATACTGAAGAAGCGCAGTTAGTCGATGAAATCTCTGCCTTTGTACCCAGGAGTGTGAGACTCACGACTACTATTTGAGAGCGAGCAGCTTCAAAACGGAAACTCTGCAGTCAAGTCCTTGAGAAGTCTTTGACCGGCTTAGCATTAAAAATAAATCTGCCTCCAAGAAACAATGAGTTAGCTTCAAAGAAAAAAACTGTCTGCGTTGATCCACTAAACACAGTGATGAGCACACGCATGGAAATCTGATGATTCAACCTTGTCCTGTTCAGAATGGGAGGTGCACTCTACAGTATTGACAGCATGCCTGATCTTCGCAAGAGGAAAGCCATCCCTCTGGTCAGAGATCTGGTGAGGAACACCTCAAACACAGAGTGCACACGATTATTGTCCACCTGACTGTTAGCGGAGATGCCCAGAACCTTTTGAATGTATAGTTAGATACAGTCACACGTCTTCTGTCCTCTTTTTGAAACTAGTTTTTCTTTGTCAATATCTGTGTGTATTGACTGTTTGTCAGTAAGCGTCTTCATGAAATCAAATCAAATGCACTTAATAATGTCATTAAAGAAAAAAAAGGAATTGGCATTTAAAACCTAATTTTGCCTCATGATTTAACTTCCCTTACAAAAAAAAAATCAGCTTTTTACCATTTTCATCTTAGACCTCATGTGCAGAAAATCCCAGAGAAGCTAATGTACACCTTTATCTCCTGCATACCAAACCCCTGTAACAGTCAGTGGTCTGCTCCCTTTAAAAGACTGTTGTAAAATCCCCAGTCAGGATGTTGCCCAGTTTATCCAAAAAAAAATTCTTTTAATGTAGCTTTAACTGAAAATGTCTCATATTTGGTCAGCAGACAATTTCCTAAACAAAACTGTTTTGCAAACCTAAAATACTGGGATTATTCTAAAGTGACCAACAGGGGGCTCCACCTCCAACCAAACTTTTTTTTTTCTTCTAAGCATCAATTTCATCAGACTGGCCTTAATTGGAAGAATTTTTGATTTTTTACCCCCTTTTTTATTGTTATTTTTTTCACTTTTGACACATTTAGTCTTCAATGCAATAATAATTCGACAGTCTAAGAGATTTTATTATGCTAAAAACAATTTTTAGTTTTGGTGCAATAAAGTTCATAGTGTCTGTAAGTATTAATTGACTTCTTTGTTCTTTTATTATCAGACACAGGTTGTGTTTTAACAAACCTGACACGTTTCGACGGACGTCTTCCAGGCGTCCGTCGAAACGTGTCAGGTTTGTTAAAAGAAAGGAAACCAAGAAGTCCGTTTTTAGTTATCTTTCTCTGCTCTTGTTAAGTTTTACATGTCAAAATAAATTTTTAAATTATTATATCCATAAATTGTGAGGATGGTTGTTCTGGCAAAAGCTCCATCTCTGGATTTTATTGTAGCATTCGATAATTACCAGTAGTTACTTTCAAAACAAACTCAAATTTTGCTGACGTCTCTAGTTCTGTTTTTGTTTTTTAGTTGTTTATTTTATTTCTTACAAATCAGAGAACACCAGGTCTGTTTTTCATGGTTTTCTTTATCTCACAGTTTTTGGTTCTGTTTCAAAAACAATGAATTGCATGAATATCTACAGATTTTCACCATGAATTTCAATAAATGGAAGTCATTCACAGAGAAATGTAGGAATAAGATATGAAATCTTATTTCATTGTATCTTGGTTTTTTGTAACATTTTTGTCTGTCTCTTTTATCTCTTCCTATGTCTCTGAATACGGCCTGCTTTCATTAGGCGATGGTAACCTTTAATTCATCTTTTCACAAAGTCTGATAGTCTTTATTGGTGTATATAAACTGAAGTGTGATCATTTTTTTGTCTCTGTGCCTTTGCTCTCAGTCTCTGGTTCAGAACTCACGTAAAGCTGGGATCACTTCTGCCATGGCTTCCACCACTCTTGGCAATGAAGAGCTGGTAGTTTTCTCCACCTCTAATTATCATCATTTCTAAAAATGGATCACTCCCTAAAATCCAGTTTTTCTCTTTTACCCCCACCAATCAGAAAAGCCATGTGTACAAAAAGACCCTTCAGGCTCTGATCTACCCCATCTCATCCACCACTCCACACAACTTTGAGGTGTGGACAGCCACTACCCCCACCTACTGCTACGAATGTGAGGGGCTGCTGTGGGGCATCGCGCGGCAAGGAATGCGCTGTTCTGAATGCGGCGTCAAGTGTCACGAAAAGTGTCAGGATCTGCTCAATGCTGATTGTCTGCAGAGTAAGGACACGCACTCTTCTGACTGTTCACAAGCCACACAGTCCACCATCTGGATTTAGGTGCTCTGTGTCCTCCACACAAACTATTTTAGCTCCTTCTTTGCACCCTTCTGCTCAGTTGACATGCCATTATTCTTGTCCTCCATCCACCCTCACACTCTCCTCCCTCCTCTTTCTAATTTATCTCCTGAGTAATGTTCTGTCGTACTCCTGTCTGCCTGTTCTCCTCTATCCACAGCCTTTGCATCCATTTTGTTTGTTTAATTCTGCTCCACTAACACTGGCTTACAGGACTGTCGTTCAGACGTTAGAATTTTTCATGTGATGCTAAATCTAATTTTTACAAGAACCTAAAACATGTCATTGTCTACCATGGTTTTAGGCTGTCACAATAATTTCTTATTCCTAAAGAGTACTAATGTAGGCAAATGTGACAGTCTTCTGTGCTAACGTACTCAATAACTGCTCTATATATACACAGTATCAACCTTTACATCTCTTACATCTCATGTCATCTTTCTGAACGATCAGGAGCTGCAGAGAAAAGTTCCAAACACGGGGCAGAGGACCGAACTCAGAACATCATAATGGTCCTGAAGGACCGCATGAAGATACGAGAGAGGAACAAACCAGAGATCTTTGAGCTGATCCAGGAAGTCTTTGCCCTTGACAAGACGACACACGCCACACACATGAAGCAGATCAAACAGAGCGTGCTGGACGGGACCTCCAAGTGGTCTGCAAAAATCAGCATCACAGGTGAAGCAAGGAATAACGGACTTGTTTTTCTAAGAGACTAACATTTCTTTAAAATTGTAGTTTTTTTAAATAAATTAGTGATAGTTGAGGTTTAAGCAGCTAATATTCTGAATATAAGCTTAATGTTGTTTTTAGATCACCATAGAGATCTTAGTTGTGAAGTTGAGTCATGACATTTGAACTTCAAATCTTCTCTCTTGAAATGTTTCACAGAGTAGTGGAAGTCCAGATGTCTTGACTCGACTTTAACGCAACATCACCTGGATAAATGACAACTTCATCCACATATAGAGATCTTTGATTTAAAGTCTTTGTTCTCTTTAGTGGTTTGTGCTCAAGGCCTTCAAGCTAAAGACAAAACAGGCTCCAGTGACCCTTATGTAACTGTGCAAGTTGGAAAAACCAAGAAGAGGACCAAAACCATTTATGGCAACCTAAACCCTATTTGGGACGAGAACTTTCATTTGTGAGTACGACAGAAAATTATTACTTTATGCGTAAAACTAAGGACACACCTGGCATGTGACCTGTGTTCAAGAACTCTTCAAATGCGGGTTCTTAAATGCACATTTAGCCCGTGGTTTTTACGCTGGACAAGCGGGGAGGGGCTTCTTTTTCCTTTTCTACTGTGTATTTGTGAATGTCCGGCACCTACAGATGGAAGAGGTTAAATGAGAAATGTTGAAGCGAAATGTCGTAATCCTTTCATTAGTGCTCCACTTTACATCTTTACGTTAAAAGACTGTTTTGAAGCGCAACATGATCATTTCGTACTTCTTATCAAAAGGTGCTCCAACTTTCAATCCAGCTATGTTACTGTTTTGTTAACAGACGGTGAAAAAACGGAGTTTCAAACTATAAGATGCTGTATATTATAATCTTTTAAAAATAAATTGTAATGTTTGGATCTGTAGAAACCTGTACCTGTTTCCAGTTTTTTCAGCTGTTCTAGCCCTCCCATCAACTTTAGTTGATATATCTCTACACTGACCAACGGTTCCTGTTCTTGCTTCTTCCAGTGAATGTCACAACTCCTCTGACCGCATCAAAGTCCGAGTGTGGGACGAGGATGATGACATCAAGTCTCGCGTCAAGCAAAGGTTCAAGCGTGAGAGCGACGACTTTCTGGGTCAAACCATCATTGAAGTCCGCACTCTGAGCGGAGAAATGGACGTATGGTACAACTTGGGTGAGTGTGGTGAGATAAGACAAAAGGAGATTAAAGATGGATGGGAGGAGCAGCAAGTCACACAGAGATAAGGACTTGAGAACCAGATAACTGTTTTTGCTGTAGATGGAGGAGATTATATCAAAGTAAGGAGGTGTGTATCTCTTCCTTTTGTGTGACAGACAAGAGAACAGATAAGTCTGCTGTGTCGGGGGCCATCCGGATGCAAATTAGTGTGGAGATTAAAGGAGAGGAGACGGTGGCGCCGTACCACGTCCAGTACACGTGTCTTCATGAGGTCAGTGTGACGACACAAATCACCTCACAATACAGACTTTTCAAATGAATCGATGGAAGTGGTATAATAAATGTTTAAGTGATATGAAGAGAGTTTGTCTGTTTGCTTTTAGCATTTGTTTCAGTACACCACTGAGGACCAAAACAGTGGCGTGGTGAAGATCCCTGACGCCAAAGGAGACGACGCCTGGAAGGTGTATTTCGAGGAGACCGCTCAGGAGATCGTGGACGAGTTTGCCATGAGATACGGAGTTGAGTCCATCTACCAGGCCATGACGTCAGTACCTCAAACTTTACAAAGAACTTCAGTAAACCCCAAAGAAAAATGAGCAATTCAGCTAATCAAATTTACAATTACTCATTTTCATTGATAAAAAAATAAGTGTACTTTTTGATAAAAACGTTGATTTAATTTTTTTTTTTTCTAATCCAACAGCCACTTCGCCTGCTTGTCATCGAAGTACATGTGCCCAGGAGTGCCTGCTGTGATGAGCACCCTTCTCGCCAACATCAATGCTTACTACGCACACACTACGCAGTCGTCCAACAACGTTTCTGCCTCCGACAGATTCGCTGCCTCAAACTTTGGTGTACGTCACTAACCATTTCTAAAGAAGCATTTTGTAATAATGAAAGAACCTATTGCCTCAATTATTCTCCACAAGTCAAATGCGACCAGTGTTAATGTCTCCAGGCTTTAGAGTCACAGTTTAATGAGTTCCTCTCTTTGTCAGATCAGAAATCAATCTGGTTAGTCCATTCTTATATTTGTCTTTCTTCTGTGCAGAAGGAGAGGTTTGTCAAACTACTGGATCAGCTGCACAACTCCCTGAGGATTGACCTGTCCATGTATCGGGTACTTACTTACTGCTGCTTCAAATTTACGATCTGCCAGATTAGTCCCTGGAGTTCTGTTTATTATCCGTCTCCTGCTGCCAGCATCTGTCTGCCTTTTTCCCGGGAATAGAAGTGGCCACCAGCTAGTCTTTAGTTTAGGGGCCGAGTTAAAACCATAGCACTGTTTTCAAATGTTTTCAAAGCCGCTTGTTGTTTTTTTCTCTGTTTTTAGAATAACTTTCCTGCCAGCAGTCCAGAGAGACTACAAGACCTCAAGTCTACCGTTGACCTGCTGACCAGCATCACTTTCTTCAGAATGAAAGTTAGACTGTCTTCCCTGTTAAGAAATGTCCCTGCACCTTCTTTAGATAAAAACACAACGTTTTGCTTTTTCTTGCTAAAGTTGTATAATTGTGACAGACATATATATATTTTATTGTTGAAACAGTTTTATCTTAAAGCCTGACTGGACTAAATTAAGATAATCTCCTTATTCTTTGATTCTTTCAGGAAGTGTTTTTCTGAGCTTTGCTTTATTTGCGTTCAGGTCCAGGAGCTGCAGAGCCCCCCCAGGGCGAGTCAGGTGGTGAAGGACTGTGTTAAGGCGTGTCTCAACTCCACCTATGAGTACATTTTCAACAACTGCCATGATCTCTACAACCGGGAGTATCAGACAGACCCAGTGAGTTTTTGTGCTGCGTTTGCTAAAATAAAAAAATAAAAAAGGGTTAATCGATGTTAAAACATAAAATCTCTGTTTGTTTTTCCAGTCCAAAGCAGTTCCTCCAGATGAGCAGGGTCCCAGCATCAAAAACCTGGACTTCTGGTCCAAACTCATCACACTTATTGTTTCCATCATAGAAGAAGATAAAAACTCCTACACTCCCTGTCTTAATCAGTGAGTCTGCTCATAATCAATAACTGTATCTGGCAGAGGGAGTGCTCAGCATTTTAATATGACTTATGAATGCTGCTCGCAGGTTTCCTCAAGAACTCAATGTGGGCAAGATCAGTGCAGAAGTCATGTGGAACATGTTCGCTCAGGACATGAAGTACGCCATGGAGGGTGAGTGTGCCTCTGCTGGGCGAGCAGACGTGCAGCCTGGAGCTCCTCTCACACGTGCTGTCTTTGACATTCAGAGCACGAGAAGAACCGCTTGTGTAAAAGTGCGGACTATATGAACCTGCACTTCAAGGTGAAGTGGCTCTACAATGAGTACTGCAAGGAGCTGCAAACTTTCCAGAAACATGTGCCTGAATATCCAGCGTGAGTCGCACTCCTTCTCGTCTTGTATTTTCCTCCGGTGGTCTGGAGAAATGTCATCCAGGAGTTTTGTCTCTGCCGTGCAGGTGGTTTGAGCCGTTTGTCGTCATGTGGTTGGATGAGAATGAAGAAGTTTCCAGAGATTTCCTCCATGGAGCCTTGGAGAGGGACAAGAAAGATGGGGTAAATGTTGCTGCCGTCCAGTTTGAAGACTTCTGTCTTATTTTAAGGGTTATAAATGGGAGAGAACACGTTTACGTGTCTCTGAGATATATAAATAACTGGAGACTTAAGACCTTTTTAGATTCAGTTTTGGATTGCACAACATGAGGAAAACCTCAATATGGGATATTGGTGGTCACTACAGTGTTGCCTCGCCATTTCGCGGTTTACCTTTGGCGGTCTCGCTGTTGCATGGTGCAGTTTTGCATGCTATATTTTTTACAGCACACTGAGTTCTGTGTCCTGGTTGGCTGGAGAACTTGTCAATCAATCTTCTGCACAGAATACCTTCAGTTTGCCACATTTTGTTTTCATTCTCTAAAACCTGACTTCTTTTTCTACTCAGGTCTGAACTTTAAGAGTTTAAACAAGAGAAAAGTGAAAAATGTTCATGTCTGTCTGAGAAAAGTGTATAAAGTGTGTTATGAGTTTTACAGCCTTAAAACATCTATAATTCTACTCTGAGGATCTTTACAGGTCTAGTTCAGTTGAAGCTTTTCTACTGTTTAAAGCAGGGGTCGGGAACCTTTTTGGCCGAGAGAGCCATAAACGCCACATATTTTTAAATGTAATTTCGAAAGAGCCATACAATAATGTAGCGTCCCCGTCCCACACTGAGGCACGGAGACTTAACCTCTTTTAAGGTTCTTTATTCTGGTTACTGCAGACCGTACCAAACGCCGTAAAATTAATTCATCAACTCCTGGATCTCTCCCGCTGAGACGAGAGCTCTTCTCCCACTTTATATTCCCTGCTCCCGCTCATCCAGTCTTCCCATTTCCCTTATTCGGCCCATAGCTGAACCCCATTGGTCTAAACTACCTAACAACAGGCTGAGCGACAGAATTAGGAGCCAATCAGATCTCTGCTTGATGCGTTAATGAACTCCAGAACTTTTAACGCGGTGCAACAGCGGACCCAACTCAGTCCGCGACATGTTTAAAACTAAATATACAAGTGAATGTGAGCATTTGATGTAATTTCAACATTTTTAAAGTACAATAAGTCTGTGGATTCTTTTTAATAACATGGTTATGCTGTTGCTAATAAATGATGAGTATTTCTCGTGGTGGTTCTGCTGATGGTTTAGTCTGGTTGTTACGTGATGAGTTTCAGCTTCATGCAGGCGTTGAGACTTTAAACGTGATGGTAGGTCTGAATGTTCTGTAGATGTGACAAAGACTCACATGCAGACGTGGAGACAAACACACACTCACACACTGCAGTGAGTGACGTACAGCGTGTTTTACGTTTCTAGAATCCCTGCGCGATTCACCTGCTGCCTGTGAGGAAGAAAGCAGAGGGTGGGGTGCCCCCCACCCTCTGCTTTCTTCCTCACATCCCGTCCCCGCATCTGCGCGCTCTTTCTCAGAGACGGGAGCGCGCAGGTTTAGGCACGGCAATTAATAGGTTTCCGGCTGGAATAAACTCTGTGAAATAGTAGATAATAGTAAACTGAGTGCTGGCGCAGATTTTTCTCTCCAAGCTCCGCTACTACTGCGCGCACCTCTGGCATCGCATCGCGCACGAGAAGGACTGATCTAATGAAAAAAAATTGTATAAATAAAGATTTATCTGCGAGCCATACGTGACCATCAAAAGAGCCATATGTGGCTCGCGAGCCATAGGTTCCCGACCCCTGGTTTACAGTAATGCTGCCTAAATTATTTACTGTAATAAAAGTCTAAGCTTAAAGTTTGTTGGGATAAAAATGGAATAAATTATGATAAAACTGTATTATTCACCCATTAACTGCAATTTACTTTCAGTATATTTGCAGCTGGGAAGTCTCAGGGTGATCAATAAAGCGATGTGTGGGGGAAAAACCTAATTGTTGGACAAAGCAGATGCTAGTTGGTGTTTCCGTATGCACACATTCCACGCAGCGTCACACCTGAGTTCCCACGCAGCGCCGAGGTCGATGCGGAGCCGCCGAGCACCCTCCTGGCTCGTATATCAGGGATCCTTTGGGTCTAATTACCGTCGCCGGAGGCAGCTCCTGCTTTCCTGTGTCAGCAAAACACTGGTCCTCAGGATATGTGGCAACTGGAACACTCTCCACCTGAGCTAATGAGGACACTTTCCTCTTAAAATCTGGTCATTTCTGTCCTTCCGATCCAAACAACCCATGAAGACGGAGGTGTTTTCATCCGAGTGACAGGCAGCTCGGGGACTTTCACAATGACCATATCACTGTCAAAATACGAAAACGTTTTTGAATGAAAAACATGTTTTGCCTGAAGAAATACAATAATTTCCCTTCAAATGAGATCAGCTGATGGATTTGATGAATTGTTTTGTGTATCCAGCACAGACAGTGGAGTCCCATCAGCACGATCCTGATCCTGTTCTGTCTGCTTCCTCCCCTGCAGTTCCAGGTGACATCAGAACACGCTTTGTTCTCCTGCTCAGTGGTGGACGTCTTCTCCCAGCTCAACCAGAGCTTTGAAATCATCCGAAAGCTGGAGTGCCCCGACCCTCAGATAGTTGGAAACTACATGAAGAGATTTGCCAAGGTGACTTTGATTCTCACCCACTCACTGGGTTTTACCGTTTTTTTTATTATACATACCCACCTGAATCTTTCCTGTCTCTCTCTTAGACCATTGGTAATGTCCTCCTGTCTTACGCGGACATCATCGCAAAAGATTTTCCAAATCATGTCAAGAAAGAGAAAGTGGTGAGTGGTGTTTGAGCTCAAATGCAGAGATTCAAAATAGAGTTTTAATAATTTGCTCAAACATAAACAAAGCTTTAATTAAAACATGACAAAGAAAAGGGCAAAAAACCTTAAATCAAGGAGGTCTCCCAGTAGAGGTCTTTGTCCGATAAGCTGACGAACTAAAAAAGCAAAAGTAAACAATAAAAACACCAATTCTCACGGTTTGTGAAATAAAATCATGGGAAGTTGTGTCATTTTAACTGAAAATGAAGATTAATTTAGTGTTTGTAGCTGCATTTCTTTAACGCATTTTCTCTAAATGTAAAAACTAAATACTATTTTCTTATTAGCAAAACTTTTGATTGTTTACATCAAAGCTGCATGCCGGTTGATTAAATTGGAAATATGTAAAAAGACAAAACATTAAAGACTGTGTGTGTGTGTGTGTGTGTGTGTGTGTGTGTGTGTGTGTGTGTGTGTGTGTGTGACGAATTTTGCTTTCCTTCCTCAGCCATGTATCATAATCAATAACATCCAGCAGCTCAGGGTTCAGCTGGAGAAGATGTTTGAGGCGATGGGGGGCAAAGATGTACGTTTCCCTAATGGCTTTTTAGAGATTTTACTTTCATATGTTATAGTTTTGATACCTAATGCATCATTTTTGTCTCAGCTCAACGTTGAGGCCAGTGACTTCCTGAAGGAACTCCAGAACAAACTCAACAGCGTCATGGACGACCTCAGCCGCATCTTTGCCGTCAGGTTTCTGCTGATTCTGCCTGGATCTGTTCTTTCATCCTGATGATAAGCGTTGTGCTCAGGTTGCTCCTCCTGTTTGCTGTTAAAGCTTCCAGCCTCAGATTGAGGATAACGTCAGGCAGATGGGAGACATCCTTGCTCAGGTGAAAGGTCAGACTGTCCCTGCAAACGGCAGCGTTGTGCAGGAGGCCGACAACGTGCTACAACCAATCATGGACTTCCTGGACAGCAAGTACGAATAAAAACATGTGGCAATTTTTTGAATGATCAGAATCTTTTCAGCATTTTTGATTCATAATGTCTGTCACGCCTTTCTCTACAGAATAACGTTGGCGTTAAATCAGTCTTTCTGTTTGTGTGGTGCTGTTGTTTTCCAGCTTGTCGCTATTTGCAAAGATCTGTGAGAAGACGGTTCTGAAACGAGTCCTGAAGGAGCTGTGGAAACTGGTGATGAACACCATGGAAAAAACCATTGTTCTTCCGACGCTCACTGACCAAACGGTAGGTTCAAACGGAGTAAAACCCGCATTTTGTCCTTCTACTTCTAGTCTAGCTCAGTATTCTACACAACCACAGGTTAACTGGTCTGTCCTGCCATCTCCCTCCTCTTGTTCTGCTTCTCTTAGGTTATTGTAAGTATTTGTTTGTGGCCTTTAACAGCATGAAGAAGCACAGGACCTCACCCTCACCTCCTGCAGCCTTTCTCACATTTCCCTCCCCGTGCATCACAGCCTGATTAAAGCTGCAGCCTTGTGCTCCATAAGTAGCTTTGATTTCCCAGGAGCACTTGCAATACTGAGTGAGCTATTAACTAAAACACAGAAACCTCAGTCCTGTCCTAAAACAACCCCAGAGACTAAACTGGTTCACATATTTTCCCCTGAATCACTATTCAGCTGAACAGAATTGAAGCCCTCTTTACCTCCATCCCTCCTCTGTCACCTCGCCAGCATGGCTACTTGTTTCCCTCCCTGCTGATCTGAGTGTCTCTCTTTGACAGGGCACACAGATGATCTTCAACGCCGCTAAAGACCTCGGTCAGCTCTCCAAGCTCAAGGTGATGAAGCCTTCTGCCACACTGACACATTTGACATATAGATCTGTAACATCTGTGGTTTTGGGTTTGCTTCCCCAGGAGCACATGGGCCGAGAGGAGGCCAAAGCTCTGACTCCTAAACAGTGTGCAGTCATCGAGCTCGCACTGGACACTATTAAGGTAGGAGGAGGTCAGAATCTAGGATCCACCTGGATCTAGATCCACCTGATTCCGTGTGTGCTCAGTGATGTGCGTCCTTTGTGCAGCAATACTTCCACGCGGGTGGAGTTGGCCTGAAGAAGACCTTCTTGGAAAAGAGTCCAGATCTGCAGTCTCTGCGCTACGCCCTGTCTCTGTACACGCAGGCCACCGACAAGCTCATCAGGAAGTTTGTCCTGTCGCAGCACGTTCAGGGTACGAACGTTTGTGGGGTTAAGTGGTTCAGACGGATTAGGATTCACCTCCTTTTGCAGAAAAGAAAACCTTAATTCAAATGTTCTCATCTTCAGTCCACGGAGGGAAAGGGATCAGGTACACGGCAAATGAAGACACCCCGCCGGAGAAAGGTACACGTCCCACACCACTGTGACAAAGACCTTTGTGACAGAGAAAACACTTGAGGTGACAGAGGTCAGCGATCTAGAAGAACTGGAGATCATGAGGATGTTCCTCTCAGATGAAAACCACATTCCTGTGTTTTCTTCATTGTCAGTAGAGCGTAGCCTCTAACTCTGAGTGTCTTCACAGCATCTGGAGTGGACTCAGTCGGTGAGGTGGTCATGAATGTGGACATTTTACCCCAACCAAACGGAGAGCACAAGATCAGTGTGAAAGGTAGCAACCCGGCACGGACTGCAGTCTGCCGTTTCCTGCTTTTTTGCTTTCTTCTTGCTTTTCATTCCTGCTTTCGCTCCATCCAGTCGTGGCTGCTAATGACCTGAAATGGAAAGCGCAGGGCTTCCGGCCTTTTGTGGAGGTCTACATCATCGGTCCTCATCTCAGCGACAAAAAAAGGAAATTTGCCACCAAGTCCAAGAACAACAGCTGGTCTCCAAAGTTCAACGAAAGCTTTCAATAGTTAGTATCACGTTTCTTATCGGTGGCTAAAAGTTGAAACTTGAGTTTTAAAACGCTGTGTTCTGTGTGGTTTCAGCTCTCTGGGCGCTGAGGCGGGTCCAGAGAGCTACGAGCTGCAGGTGTGCGTGAAGGACTACTGCTTTGCCAGGGAGGACCGCACCGTGGGCATGGCGGTGCTGCAGGTGAAGGACATCGCCAACAAAGCCAGCGTCACCTGCTGGCTGCCGCTGGGCCGGCGGGTCCACATGGACGAGACGGGCCTGACGGTGCTGCGCATCCTCTCCCAGCGCAACAACGACGACGTGGCCAAAGAGTTCGTCAAGCTCAAGTCCGACCAGCGCTCTGCGGAAGAGGGCCGCAGCTGAGCGAGCGGCCGGCGTGCACATTTCAACGGCAGGCAGACGCGGCGCGACCACGCTTCATCCACAACCACGTGCAGTATACAAGCACACATGTAACATACCCGACTGTACATCTGACTGCAGACATTATGCAACATTTACATTGCAATGTTATCAATGCAAAAATAGGGCAGATATATTTATTTATAAAAGATTTGAGTTCACTTTGGTTCACACCCCCCCCCCTCATTCCTGACTCACTGCTCTGATAAAGGCAGTTCACTGGTGGCGTGCCGGAGCGCGGGTCACCAGGTGAGCCGCCTGACAACGACCACTTTGCACTTTTGCCTCCTTGGTCTGCATGGGAGCAGTCCTGGCCTAGCTCTATCTGTTAGTCTGTCAGTCCCCCCCCCACACACATCCCTGCTGTTTGCCCCTCCAGCTCTTCTCATGGCGTGCACCACAAACTCTAAATCTACTTCCTGTCGGCCAGAAAATCCAAAAGAAACCCTGGACCTGTGCTGTCCCATTCTCCCACGTCCTGCATGTCGACCCCCCCAGGAACACTGTGATTCCCTTTGCTGTAACCATAGCAACCGTTCCACCCACACAAAGGACAGGCGCCTCTAATGTTCAATCCGTGTGAGGGGCGGTTACACAACACGGTGACGGTGAGGCTGTGTGATGGCGGATCACGTCTGAGTGTGACGCTTTCATGGAGGAAAGAGATTGAACTACACGGAGCAATACCCCCACCCGCCTCTCTCTCTCACACCCCGAGAGCGCACAGTGATTTGAAAAAAGGGCTACCGGGATCAGCGGGCTGGGATGTCACCTCGCGCACTAACACGCCGCTTCTGATGGCGGCTCCGCCCGCCCCGCCATAGAAATCGCACCACAAACCCAGAAGGTGAGGACTCTTGACCATCAGCTCACTGTAACAGCCTCCAGCCGCCTGCACATGTATATAAACCCATCCATGAAGGCAATAGCGGTTTGTTTGTGTTCACTGTAAACAAACCCTCAACACTGCTGTGTCTTTTTGTCAATGTGTACATGCATGTGTGTGAACGTGCGTACTGATCGTTACACAAAATCTACGTGCTCTTAGATCGTGAGCAATACCTACACACCCCCAAACCTATGCGCTGGTCGTATAACACCACAGGAGCCACAAATGCCACTTCCAGACCCAGGGAGCGGGAAACTTCTCATCGTATCCACAGCATTCCGGGACTCATAGATTCCCATTCCCGTTGGAAGTGTGTGTTTGTTTCCTCACGTCTTCTGGATGAGAGAAGAGATATTTGCCTTCAGTAGGACCAAATGTGAAAGAACCAGAGTTCATGTTTGTGTTTCTCAAAGAACGAAGCCATCAGAGTCACCGCCAAGCTTTTTGTTTTTGGAGATTGATAAAGAAGTTTATCAATCCTGCAGACGGAGGAGCAGACTCGCCATGAACGCTGTTCGTCTGGAGGAAGTCAGCGACTTTGACTGTACACTGCAGCTACCCTAGTAATAGGCATTGGCCTTGGCCTATTACTCGTCTTTACTTAGCGCTGCTGAGACGACCAAAAAGAAATCTCTGAATGTTTGTTTTTCTTTCTCAGCTTTCAGAGCTGTGTGTCTCATCTGAAGGAACGCCTAGACCGACTTCTGCCTTTGATTTAGGCCCCCTTCATTTACAAAGTCAAACATGTCGATCCAAGTTGTTGATTTTTTTGTCTGAATCTTTGGTCAAATCAAAAGGGGAGCTCCACTGATTTTGAACCATCAAAGTGTGTTTTTCAACAGGACAAACCTTCCCTCAGGTCTATGTCGGTTATTAGATTCTAGTTTTAAACTATAAGGAAGCTTTGAAACTGTGAAGTTGAACGAATTGTCAGAGCTATTGACCCCTTCCCACAAAAACCAGCATCAAACACCATCCGAGCAATATCAAAGAACACTACAGTCTCTTTAGTTTCTGCTTCAGTTTTGGAAACTTTATTGACACAAATCCAAGTTACAGAAGTGATGAGGAACCAGTGGAGCGCTTCTTTTACAGTCTGTTTCCATGTATGTGCGACATCGGGACAAGACGTTACAAGTCAGGATGTGGCTGAAAAAGCAACAAGAGGAGAGTAAACAGACCGTCTAGTTTTGGGCTCGATAGCTGCCTGCTTCACATGTGTGAGAACACACGCTGACACACACACACACACACACACAAACCGACAACACGTTTCTGCTCAAGCACAAGAAGAAGACACACATGCATGCATCCATGCATGCCGACACAACTCTGTGGAGAGCAATGATGCCCACCCTGTGAATAGAATCAACTACAATTGCATGATGGGAAACTTAATTGTGCCAGCACGTTGTATCGTTGATGTTGCCTTCTTATTTGACCTGTTTTTACGTTCCAGATGTATGTACCGACGACGCACCAGTGTTTTTGTTTTTCAAAAAAAACCAAAAAAAACGTGTAACAATCTGAATGTAGTGTGAACACAGAACTCGCATGAGAATTTTTTTCTACTGAGGAAGTTTGTAATTTGTTTCTTAGCATTATTGATTGTTCTTTCATGAGGTTGGATTACAGCTGGAATGCAGCCTGATTGTGATCTGCTTCCTATTAAAAAAAAAAAAAAAAAAAGGACTTCGGTGTCCCAACCTACATGTACGTCTCACTGAGGACTGCGGTTTGACCAAAAGCTGAGTAAAACAGTTCTCATTCTAAACCGACCAGATGGGATTTAAAATGTTCATTTTTGCAGCTGGTAGTTCCTTCTCAGGGTGTGACCGACACAAACCTTCAGCTGGAAGCAACTTCCACTTCACTGAACGCTGGTCCTGTTCCCCTCCATGACCTCTGACCTCCTAGTGGAGGGGGAAGGGAACATGTGAAACACACTTGACAAAAAAGTGAAACAATTAGCATCTAAAGTGTAGCCTGCAACAACTCCTGTCAAATCTGTAGAAAATTTTAATTACAGAAAGATGTGGGTCAATGTTCAAGCCAGTATTTGTAATCAAATCATCTACCTTTTCATATATATAGTCAATAATTTCACATTTGAACGTGTTCAAAACAAATCACGTAGAATCTCATTTGAAAACATTTAATTACAAGATTTGATTTTTTTTTATAATTATTTTTAGTGCGAATTGTACAATATTGTTGAGACTGTGGATCCTCTCTGCTGCCACCTTGTGGTAAAAATACAACACTTCTAGTCCGGCACTCATTTCTATTTTAATAAAAACACGAGACACAGGCTCTATTTTTACAGTAAAAAAATGAAACCAAAAAACAAGACTTTATTAAAGAAGCATAAAAAATAAAACTCTTGATACATTTCTCATAACCGTCAAGTCAGCTCAAATTATACGATTATACAATTTCTCCGGCTCACGGTTAAAAGGTCCATAAACTTTCAAATAAAATATATTTCAATTTTAAAATTTCTTCAATAATTTTCTCATTTTGTTATAAATTGCCTATATGTAGTACACAGGAAATAAAGAAACTAAAAAAAGTAAAATAAAAATAAATTTGAAGTAATAAAAAGGGTCACATTATTGTCTGGGATATTTAGGTAAGCAAATAAATTGTATAAAATAAAATGTGTTTTTTTTTTCCCCATCTTAAAAATTATTAACTAATGCCGTGTGGCTCGAAGACATGCAGATGATTAACTTACAAATAATGATACATGTTCTTTAGAAACTACACATAACTTCAATTAAGTAATTTTTGCCTTAGAAAACAAGATCCCATTGATTGTATCCGGGTTTCTATTTACACACACAGGTTAGGTCTGAAACCTAGTTTGCTGACGTTTTACATTTTGGTTCTCCGTACAAAGAATTAAAGCAAAAATATGAGAGCGGAGGCTTGAGGGGAGTCTGTCACCCCTTCCTGGCGCAGCTCTCTTAGCATTTCCCCCCCTTTAATCACAAAAAAGGTCAGAGGTCACTGACTAGCATGCCTCAGGAAACCCTGTTTTCAAACCTTTATAAAGGAATCTAGGGGAGGGGGGGGGGATACAACTGGCTAAAAAAAAAAAAAGAAATAAAATTAAAATTAGCAGTCGATCTGGAAAAAAAATAAAAACTGTACCTTTTTAACAATTAAAACTACTGTACATGAACCCTAACATTCTCTTATGGCCAGAAACATCCTGAGCAGGATTTACATCAGACCAGTCTGGCAGAAGTACAACACGTTAAAGGAGGGCTTCGAGGACGGGCCCCCGCCAGACTCACGCAACAGTCATCACAGGTCTGTTCAGGTCGCAGCCCCGCATCTGTTCTGAGTGAGACGGAGGAAACAGAGGGGGGAAAAAAAAGGGGGGGGGGCGTTGTGCTGTCAGGTCTACAGTGCACTGGAGATGTTTGTCTGAGATCCAAATGGCCTCCCCCATAATGACAGGGTTTGTTCTTCTGAGATTCAGTAAGGACTTGCACTAAAGCACCATGGACTGGTCTTCACAAAGACAACCAGTTCAGCCCCCCTCCTGCAGTAGATTCTTTTTTTTTTTCTACTCCGGGGAGGGGGGGCTCCTGTTATTGTTCTTTAAGTAACAAACAGTCAAAACAGCAAATAAATTCAATATTATACTAAACAAAGCACCAAAAGCACAACAGCAACGGCCCACTTCTTTACTCAGAGGGCTACCATTCATTCCATAATATTAAACCCTGCAGATCTGTCACAATGTCCAGGGAGGGAGGGGGGTGTGCATTGTCCTACACACTGACGGGATCTGGATGTAATGACTGTGTAGGGAGGGACAGCTGGAAAAATAATCAGTAAGCAAAAAACATTCTGCAGCTGCTGGGATTGGAACACAAAAGTGTCTGGAAGCCCTGGATGACCTAGCTACTAGCTGCCATTAAGGATACGCTGATTCTTCCTCGTGTGTGAGCCTGAAAACGTGTGTGTGTGTGTGCGGTCAGAGGAAGCCCTTGAGAATCAGGTGTGTGTGGTTTTGAATTCAGTCGTCATGGCTTGTCTGCTTCTACAGGAGCTCCTTCCTCGTATGTTCAAAAGGGCCGCCAGCGGCGAGCGCCACACCGCCGTCGCTCTGCTCGCCGTAACACTTTACGAAACAGTTACTGCAAACTCACATCGAACCGAAAACAAACAAACAAACAAACAAGCTAACACAGAACAGGATGAACCCTGCCTCAGTAATGCTATGAAACACAAAACCAACTTTTAAACTAGCGAACACGCGGCGCTTTACGGAACAACAGTGTGTCATCTGAGAGCGCCCTGCCACAAGGTGGAAGACCAAACAGAAACAGCTGCTTTTTTTGTTTGTTTTTAACTTTTTTTTTTTCCTTTTTAGAGGGGCCGGGGGGTTACAGTGTAGAAGAGAAAAAACGAATAACCTAACCCCCCTTTTTTTTGGGAGGAGCGGGTTTTTTTCTCCTCCATCATTCTGGACGAAACATTCTGGTGGGACAGCTGAGAGTCCCACTGCTCAAAAATAAAAACACTACAACAAGCAGATTTTGGTGTAACAGACACAATCAAGTTCTAGTGTGGATGGATCGGAGTCAAGGTCAGGGACCAAACGCCTCTCGTGGTCATGACACACTGCCGCTCATGAGTGGGCATCGTTCTCACACACTAACGCACACACACACACTGAACAGAGATGTAAAGGGATTGTCACACAGCCCAAACATACAACCCGACCAAAAGTCTTGGTCCATCAACTTCACGTCTCACATCATAAAGGAGATCCACGATAAGCAATACACTCGTCCAAACCACGGGTTTCTGAATCGTTTTGCTTAGTTACCCATGGCTAAATTTTTATGTGGCAACTAAACAGGAATTCACCCTCAAGAGGTCCCTTGAGTGTAGTGTTCAGCCTAACAACCGTTAAAAAGAATAAAATAAAAAATACAAAGAGTGTGGAGAAGAAGGAGGATCTCTCCACTTGTGTCAGGAACAACAGCATGAGTGAGCTCAGGAGAAAAAAGACTCGCTGGAACCGTTTACGGTGAGGACGTTTCAAATTAGGAGTAGAAAAGTGCAGGCCTCGTTTGACAGCTTCATCCAAAAATATCTGCTAAATACAAAAGTGTCAAACGGAAAGGCTGTGAGAGAGAAAGCAGGCAGAAATCTGAAGGAGCCAGAATGAAGACGCGTGGAGACGGACCGGCAGCCTGCGGAGCGGAGCGGGCCGGGCCGGTCCGGGACAAAATGAAGGCCTGAAGAGAGATAAGACACTAGTTTCCTTCCATATGTTCACCGCCGAGAGACTGTCTGAGCCCCCACCGCCCGCAGACCAGTTCATTCACTTTCCTCTGAAAATAAATCATTGTCATTATTATTATTGACAGTTAACAATATATCAGCATCCGTATATTATCATCTCTATTAATGCATTTACTATGGTCCATCGAGTGTGAAGGTTTTTAGTGTGAATCCTTCCATTGTGTCCACCACAGCTGGTGCCCCACTCAATTACCCTTCCTGCCCCCCCGTGTCCACAAACCCTCAATTTTAATCCCCGGCCTAATTGCCACGGGCATTAGGAGAAGATGCGGATGCACTGTGTGGTGGGGGTGTGACAGACGGGGCATTCGGGTTCAGCCGACTGGCAGATCTGCCCGGCACACTCCATGCAGAACAGGTTGTGGCCGCATGGCACCAGGGCCGCCGTCACCTCGCTCTCAAAACACACAAAGCAGTCCCTGTTGAGGGCCGGGCCGACGCCGACCAGGCCCGCGACGCCGGGGCCGGAACCGCCTTTGAGGCGGCTCAGCATCCCGGAGCTGAGGCCCCCGCTGCTGCCACCTCCTTCAGAGTCAGTGGGTGAGCCGCCGGGCAGGGAGGAGGCCGAGCAGGAGGAGTAGCCAGTCGATGAGCCGCCGGAGCTGGAGCTGGAGGCTCCAGAGAAGGAACCCCCGCCGGTGCTGCCGGACTGCAGCCAGGAGAGAGTGCTGAGGGGGTCGCTCTGGGCACGGCGGGCCAGCGGGTGATCCAGAGGGCCCACAACGGTATCCTGAGGCAGAGTTGGAGACAATCTTGGAGTGATGGCGCCTCCGCTGAGGCCGCTGCTGTTGCGGCGTAGGGGTTGCTGCTGGGAGGAGCCAGCTGCCTTATTGCCCCCTCCACCGTTGACAAACGGTGCCCAGATGTTGGAAGCGCTGAACTCAAAGCCCAGCTCATCTGAAGCTGGCAGCCCCGGGGTGGAATCTCCCCCAAATGTAAATCCACCCCCAGCACTGCTGGAGCCGGTGCTGAAAGGGCTGGTGGGGCTGCCCCCTTCGTTGGCCTTCCGGGCGGCGTTGAAGGTGTCGGAGCTCATCCCACTGTTGTGCGTGTGATATGCAACTGAAGAGGACATCTTACGGCTGGAAGAGTGGTGCATAGACACGGGGAGAGACGGGGGCGGGGACGGCGCAGGAGGAGGCGGGGCCGGGTGGTGACTTGCCGCCCTGGACCACAAAGAAGCTCCCAGTGCTCCGCTTAAAGAGCCGAGGCCTTCTAAGCTGACATCAGTGCCGTTGGTGTGGAAGTCGTTGTCTCCTTGCAGGTCTACGAAGGTTCCAGTTCTCAGGGTGATGTGGGTCTCGATCTCCTCTCGTGCTCGGTCCACGTTCTCTGGCATCCCGGTCACCTCAAACACCGGATCTTTCTCTCTGCTTGGTGTCACAATGTAGGTGTGAGTCTGCTGCTGGATGCGCTTGATCGTTGCCCCCTTTGGTCCAACGACTAAACCGACGACTCTGTAGGGCACTCTCACCTGAACCAAGGAGAATGAGCTTCAGGAAATATGTTCCATACTATATATATACTGAGCCAGGAAAAAACTAGCTCTACCTGTATGGTGGTCTGTCCTGGTAGATGAGGGGGACCCGGCAGTGAGCCTCCTCCTCCAGACCCTCCAGCTTTGCAGCGGGAAGCTCGGATCATGGAGAAATGCTCCGCTGCAGACACAATTTCACGTTTGGCCATCTCCACATCCTCCCTGCGTCCCGTGACGATGAACACTGGCTCCTCCCCTCTGACGGGAGTCTTTATGTAGGTGTTTGTTTTGGCACGCAGAGCCTTGATCTTACAGCCTGCAAAAACCAAAAACAACAACAAAAGAACATTAAGCGGGCATACAAACAAACCAACATGTAACATTAATGTGTTCATAAAAACACATTGCCAGACATGTTTTCGTTAAATTTAGATATTAAAAAAAAAGCTAAATAGGTCGAGAATGATTTGTTAAAAATATTTAACTGATCTTTAATGCAAAAAACCTAAATAAATCTATTATTATTACTGGAATAAAAAAGATTTTCATACTTAGATTTAATTGATTGAATTGTTTTCTCGATTGGTTTGCCCGCCTTTAATTCCACTCAAATACTACATTGTTGTAATGCCTGTTTTACGTTATCTTTATCGTTTAAATTAAAATGAGAACCTTTGGAAATAGTTATTTTAATTTGTAAGATTTTCTACTAACGACAAATAATTAATAAGACAAAAAATGTTTTGTTCTTTTTAAATATTAATAATTAGTATTGTAATAACTTCACTTCTATTTAAAATAATGTAACTTTAAACGGAATCTATATAACATGAAACTGTTATTAATGAAGGTTAAAAGACAACAAGGATGCCCGTTAACATAAATAAATGCTGGTTAAAACGGGCATTTCTGTAAACAGATTTTGATCATGAGTGCGCATGTCCGAATTTGTTTATCGGGGAGAATTGAGCCCACGTTGTTGTCGTAGTTGTAGCAAAAGCGGAGTATTTCCGTTTTGCTAGTACCCGCCGCAGCACCGACTGCAGCAGCGGCACGTATGCGGGGTATAAAAGAGGTCAGACATAAAGCAGGTGGCTGCTTCTGCTGCTGCACTGCCCGTGTCCTCTTTTGCCCCCCCGCCAGCATCCACACCGCACTGTGTCTTTAAGGGAGCACGGCTCAACCACGGCGACCAATAGCGCGCGCGGAGCGTGATGTCATTCTGGGAAGCAGAAAGCATGGCTTTTTCAAACAAAGAGAACAATGCCGTTATGCTAACGCGGCTGCGGCGCGAAAGCCCGCCGCTAAACATCACTTTGCTCCTAAATTAGGAGTAGCGTTGGTTTAAAAATTCACAGAAAGGGACGAGTGTGGTAGTAAACACGTGTGAGAACGTGGCGGGCGGAGTGCGAGCATCGGCAGACAGCGATGGGTGCAGGGCGTAACACCGCCCAGTCCCGTATGTGTGCGGCTGCTCCGATTCAGCAGAAAATCCACGCAGAAGCCGAAAATAAACAACAACAGGCGAACACGTGTTCCATTGGCGACTTTTGACGGTTCAAAACAGCCACTTTCGAGCCCACGGTACCCGTTTCCTTTGTCTGGCGGAGGCTTCTAGACATGTCCAGACTACCGACAATCTGCTGCTTTGTCTGACCCTCTTCCACCCCTCCCCCCAATCCTTGTCATCAACTCTACGCGCTCCCCACCTCCATGTTAGCGCATAAAAACACATAAAACATTTATTATTTTGTTAACCTTAAAACCCTGAATTAACGGGGCGTACAGTGTAACAACAGCAGCACACACAGGTGAATAATGTCAACAGACCCCCTCCTTATAAAAGACAGACACCCAAACAAAGAAACCCACATAAACAAACACTTTCCACGCCATGCTGCTCCTACCTTGCCTCCCGACGATTTCAGCCACATGTTCAGAGCTTGGGACAGGCACACATTCGGTCATGTTGACGCTCCGTTTCCTGTTGCAGAGGACGGAGGTTTGCTCCCCGTGGAGCATGGAGTGCGAGCCGGCCATGTGGTACCCGCCTGATCCGTAGTACTCCGGGGATGGAGAACAGGACGACGGCGAGTCTCTGGAGCCGCCGGGGTGGTCGAGCATTTGTAGATCCACAAAGCCGCTCCCACCCACACCATTGCAGCCCTCGGAGCCCGGACCCTGGGGTGCATCCAAAGTGTCGACGAGCCCACCGCTTCCACCGCCACCGCCCCCACAATCCACCTTCTCCAGAGCCATGAGTGACAGCTGGTCCAGGGCGAAGCGGAGCACCTCTTGGTGATCCTCTTCCCGGGACTCCTGGTCTGTCTCTCGGGGCAGACCAACTCCGTTGTGCTGGCTGCTGATCACCACTTCGTGGTCCATAATCTCGGGGTGGAATAAAGGGCTCGGCATAGTCTCTCTGTCTGTGGATCTCACATCAGATCAGACCAATGATGCCTAAATGTTGGGAGTGAGCTCACTCTTACCTAAAATGACAAATAAACAAAAATCAAAGTCTGATTTTTTTGTTTAAAAAGAGAAAAATAGAAAAGAAAAGGCGGAGACAAAGGAGCAGCATGCATGCCGGTGTTTATCTGAGCGCCTCGCTTTGTCTGTTGTTGTCTCTTGTCTGACAACTGAAGCCATCCAGGATGATGACTGTTATGCTCATTTCAACAAAGCTAACAAAGATTTCCCAACACAGCGAGTACGGCTGTCTATTGCTTTAACTCCAGCCAATACAACACACACATATAAAGAATATTCTTACAAAAATATATTAAATATTTAAACACAACAGTCTTCAGGAAGAAAAGCTAGCAGCTAGCTCCACTGACTCAGTCGGCATTGAGTCACGTTGTCGACCCCTTTGTTTGGGAGCACCGCGGCTAGCTTGCTAGCTCTGCTCTGACAGTCGAACTTGCCCTTTTTAATCAAAACGACAGCGTTGTTTTAAAAAATGTAAATAAGCCCCAAAGCCCCGCAAACTTACTTTATTTATCCTTTAAAATCTTCTCCCCGTTTAAGCTTTGGTTCTTGAAAGAAAGACGTGAAGCGGCAAGGAAGAGGAGCAGACCAGTGCGGTGCAGCGCTACTAGCTACCGCGTTAAGCTAACTAGCAAGCTAACTCGGGGGGGCGTTGGAGGAAAAACCGTTAAAAAGCAAAATTAAAAAATTAGGACTCTGTTGTTTCTTTCTTTTTTCCTTTTTTTCCTGCCTGGGGAATCAAACCCGACTCCTATGAGCGCTGTAGAGTTTTCATCCTCCAGTTTGTCAATCGAGACCGCAGCCGTATATCCAAGACTGGGAGTTACCTTCAGTTCTAAAAACAGTGATTCTCGGCTCGCTGCTGATGCCTGACCCCGCTCGGTCCGCCGCCTTTGTCTCGCCAGACGCACGCCGCTCCGTCTCCCGCACACGGCACTGACGTCACCCGCGACACAACAATGGGTTCAAAGGCCAAATGCGGCAAACGGACAACACGAGTCACTCTTCAGCTCCACCAAATACACCAATCTCTACATAATCCTTGTATTTCTTGGAAAAGTCTGATTTTTTTCCTCCCGTTTCTGCAGGTTTATGTGGAAAAGACTGCGGTCATGGCTGGGTGTGTTCTCATGATTATGGCCACCAATGAGATGCTTGGGGAGGTCCGACAGTGATGCTCCAACACCCATCATGCATCAATATGTATTAAAAAAAAAGGTTTAAGTCTGTTCAATATTTCCCATTATTGTGCACAATATACTTAAAGACGGTATAAACTAAAACATCAAACCTCTGGAAAACATCATCTTTGAAGCACACATGGAGCATTGTAAAGTATTCCTTTAATATCAGCTCCATAAATGTTATGTTTCAGCTTTAAGATGCTATATTTACTCATTTAGATATGTGCACACCCTTCATTCTACAAGATTCTTAGCCCCTCCCACTACAAGGGAAGCAAGGAGGATCACACAAAAGGAGAGTAAAGATAGTAGACATAAAATAGATGTTTTTTTTAATGAGTTCTATTTAAAGTCCAATTCTGAAATCTATCACCAATCAGATGTGCAAAATTAGATTTCCCTGAAATGTCAAGCACATTAACACATAGATACACCCCTAAAGTGTATGTTCAGTATTATTTATTATAGTAAATGGTGCTTTCCTAATTCTTAGAAAGGTCTAGAGCGCCGTCCTATTCACTGCTGCCAACCTATAACCACCAGGATCTTTCTTAGTCAAGGGCACTTCCACACATGGGCGGGCAGGGCAGGAACCGAACCTGCAATCTTCTGATCAGAGGTCGACCGCTCTTCTTCTGCATCCCAGCCGCCCCGTCCATCTTCTGTTTTTAATAAAGCTATGGTAACAAGGCAATTTCCCTTTGGTGGGATCCATAAAATTCTATTCGATTCTATAACACGTTCAGCTTTAATTACTTGACGTATTTTTGAATAATAAAAGGATCTTTTATAGATTTTCTGCAGATGTCAATTCACCAGACAAAATACTCTGCAGGAATTCTTTAACTCCAGACCGAATCATTTCAAACGCAAACAGGGACTCAAAGAGTCGAATTATGAAGATTCTCAAGTCTATAACTAGTCGGATAAGAAGAAAACAAGTTACCCTGACATTAATACACAGCTACACACCCAGTGTATTTTTTATGTTATCATTTTTCCTCTGTTTTTATTAGTGCTATGGTAAAAATGTAATTCCCCATTTGTGGGATCAATAAAGGAACCTATTTTTAGCAATATTTTATGAATCAATAAAAAAAAAAAGATAAGACCTTCGTAAATCATTAAGAAGCTGCATTTATTTTTCAGTGACAGTGGTACATAGTTGGATGCACACGTTTTCTGAAACAATTTAAACTTAAAAAAAAAACATTCTTAACAAGAAAAAAACAACTCAGCTTATCATAAGACAGAACCACAACCACGCTGTAAGGACCCAACTGCAAACTTTTTTTCACCATCACAACAAGAGTGCCGTGCACAAATACAAAAATACTGCAGTTTGCTCTGTGTTTCAAACACCACCTTACAGTGTCGGCAGAAGATACAGAAACACGTTCTGGGATAACAATTTTAAAAATATACACACTTCTCAGAACCAACGTGAACATTATAATACACAAAGACCTTCACATACATATGGTTTGCACCTTCAGCATTGAATTGAAACAGTCATTTACTTAAAGTAACACTGCCTTGTACTAAGCACCATCCACAGCTGCCATGCATTAGTAGAGGTAAACAGAAACTTGAAGCACCCTTTCAGGATTACACAACCACTTTAACCGAGAAAAAAAACAAACTGTTTAGGTTATTGAAATCTGTAGAATGTCTTTGTTTTAGGACAAATTCTTTAGGTGTGTATGAAATCCTGTGTGGAGGAACAAAAAAAAAATCTGAAAAACTTTACTAGTACACAAGTCCAACCTGTGGAAGAGACAGAAATAGGGTTAAATTAGACGACAGGAATAAAGTAGAGTTAAAGGCACACTCTGAGGAAAATTGTTTTTTTGGGGCATTTTTCTGATGACTGAGGACATATAGAAAGAAAATTCTGTAAGCTTAAAATGTAATTTCTGTGTAGTTCTTTATTCAAATCGCTGTGAATCAGGAGTGGACACACACACACACACACACACACACACACACACACACACACACAAAAAAGCTGTATTTGTGACATATATAAAACACTGAGCGGCCAGAAGTTCCCTGCACTGATCCATTCTGATGCATCAACTTGTAAGTAAGTACCGGTATTTCATTCTATAGCACCTTTCACAGACAGAAGTCACAAGGTGCTTCACAGGTTAAAAAAAACTATATATATATATATATATATATATATATATATATATATATATATATATATTAATATATACTGGCATCTGGCTCAAAACCGTACGACTGGATAGCTCTGATATTGCTCGCCATTTTTGTTGCCTCAGTAATGTTAGGTTGGAGGTTTGAGGGGCTGTAAGCTAGTGGGAGAGAGTTTCCACAGGGAACTCTGAGTTATGGGTGACAGGAAGAGGGTCTGGGGTTGCTAAGGGTCCAGCCTACAACTCAGGTGAATTTCTAATGAACTCCTGCCGCTCTGCAGAAGCTAATGTCCTAGAAAACGACACAGGGTTTTTCATTTTGGCTCAAATGTGTATAATTTTAAATAAAGAACCCCTGGAAAACACATTTCAAATGGATCAAAAGATGATCGGAGTGGGACTTTAAGCAATTCTGAAAAGGGGTTTTTGGATACCTGGACTATAAATTCTCCTTGTCCACCTGGTCAGTCTTCTCCTCCACTTTGTCCACCGATGCATCAGGAGCAGCGTACTCCACGTTAGCCAGAGAATCAGCCATCAGGGCCTCCTCCAGCCGCCTCCTCACACTCTGCACCAAGTCCTCCTGTTTCCTTAGATCAAAACACGCACAACAGAGTTACAGCTAGCAAAAGGACATCTCTTAAAGATTAGCTTTCCTTTCAACATCTCAGGAGTTTTATCACTGCACATCTTAACATGGTCTAAAAAAATGTCCTGGAAATTTCTGTAGCCTAGATCAACTTTTTTTTTTTTTTTTTTAAGTAGAAAATGTTTTTGCAGCTTGATTTACAGAATATACAAGTTCAGAAAAGAATGCAAACAACACCATTTGTGCTAGCAGTTTATGGCTGATGTATCTGAGCACCAGAGATTTCTTTTTTTTGTAACGTGAAACTATTTCTAAAACTATTTCTATAAAAGGTTTAAATGTTAGTAATGAATAAAATGTGAAGGAATAAGTGGGTTTTACTTTGTATCCAGCTGAAAACCATAGAGTGAACTTTATCTGGAGAATCTTAGCCTTTTTCACATATACCTGTGTTTAATGAATGAATACAAACACGTCGTAGTACTGAACAGGACCAAAGTGTCATGTTTTAAAGTAAGCCGTGGGTGAAGGAGGTGGAAGCGAGGTCGGCAGCCTGCTTCGGCCTTTAGGATCCTCTGAGAATGCAGAAGCTACGAGGACAAGGTCCACTGCTGATTTCAGCACAGAAGAACAGGCAGAACAGTGGACGACCATAAACCAGCCTCTGTCTACTTATAATGTAATTAGGCTGCAAAGGCCTTTCAAAGGAAACACACGTCAAAGGCTTTCCACGCCAAAAAAAGCTCAGTTGGAGTTAAGACATAATTATTTTTATGTATTATTTTTGTCTTCACCTTTATCAATGAACATCACTGTTACTATAAACAATGAATAATAAACATTTAGTAAACATTTTTTACATTTATGACACGAGTTGGCAGTTATTCCTTTAAATTTCCACTCAGCTTTGTGGGACCCTTTTTGTTTGTTTATGTCTTTAATGAATATTGATTTATTAGATCGTTATATTTTTCATCATTTCTCTTAAAGGTTTTATTTATGAATTAAATTTTTGTATAAGTTGCATTCTATTTCTCCATATCGTAAAATCCATTTACAAGTGTATTATTGGAACAAAATAAAATCAACTAATTTCACATATTCTTGATCAGAATTTGCCTAAATTTCAGTTTGCTTTGGCCTCTCAAGGCCTGGCGCCCACATGCATGGACACCACAGTTTGGCTTATATTAGTAGAGTAGTGAATGGCCCTGTGAGTGTGAGTGTGTGTGTGTGTGTGTGTGTAGACGGTTTAACTCAAATACTAGCTTGGGTCTTAAGACAGACTTTTAATGTCAGATTTACAAAATAAATCAAATTTCAATGCAGTTGGTTCAGCAGGAAGCAGCTCAAATACAGCCTGAGTATAAAATGTTTACACAAAATTTTGAATAAATATGCATCTTTAAAAAAAAGAAAAGCATAAGATGTAGTAAGAATAACGGAAAATTTAAACTAAATAAAAATGCATATCAAAGATGTACTTTGAAAGGGAATTACATAAAATGAAAACAAATCAGTACAAGTCTGTAATACATTATTTCACAGCTGTATAACTAGCTGCACTTCTTGCAACATTTAACTAGAAAAAGTTTCTATTAAAGTGTTTTTAGTCTTTGGATTTTGTCAAATTTCAACCAGAATGTTTTCTAAACCAAAAATAGAAACCAAAGTTTGACTTGAATTTGGTTAAGGGTCAATAATAGGTCAATATTCTCTGGAGATGACCCTCAGTTGTATGTTTTTGGTTAATAAACAAGCAACGCATCTTTTTAAACCGACGTTGCATTTACAGGAACACTGACTCCACATCAGTGCAGTGCCAAAGCTGTAACTGCAAGAGGATAATAGGAATGCATTTAAAAAAGCTGTGTTTTTAACGTCCTCTTGTGGCATTTTTCTGGTGACGGGGGTCATTTAGACCAAGAATTAAGCTCAAAACTGCATTTCTGAGTATTTCTTTATTCAAATCGTTGTGAATCAGGAGCAGATAAACTAATGTTGTTTAGAAAAGATTTTATTTGTGACGTGAATAATGTGCTGGGCAGACCACTAGCCTGCTTAAACCCACCCCCCCTCACCGGGAACTCTTTTAAAATGGCTCCAAAGATGCTCGCAGGGGATCTTTAATACACAGATTTAAAATTCACGTTTTTCTGAATGTTTACATAAAAATGGTATACCTGAAAACAAAGAGCTTATTGTTTCTGAGACAAAATACTAGCACGTATCTACTGTGTACAAATTAAATAAAAACTTTGATTTCCATGTCCTACAGTTCCAGAAAAAACATGGCAGCTACACTTGATTAATTTCAGAGAAGGTCAAATAAATAGTTTTTTTTTTTTTTAATCTGCTTGTGTCTTTTCTTAAAGGTGCCTAAAATGAATGAACAGACTTTTCCTGCTGAGTAATGTTCACAGAGTTGTCTGACAGTGTGCCAAGAAAACCCACTTTTAGTTGTGAATGAGATGGAATCCTACCTGATGTCGTCATCGGTCACTACAAAGGCTTTGCAGAGGGGCTGCGCCGTGTTCAGCCACACGCCGGGGTTTTTCTCCACAGCGGCGGTCAGCTGCCCGGTGATGGGCACGGGGCTGGTGTGCAGGGAGCTGGCGATGGCAGAGAGCAATGTTCTGTCTGAACAAACGGGCCCAACACCTAGGAAAACACGGCGCTGCGGGTTAGTGGACGGCCGCGTTAAATGGCGCACACTGAGAGTGCTGCTCTTACCCTGGAGGCCTTTGGGAAGGTCCATAGATTTCACCGGCTCCTCTGCTACATCGAATGCATTCAAGCCGCTCAGCTTCCTTTCCCAGAACAACTAATGATGAACATTAAACAGAAGACAAGCGTGTCTGTTCATGCACTTGAACTGGGGCATGTCACCAGCGCATGCTAATAATAGCACACCAAACACAAGCCTGACCACAGCTGAGCAGAAAATTATCCACAAGCGACATTCTTTAGTGGTGAAGAAAAAAACACTTATTAGAGGGAAGGAGCAGGATGTTTTCCTTCAGCCTCTGACTTACTTGTTTGGGTTGATCCACAGCCTTCTGAGGGTCTGTCTTCACCTTGTTGCTGGGGTGGTTTGTCACTTTGGTCACCGGCTGTTTAAAGATGGAAGCGGTTTGTCGGACGGGTAGCGTTGTGTTCAAATCAGGCTTGATCTGGAAGAGAGGGCGCCGTCAGACTAAACGAAAACAAGTCCTCAAGATGAAACTGAAGCTTCATTTGGACTGTTAACTCTGCGTTTTACTGCAGGTTTGTCAGCGCAGACTTGGATTGATTAAACATCTCCCTCTAAACTCAAAATTGGAATAAACTACTGATGTTAACCTGGAGCTACGGTCACACTGGGCACGCGTGGTGTGTTTAAGAACACGCTGAGCGCTGGTTTTTTCAACAGGATTTCAGCATGTAGCCTGTGTCCATTTGTAGGCTGCTTACATCACAGCGCCACGACAAGTGCTGTCCAAATTCAACGACTCCTTCAAATGCGGCCGACAAATACAACCTTCTTTTTCCAGATTTCAAGAATTGGTCTGGTGTATGCTTCTATGCTGTCCATATCCCAAGATGCATTGCGGCAGAACCCGGAGATTTTCTGACAATAATGCCAGGCCGTGAAGCGGGTCCCGGAGTAGGAGATAACTACACCTCCAAGATTAAAAGTTCGATCAAATAAGCCAGGAAACTTTTGAGCTCCATGCCTGCTTCACTACTCCTCTCTGTTTGGGACTCACGGTTGCTAGGCGACAGGACATTCGCCGATGTAACGGCTGGAATTATCTAAAGGCTAGGCTCGTCCAACCTCCGGCCTACCCGCTCGACGAAGGACCCGGCCAACGCCGCCCGCGGCCACTGAAGGACGCAGCCCTTGAATTTGGACACGCCCATGGTGGTCACACAGGTCTGTCGTCACCCGATACTAGTGCTGTACCTACAGTTGGAAGAGGCTTGGTGTGAAAATGACAAAGTGGAGCAAGTCTCGCTCCAGACTTTTTAGTTCACAGCCGTGTTCCGATATATGAAAGACTTGGTGTCATTGAATTCCGGCTGGGCACAAACCGCGATCATTAAATTCTCCTCAAAACAGTTGAGCCTTCTGTGAATGAAAAGGGACGCTAACCATACATCACATCCAAATCCAAGTCCCTCATAGGTCAAAGTTCAACTGGTTAAACATTCAGGGCCAATTCAAAGAACACATGTTTTGAATTGGAGCCCGCGAACAGACATAAAACTTGTGTAGTGAAGCGTGAACACAAGAGTTTTGAACGCGGAAGCCCCAAACATGCATTTGCGCGTGTTTACATCGACTTTTCCTTGGAAGCGGTCGCTCAAATGTGCATTTCAGAGTCTAGTGTGAACATAGCGTAAGTTCAACCGGTAGCTTTAGCTGTAACTCCATAGATCAGTCATCAAACAGAGTGCAGGGTTGGGATCTCATTGATATAGAATTGGTTAAACATTTCACAAGGCTTGAATGCTAAGATTTTATATTTCAGAGATAAAATAAATATATGAAGATGATAGGAATCTTTCCGTTGCTTTAACTGCCTCAGACGGAACGACACGTGTTTTTAAACTCACAGCAAAATATCACATTTACCACAATAAATGGATTATGTTGTTCGGACATGGGACCGCTCTGTTTCAGAGCTGTGGCAGTTATAGGAAATGATCATAATTCAAGGATGGGCTAACGCGTCCGAAAATGTCATGGGAAAGTGCCCAGAACAACACGGAACTGGATTAAACGATTCAGTGCCGTTTTGCTCTGGAATCAGCAGAGAAAGATGAAAACCTCAAGTTTTCTTAGAGACTCCTAGAAATAGAAACGTTTTGGTCCCTCGTTTCTCGCAGGAGTAACGTTTCAAGTATCACCTGTAGTAAGTGAAATCTGCAAAAAAGTCAACTTTTTTTTTTTTTTTTTAATAACTGCAGATGTTTTAAAGCCGTACAAATTCTCACTACACACTTGATACACTTTTTTTCAGAAAGAAATGAACACTTACACACTTTCTCTCTTAAAGTCTCAAAGTTCAAACCTTCATAGAAAAATAAGTTTATTATTATAAGATCCTGGACTTATTTTATAATAATGGACTTTTTTTCTGAAAAAAAAAAGTCCAGTATTATAGAATGATACTGGACTAAAAAATAGGTGCAGAAATAAACTACTAAATAAGAGTTTACTACATGAGTTTTGGGTATTGATTAGGATTTTATCTGTTCACTCAACAGCAGTTCCAGGATGATTCATCAAGCACTGCAGAGCAGAGAGGCTTCAAATACTGTGGCTACTGTTCAGGTCTCATGACATTTAATGACTCTTTGCCAGAAGGCATGTGAGGACGCTCTAACAGCCTAAAAGGAGGTCGCACACTCTAATGACGACTAGACTGTCGCTGCTAATCTCTGACTTTACTAAGCTTGCTCAGTCCACAAAGTTTTTTTTTTTTTTTTTAGTAGATTCTGCTCTGAGAAGGCAAACAGACATTTATAAAAAGGGGACTAAAATGTCCATAATGTCTATTTATGTCCATAGGTACATAAATGTATTTTGTGTAGAAATATTGTTAATGATGAAGAAAAAAAGTAGGGTTTAGTCTTTTTTCTAACAGACTTCCCTGATGAGATGAGTTGAACAGTTATTACAGATGTGATAGCAGGCAGATGTTCAGCCAATCATTGAGTCTAAATGTGAATTTGTCCCAGACTAACATCTGCACACTAAATGTTCGTTCTAGAAGGAATCCGTTTTACTGTCAAGTGATGACGCACCAGACAGTACTTCTTCATTTTTACCAAAACAAATGAGCTCAAAAATAAAACATGTGATTTCGTCTAATTTCCAAACATTTTTATCAGGACATGTTACTCCTCAAGCCTCAAACCTCTATGTTCTATTGTTTGCTCTCTTATTCCAGAATAAACTGTCTTAAGAATTTGCAGCATCTTTTCTGAAGCTGTTACTCTGAGTTCTTCAAACACACAAGTTTTTGCACAAAAGTTGCTTTTTTTCTTTGTCTTTATCTCTCTATATTAAATAACTGATTTTTTTTTCCAGATGAAGTGTTAGATGTGAGCTGTGTTATGAGCAGAGCTATTCTGTGTGAAGCGTGTTTCATGTGAGAACACGTTGTACTAGAGATTTGGTCAATTGAAGCAGATAATTGAAAAGAAAGTCTTGCTGTTTTAGACTCTCAAACATCGGGATCTGATGTGACAGTAAGAGCATATGCTGCTTATTATATAGTAAAGAAATATCTTATTGTTACAACTAATATATTGCAGTATTTCCAATGCACATTGTTTACTTTTTAAATCTGAAATTAGCACGTGTATTAAAAACACAATACATGTAGAACTGTTGCCGACCCGATTCATGTTCCCAAAATGATGCTGCACCATCATGACATGGACAACACAAAGATATACGAATTTATTTATTTAGGATTGTAAATCATCTTTATATGACTGCTCATTTAATCACTGCAGATTTCCAAAACACTTAAAGAGAATGAAAATGAAAACACAATGAAAATGTGTTTTTGGTGTTTTTAAAGACCGATCATCTTTGGGTCTCTTGTAAAAGCGTTCCCAGTGGTCTTTTAATCAGAATTATGATGTTTTTAGGCTAAATTAAAAGAAAACCTGTTACACTTTCAAAGACATTTTTTCTCCAGAACGGCAGGAGTTCTTTAGAAATTCGTCCCTGAGATGTGGGTGGGACTGTTGGCATGGACGCAGGCCTCAGCTTTATGATCTTTTTGTTTACACTCTCTCCCCACTAGCTTACAACCCCAAGCTAACATTAGCGGTGCAACAAAAATGGCGAGCAATTTTGGAGCTATTATTGCTCGCCATTTCTGTTGCACTACTGTTAGGTTGGGGCTGTGAGGTGTGTAAGCTAGCAGGAGAGAGTGTAAACAGAGAGCTCTCAGCGTTGGGAAGGGAGGGTTGGTGTTCCTCTGCACCAATAGTGCCGCTCACACTTCCAGTGAAGTACTGCTGCTCTGCAGAAACTATGTCCTAGAAAACGACACAGGGCTTTTGATTTTGGACAAAAAAACGCTATAATCTTGATTGAAAGACGACTGGGACCACTATTAAAATAGATTTAAACGGTGATCAGACCAGAAAATGCTGGGATTTAACAACCAAAAAGAGATGACAACTCCGATCTTGGTTGGAGTGGGTCTTTAACTATTTTATGAAGACACCTTTCAGTTTTTCTTTAGAATATTGTTTTTAATCTGGAATACATTCATGACAAAATAAAGACACAGTTCCAGCCTCCTACAGAAAACTTTTTGTCTGTTAAAAGTTGTTTACAGTTGATTATCGTATAACCCTCAAACAAAGAAGAGGAGAGTTTGTCGCCCACCTTGACCCGATGGTTCACGTCGTACAGATGTTTGTGCCTGCTGGGCTGTGCTTTGGGCTGGAGGGAGCGTCCACCCCTGGAGAGGCTGGCAGTCGCATCCAGACGAGGGTCACTGCGGAATATCGCTGGCTTGTTGAGAACACGCCTCACAGGCAGACTAGAGGCAGAGAATAAATCATTAACATTAATATCTTAAGGGACTGGGGCATAATTCATTACTCTTTAATCGAAGTATTGTTATTGGAACTGGATGTTTTTAACAAAGACGAATATTCATCACATAAATCACACAGTGAAATCACTTAACCTGTTAGTTTTGATCTTAAGGATCATGGAACATCGGTCTCTTCCTATACTGTTTGTATATTTATGTTAACTAAACAGATTCGTGTTTGCTTAATTTATATTTGGGTGCAGAAAAACCTAAACTTTGTGCAATTAATCTTTAATTTATTATCAATACAACTTTAAGGTTTATCTTAAACCCCCCCAAAAAATGAATATTATCATCGTATCTGTTTATAATGATTCTTTATCACATGAATAAAAATATTACCCATGAGGCCTCAATTCTTAGCGTACATCTGTGGTTCATCAACTTAACAGTAACTTGTTCAAAGTTTGCAGCCGCTGTCTCTGAATTCTGAGGACAGGCGCGGAAAGTCCACAACTTTTACCCCTTTCAGTAAAGTAAAAGGCACGGACGTCGCGGAAACGGCATAGCATAGCATGGGTCACAGCATTCGGTGTGACACCTGGCCCCGCGCGCCGCAAGTCAAGCGTGTGTAAACAATGAAACTTAGCAAGCTAATCAAGCTAGCAGCGACCGGAACACCATGATCCCAGCTAAGAACTTTAGAAGCTGCGGTTCATAATCCCGACATGCACCTTTGCTTATACACTCGACACACACAAAACATTTGTGCCGAAGAAACATCGAGAAAAAAAATCCAGACATCTGTAATTTGCTGGAAACTACAAACACACATGATGTACGCACGCGTGAATTTCTCCAAAGTCCCAAATCATGCAACCATAAATATTAGAAAAATTCTACCTTTTCCTCTCCATTGCCATGAATGTCTGCTTTGTCTTGCTTCTTATTTTTAATAGTGAAGAGGTCAAAGTGAGCAGAAAACGGGGTTCTTCTTTAAAAATGCAATCATGAATTTACTGTCTGTTAATTTAGCTGTCGTTACCGCTGTCAGGACTTTAGCAAACAAAGATCACTCCGCCAGGGCAAATAACCCAAAAATCACTGTAATCCATGCGCTGATATGTAAACTAGTCCAGACATGACCGCCTTCAAATTTCTGTGCTGTACTTTCTAACAAATAAAATATTTCTTAAATAAAATGTAAGAATACTCTAGTCAAGTGAAACAAAAATGTGAAAGTTTGAACTAATCAAAAAAAAAATCTTAATTTGGAAAGAAATATATTTTAAATCTAGAAATTCAGTTTAAATATTTATGTACATAAAATATAAAGACTTAAAAACATTTGCTTACCACACTTTTATATCTTAAAAAAAATCTAAAAATAAGTGTTGATGGATCAAAATTATTCAATAAATAAGAAAGAAAAGAAATTTTAATTACTTTCTGTAAACGGGCATCAGTAATTTCAGAATAATTGTTTCAGTGTGATCTATTCTAGGTAGGTAGGCTGTAATAACCCATTGTACACAAGAAGAATTACACACAACCAAAATGAAATAAATTTAATCATTTGTAATCTTATATGAAACCCAGCAAACAAATGTAACCCATGTAACACAGGTCAGAAAAATAAACAGCAGATCTCACACCAAGCAGTCAGAAGAAGCAGAATCATGTCTGTAGTTTATTTGCCTTTTCTTTCATCCATGTTGACAATGGTGGCAGACGGATTATTAAACATCAGATGGCAAAAACATTTTGGCAAATGTTAATAAACAGTTTAACGTTGAGTGAGGAGCTGGATGAAGACGATGGGATCCTGCAAACGTCCTCATCAGGAGACCAAAATATGGGCTTGTGTTCGTAATCTGAGACCTAAAAAAAAAAAAGTCATCTGTAGAGAGAAAACAAAAAAACATGATACATTTCAGATTAACAATGTGGCAATAAAAAAAGAAATCACATTTTTGGATTTCTTTTCTTCTTGAAAAGGTTGATCAAACAAACTAAGCATAAGTCTTAAACGTATTAAAAGTTGTAAAACTTTGACATTTATGCTTTTCCAGTTTTTTATAACTTTGTCCCAAATGTTTGGTGTTTTTAAGAATATTTGTTTTAAATTTGTGCATACGCATTAGTTAAATATAACAGCTGCACATCCAAACTTTAATACTTAAAGGATGAACATGGAAAGCACGTTTTGTTTGATGAAAAACTAGGAATGTGAAACATTTGTGTTTATAGAACAGACCCCCCCCCCCCCCTCTAATTTGCTATGTAAAACTATAAAAAGAAAAAAATAACCAGAATGTTTCCCAGCTGCTGGTTTTCTGCAGATTTCAGCAGCTGTGGCCTGAGGTGCCCTCTAGAGGTAAGAGGTGTTATTGCAAGTAATGGTTAGAATTCATCCACAAACAGATGAAGTGCTGCTAAAATGCTGGCATGTCTTCTCCTTTTGGTGATGTGAAGTTTTTATTTCATTCATCAGTCGATCACATTATTTGTTGAAGAAAAAAAGAGCACTTTGACCATCATTTACCACCAATAAGACCTTAGGTGTGACTGAGCATGAAGCTTTATTCTATTTACATATATGCTTGTGTGCACACATGTGCGCACAAAGTGCACGGATTTAAAATATGCAATCTGGTTCAGCTTGACTGAATTTATTAAAAGCGAAACTTCTGCTATTTTAACTATAAATTATGACATTTATAGTTTAAATGATCAGTTATTCAAAATTAAAAAACACGACTTGAGAATGTTAAATTGATAAACCAATATTAATTAAAGTCATATTCATTTGAAAATTGAATCAGATTTCAGAACTGTAAACTCTGATCAAACTAGCTTACACCAAACAGACTTACCTTAATATTTCATAAATATATTTATAGAATATGTTCTCTAACAGCCATTGTTATTTTATCTAAGCTGAAAGATCCACTGTAACGAGTGTGGGAAGTTATGTACCAAAAAGCAGCGTCCACCATCAGCTAAAGCAACAGAGAAAAGATGAAAGACGTTTAGTTTAGTAGGTAAGCAGCATCTCTGCCACGCTTGTGACCTACCTCACACCTCTTTTAGTCATCCTTTTTGAATTTGCCATTGATGTAAGGAACATAATCCAAAATCAGCCTCCAGTCTGTTAAGTAGACCAGGGCGACACCTCCTGTTGTGCCCCAAACAGCCATAGTGGGTAACCTGCAGATGACAGATATAGCATAAAAAGAGGTTTGGGTTCAGTTTCTGAATTATATAATGCTTGAATATCATTTTAAGAAATGAATCCTAATGATACAAAACGAGTACAAAAATTTGTGTTGATCGCCACAAAAAACAACCCACAACAATGTTATTTAAAACACTACACATGAGGGTTTTTTTAGTTTATTGTTTTAAGTCACTTATATTTTTATAAGAACAGATGTCAAATATCTAATATTTCTCTAGCCAAGAATTTTTTGTGTGACATTTTTACTTCAAATGAATTCACATGTATGGAACACGTTACGAATAACTGTATTAGTTTTTAAAATGACAAAAATAAATAAATAGAATTATCGACTTTTAATTAAAAAGTGTAATGTTGCAGTTAGACTTACCTAAAGGGGATTTGAAAAAGCTACATCTCATAGATCTCTAGTCTGAGGCAGTTTAAACTTGAAAGTTGTAACTAAAAATGGTGTCATTTCATGGCAAATTTCAGCGACATTTATCGAGGAGTTCCTCTCATTAACTAATAATTGTTATACATGAAAATCCGCTCTGTAGATTCGCGTTTCAGTCATTATTTGCGCGTGAAAAATCATGAGATTAGCTCACGCTGAACAAGAATTCAACATACACACATACAACTTAGCTCCTCCTGTGACCTCTAGGCTAACAGCTAACGTTGGCAACAAGCTAGCTAAGGTCCACCTCGTTAAAGACACATTTCTTTAGCGAACGACAAAAACAGAAAAAAGTAAAACCAACTTACCATGACTTAGCAATGGCTACATATTTCTGTCCAATTACTTTACCAAGCATGCTGGTATAAAGCAAAGATGCCCTTCCAACACAGGACGTGCCTCACTAAAAAAGAACCTACTAGTGCGCATGCACACCAATCACTTCCGGTACAGGCACGGATTACAAAATAAAAGCGAAATTACCATCTCACTAAACGCAAATAAATATAAGCCTGTATAAACAATACGTTTTCTACAGAGGTAAATTATCTATATGAATAGTAAAAATAACCCGACAAGGACATGTTTTTTATTAAAACTGGAACATTTATTGCTACTTCACTGTTATGTACACAACAGTTCTTGATATCTATTTTATTTATATATATATAAAAATAGCAAACTTGAGGCACTTTGAAGACAAACCATAGATAGATTTTGTCCTCAAACATGAGAGAAGACATAACTGTTGCAGGTCATCTTTCACAGAGGACAGCACTATTAACATTTAACCAAACAAAACAATAAAAAACAACCAACCAACAAACCAAAAACACAGGTGTTATTTTAGAGGCTATATTGATGTAGATTTATGCTTTATGAAAAAAAGTCTTTAGTAGCTAGGTTTAGGTAGCCGATAAAGAACTAGATCAGAGGGCTGTCCTTAAGTCAGAATTGGGATCAACTTACAAATATTGTTACAAATAAGCTTGTAATATAAAACTACTACACTGTGATAAGTATTTCAGCACACAGGTCAATCCAGAAAAAAAAAAATCATAAAAATGGGAAGTAAACTTTTATTACAATAAGTGTCAAAGTTGTAGACCACATTATTATTCAGTGAACAAATGGCACGCATACACTGGAGCAGTTGAGCATATTTCTTCATTCAACAGATGCCACTTAAGTAAACTTACATCTGTAATACGAGAAGTTAATTTTCTTAAAAAAAAAAAAATTAATACAAAGTTATCTAACGTGTCGCAAACACATATCAGGCACTAGAAAGAAATCATCAACTTCCAAAGGGAGAAAAATGACCAAGGCCATCCTATCAGAGTCAACGGGGAGTTCATAATTTACTGAAAGTTAAAAGTGTGACGGCCACTTTGTCCGCCTCTACCTTAAACTTCTACGGCTCATCAGCCTGCTGGATGTTAGGCAGTGTGCAAAAATAAACAAACAATCCAATTGCAACTGCTCTAACATGTTTTGTGTTTAGAAAAGAAAAAAAAAACACACAATATCACAACATGTGATGATAATAAACATAAAAATAAGGTCATCAATTTTAATGTTTCAAAGCCTCTGGCACCAAAGAAAACACCAGTTTGTTCCTGGAAGCTAATTTTGAGTCCTCTTACATTAAAACAATGTAACAAAGAAAAAAAACAAGACAAATGACACAAGAAAACCTCTTACAACTATGTTACAAAAGTAAAAAAAAAAATAAAAAAACTGTATATATATAAATTATCAAAAAAAGGAAGATCCTTATAACAGGTTCCACATTGTTCAATAGGGTAGAGGGACAAAAAGTCAACAGAGAGCAACCAGTGAGTCAATGGCAAAAGTGAGAATTCTCCCAAAGGTAACGGTAACACTTGTGATCCCTTTTTCAATACTTATTTGTCTCCAACACGAGTTCTTCTTGGATCCGAGGAAATGAAGGCCGTGGTGTAACAGGCCGATGCTGGCTCTGTGCGGGTCGGAGCACTGATGCGTCCGAGTGAAAAGGAACTTCACAATAGTGAAGAAAGTCCAACAACAGCCTCTGTGAGGGAGGACTGGGCCAACTCATTCAGCCTCACTTTGGATCCAGTATTTATGCCGAGTCCTGGGTTTCCCTCGGTGGTGGCGACTCTCTCCGCCGGTCTTTCCATTCCACTTGCATGGCAGTGACAGTAACAGATGCAAAAGACTTTTAAAGGTGGAGACTGGGATCCGCAGCCAAGCGAAACAAGCAATAAATTGTCCCAGTAACACGTTTGACTGTTGCACACAATAGGCCGCTGAAAGAAATCCAAGAAAAATACCAGCAAATCCAAAACACCAGTCAATTTTTTGAATCAGTCTTACAAAAAGTTCTTTTTTTTAATCAAATACTAAGTGTGTAGCCTTTTTAAAGCACAATGACCAAGCTTTTTTTCAATCACAAGATATAAATCCTCCCTCTGTATCCCAAAAACGTAAGACCTCTTTTGCTGTAGGGAATGCCGATAATTATTCGTCCATATAAATCAAACTCTGCTCACATGAGAAGTTGATCCAAAAACTATTTGATCCAGGCTAAATTTGCTCCCAGGAATAAAGCAACTTTACCACAAAAATGTCATTTTAAGAGCATCCTGACGTTCAGCAAAGTCCTCAGTTGTCATAATCGGAGCTTTTCTTCTTTATACACCTTTTTGTGTGTGTGTGTGTGTTTCTTGTGCTTTAATTCCAGTCCTGGAATGTGGCCGCCTGCTGAGTCAGTGTGTGCATGTGTGCTTGATTCACCCACACTGAGATGCATGAAAATGACAGATAAGGCCACATGATATGAAGGCTGTACAGTCAACAGGAACTGAAAAGAATACAAACGTTTATATTAGATAAATACAAATAGAAATCAGTGATCAACTTTTCATTCAAATCTTCACTGACCTGAGGATTACATACGGCTCACAGAATTGTTTCCATCCCCTCCTAGAGCCGAGTGGCCGCCGGTGAGCTGCATCTGAGGGTCAACACCTGAAATTTTCTCCTCCTCTCTCCTCTTCAGACAAGCAGCTTTAGGATTCAAATTGCGCTCTTAAAAAAATTAAAATAAAAATAAAAAAATCAGTTGGAAAATGTCATTTTTTCCAATAGAAATGTCCATTGTATTATGGATTTATGAAACTATAGACCCCTTGCAGTGATGTCACATGCTGTTGTCTGCCAATTTGGGAGTCAAGCACACTGTTTTGATACATTCAACGGGTCAAATCTGACTTTGGTGTAGGAAATTAGCCACCAGACCTCATTGTGGTACCCATGCATTGCTGTTGGTTGAAAAAAACAGGAAAAACTCCTAATTCAAGCGTCTCATTTTAGCGATTTCTACGGGTTGACGACAGAAAATGCTGTGTGGTCGCAGTCGAACAGGAAAGGCGGCAGCCTACAGATGCCAGCACAGTCGGTAGTGTGTCAGGCAGACCTTTGGTTACGCATTTCCATCGTCTGAAAGCAGTTTCACAGGTTCCTGCAGAGCCTGAATGTGGCGTTCTCCATTATGCTGACCTGCACCACGTGGATGATCAATTATTATCGTAATATTAATGGCATTGAAACTCATTGCATTGTCGTAAAATGAATGCTTTTTGTTTTTTCTCAACACCAAAGAACCCCGTCTTTTGATGCGCACACTGCGACCTCTTCCCCACGGCCGTGCTGCTCCCCGACAGAGAAGACACCAGACGTGGAATCGGATCTGTGGCGGACCCTGCAGCCCTTCATTTTGTCTTGCAGACAACACAGAGAGAACGGACCAAAAGTAGACAGTCAAGTGAACACGACAGAGGCTGACACAGCAGCGACGGTCTCTGTTTGACTCCCACAGCTTGGTTCCCAAAATGACAGAGATGGTGTTCACGCAGGGACTGCAACATCACATGCGAGGGGTCTATCCACTTGTTACAGTAAAACAACAATATAAGACGGAAATACAGGAATATTAAGAAAGTGGAAATGAACTTCATGCATTTGGCAGAGAAGGGATTTAGGATTATACTTCCTCAACTTTCTCCTTTTCTTTGAAAAAAAAAAAAAAACCCAAAATAGGTGATGTATGAACAAATCTGAAGCTTCAAGAGGAGAGGTTGGATGTCTGATCATATCTTCTGGCTGACCTACCTCGCACCTGCTTCTCCAGGCTCAGAATAACCTGGACAGCCTGCTGCAGGATCACAAGCTTGGTCTGGGCCTTGTCGCTCTGCAGGTGAAGCTGACACATCCTGCCCAGCTCCCTGAAGGCCTCGTTTATGTCACGAACGCGCACCCTCTCCCTAGCGTTGTTAGCTAGGCGGCGCTCGCGCTCCCTCTGCTCCTTCTCCTCAGCGGTCAGGTTCTCATCAGTCACTGTGACAAGGCTGCAGCAAAAGGCAGGGGTTGGAGGGGCTGGTTAACAAACCCGATACACCACCCATTCTAGACCTAAACTAATTCCACCAAAACTGTCATTCCATCTCGTCAAATTGGACTTCAAACAAATATTTTAGCTTTGGAAATTCCTAGTTTCCTGACATATTTATTCATTTCTCCATTTCAAACTGCAAATGAGAAGATCTGAGCAGAGCTGGGCTGAACTCCAGGAGAATGAATGAGGGGCAAGGAATCCAAATAAATGCTTTCAAAAAGTCCTTGCTTTAAATGTATTGGATTGTTCAATCCATGTCATAAACGTAACGCGGCAACATATTTTTTGGTCATCTGGTCCAACATGGAAGTCGAGGGGATGTGGTTACCAACCAGCAAAGATCTGGAGAACAAAAAAGGAAGCAACCCTCTCTGCCAAATGCAGGATGGACAAACAACCACAGCGAAGAAGAGACGACAAGAAGGAAAAAATAAATACATCACATGACGATGCATTTATCTGAATGTGAAGAGAGATGTTGATTAGTTTCAAAGCTTGAAAACCTGAAAGCAGAGGTCACGCAGAAAAAGGAGGAAAGAGGAGTGAACGCAGAATGAGTATGGACGCTTCTACGATGATGGTCACACTGTGCTGTGGGAGCACACGGCAGTACTTAGGATCAGAATCTGCATGTGAGTGTTAACACACTTGCATTTGTGCATACCCATAAATCTGTAACAGAAATCCTTTTTTGCATCATCTCAGCTCACATTCTGAAACTCTGGAGGCAAGAGGAAAGGACGTCTCTTCTCTGGTTTGTCCTTGTTTTGAGAAAGATCCCGCAAAACTGCAAAGACTCTGTCAATCAAATACTTTTTGCTGACTAATGGTTGACATTTAAACAGGAAGTGCGTTTAAACAGGCGATGACAGTGGTACTCAAGAAAATATACTCTTCAAACAGCAACACAATCGAATTGGCATCACTTTAACTTGAGTCTTTCTGACGCATCACCTGCAGATTCAACAAAATGATGGAGATTCTTTCATAAATACAAAAACCACAACAAGTTTGGTGCAAACCTTTGCTTCTAAAATATTCTGATAATAAATCTGTCGGTAATATTCACATCCATTAGAACAAGTTGTATTAATATATGCAGAAAAACAATATATGCCGAATTTTTACAAAAATTATTGAAGCCATAAACTTAACGTACCAACAAAACCAGACAGACCTATGAGATTCACCGGAGAGATCAGAGAGCAGTCTTAACTCCAGAGTTTCAAAAGTTAAGGTGATAAGTGAGGATTTTGAGAAGCTGAGATTAAAAAAACTTGAGAACAGTAGCTCCTCCAAAATGTGTCAGAAGCATCAAATATATGAACACAGGTTTGAACAAGCGTCCAGCAGCCAGAGAGGCAGAGGACAAGAAATTATTGCACAAATCACGCTGCATAATATTTTTGAAGGCTACTGATTACAAGCAAAAAGCAGAAATATTCTGCTTTTGTGATTGTTTTCCCATTGTAATCGGTTAAAATATTTGTGAATTGTTTGTTTTTTTCCATAAACACTCTGTTTCCATCTGAAAACAGAAAATAAAAAAAGTTAGAGAATATCAGTGGAGTGGGGTTTCTAGAGAGGATGGCATTAACCTAAAGAGCTCGTGCTCAAAAACCAAAAACCACAATAAGCAGTTCAAAGAAATGCATGTTAGTTAATGGAGGACAATTAATAAAGATCAGCTAAATGTGTATGTTTGCTTCCGAAGTGAAAACAAAAGACAGAAAATTAACGTTTAGTAAAAAAAAAAAAAAAAAGAGAAAAAACAAATAGAGTACTAAAATGTGTTTTAAAGTAAACAGGTGTGAAAGCATGACAGTACATTAGACAAGCACAGTGTGTTTAAAGACGGACAGGCTTAAAGGGCGCCTTTAAAACCATCACACAGCTTCAGTTTCTCATGTCTTCAGTTTAAACCATTTTTTTAGACAAATTGCAGAAACATTTTTAGGTTCATTTCCATAGAGGGAAATAAAACTACTCTTCGCATTCGGATGAATTCAGACAAACGTAACAGGAGCTGGAAAGTGAAGCTGAGTAGGAGTTTTATTTGCATCGAGACCCTTCCCCTCCACTTCCTGTCACCCTGGACACCCACTGACCTCGAACTTGCTGCTCCAGGTTGAGTATAACATTGACTGCTTGTTGCAGTATGATCAATTTGGTTTGCGGTTTCTCATAGCTCAGATGGAGCTGACACATGCGGCCCAACTCCTTAAAAGCCTCGTTGATGTCCCGCACGCGCAGCCGCTCACGGGTGTTGTTTGCCAACCTCCGTGCTTTCTCCCGCTCCGCCTTGACCTCCACGGGAAGGTCTTCATCATCATTCTCACTATCCAAACTAGTGAACGGTTCATGGGATGAGGAGGGAAGGACACACAGTACGGGCAGAGTTAAGCTGTTTTCCTTTCCTCAAGTAAAACATAAATCTATAATCCAAAGCATTATGACAACAACACGGCTACAAAATAGTAAAAACTTCTAGAGTTGACAGAACCTCAATCTGCTTCAGTGGAACAAAGCATTTGTGTAAAAGTCAACTTCCAATTCAGTGTTCCCTTGTTTATTCCCTGTGGTGCAGTGGTAAGGCGGTCGACCTCTGATCAGAATACTGCAGGTTTGATTCCCGCCTTGCCTGCACATATGTCAAAGCATCCTTGAGAAAGACACTGAACCCCACCTTGCCTCTGGTGGAAGATCGGTGCCGGTTTTCAGGAGCGCTCTGAGCCGCTTTGGGCCTTATAAAGTATACGCCATTTGTCATTTACCATGTTCCATAAATAACCTGCAGTGGGTGAAATCCTAAAGTAGGATTACAGATGTTTTAAAGCTGTAAAGCCTCTCCCTACATACTTTAGACACTTTTCTCAGACAGACTATGAACATTTTAACACTTCTCTATTGTTTAAACTCTCAAAGTTTAAACCTACATAGAGAAATATGTGCAGTGTTATAGAATGGATCAAAACGTTCTCATAATTGAAGATTTATGTAAATGGGGCAAATTGTAGAATGACAAAGAAATTGTGCTTGTGATTAAATATTTGTGTAGATTTGACAAACTAAACGCATTCTGTACAGATCATGACGGATTGACAGACAAGGTCATAACAAGGTCAATAACAATTAAAATGGTACTGAAACAAATCCTAGATCACAAAAGGCAAACCGCCATAAGGTGAGGGACCATTGTACATAGATTTAAATGATGTGAGAGAATTTAATCCTGTTTTGAGAAGTACAATGGTCACTTGCTATAGTGTGGTTCATCTTTCGTGGTAATTTTGCATGCTTTAACAGGTCTCCTCCATGCCTTGTCTTCTCTCCAGAATGCAATCAGTTTACTAAATCTACAGCAGATCTTTGTTTTTATTCTGTAATATTTTATTTTCCTACAAACTTTAACAATAAAAACAGAGAAAGGTCTGAAAATGTCACTGTTTATCTGGGAAATGTGTAAAGTGTGTAGTGAAGGGGCTTTGCAGCCTTAAAACGTCTGTAATGCTACTCCACAGAGTTCACCTGTTCCAGATTATTTTTTGAATGTAACTCCCACAATAAACAAAGGAACACTGTGCTTTAAACTTGATAAAGGTTTATCTACATCTAATGTGTTATTGATATTTAAAAAGTTCCAGCTTTTCAGATTTTCCCTTTTTTAACTATTAAAGTTTTTATAGTTTAACATAGTTTCAGAGATTTCATAACATCTTTGAATTGAAAAAAAGTTCAGTCTATGTCACCTTGTTCGAAGACGGGCCTTCATGTCTTTTTTCTCGTCCTCTGACTTGTCTGTAATGGAACAGTTCTCATCGTCTTCCTTTTCTTCTCGCTTAATCGAAGCCCCACTAGAACGAGTTCCACCACCAGAAAGGCCTGCACACAAACAGCAAAGGAGTTTTAACATTTTAATTAGAAGGGACTAAAAAGAAATCATTCATTAGAGCATCACAAAGACACACCTGTAAAACCCTCAGGGCGAACAGATGCTGGGCTGTGAAGCATCAACCCTCCACTAGAGGGCAGACCAACAGAGTCTTCGTGGTGACTAGAGGCCTGCAGGAGAAAATCTCCATTAGTGCTGGCATCAAAGCAGAGGAATGAGCTTGTGAAACTGTCAGACCATCTCACATTTAGATTTTAACATTTTTATGAAAAGATCAATGCTTAAAAATCTCACCAGTCCTTGAAGACGACTGGACAGTCCAAGTGCTGCACTACTGAAACCCGGTGGCAATCCCAACCCTGTCGACAACAGATTGTGCATTTCAGCGATTCCTGGCCCTCCCTGTCCGCTGGCATGTCGCTGAAGAACATTGATGGCTTCTTCCAGGCGGTCCTCCATTTTACTTGGCTAAGAAGGATGAAAAACCACATGAGAGACAGCATTACAGATCCAGTATGTTCAGTCTCTGGTATCTAAGAAGAAAAAGAAGAAGAAGAAAAAAATATCCATTCACCATAGATTGAATTCCACCTTCAAAGTTAGGCGAAGGTGTGGCCTGGCAAGAGGACCGAGTCCATTGGGATACAGAACCTAAAGAAATTGAGAGACTTTTTTTTAATAATTTACATACTAATGAACCAAAGTTTAAAAGAAATGACACAGAACTTAGAATCTTTCAGTGCTTCTTTTAAAAAACCACCAAATTAAACAAACAAAAACAAAAAAAAACAGTCAAATTAGAAGTTTTGCTCATTGGATTTTTCACATCGTCATGAAATTTAAACTCTGATGGTTTCTTCTTTTATTTTTTGCATATAAGCAATTGTTTGAACTTTGGGGAAGAAAAGGAAAAAAAACAGCAACAAAGTCAGTCTATGATTGAAAGAGCAAAAAAAAATCTAACATTAAATAAAAACAGTTTGGCACAAACGGTGTAACTTAGAAGTTAACCTAAAACAAGTAACATTTAAAAAATTGGGATTTGAAGGAAATACAAGTTCAATTAGAGGAAGCAGAGCAAAGTACTTTCAACAACAGTTGTCAGAAGAATCAAAAACAGAGATGTTCCCACTTGTGGCCTTCACGCTCATCAAATGAGGAAAGCTGAAAACTGAGGTCAAGACACCAAAGCAGCAGAAGAAGACACATCACGCAGAGCTTCTTTAAAATCTGACAATATGGCCTGCAGCCATTGACTTTGAGCTAATGGACACCAGTGGGATTGTGGTCCACCCACTTACAGTCTGGAGAAGTCTGGTCTGAGCAGCCTTTGCTCAAGCCAAAAAGGCCTTTTTCTGACGTGGAAACAAAGCCAAGCTGACAGCCGGTGTTCTGGCACGACAAGTCAAAAACCAAAAGACTCAAATCGAACAAAAGGCCTCTTGTGCACCACAAGCTACAAAGTTGAGTTTTTTGCTAGCAAAAGTCAGACATGGAGGAAGCTCTGAAGACCTTCTGTCTTTGGGTGAAATTTCAAGCTTTTTTAATGTCATTCCAGCGATTATCCCTGTGCTGTGAGAAAAAAAAACAAACAAACAAGGATGATAAACACTCTTTTTGACCAGAAGAACACGGCGTCCTGTTACAGATGGTATGGAGCCCACATAGTCTTCTCTATCTTATCATTGTACAGTCATTCATTCTGGGACCACATTATGAGACAGTATAAATCCAAAAATGAACTGCGGCAAATGCTGCAACACTTCTCTACAGCAAGCCAGAGAAATTGTTTTTAATTTTAGTGCGGTTTCCCTTCAATCATGTGTGTGTGTGTTGGGAGACACCTCTAGTTCACAAAAAAAAAAAAAACATACCAATGTTATAAAAGAGTATATAAATACTCTGTGAAACCTTCAAATGGAATTTCACACACAGGTATTTTTAAACCCATGGAAATCCTTGAATGTTGAGAATTAAAAGCTCGAATTAAGGTTCAGACCACTTAGTATTCTCTCCACGTTAGCAAATGAAGCTACTGTCATCCCAGGCTTGGCAGAAGAAAAACAAAATGTTTCTCAAAAATGTTATCATCTCCCAGGAGGAAAACACAGGAAAGACTGAGCTGCATAAACACAAATACATAACAGCCAACTGACCTTGAAGACTCAGGAAAAATGACTACAATTGTTCACTCACCTGATACAGCCTGAGGGGAGCCAGACGGAGTAGACGGAGACTGGGGGAAGGCATTGCTGTTGTGGTCGGAAGGATAGATCTGGAAATAGAAATGGAAACTTTTTCTTTTTTGAAATAAATGATAGATATTTTCTGGGTCCAAAGAAATTCCAAAATAAGATTTAAAGTCGTGAGAAGAAAATGCACATCCTCACTAGAATATAAATGTGAATTTTACATCTACTTACAGATGCCAGAGCCTTTCCAATTTCATCACCAGAACTTGCAGGTACTGCACCTCGATTAGCTTCACACACACACACACACACACACAAAATTCAGTTTATTCAATTTAACTGTATTTTTAAACTCAACCCAGAGCAGAACAACAGTAAAAAAAGAACATATTAAAGATTTACCCAATATGGTTTCAGTGCCAGCGATGGGGGGTGTTTGACTAGGGACCCCAAAGCTGCTGGAGCCAGAGTGGAAGACAGCAGGAGCACCATTTACTTCACTGCCATGCAGGGGGAAATTTTGTGGAGAGAGGGGCAGGGGCTGCCGCTTCTTAAAAGGAAAAAGATCAACATGGTAAAAACATAAGCAGTCATTACCCATTCAGTTTCTGAGTGAATACGGAGCTCACCAGTCTGTCTTGGGGGTTGATGGCAGGGAACGGACCGTGCTGACTCTTATGGGGGGAGCTGCCCAGCACACCAGAATAATGAGGCTGAACCATGGACCCAGCCGAACCCCAAGGATCAGAAGGTGTGTGATGGCCTTCTGTCATCCAGACGTCCAGCAAAAAAAAAGGAGCAGGAAGGGCAAAGGGGGAAAAAAACAGTCAGAGAAGAAAACAATAGTGGCAGCATATGGGAAATCTCCCATTACTAAGACAACTTTATTCAAGCGTGATTTAACATTCAACATTTGAGCAGCACGGAATAGCCTAAAACTTCAACACTGATGTGCCCCCCCCCCCCCCCCCCATCTCAATGTCATTTCCAAAGTAATTTTTAAGCTTTGCTGGTTTTAAAAGAAAACTGGAGGTAATAATTGTACATACAGACGAGAAACAACAACAAAAAATAAAAAGGATAATGCTTGAACTGACCTTGCATGTAAAAAGGTGCTGTATAGCCATTTCCTGCTTTGGAAGCTGGATAAGAACCACTGTCACGATTAAAATCCTCTCCTGTGGCTGTCGCATAAACCTACAAACAAAAAGTGAGATTATCAACGAAAACTTTGAAGTGTTAGTTTGATAAAACTCCCGCTAGCTTACAGCCCCTCACACCCCAGCCAAACATTACTAGTGGAGCAAAAATATTGGAGCTATCCAGCCTGCAGTGAGGAGACAGATGCAGAATGAAGACGTACATGGATCAATTCGTCTGCAAGTGGATGCAGAATGGAGCGGAACGGAGAGCTTGTGGCGCATTTTCAGCGTCACAAATGGAGCCTTTTACAAACCTTTTTTGTCTGCTCCTGATTCACAACCATTTAAATAAAGAAATACTCTGAAATGCAATTTTGAGCTTAATTTTCCTTACATCTGTTCTCCATCATGAGAAAAATGCCACAAGAACATGTTTAAAAAACACCAAAAACATGATTTTTAGATTCTATGAATAATAAGAAATAGTATTATTATTATTATTTAAAATGTTTATGACAAAAATATCACTAAATTTTAGATTTAAATTTGTTCCTAAAAATGGCTTCCATTTTTAATTTGATGTCTTACACCATAACTGAATGAACAGACCATCTACATTTCCTTAAACTTCAAGTGTAATTTCTGTGATTTGAATGCTCAGAACTTCTTTTGATAATGTGCATAATTCAAATTAAATGTTTAACATTTCATCTCTTTGAACATCAGGAAAAAGTCTAATTCACTATTTTTTAACTAAATAAGATGTAACTTTATATTCCGGGTTCTTCATAAAGGAGTCACTGTTCTGAACAACCTCCTTCACAAGACTTGGAGATGAAAATAAAATTATGAATTAGGCAGAAAAGCTCGAACTCAAATGGAATAAAGTTTTCTGCAGTAATTTGATTAAACAGTAAAAAAAAAGTGAGGGAGGGGGGAAGAAATAGGGAAGAAGAGAGGAAAGAATGGAGAGATGCACTCCTAATTACTGAACCATCTGCCAAATCCTGGATGGCAGCCAACTCCATTGGCAGCTGGGATAGAGGTTTGGGGGAGGGAGCTGGAGGAAGGGGAGGGCTGTTGTTTGTGGTGGTGGGGTGATAGGGTGGAGTAAAGAGGGGAGAGGGGGGTGAGGAAATGGGGTGTCCAGAGAGTAAGAGTGTGAGGGGGGAATGAGAAGAAGTAAGAAGCATTAAACCTTCATATGGATTCTCCTCAGCCATTTGATAAGTGTGCTTGGCAGAAGGCAGCGCTGTGGCCACAAACCATAGGGCTCAGAAATACTCACTATAAATACATTCTGCACTGAGTAAACGTCCATTTGCTTTGCCTTGTTTCTTTTTAACTTAAGTGGTGTAAGTGCTGTGAGACCTGGAAGGCCTGTGTTGGACTCATTACACTGCTTTGCAAGCCAATAAAAACACACAAACAAGATCAAGGGTCTTGTGTGATGAAAGCAGAAGGGGGCATAAATCCGGGGTTTCCCAAAGGTTAGTACTTACAGAAGAGGGCAGGCCAGGCGGCACCTTTCTGATCTTTTTTGGATGTGATTCTGCGAACAAAAAAAATTGTGAGCTCAGAACATAAACTCATCCCCCTGACAAACATGACTAAATTATTGTGCTTCTTTTTATTTCTTGAACTTAGTATAAAATGTTTCAACCATTGACTGTATAAGAGAACTGGACTGAGCGAGTGTGAAAAACAAATTAAATCTATTTAGTCGCCATTTTTTTCACGAAAAGGAACGCTGACGTGTTTGAGTGAGGAACGATTGGTCCGAGTCGGTCTGAGTCAACGTTTCCATAGCAACCACTTTCACCGATCAGGTGTGAGCTTGTTGGAAGCCCATACCCACATCATCTGTCAATCAAGCATTTGACGTGAGGGCACATACTTTTGAGGCGTCTGACTGGTCAGTTTATAACTTGAAAAACTTGCAATAAAGAAAAAGATGTTGTGGAAAAAAATGAGGACTAGCAAGAACAATGGTGATTCTGACAAATACAATGACTGAGTAATAGCTGTTTATGGAGGTCTATGGGATTTCAGCTATTTGGAACCAGCGGGTACTTCCTACTTGGGACACGACGGAGGAGGGGATACCTATTCCAGCTCTCTTATACAGCCGATGGTTTTAAACCTTTAACAACAGAGCTTTAGCTCCAGTGTTGATATTACTTTGACTCCCACAACTCTTCAACTCTTTAATGAATGTAATTCCAGCTGATTCTGAATTGGAAAAAAGCAGCCTTGTGCTGATATACAATACTTTACAGCAGTGAAGCGTTTGTGCGATCAACGGGAATCTGAAGATGAAACGGTCAAAGAGTTACTGCGACATGTCCGGTTTTAAAGGGTTAATCCTTTCCGTCTCCCCTCAATAATGCTTAATTGAATCAGGCTGATGTATTTCAGTTCTGTATCACATGAGAACTAACTCTCATTTTCAGCTGATAAGAAGAAGTGAGAATTTTCAGACCATTTTTTAAGCCTGGGGAGGAGAAGTGATCGCACACACGTGTGTAAATTTTACCATTAGAAACTATCTTTTTCTGAGGCAAAGTCTCTAAAAAATAAATCAAACTTATTTCTGTTAAATGCTGCACTCAGAACAGTGATTGGGAGTCTTACCTATTGAGTCCTGTGAGGATCTCTTGCGATGGTTACTGCCATCGAAGGATGAATAAAACTGTGAGCTGGACTTAACAGCAGATGAGGAGATGCTGTTGGGACTGGGAATGGGCATCTCACCGAGTCCAAAACCCGGCTAAAGAGAAAAAAAGAGCCCATGAAACGAAACAGAAGAAATAAAATCATTTGCAGCCAAGTCAAAGGAGGAGTTTGCCAAAATGTAAAAGCTAAAAAAGCTCCACAGAACACATCACTCAAAGAAAGAAAATGACAGAAAATGTTCATCCAAAGGTCAGGCTGCTATAACAAACTGAGCTAAATAGTGGGCTTCTTCTTGCTATAAGGAGCATGGCAGTACAGCTTTGGTTTGCAGAGTTGGACATAAACAAATCACATGAGTTATGGAGGAATTTACTTTGAATAGATAGAAATGCCATGGAAATCTGACCAAAGTGCTCAATGCCACATTTGGTGAAATCTAAATAAAGCATTTTAGCATGACTCCACATACCACCCAAAATCATTGGTGGTGGGCTGAGAAGCTGGACTTCTTATGGGATGGAGCCACCTGGCAGTCATCGAGCTGACCACAGAGTTCTGAGTATTCCAGAGATCTCCGAGGTCAAATGTGAGACCATCTGTAGACCAGCTTCACTGAAAGTGACTTGGGCAAAAGCAGACTGATCTTAAAGTCCCACTTCAAATATCTTTCGGACTATTTTCAAAGCATTCCCAGTGGTCTTTTAATTATGATTAAAGCCATTTTTATTTTCTGCAGAGTGCCAGAAGTTCATTAGAAGTTAGCCTGTTGTTGTGGACAGGACCATTGATGCGGACATACCCGCCCTAGTTTTCCCTCCCTGTAGCAGACCAGAGCAGAGCAGGGAGCTTGTGGCCTGTTCAATGTATTTTCTACGTTTCAAATACGCTCTTTTTTAAAAGGCATTTTTTCTTCCGCTCCTGATTCACAGCAATTTAAAGGAAGAAATAGAAAGAAATGCGAATTTTTTTATGGGAGTGGGTCTTTAAACACACCACAAAATGGAGGTGCGGCCTGGTATAAACTCTGAACCTTAATATGACCAAAAAGATGTGCTGAGACAAAGCTAAAACCTCTAAAACACCAGTTGTTGATCAGGTTAATATCACTCTACAGAGACTTTTACCAACACACTAATATTTAAAAGGCATAATTTATTAGACCTGTTGTGTTTATTTTCTTTATATCTAGCTTTATTTTTTCCTTTAAACAACATATCAAATGACTGTTATTCTGTGTTTAGGTGTTATAAGAAACTGAATTTTTAAATTATGTTCTGCTTTTCATACCTTAAAAACTCAAAGCTGGTGTTCCTTCTTTCTTTATGACTTTAGTCAAACAAATAACGTGTCAAATATACACATACATGAACAAAAAATGGACAGAATAATCTATAAGAAGCAAAAAAATGCCTTTCAAACGGATGTACCTGAGCTCCAAACGATGGGTACGGCCCTCGATCAGCCTTTCCTGAAAGAGGAAACGAGAAAGAACAAAAATAAACAAACGGGACAGTGAAAGTTTTATGTCAATATTTAATCAGGGTCCTGTCAAGCCCCCTCCCCGTCTATCACATCTGCCATGTGAATGTATTTGATGCTGTGATCGTATTTATGACCATAAAGAGCGAAGAATAAAACAAATAGGCTCATTATGAATGCTATGGGGGCAATTGTGCCCAGCGTGTGCCCCCTCCCCGACAGTTAAACAGAGAAGAGCTATAGTCTACTGTTATCCCGAGGGACGGCCTTATTTGTGCATGGGTGCCCTTTACACCCCCACCCCTCCCGCACTAAACGCGCAAACTGAAACACACAAACAAACCCCTCCTCCACATCCTCCCTTATTACCCTACTCCCCTCACCCATAAAGGAAGCTTTGCCTAAACTGGTGCACCAGTGTCTAACTGGTGAAGGACTGGTCTGTCTGGAGAACAAGTCTTTGTTCTGATCCAGTCAGTGTCTGCTGGAATCAAAGTGTCAGTCGAAATGCGGCCTGAGTTTCTCAGCCGAACGTTAGACTAAATTAGCTGCGATCTTCGGTTTCTCAGAAAATATGATGTGAAAGTAGTGAAGTTTATGCTTCAGTAGTTTAGCTCAGTTTTAGGTTCTCTTACCCACAAGCCCTGTTCCAAACACAGGGGCAGAGGCCAGGCCCTCCCGCTCGCTGTAAAGGCCGTCTTCTCCATAACCCTTGGAAGAAGACAGTCATGGCATTAGCGGCCCAAACAGTCAATTCAAACTAATATTTCAAGTACAAATATTTTCTGTATTTTTAGCACATTACTGCTGTTAAAAAATGTATTTTTGTGTATACATGAAAATGAATACATATAAAACTTCAGGTTAAGAAAAAGATCTTAGGAATCCAGTTTGTGGAGCGTGGAACCCTCGTGCCACTGGATTACCTTTAATCCCAAGTGACTGGATTGAGGGTCCACCAATGTATTGCCTTAATGCTCCTAATGTTTAAATTCACAACAGCAGATGAAAATGACTAAAATTTCCAACTACTTTTTAGAACATTTGTGTTCATTTTTTGTTTCTATCCACTTTTGTCATAGCCATTTACTGCAAATTAAGGTGTATTTGAATATATCTGTAACAACACATCATATCAACTTGGCAGTAATTGTAGAGTCATAACATTTTTAAATGACAAGTTCAGAATAATCATTTAATTTTTTCTTGTCAACATTTATGGTTTTTTTTTTACTGTTGAATAATGACATTAAAATCGGGGTGTTTTAAACTTCCTTGAGATTATAAAACTATAAATATCTAGTGTGACATAAACAACATTAATGTTCAAGTGTGAACTTTTATTTTGATTTAATAATCCAACCAAAAACAAGTCTTTACTCTCTTACAAGATGTGCTCATAATAGGAAATATACAAAATGAAGATACACTAAAAATACTTGAGGTGAACATTTAGGCTTTCTGAGAGAAAATAAATTGACTCACAAATAATCTAACACATTAAGATAATCTATTAAAATCCAGGAAGCTGTATTTGGTTTTTGCAGTTAAACAAAGTTGGTGTTTTATTTCTTAATTATTAGGTTCATCATATAGTTCATCTTTATTTAAACAAAGCTTTTATATTTTGAGCATTTTTTGTATTTATTGGCTAATTGTTTTAAAGTATTAAAATAAACATTGAAATTGCATCAATTTAAACAGTCTTTTCACTTGTTAATGTAAGTGTGGTTTTCTGTTAGCTCGTTATACTATGAGCATTGATTTGTTGTGCTACAGAAGTCTTTTTTTTTTATCATACCAGTGAACTTTAATAAGTCCGACTATATGTTAGACAATATAAAGGGCTATAAAGTGAGTAATGACCATTGCATATTTGAGTTCAGAGTATTAGTTCAAAAATAACATACTCTTCCCTGGGTGAAGGATGGACTATTTTCTTCTCCTGGTCCCCATGGACTAGACCCACTCCTCTCATCTATGCCTGGAAGACAAAGAAGTGGGTTAAGCCTTTCTGCAAATAAATGAGAATAGCATTTTTATGTTTGAGATTTATAGCCTGGATTTGTAAGAAAGGCCCCAGTTGACAGAATGATGACTTGCTTTGATAAAGGTTTGTTCATGCTGCTTAAAGTAACCTCTTTCTGAAACGCGCTACTTTGCGGCTCACAGGCAAACAGCAGAGTGACGATGCTGTCACATAGTGTGAATATGAGCTGAAGAAAGTTTGAATAATTCACACTCAGTGTGAGGCTTCCAGAATCATCTTTATTCTCTCACTCCTTTATATTTTCCATGGCAACAGTCATTCATAGCCCATTTATTCTAACAGATTTTGCCTACACCTTCTCGTCAGCACAGGCTTAATCTAACATAATTGGCTTTTGTCAATCCAGGCCAAAGCAGCTTTCACAAAGGTGACTGTTTTTAAAATTAGCGATATTAAAAATCGCTGAAGCAGAAATTCCTGTTCATTTCCCCCCTCTCGGTCTCCTCTCATGCCCCAACACGGCATCTCCAGGGGAAAAATGAAGCTTAATTGCAGCCTCATTTGCATAATTGTGCATATTAATAAGGTTGAGCTCTATGAATATTCATACTTTTTTGTTTTGTTGTCTAATTAAAAAGCTGTGTGGAGAAAGGAAGGAGGTAAAGGCAGGCAGGAATTGTGACAGGCTGAGCAGTAGAACAGAATGATGGGTTTATACCAGAGAAAATCACTTGATTGCAATGACAAATATGAGTCACATGACACCAGCAGAATAAACCAAGGCAGGAGACATTATATTCTATCCTGTCTATTTACTATTAATACAAAAAATACACCAAAAAACACACACGTTTACTTCTGTTCTCATTCCTCTGTATTTTCCTCTGCAAAAGATTTCAAAAGAAGTGATTTGTGAATAGAAAGGAAAACAAGTGTAGAATGAAATGAACTCATTCCATACACCCGTTCTTAAAAACTATTAAAAAAAAACAACCAAATTATGTTATACAACACCCATTTGAACATAATCAGAATATTAAATCAGAATAATATCACATTTTTTTCAGAAGAAAAAAAATTTTTTAAATGAATTTGGGACACAATTTCATAAAAATATAGATATTAGAGCAACACTAAAAAAAACACAAAAATAAAGAAATGATTTAAAATTATAACAGTTATGTATTCATGACCTCTAAGGTAAATAAAAATAAAATAAGTCATGAAGAATACAATGAAGCAGAAAAAACAGCAATATTATAATGAAGATAATTATTTAAGTTACTTTCATGTACATTTCTGATTAAATATTATTCTTTTTTAGGGTTCCCAGAATCCTAGATTGGGCTTCATTTTAGTACTGAAGGTTGCACTAATATAAGACATTCAACCCATGGAGTTTAAAAGGTAGGAAGGACAGTCCTATATTGAAACTAAGAATGTTGTTCTGCTTATTGACATTGTGCATATTCAATAAAATGCTAATTTAATATCAGTTGCATTAATAATCTTTGGCCAAAGTGTTTTGATTATGTTTCAGACGTGGGTTTCTTTTGATAGATTAAAGGTAAAAGAAACTGCAGAGTTTTGTGGATCCTGTGCTCATAGTGAAAACACCCACACTCAAACACACACAGCTGTCAAAGACAGTTTGCTGCATCATTGTTGCCGTTTTTACTGTAGAAACCCAAATTTCTCAGAACCCTCAGTGAGCTCGTCACACATCAAATTTGACCAAGCTTCATCTAATTATAGTCACCTGCAAGCGATCCCATCCTGCAAACCATGAATAAATGAAAAAGCGTCTCTTTTGTTGGGATTACATATTTATTTCTATTGCTTTGTATTGAAAAATCCCCTTCATTAATAAACACAAATGAGCTTCTCCTAATTGCATAATCATAGGAAATAATAGAGTAACTTGAATCAATAACAAATAGTCACTCAATTGAATTTAGATTTTAATATTTAGAATTAAAACTAATGATACAAACATTTTAGGTAAACAAAATTAATTTTTGATGGTTAGATTTTTAAAAAAAAAGGTCCTCATTTTATCACTGCTACCTTGTGAGAAAACCGTCCAGTATTCAGCTGCTCTGCATGATCTGAACAAAGAAAATAAAGGATGAGCAACATCAGACAAATTCTCTGGAGAACTCCTTTCCACTTCTCCAATATGCAACACCCCTTTAAGCACCGTTGGGCTATAATTACACAGGAAGAGACAGTGGAAACAGACAGACAGCCTGAGTCACAGGCTTTATGAACAAAACCCAGTATACATGCTGACCACTTTTTACAGGAACGCTCCCTGAGGCTAGCCATAACCGAGCGTGCCGTTTGTCTAAACAACGTCTTCCTTCCCTTGTAAAGTGACTCACACAGACACAAAGCATGACATCAGATAAAATCTCGAGTGTGAACACTGTTAATGAAAACACTGAACAATATACAATAACACAAGTTTGGCTGTGTTGACCTGTGAGTCACTGGAGAGTTTTTAAACATAAAGAGACATGCTCAAATCTGCAAAACAAACAGCTTAGTTCAGCAAGGTCCCATTTTTAAATAATTCTGAACCTAAGCAATTATCAGACTTTGCACATTCAATTTATTTGTAACTTTAAAACCATCTTGTCACTATAATGTGGTCACATGTCTACCTGAGAGTGCAAATGTGCACATGCAAATTTGGTCTCATCGCCTTCTGCATTTCCTTCAAGGTTTGAAGATATATTTTAGGATTTTCAGTTTCTAGTTCCAAAAAAACGAATGCACAGTTTGAAAGAATCACTGAGTGGAAATGACTGACCACAGAGAAGGTTTAGAACAGCCACACATCAGAGAGACACTAAACTCACTTTATGAAACCGACACAAAACAGCTACACGGGAAAGAAAGTTTGGATTTGCTTATCTATAAAATAATTTTTATATAACTGCATGAAGAAAAAGAATATTGAAAATCGTATTTCTGGGTGTTTGCATTAAGGCTGTAATGGAATTCTCTTAAACCTATCCTAGGCACTTTAACATTGGGAGTTGGGTCATCTGGACCCCACAAGACAGTGCGCTGAACCTTTTTTCTTCAGTGATTTGTGATCTTCACTAGTGTCCATGGATGACATGAAATCCTCTCCACCTTTATCCACCTTTGTCATGGTAGGGAGAACACGTCAATGGCCCCATAGGATAGCACAAGGGTTAAAAACAATGATAAATCTGCCTTAACTTTTACTCTAGACTGCTTTGCTAGTGGTAGTAGTAATAGTGCACTATTAACGCAGTTATTTGGATATTATTGAGAAGCAATACAAATCGATTAACTTTATTTTGGACTCAATAACCCAAAAGAGTCATAATTTTAGGATATGAAAAAGCATACATAAATCATCCAGCTCTCGAAGAATAAAATCATCATAATAAAAATGTATTGAAAATACTAAAATCTTTTGCAGCTAAGCCTTTGTCAGTTGGCATTTATTATTTTCAAAACCTCTTTGTACGTAAGGAACATAAATTAAGTTTTAAAATATTTTTCTTAGACTTGCTGTAACCTTTACTGCCTGTTTATTCCTAATCCTATTTTTTGCACAGCAGAATGCAGCACTGTGCCCCAATAGCCTTCCAACCGCAGCCATCCGAGTCCGCTCAAACCACACTGATCGACTAGAATGAATCCTATTCACAGAAGAATATGCTTGGCTCTGTCTGAAGGCCAACCTCAGCTTATTGGGTTGCTATTGATGTGTTTAATCACAAATTTAAAATCATACACTTCTATTTCTAACAGAGTACAAAAAACAGCTAAAAAAAACATAAAAATAAATTGAAATATGAATGTAGGAAGTGTAACACGTTAAGTAAACAACCAAAAAAAACAGCATTTAACTGATGCAAATGAGTCTTTAAAGCAAAGCATAAAATGTATAACCTGCAAGTTTCAACATGTCATTTATGAAATACAGCTATTGCAGCTAGATTTGAACCTGGCGGTGAATATCACAAGAAGAGACTAGACTTGAAATTGTTCTTTAATGTGTCAACACCCTGGAGATCTCATAGACTCCTTTAATTATTTGTTCTCAGAGTTTGCCAACACTAATGAGCTAAAAATGGCGAACTTACAGAGTTTTTGAGTGGACCCCAATAGAGACTCAAACAATTGATCAGAGAAAAAGAAGAAAAAAAAATGATTTCACATTTTGGAAACTACTGGTAGTCTTTTAAAAAGCACTGCAGTACCCTGTATTACAGTTAAAACACTTCTGGGCCTTTTCTTTGTGGGTCATGTTTTTTGGCACAGGCACCACACCTCTGTTAGAATTATCTGTGTAACGTCAACCTTTTTAAACTGTTTAGGAGATATTTTTGCTTTATTTGTCATTTTACTGTGTTTTAGCACCACCAAAATAGGCTGGATTGAAAGAAGTAAGCAAAATCTAAATCAATAGCTCCAATTAGAAAGATTTATGTTAGATTTGGATAAGAAAATGTCCTAGTGAGCAAATGAAAGCCATGTTAAAACTGTTTTCTTTAGTATCCCATGAAAAATACGGGTAAAGACCAATTTTTATGAAAGCAAGCAGATGACTTTTTTACTAATAAGTCATGCTTTTAATTAGCTGTACCACCTGTGTTAGATGAATTGTGGGAAAAGGAGAGTCCCTTCGATTGACACAGGAGTGAATACATTTGTTTACAAAAATAATCTAGACATTTAGCTAACATTTCTATTAACTACATTCAAAAATATTAATAACTAAATTTCCCTTCGTGGATTAATAAAGTTGATCTTGAATCTTGAATCTTGAACACAGTAAAAACAACGTTTAAAGTGAGATTACTTTAATTTTTTTTTTATATTTGTAGTTTCTCTACTGCAAATTTAAGGAATCTAGTATTTAGAAGGTGTTCTTGTGTCACCATCTTACCTTCAGAAGTTGTTTTTTTATTTTTCCACTAGCTCTAAAGCTTTCTTTTCTACTGAGGAATTAATAAAATACCATGTAAATGGAGTAGGAGAGTAGAGTATGGAGTAGGTTTTCTAAAATGCAGCTGTACCTTCTAAAACTACAGTACATGCAGGTATAGATCATTTGTCCATGTGACAGCTGAACATGCTTTGCAATGTACTCAAGAGCTATTTTTGGCAGAGACACCAGTGACGTAAGGAGATGCAGGAAGAAGAATTTTGGTGGTTACTGCTTGTTCTGAAAGAGGTTTTTCATGTAAGAAGCCAACCAGTGAAATGTGTTTAAGAGGGAGTGTGTTACTAATACGAGTCTATCAATCAACCAAGCAATAATTCTTCTTGCTCAGATTGGTACACACTATTTCAGCCCCTCAGGTGATGGTGTATATTTCTGTATGATAGATCCAAACTTGAAAACAGCTGGTGATGTGTTTTTAGGGGTATCTCCATGGAGTGGTAGTAGGGATAGGAAGACATCCAAAAAACATTTAATAACAACATATAATATACAACATATAAAAAACATATAATAAAAGCTTTTGAAAGCAAAGACAGCTGTTTATAATGTATGGACAGAGCTTTTCAAAGGTTTACAAGTATTGGTTTATTCTTTTAGGGGGGGAATCAGACTGAAAAAACTCCTTTGTTCCGGATCGAGTCCGCTTAATTTGTTCCAGATCGAGTCCCGAACCTTGCGTTTGGTCTGTATTCATACTGGCATCAAGCCATCCATTCTGTTATGGACCAAAGCTTGTCAACAAAACCATGTGACTAAAGATTGTCAGTCATTGGCCAGGAACTACAAGGGCGGGTCTAAACAACAAGAGAAGGAAGGGCGTGCTGTGCTTTACAATTCTTATTGGGGCAGTTAATTTATTAAAACGTTATATTTCGATTACCAGTTTTGAAAGTCGGGAACATCTAGGTTACATCAAGGGTTCAAGCTGGGAACGCTTTTACTCTTACTTAAAATATAAATAGGATAAAAAAGGGCCATGGTGACATAAGTAGTAGGTTTTTTTATGGCTGTGGGTATGTTCGTGGTGAGTTGTTAGATGGTTGGTGGGGAGACTTGCACCGTTTTGTAGACACACACCTTATTACTACAAAAGAAACACGCAAGTGGTTCTCATGAATAGATCAAATAAAGCCCCTAAGACCCCACCCAGAAACTGAATGCCTTTCATCTTTGAATATCGCGGTCCTTCCTATTGACTGCTGAAAGATTTACTGCACACAGCACAACGGGGAGAAGGGGGAAGTTTGTCTAGAACAGATGAGCCATAATACAGAAAATAACTTTAGTCTATCAAAGCTTAAGGATTGGAAAAAAAGAAATAGGTTGTGAATTGTCATATGCTCAACATTTTGGAGGATTTTTGTTTCACAACTCGTCTATAGGCGTAAAAATTAACTCTGAAGGTTGGTTTCAAAAATTATTTAACCAAATGCAAAAGAGCTTTAAGAAAAAATGAGTATGGAGTAAAAATAAACACTGTGCAAAAATACAGGACAAGGGAATACAGTTTTTCACAGAGTAAGCAGAGGAGATTAATTGGACTGTTTACACCAGCCTCCCTTCTCTATTTGTTCTTACATGATTTACTGGTAACAACTGAGAAAGTGAGGGAAAGAACACCAGTGAGAGGAACAGCTGCAGCGTAAGAGTTTGAGAAGCGCAGAAAAATGAATTCAATATTTTAAAATGTTTGAAATATTTTCCTGACTTTTCTTTAGATTTAGAATCAACTCCTAAAAAAAGCATTTCACTGGAAAATGTCCTTTCAGAAGAAGCTTTAGCTCACCAGAGGGAGATATTCAGCTGAATGTTTCATAAATTGAATTCTTCTTACCAGAACCTCCAAACTGACCCAGAGTAGTTGGCCCACTTCTACCATTGGGAACTGGAAGCTCAAACATCTGAAAAGAGAAAAAGAAGAACCTGTTGAGACACTGAAATACATATTCATTTTTAAAGTATCCTTATTTTTAAAGGTCCATTTCAAAAAACGATTTCTCTTTAAACAGAAACTACAAGAACTTTATGCACTTTGGGTAAGTTTTAGGGCCTAATCAAATTCAACTGACGCAGCTGAAACAACAACAAATTCTTTTTAAGAACGGCCAATTAAATTATTCCAAGTCCTTCAAACTCTACACTGATGAATGAAATTCACACATACTCTGACCTCCTCTGTGGCAGCTGGGATCAATAAGTCTTTAAGATCAAAACCATCAAAGTCAGACCGTCTTACCGCTGTAAAATCCAGCAAATCGCTGAGCTCCTTGTCTGTTTCCACTGCAGCCATTGTCTGCTGCTGTTCACTCGGCCCTTTCAGTCTCAGCAACTGCCCACAAGCAGAGATAAGGACAACATGAGTTTATATCACTCATTTGTAAAATCATTATCTTGACAAGCAACTGACTGCTTGGTTGAGTGGGATGGATTTCTGATCATTTTGCTAATTTGAAATGTAATATTTGCCTACACATCTAAACTAATCACTATTTCCATTAGAATAAAAACTATACACATTTTCCTTTTTGACAAACCATAGTTTCCTGTTCACAAGAAAGCCACTTGTTCATTACCTCACACCTTGAACACACTGTGGTTGAGTATTCAGAAGGGGTATTCACATTTATAAAATAATAAAGGGTTTGCTTCAGCTTGAAGCAGAAAGGCGGAGAGGTGTCTGATTCACATAGAATTAATTAAGGTTACTTCAAAAGAATCCTTCAACTTTAACAGCAAGTTAAAAGGAAACAAAGCATAACATAATTTGGTGATAATTTGCAGAAATCAAAGGTTTAACTTAAGATGAAGGTGAAGAGAAAGTAAAGGGAAAGACAAAAACAATAGAGGCTGCTTTTAACTCTGCTGAAAACTATAAATTGTGTAAAATGAATACTGTGAGTTAGATCAAAACTATTTTAACACCCAGAAAAAAACAGACAGCAGACCCAGATATAAAAAATTCTATGTTTACCACTTACATTACCAGTGCTTTAAGGGGCCTATATCATGAAAAATCTACTTACTTGAGATTTTAAGCATGTTAAAATGTTAATTCCTCACTATAAAACAAACTCAAAATGAACTGGGAAAATAACTCATTTCACAAAAAATCCTGTCTTTAGTATGCCAAAGGTAATATATTTTTGTATATTAGGGGAGCACGATATGAGGAAAACTCGCGATATGCAATATTAGTGATCAGTATTGCACTGACGATATAACTTGTGGTACATGAACAAATAGCAAAACAACCCAAAACATAATTTCCATTTATTGCAACAGTTTAATTTAAATAAGTCAACATAACTAAAATTATCCTTCAAATGACCCTAGTCTACATAGGAGATGAACAGTTAGCATAAAAGAGCTCCCTCCGGTTGGTCAACAACAACATTTTTCAGTGGTTTGGGTCAGAAAATTATAAATATTAATAAGTAGAACGTATATGCTTGAAACAAAAGAAAGCTAAATCAGAGATTTGCAGTGGAACTTCACAACATCCACTTTGTATTAAAGCTTGGTTGATGTTTTTCACAACTTTGCACTGCTACAGGAAATAAACACATCTATGGTTTTACTTGTAGAGCAATTTCAGGTGCAAATTGTTTTTGTCAAGTCGGTGGACTCCACATAAACCCATCAGGCAGACAGATGGCAGGTTCACAAGCAGCACTTCTTTTACTTAAGGTGAAATACAAAAAGTGAAATACATATAATTGATTGCAAGCTCCTATTTTGTTTGTCTAATGAGAAGTAACAAATGTACGTGCAATGCCTTTAATATAGCCGCTCCTCAGAAAGGACAGTCCATGTTCTCATAGAGCAGGAATTTAGTGTTCTTAATCCCTATGGATATAGAGATCTGTTGGGCTCACCAACGTTTACACTGATGTTTTTGGACTTGAACAAAATTCACATCAAAGAGACTCCTTCAAAATTACAGATGGAGAATATTGAACTTGATCCAAGTCAGTGTTTTGGTGATCTTCAACTTTACTGTACGTTTACTTTAATGTATAAACTACCTCTTAAATGAAGCCCAAGATTCTTACCTGTGGTCAAAAAACTGGACAGACGTTTAAAAAGTGACCACATCTAACATGTGTGACCATGGTTTAACCACAGACCACACTGCCTCCATTGTTAGTCAGCTCTTGAGCTTCTGCTGCGTCCTCAACCTCAAACACCAAGTAACTATAAAAAGGAGTTTGAAAACATAAACTGGCACAACACTCTCAAATTAGGACTCAAAACTTAAAGGCAAAAACCATCCAACTATAAATCCAAAGTGGGGTGAAAAACCAGCTATGTCGGTGGATTAAAGAAACAAAAACACTTCAGTACATACAACCTGGGAAAAAGCAGGTTTGATTTTAAAAGGAGACTTAAAAGTTTATGAACATTAGAAACGATTCATCATGCCTTTTTAAAGTCCCAGACACCGACATTATTCATCCAAGTGATGTAACACAAATATGTATGGGGGGGGGGGGGGGGGGGGGGGGCATCTCATTATTCATTATTTTCAGACTTGTCTGTACAGGCTTCAAGGATATCAGGTATCTTTTTTAAAGCGTCTAAAGTCCCTGTCGGATGATCTTTTGATCTATTTTATCTATTTTCTTTTAACTATGATTATGCCTTTTTTAGCCAAAAAGAACAACCAAAAAAAACTGTGTTGTTTTCTAGGACATAGTTTCTGCAGAGCGGCAGGAGTTTATTAAATTTGCCTCTGAGTTGAGGGCAAATTTCCACTATTGGCGTGGAGTAAGCCTGCCCCGATCCCATCATCCATCTGTTTATGTACTTTACCGCTAGCTTACAGTCCCTCACAACCCCAACCTAACATTGGCGTGCAAATAAATAAATAAATAAATAAACAGTAAGGAAACCAGCCATACAGTTTTGAGCAAGATGCCAGCACGGACAAAGAAAATGGAAACATACATGGATCCATTTGTCTGCAAGTGAATCAGAATGGGATGTAGCAGGGAGCTTAATAAGCTTTTTCCAACGGCATTTATTTGTTTATTACTGATTCACAATCATTTGAATAAGAAAATACTCAGAAATGCAATTCAATGAGAGCAATGCCACAAGAACATGTTAACAAAATTATTTTCATCGAAGTGGGATCTTTAATAATCAATCAATTACATCAAATCAACCTTTATTTATATAACAATATCAATCAATCAATTACATCATAAATGCATCCAAAAACGTAAAAAGGTTTGTTACATGTTCATATGAAATTATAATGATTTTCTTGCAATGCTATAAGGGGATAAAAGTGAGGGGAAGTGTTGTTTCATCTCATCACCAAAAAACAGAATAAATTTAACAAAAGATCAGCGTTAAGTCTACAAATACACAAAACTTGGACACTTGAATGACAAGTGGCAATCGCAGCACTTCTTTTTACCTCAAAATACAAGCAAATTAATCCCAATTGAGACATTTTGAACGGTCTTCATAGTGTAAACACAAAGTGGGCTCCCTAAGCAGTGACACAGCCAGCAGCGCAAATTGATTAACTTCGTATTAAGAGTAGGTGACAGGATGTATGGAGAATTATTGTGCATAGAAATGATGGTTATGGATGTCTATGGTCTTTAAAGACAAAGCGCTGAGTGAGTGACAGCACACAATCTAGCAATTTCTGTATCTCAGTGGGCTGAGGTCAAAATGGGGGATAAGAGCTTAGCCCCTCCTAACAAATGGAAGTTGTATAGGCTTGTCCCCGACACCCCCACCCCCCTGCTACACATTTAGCCTTCGCATTTTGAGAAAAGTCAAACAACCGCCTGAATTATTTATTAAAAACAAGAAAGTACGACCTCATATATCAGGCAAAAAGGCTAACTGGCTCCCAACGGGCTCGCGCTTCAGCCGTTTAAAAACGCTACGGGACGTTTAAAAGGACCCTAAAAAAAACCTGTTGCCTCAGATTGAACAGCAGAATTAGACACATTCCCAAACGTTCAAAGTTGATAGCAACACGTAAATAAATTGATAAATATAAATAATATGAGATTAACTATTTTGGCGTTAAGCTACGTATATGCTATACTTAAGTTTTTCTCCAAGCCAAAACACAAATTGTTTAACAAAATAGCATGTAGCTTTGACTTTTTAATCATATGCTACCATAATAAAAAATAATAATAAATAAACTAACTATATAAATTGCTTTGAATCGGTTTTGTGTTTAGACTAGCTTAACCTAACTTAAAACTGTTGAAAAAGTAACATTAAGCTAACATAAAATAAAGCATCCTTTTAAAAGCCAGCAATACCTCATTAAAAGCAGACTATTCGGGTATTTTGCCAGTTTCTGTAATGTCTTATCGAACTACGGTGAAATGAATATTTCTCATCACAGGCAAGCTATTCTTTAACACAACAGAAAGCTCTCTTGGCCCGAAGGGACAAAAAATCCGAGACCCCACTTCTGGAGGCTGCACTAACATTGCGATAATCGTTATTACGCATGCACAATTATAAAAAGCAACTTCTGCTTGGGAGTGTTTATAGTTCATTTGTCAGCATTTACCTGGAATTAGTGATGTGGCATCCAGCAGAGAGAAATGAACGGCGATACAAGGAGGAAGAAACAAAGTTAGGAATAGGATCCGTCTCCCGTGGTCCGGACGGAGGGGTTGATGAAGAGAAGCAAAAGACAACCACTACTTTGTCGCGTCGCCCGATTATTTATTTAATTTACTCCGTTACTTGCGATCTCTTTTGGCCGTCGCGGAGCTAAAAACACCTTTCCCGCGAGAATAACAACTGTTCTACAACTCTATCCTCTTTCGGTTAAATAAAGTGTTACCATTTCATTTTCCAAGTAGACATTTCAACAGCCTCCACATTGTCGGTTCCAATTGAATATCAATCCGCAGCACTACCTTCGGAGGACATGGACTCTTAAAACATCAGCAATATACACTTTAAAGCTAAAAGCAAATAAAAAGCGTTGAGTCGACAGCCTTCCTTTTTCAAGTCAATTTCAACCAAAAGAACAAAATGTTCATGTCTTGTAGTAATATACAGCAACAAAAGTGATCTTACGGGGAATTAACTTGGATCTACGTTCGATCGCGGATGAAGACAGTGGAAAGCTCAAACAGTGTAGCCAAGTAAAAGATGGAACGATAATATAGGAAGGAGGACCAATCGGATATCGTGAAACGTTGATTGACACTTTAGGTAACCAATGAAATTTCAGCATCGTTTCCTGAGGCTGTTCCTGTTTGTCTGTTTTTTTTCTTTCATTTCATTTTGGTTTCAAAGTGTTTTAACGCAATGTTAAATATCAAACAAAGAAGTCTTTATTTATTTATGCTAATCTTTGTAAAAACAGTCTAGCCTAATTTGTCCAACGTATGCCATAAAATTGTGAATAATAGATAACCTTTCCAATACATGTTTTTAAAACCAGTCTCAATATTTACATTTTGTACAGAAACTTTACAGTGCACGTATGATCTAAAAAGAATACTCAATACACTTATAAGGAATAACATTTTATAAAAAAAACGATTTACCAAATTAGTGGTTTATTATGTAAAATGATATTTTAAATCAATTCCTGCTTACCTGTTGAGTATTCATAATACAAATGGTCATACCTGAAAATTGGCATTAATTTCTGTTGAATGTCCAGCTGTTTTCACTCAGTAATCAGCAAGCAATCAAAACCATAATGAACCTTTTGTTTGGTAACATCAATATTTTAACTTTACTTTGGGAGAAAAAAACAGAAATACCACAGATGGAGCTTTTTAACTCATTAAAAAATATGTCTGGTTCTCATGACATTTGCATTTTGCCAATATTCTGTTTCAGTAAATGCCAGCAGTGTTTATTTTTTCCTTTAGATGTTTCAGAGAAAACCTCAACTGGTTTGGGTAAAAAAGAAAAAAAAATATATAAATAAAACCCCCTTAGTAACATCTGTGCCGTCTAACCTGGCTTTTACGAGGAAATTCAACCATTGGCTTTTTGGTTAACAACAAGCTGAACCTCACATGCACATATGCTCCTCAAGAAGGCACCTGCATTTGATTATCAAGGTAAATTACAGCTAGTCTCAGTTGGAAAATTAAATTGCAGTTTTTGATATTAAGGATCTTTCTTTCCTGTCTTGTGAAATAGCTTAAAATTTGCTCACTAAGCCACAGGAACTGGGCACACATTTAAAGATGCTTTATGGGAAAAAAAAAAGCTGCATTTGAATAAAAAAAGACTGTTAAGATGCACCCTATTTTGCCTCAGAAGTTTTGCAACAAGGTGAGGAGCGCTCGGCATGAGCACATTAACCTCATTATGACAAAAATACTTTCATGTCACAGATTCAGAGTATGAAGCTCCACGAGTACACCTGGGGATAGGTGGCGCCTACATTTGCTTGGAAGCGATCACATCAGTGCTCCACGCAAAACATCAAACATTGTTTGGTTCGTTGCTTTCTTAAAGTAGGACAAATGAGGCCGGGGTGAAGCGACACCGAGATTGTTTGACAGGGTGCAGAGCAAAAAAAGATGCTATATATAGGGTGGAACTCCATTTTCCTTAAACCAACGTGTGTACCCTCTCCTCCACCCACTCTTTCCTGGGTTCTCTGTAAGAGACAAGCTCCAAGCTGTTCGACTTTTGTAAATGGGTTACCCCCATGCAGCCACCCACGCATTAGGTACAGTGTCAAAACCTGGGGCATCCTGTTATGACTTCTGGTTTCCTGTTTCCTGTAAAAAATACAGCCCCCCCTCCTCCCACTTTGTCTGTTATATACGCAAACACTCTTATGTACTGCACACTGTGTCATACAGCAAATGAACAGATTCTAGTCCCTTATGAAAAGTCTGAATGTTTGCATCAATTTTATTTTTCAAACAATAAATATTGCAATTTTGTTTAATTGGAAATAACTGTAATGTTTCTCCTTTAGAGTGGCAAACAACACCAACATTATATTTTTGTACGTTTAAAATAGTAGCAGCTGTTTTCTTCTGTTCCTCTCATTTAATTAGTTTTTGTTTCATGCATGTGTAACGTCAGGAAAAAAGATGAACAAGTGACAAGGGAGCATTCAAAGTGCAATAACCAAGTTTTTATACGTGAGCTGTGTTCTTATTTGCATAAAGAAAAAAACTATTACAACGATAGGCTGCCTCTGCATATTCCTGTAACCTGAGCCTCTCCACTGGTATAGGTAAAAAAAAAAATCCCTTCAATATCTGCGATAGCTGAAAATACTTAGGGACAACAGCTCATCCTCAAATGTTAAGGCTATAGCCGACAAAAAAGGTAAACAAAAGATTCTGTAGATGAATTTCTACTGAGGATTGTTTTGAGCTGGAAATGTGAACAAATATTGATTTGGTGTTTTCTGTGACAATCCAGTTTTTTTTCACGTTTTTGTGCATGAAATCATAAAACATAGAGCTATCCTGTCTTTTTTTCCCCAGTATTTTCACCAACCCCCCTTTTTTTGCAGAATGGAATTCATTAGCAATCAAGAAGCAACTGACAAACGCCCAATCTTAATTGCCCTCTCATTTGCATATTTGCATATTAATGTCCTGCAGACACTGCTTTTTTTTTGCAGCAGTTTCTCCCCCTCCTGTTAGCATTGCTTAACCACGCTACATATTTAAAAAAAATGTGTTGTTTGGATTTTAAGGTTTTTTTGCTTCTTCAAGTATGCAGCAGAAAAATGACAACTTCGATTCTAAGTGGACTTTATATTTTGAAAGTTGCATCTGAAGTTTCTTGAGCTGTGATACTTGAATACCAGACTTTGTGTGTTTGTATGTGTGTGGCTCTGTGTCTGTGTGTGCTTACACTATAAACCAATAGGATTTCTGAGTTTAAGAACACAGCCCACTGTTGTAGTAGTACTTATACAAGAGATACACAAAGATAAGTTACTCGTGTGCTGCCACCTACTGATGAGAAAAAGGTAAGAAGCAGATGCCATGATGCGGAAAAAACAACTACATTACACTCATGAAATATATGTCATATATTGACAAGGAGGGGCTTACTGAAGCTTAGCCTTCCTGAATTTTTTTTTATCCTAATCCTAGTGTAGTTTGAAAAAAGAAAATAAAAAGGAGAAAAAAAGTGCACCAGTGGTTGACAAATCCATTTCCTGTTTACAGTATTGAACACTAAAAAATAGCGATTGGTTTTTGCACTAGAAATTACTCACAAAGGCAAAACAGAACTTTTTCAAAGGATTTAGTAAACATTTATTAAAGCAGCAACAGTTGAATATGGTTTAACCTGATTTTGCCAACATAATTACAATAATAATGTTTAAACCAAAGTGAGCAGAACAAAAGGAAAATGTTGTTTTAAGTTGAATCTCTTTAATGAAATAAAGGACAGTAGGATTTTTAGTCTTCAGTAATAATGTTCTGGGAAAAGTGCAAACATTTTCTACAGAAACCTCTACAAATATGAAAATAAAAAGGTTTGTTCCTATAGACAGACAGCTGAATCTGTTCAGAGCTATGATTTCCTTTTTAAATATTTGTGTGCTTTTGAAAGTTTTAGATTAAAAATAAGCGGCATGTTTTGAGCTAAACACATTTCTATGAGTTTAAGTTTTTATGGGACAGTGGGGGAAATGTTTTCAAATGAACAATTTTTAAAAAAGAAACACACATGTATATATACAAAACTTTCTGTAGTGGTGAGAACCCCGGTTTTTTATATTTTTGTTTTTCCTGATGTGGCCCCGATCTGACATCATCAATCATGCTACAGTCACATAATTCAACAGTCTTTCCCAAACAGATTTTGATCAAGTTGTCTAAATATGTTCTGGTTAATTAGACATAAGCAGAAACATACAGGGAAACAAGTGTAACTTATATTATGCAGAACTAGTGATCTATTTGCCTTTTCAGACTCCATTCTAACATGTGGATCATTTAAGGGGTATTGGAATTAAATGTACATGTTGCTTCTTCTCTGAGTAGTTTGATGTGTAGATCATTATACATAACCTTAGTGTGTGTTGTAGTTCTACCTTCTTTGACTTGAAGCTTTGGAGAAAAATGTAATCCTACAAAATAATACAATTACAGACAAACAACACACTAGCTTTAAACATTTTACTGAATACCTCCTTTCTTAATAAACCACAATTGAATGAAAGCCAATGGATTTACTTGGTTTGCAGTATTTACTTAACCTTTACCCCATCTGTCTCCAGTTATTGTTTGTAGACAATTCATTTCTGACCTCAGGCTGTGTGTTATTTTCCTTCTCTGTGTTACTTTCCTGTCCGCACTCCAGTCATCAAGGCAAAAGCTGGAAAACAGGGAGAAAAAGTCCCCGGATATCTTTGCTGCAAAGTTGAGGTCATTGTTAATCTGATAAAAAAAGACCCCCCAATCAGTTTGAATGTATTTAGCTAGGAAAGAGCGGGCAGTCAACACCGGTAACACTCAGATCATTTTCTGCTCTAAACCTTTTCTTCTTTTTTTCCTGTTATTGTTGATCCAGCTTTTCATATTTTACAAGTTATATATAGTTGTGTGATACATTATTTAAAAAACGGAATCACTTGTGCGCAGTACATGTTTAATAAATCTGGAAAGGGGATGTACAACTTAAAACCAAAGATTTTGTGAATAAAAAAATCAGTTTTAAACAGCACATAGACGTGTGTTTGTAACAATCAGTGATCAAAAAGCAGCACAGCTGAGGGGACAATAACCATAAGAAGCGGACATAAAGACCACTTTTTTGTTTTTTTGAACAAAATTTTATGCATACTAAGTTATCTTGAAGTTGTAAATAATGTTTAACAACTTACTTTTATTGGTCATAATATTGAGATTTTCTCTTTGTCAAAATTCAGACGAAAAAATTGGAAGGATGTGTTTTAATTCAAGGAGTTTAGATAAGGTAGAATCTAAAGCAATCAATTAAAGAAACAAAATTACAAATTACTACCTTCAAAAAACTTTTTATAAACAACAGCTTCAAAAATACAATAAATGAAGTGTGTTGCTTAAATTCAAGTACGACTTAGAAACTTAGAAATAAGACTCAAAATTGCCAACAAATTACTTAATGTAAACAACAAACATACCTATGTGCTATATTGTAAAAATGTTTAAAAACATTAACTTTTTAATTTATAAAAAAATTATATAAAATCTAATGTATTTGTTAGTGTATCTACAGGTGCATTGCAAAATCCTTTTAGTACACACACTTACAAACACATATTCTTTCGTTTTTAAAGCAACAAAGGGCTATCATTTGTGAAAAATTAACAACTTTTTTATATTAAATTGCAGCTACATCAATAATGATGTTTTTCAACATTGAAATGATTGCTAGTTTCATGCTGATACACAGAAATCCTCAATCGTTGTCTTTATTTTCCATCTTTTGTTTGTGGTTTCCTCTCAGTAGGTGGCACCCCGGCTCACATCTTCCAGCTTCCAGGTTTGCTGCTGGTTCTGTTTGTGTCGGCTGCCTTTACAATCCACAAATCCTCACCTAATTAGAGGACATGAAGAAAGAACAGAGGCAAATATTCTTGTCACTAACTTATATTAATTATTAGGTGTTCAAAGGCCTAGATTATGTTAGCAGTGATTGGTGTTTGATGGGTTAGGTACCGATAATGAGTTCCAGAATTTTAGTGTTCCTTGTGTCTGAATATTGAAATAATTGATGCCAACAAAGCTCAGGAGGACTATATTTTCAGATGTGCCATTAGGTTATACTGTGAGGCATTTAAATGGCATTTAAAATGAATGTTGGACCAAAAATTGATGTTTGGAAGGGCAAGAGAAATTGCATACAGCTGCTTACACAATTACTTATGAGGCAAATCAAAGCCCCCTATGTGACTGAAGGGGCTTCAAAAGACCCAGAAGACAGGGGGGGACTGCTTAGATGAAAAAACTCCATAATGTTTGAAGAGAATAGTCTGTGATTTTCCCTACAAAAAAACATTCGGTATTCATTTTGAAGCATGTGAATGAGCTTCTCAATAGGTGGAAGGGTGGATAGCCAAAAAACAAAAAACAAAAAAACATTACAGTGTAAAAAACTATCACAGCTCTTTTGAAAACTCTGACTTTTTTCATGATTACCTACTGAAGTGTTTTGAAATACACACTGAAATCGGCATATTTAACTTAGTGGCTGTCGAGCATTTGGCACACACACACACACATTTTTTTTTCTTTTAACTTTTTTTCTTCACAATATGTAATTTTCTTGATCAATTTCCTCACCATCACATATACTTTTGCAGCCTTCTGTCGGTTTATTGATTGCATTAATGTAAACAAAAAAGATCTGCCATTTTCTGATTTTACAATGTCTATACTTATTTCTTTTTCCAAAAAGTATACGTTTCAATTAGAACAACTGGTCCATCAAAATGTTGAAGTATAACTATAAAATTAAATAAATTAAATTAAATAAATGTTGAAGTATAACTATATTTATTTTTGTGAATTGAAAAAAGAAAGTTACAAAGGTATGAAAATTAATAAAAATGTCACCAAACATTCTTCCAAACAACAAAAAGCAGGAAAAAAGAAAAATAGGACTCTTTTTTTGAAATGGACATTAAGATAGACATTTTGCCCATTTTGCCCACACGAACACACACAAACACACACACACACACACGCGGTACAGAACTGCCAGCTACAAATTTTAATGTGTTTCAAATGAAACAAATAAAGTTTATTTCTTTTTAAAGAATTTATGTTCAAATCCAGCAGCTGAGTGTTCTTACTCAGTGCTGACTAAATGCAGGATATTTTCCAGCCTCATTTTCCTGTTCCCAATAAATTACAGAAGGGCTGGTGGCGTGTAAGAAAAAAAACCTCCTAAATATTGAACAATAAAATTGACCAAATTTGCTCGTGTGAAACCTACTTTGTTCCCTTTGAAGTGAATTTGATTTGTAAAGAAAATAACCTAAAAATTGCTCTTTTTTAAATTCATGCATTTTTAATTTCCCTCTAAAATATTAGACTGTGTTAATCAAAAATATTTTTTTTCCATTTTAAAATTGATAAAATACTAACATGCAAAATTTAAAGGTATATTTTAATAACTATTTTGGAGATTTATTCTGTTATAATTTAGCTGTATAAAATTGAAAAGGTTGTTGCCTTTTTATGTGCTCATATTTTTTGGATAATAACCAGAAAAATAAAAATGAAATACTTTTACTTTGATTCTTTACTGCTATCATCACTAGATTGCTCTTCATCTGTTAACAATCATTTTTTTTAATGTAGGATATTGGATGCTACAATGACAGTGAAAAGGATCTATATAAAAATCTACTGTAGTTTTCAGGCAAATTCACATGCTCAGAAGAAAAGAAAAAAAAAAATCCAATAATCATACTTCCATAAAAGCAATTTTACATATCTCTGAATCTATTATTTTATTTTTCCTTTGACTCATTTTTTTTCACATTTAAGTTTTATTTTCTTTATGTTTTAATTTAGAACAGGTTCTAAAAATCATGTTGTCACCCTTTAAAACAGGACATATTGGCCTGAGAAGTGCTCACCGTTAAAGATTCCAATCAGCTCTCCCATAAGAATAACGAGGTGGAGAAAAGGACTCCATGTATTATCAAGCACAAAGCACTGCAGTTAAGATTACAGACACCAGTAATTAGGCTCACTCTATGAAAAGAAATCTTTGTTTACGGCTTTAAAACTTCAAAAAACGTATTTAAAGTCAAGAGTCTGCACTCATTATGCATTCACTGAATAGAAATATATTTTGGCAGTTCTCATCCTAAAGAATGACAAATGATCCTTTAGTTAAAAACATTTCCAGTATATTAGGAAACTCCCATTCTTCACAGTAACAGTAACAGTATGTTATTCAGTTAAATTTCACTTAGAGGAAACGGTTAAACATTTTCGACATTAAAGTTTTTCAAAATTGGTTCTAAAGATTGGAATGAAGCAAGGTGAGAGGCACTGCATATAAAACAGATAGGGTCATGGAATGCTGTAAAATTCAAATTTATATATTCTTCAAAAATATTTGCACATTTAGATGGGATTAATGTGCAAATGCAAAAGCACTCTGTAACAGTAGGAATGTTCAAGGTGACGTCCACTGCGCTTAACCCAAAGGCTGGACCTCTGCAGATAGTTTCAAATGTGTGTAGATTTGAAAAAAAAGGTACACTACACACAATTTCAGTCGGGTCACATTTGAAATGAACATTTATTACTTTACCTATAAAAAAGGCGTTTTCTTTGCTAAAATCTCTACCAAAAATAACAAATCACAAAATGTGACAAAAGTCCCCGAGTAGAAAAGACTGAAAGATATCAGTTTCCATTGCCTATATGAATTACATCAAAGGAATATCTGTTAATTAGTCCAAATCTTTTTAAAGTATTAAAAAAAATATTAATTTGTAGAAAAATAGAAACAAAGAAAGCTTTAATAAAAGATTAAAAAAGTAGTAATGTGATGACTTCAGAACTTTCTCAGTAATCAAACATTCAGTTACATAAAAAGGTGTTTGGACTCACTTCACTGCTGGTCCATCAAAATCAGTGACCTCTATTCACCTAAGCACCATATCCTGTGGTCAGTGCTGTTGCTATGGCAACGCTTCTTTGGTCAGTGCACGGACACGCCCTCTGACCCTGTAGAGGGCTAACCTTTAACCCCTGGTCCTCATGCAGGGTCATGGGTCGACTCTTACTAGAGGCCAGTAAAAGCACTTCACTGATTGGCTATCATTGGCACTTCTCATTTCCTCATCTGGCATATTTAACAACTGGCACTGTGCACTTTTTTTTTTTTTTTGCAGCACTTGTTTGGAATTGTGTCTGTAAATCTGCACATTTGTTTCTCTGTCGTAAATGATGAAATCCACAACGCAGTGATGCAGAGGTGAAGATGAGGGAATTGGACTTCATGGGCAGTAAAACCGTTGAAAGATGAAGAAACCCAGCCTCGCTTTAGCAGCAGTTCAACTTCACCTCGTCTCTTTTCTCTTCTCCCTCCAGATGATCTATTCCTCCCAGGCCAATCACTTGTCAATATCTCTACATTAATTTGAGAGACTGTGTGGGGGCAGTGCTCCTTAGAAGGTGTGTGTGTGTGTGTGTGTGTGTGTAGGTGGGTGGGGGGGGGCATGGTGATACAAGGACATTAGAAGGAGAGAGGCAGTCAGAGAAGATGAAATGAGAGCAAAATGAGGAAATGGCAGCAGGACATCACGAGCCCTCTCCATTTTTCCAAATGAGCCGAGCAGTCAGCAGGATTTCTATACAAACGACTGCTTGAAAACTGGTCCCCGATGTGAAGAAGATCCATCATGTTGAGCTTTTAAACATCGTCAAGCATTAAAAGCAGAAGAAAAGGAGATTCTGGCCGAAAAGACGCAGATTTCTTTAAGTACAGATTGTATCACACCTCCATCAAATCCCATGTCCTCTGTCGCTGTTTGACCCCCCTGGTTGAGTGCCGTATAAGAACTTGTAATAAAAATTAATGGTATTTTCTATAAACTGCCCTTTGCCCACCCCCATTCCTTTGGATTTTATGGTATTTTGGACAACAACAAACCCTCTCACCTTTGACCCTTATCCTTTGCACTACCCATCTCACAGGGGAACGACAAATAGTGAAAAATTGTGAGCAATTTCTATACTGCAAAGGCACCAGTAGAACAAACATTTTATTTTTTTATGTTTTCATACTAATTTTTCAGGAAATTGTCCTTAGCTTCCAGTGTTTTCAGCTGCAAATTACTTTTATGAGACCATACATATTAGTTTTCCTGTTATGATTTAAAAAAGCCACACATTAACAACAGTAGTCCAACAGCAATATAAATTTCTTTAGTTCACATTTAAAGTTTTTCAATAGATCATTTTTTGATCTATTGTAAAAGCATTCCCAGAGGTATTTTCATTTAAATTTTGCCATTTTCAGCCAAAAAATAAAAACCTGTTGATTTTTAGGACATCGTCTCTGGAAAGAGGCAGTAGTTCATTCGAGGTTTGCCTCTGAGCTGTAAGTCTGCTCTCATTTTCCATCATCCATTTGTTTACACTATCCTCTGCTAGCTTACACTCACACCCTCAAGCTGACACTACCCTGCAGCAAATTCAGCAATATTGTACTTATCCAGCCGTACAGTTTGGAGCCAGATCCCAGTTCAGACGAGGCCAACAAAGACGTACATGGATCTATTTGACTGCAAGTGGATGCATCAGAATGGAGCGGGGCAGGAAGCTTGTGGCTTGCCGCTGTATTTTCCATGTCTCATGTGCAAGCCTTTTTCCAACAGCTTTTTTTCACTTACTCCTGATTTATTTGCTCCTGAATAAAAGAAAAACTAGGAAATTTAGGCTTCATTTTCTTTAAACATGTCCTCGATCATAAGAAAAGTGCCTCAAGAACATGTTAAGAACAGCAAAATCACAGTTTTTATTGCAGTGGTTTTCTCCTATTTTGTAAGATGTATTGCTGAACATTTTAAAAGGTTTGCAGGCGAGTATCGAGTGAGACCTGCTCCAGTGAATATTTAAGCCTACAGGACCTCTTTGAAGTAATGGTCTGCTAAGTAACTTCTCTGCATTGAGCTCAATAGTTCCTCCACACTACTTACAGAAATGATTTTTCTCACCCATGAAGCCATGGGAGAAAAACAGTCTGCATTGCACTTCATGCAAAAAATGAATTCTTTTGCACAGGTGTGTGTTTGGGTTTGTGCCCTGTGGTGTGAATGCAGTTCATGTGTATGTGGACAGACACATGCAGCAGAGAGGATTTCCACATTTTTCAACCCTTCTACAGTCTAATGGGTTATTTGTCATCTGCAGAGTAAAGGATTTTTAAAAGTCAAGCCAGAACCGACTCCCTCCCTATCTTTTCTCTCACCCCCCTCTCTTTCCCACTACCTCCTGACACTTGCAATGGGCAATCGATAGATTATTGATCAACTCTCTCTATCGCCAACCCACCAGACTAATCACCTTAACACCAGCCCAACTCTCTATCTCACTCTTTCTGTCCTCTCCCCGACTTCTTTCCTGTTGCTCCCTGTTTCCTTCTCTCGCTCTGTTGCTTTGTGTCACACTCATTTGCACAGCAAACTGTCTTTCACCCACATTTAAGGAGCACAAAACCAGTTTGATGAGTGTCTTCCTCTCAAAGGAAGACACACCAAACCTTTAAATGACCCTGATATCAAATGCATGTCTCATCCGCGCCCGTATCTTCTACTCCTGTGTGGCGCAGATACAAAACAATAAAATGCCATTGCCTCAAGTGTTTTTCATCTGTCTCTCATTTCTTTTAACTCCTCCTCTCCTTGCTTCCTACATCCATCTCTCTGTCTGTCTTTGTTCAGGGGGCGAATCGATGGTTTGTATGAAACCAGCATATTACTCAGCCTGTAATGTTTGAAGATACCTGCGGCTAACAGTGAAACTGCTTCACACTTTATTTTGGGCTTCATTCATTTAAAGGTAAAATGTTGAACTCTAGTGACTAAAATAAGCTGACGTTTTTGTGTTTTTATGTCTTGTCTGCCAAAGAAGAAATAAACTGAAGCTTAAAAACCTTTTTTCACCTTAAAGTCGAGCCACCTTTTTGTCAACCTTCTTTTAAAGAAATTTGTTCTCTCATTTTTTATTTATGCAGGTAAAATCATGATCACTTGAATCAAGAATACATTTGGTGGACTGTGGCAGCTTTTTCAACCCTTTTTGATCCACGGTAAATAAATAATAAGTAAATTCACGAGGCACACCACAAACCAAAAACGTACAGTAAAAGAAACTCAACAACGGTCATTCTTAAAGACCCACTCCAATAAAAATTGTGTTTTTAATTTTTAAAATGATCTTGTGGCATTTTCTGATGATGCAGGACATATATATTAAAAAAATGTTAACATTACAACTGCGTTTATGAGTATCTCTTCATTGAAGTTGTTGTAAATCAAGAGCAGACAAAAACTAGCCATTGGCACCGGCTCCATTACATTCTGATGCTTCCACTTTTAGACAACTAAATCCTTATTTATTTATTTTTTTTTAACTTGTCCTTTCCAACAGCTGAAAGCCTCTTGTATTGGGCATATTTTACTTCTACAGAATGGGGTTATCAATCTTCTGACACACCAGGTGTACATTTGAATAAACCCCTTTTGTAATTTATACTAAACTTTATTCATATTAATTATATTTGTAACAGTTTTTTGTTAGACCTGACAGAAAAGAAAAGGAGGGAAGAAGAGAGAGGGATGTTAGGTGTAGGGGGCATTATAGAAGGGGGGGGGTGGTAAAATCATAGTGCATCATAAAGCAACAATTTGCTGGAAGTTTATAATCACTGCGGTCAGGTTTAGATGTATAACAAAGGGGCGGGGCCTGTCCACACACACACTCAAATGTTATAAACATACATTTTGGCTCCAATAATATTCATATACAAACAGGTAAACATAAAAAAACTCATGTTCACACACGCATACTAATGCATTCAGACTAACATGTGAAACATTTCATTCACTCACGCAAACTATTTGTAGAAAGATGAGACAGCACCTGTGCTCGAGTGGGTCTTTATGTTCTTCTAAGGTGGATGATGGAATGCAAAAAGAAGGAGGGAGAGTGCCGAGTCTTTCCCTCACCAAGATCTCCACCGCAACCGCAGCAGCAGCCAGGACCCCCCCAACACCCACACGGTAGCAGATAGAGAACAACTGCCTGCCGGGTGATCACATCCGCCACTCAGGCCAGGGACAGCATGACTGCCACGGGGGCCTCCAATGCTAGAGAGCAGGGAGGCGTAGGTTAACAGAGAGTGCAAGCTCAAGCCCAACCAGAAGAGCAGCCCCCCCGCACCGCCAGGAGGCCCCGATGCTGGGCCCCGCCCCAGGAGAGCCCCCCCAGTCCCAGACTAGCAGCCCACCACCACCCAGGAGTTCTGAGCATCCCCTCACCCCGACCCCAGGCACAAGCCAGGGGCCCCCAAGGGAGACCCGTCCCCCTCCATGGCAGCCATCCACCCAGCCCACGGTTGGACTACGAGAGAGCAAGGCAGGGGCCGGCCACCCCTGTCTCTGAGATGGATGTCCAGGAGAAGTAGGGGTAAATAAATAACAAATAAATTCACGAGGCACACCACAAACCAAAAAAGTACAGTAAAAGAAACTCAACAACAGTCATTCTTAAAAACCCACTCCAATGAAAATCCTGTTTTTAGTTTTTTAACATGATCATGATTTTCTGATGATGGAGGACATGTATATTAAAAAGAATTTAACATTAAAACTGCATTTCTGAGTATTTCTTTATTGAAATAGTTGGAAATCAAGAACAGACAAAAACTGGCCATAGGCTCCAGCTGCACTGCAGTCTAATACTTCCACCTTTAGACAACTAGATCCTTATACATCTTCATTTTCCTCATCCAAGCTGGCACCTGGCTCTAATCTATACAGCTGGATAGCTACTATATTGCCATTTTTGTTGCACGGCTAAAGGTTGGGGTTGTGAGGGGCTGTAAACCAGCTATGCGAGTATAAACAAATGGATGATGGAAAGTAAGGGCGGGCTTACTCTGTGCCAACAGTTCCACCCAAAACTCAGAGGCAAATTTCCAATGAACTACTGTCAACAAAAACAATATCGTAGTAAACAATACAGGCGTTGGATTAAAAGATCAAAAAATATTTTACGGTCTTTCATATTTCTACTCTGTGTGAAACCCGGGCTTTGTAAGAGTGGCAATAATTTGGTCTAAAAATGTTTTTTTTTAGATCAAATAGGTCATATTAAATAATTTCCTACAGCACAGCTGAAGATCTTTTATGGGAAATTAGTCTAGTGCGACACACTGGTTGAAAAATGCTGAACAAAGGAGCACAAGATGAGTGCTTTACAGCAGCAAAAGAACGAGAGTTCCACACATCATCTAAACTCCACAAATTGGAAACTTCATATTGAAACGGTTCACCACATCTCCTTCATTTGTATGACAGGACATCTCTTTCTATTGCTTCATATTAGTGACAGAAGTAAAACCCAAACAGGCAAATGAAGCATATTATGGTTTAAACCATGCAAGGCTTTTGCTTTAGAGAAAGCTTTTTCATGTCAGGTATAAATGATTTAATGGAAAGAAAAATTATGAAAACATAAAAAAATAATGGATGATCAAATCAAACAGATGAAAAAGATGTTTCAATCATGACGGACTATACATTATAATGTATTTATAATTTATATTACATCACAACTTTAAAAGAGAATTTTATCACCACTTAATAAAAAAGATAAAGTTTCAAACAGTTTATTTCAACCAATTTTTGGAAGGACGATAGTCTGTTATACTTTAACCAAGTGTGGGCACAAACACTGATACACACCCCTCACAGGAGAATTGATTGACTATTCTGTCTCAATACATCTCTCCTTCTGTTACTTAGCAACCAGTCTCTGAGAGGATACGGATGCTGGAGAAGTTATACTCCTTCATGCTTTTTGTTGATAAAGAGATGTGAGTAACAAAAATGACACACTGCGATTTTAAGAAACACAACAAAACAAAAAAAAGCCTCTAAATGTGAAATTACCTAGTGGGATGCAAGAATAAAGCCATTGTGAGCTTATCCCATTTATTTCTTTTTCTGATAAATTCTAACTTTACTTCTGTTCTTTCCTTCTATATTGTAATGCTTATTTTAACATTTACGTGTTGTCTGTGTGTGCATATTATTTTAATTTTCGATAGGCTGCTGTCAAACACTTTGAGGCTTTGCATTGCACAAAAAGTGTAAATAAAGTTATTTTGATTTGATTTGATTGATTCCATTGTCAAGAAAATATACATTTGGCTTTTTTAGATGATTATTTTTGTCACATGGTAAATGATAATTATTAAATTCATCATCAAAGCAAGTGAGACAAGCTTTATGAAACACGCTCATTAGAAGCACACAAGCGTTTAATTCAAAACTTGGATGTGACATTTAAATCTATATGTTCCAGGCTGCAAGAAAAAAGGCTCAGGATTTGATCGTTTCTGCATCCATGCTCTGGAATCAAATTTTCAATGAGCTACATAATTCAGATTAAAGCACAACGTGACAGAGGACTCAGATGAAAATCTTTTGAGAAAAATTACTCTTTAGAATTTACACAAATGGGCTGATTTCCAAATTCCCCATAGAAAAAAAACATTTACAAAATATGAGTGTGTATTCTCTTTGTGTATGAGTGTGTGTATATGTATGAGTGTGTGTGTGTGTGTGTGTGTGTGTGAGTGTGTGTATCAAAATGCACTGACTCTAATTGAGAGTATTTAGATCATAGCTGAAAATTTCTCTAAAATATGATAATGTGTTTTATTTTCCAAATTTTCCAGACAAAACACAAAGCAATAATTTAAACCACATTTTATCTCCATAATAATCTCGTCTTCTAATGCTTTGTGTTTTCAATGTAGCCTCCTATAATGCATGCAGTGCAGTCCAGCGTCTTCTTTTAAACTCACACTTTGCAAGAAAAAAATGAAATAGAGCAATAAATAGATGAATTAATAAATACGTGGCTTCTCTGCAAAGATCTTTGCAAAAATCCTTCATAAAATGTCAGAAAATAAATGAATAAACATTGTTATATTAAATATAACATTTTAAATCAGATGAATTGGATGCAGGTCATCGACAAAAATGTTTAACAAACTTCCGGTCAATTAGACTAAATTAATGGGTCAAATTTACGAGATTTTGGATTTCACGCATGCGTGGGCACAAATCCCTTTAGGGTTATTAAAAAAACTGTTATTGAAAATCTCCTGCTATTGCGATAAGACAAACGTTGATACGCAGGTGTTTCAGAATAAAAGTCACATAAAAACAGCGGAAGAAATATTAGCTTCTTTGGTCTTCGATTTAAAAAGTCAAAATAATTCTTTTCGAGTTGCTTTATTTGCTTTTAAAGGTATTTCTAGTTTTTTTTTTTTTTTTTTTTTTTGCAGACTTCCGCTAAAATTGAGGCCTTTGTGTAACAAAACTATAAACGGTAAAAGAAACAAAGGTCTTCGGGATCTTTGAATCACAGAAAATAAAAAATAAAAATCACCTTAATATTATTTTTTTCGACATATTTGCTGTCGGACTTTTTGCGCGCTGGCCTGCAGGTTAAAGCCGTGGAAACGATCTCCACACAAATGCTTTAGGAAACAGCATTCAGTGCGGCTGAACCAATCCATGATCAATCTATCGAACGCCAAGATCAATAGCCCAACTTTGGGGTAAACAGCTCGGAGCATTATGATATCCGGATGTGCCATAAAACAAAACCTTTTTTTGTTAAATTTGTTGTTTTTACGCAGCGATCATTGTTATCATAATGTGAAGGAGAAGGAAAGAGTCCAGTTTTTTAGGATCTTTATCTGGTTTAGTTTGTCTGAAATGGGCCTGCAGTTCAGAAGAGGAGATGAAACGTGTGTTACTGTCCGTCTTCTTCTAATGTCTAAGAACGATTTATGTCTTAAAAATGAGTAATATAATGTTATAAAGCATAAAACCTTCATCCCTGATTTGAAATAATTATTTAAACAAATTAATAACGTAAATGATGCAGGATCATTAAAAGAAAAAATGTAAACGAGCTAACACATTTGCTTTCACGTGTATTTTTGACACTTTTTTGTGTCGGAAACGTTGGAGAAAAACATAAATTGACAATATTTGCATTACGTTCTGTGCACTACTGGAATGCAGATATAATAAATAAAGAAAAATCAGTCATTGTGTATCTTGAAACTATTATTTTCATGTATATTAACATCTATTACCATAACTATTTTGCTTTTGTTATACTTTTGAAACTTCTTAAGTTTTATAACTTAAGTTCCCACACACACACACACACATGGCAAAGACACTCAGACAAATGAACGACACAAAGATAAAACGGACCGTTTCTGCATATTGGCCGTGGGTGAATGAAGCGGGCGGCACCGGCATCAATCACGGCACCGAGCTGGGGGCCTGTCAGGTCCGGAGCTACCCAAGGGCCCATTTAAGGTGACAGTTGATAGGAAATCAGATATCAATTATTATCTGTTTGTACAATCTTTATTATAAGTATTCTTTTTATTAATCATCAACATTTTAAATATTTTGTTGTTGCTCTATCTAAATGAGAAAAGAAACCAAAAACGTACATTCTTCTTCAAGCACATTTCTTTAAATGTTTTTGTTTTATTCTCCAGATTTGCAGATTTGCGCACGCGCACCTGCCTGACACATCATGGTGTTCTGAATTTCGTGACCTTACAAACCACACCAGCAGGCTGCAGGGTAAGGAGCCTAACTTTTTGACCTCCTGCCCCCTCTCCCCCCTCTCCCAACCCTGCTAACCGGCCAGCGCCATGTCATTAATCTCTGTCAATCAATACTTCGATCAGGTTTATCACTAAGCGCATGAATGCAAAACCATACAGTCCGTGGGAAAAAAAAAGTTTATCTATAAAGAATTCTTGTGTCTAAATATAAGCAGAATTTGAGGTGTATTTAATAAAGATCTCAGGATGAATGCGCGTGTCGGTTTATCACACCTGCACATGCAGGGACGGTAAGGATTTCACACGCGTGTTTAAATCCTCCAGGTGCGTAAAAATGCATAAAATTACAGTCTAACTCCGAGATCAACAGATAAAAATGCTGTTTTTCTTTATTTTAAATTCCAATGAAGAAGACTGTTTAAACATCCCTTGTGCCCGCCCCACATTTTAAATACAGAGGCGCGCCCCCTTTTCTCTGACACGCGGATTAACCTGCTCTGAGTGGAAGCGCTGTTGGACCACAGATGAGAATAGCACTGGAGCGCTCCTGTACGCAGCGCCGCCACAGCAGAGCCATCGGTTCTGAACCATCGGAACAATAGAACTTCGGTTTCACGTCGCATTGATCGGAAATTTTGAATCAATGGATTGGCATTTAAACGGGTTGGTCGTTTTACTACTCCGGGGTGGTTAGGTTGAAAGCAAAAGCGCGCGTGTCTGAGTGAGAGAGCAGCAAGAGGAAGGACAGGGGGAGCGGGTGGGAGGGCTGGAGAACGGAACATATATTCTTTCGGGCATGGAGCTCACCATGGAGAACCTGCACAGCGTCTCTGCGCATTCCCAGGCGGGAGACCTGATGAGCTCTCCGCACGTTCGCCCGTCGCCATCTCCCAGCTCCACACCAAGAAATCTGGTCTCGCACGCTCCTAGTGCGCGGTCAGCGATGGTCTCAGGCATGGCCTCCCTTCTCGAGGGGTCCGGCGGAGATTACCGGACAGACCCTTCCGGGTTGTCCGGACATCTCCATCCTTCTATCAGCATGTGCGAGACCGGGATGAGCCTTAGTAACACTTACACCACCCTCACACCCCTGCAGCATCTACCTCCGATATCCACCGTGGCGGATAAGTTTCACCACCCTCACTCTCACCACCACGCTGCCGCGCACCAACGACTCTCCGCCGGGAACGTCAGTGGTAGCTTCACCCTGATGCGGGATGACCACCGCGGACTTACGTCAATGAGCAACTTGTACAGTCACTACCCCAAGGAGATGTCCGGGATGGGGCATGGCTCGCTGTCTCCGCTGTCCAGTGGACTTGCATCTCTGCAAAACTCCCAGCAGTCTCTGTCCGCCTACGGGCACAGCGCGCACCTCTCAGACGCTAAAATGATCTCTCCGGTGCCGGGGTTCGAGTCCCACGCGTCCATGTTGTCCAGAAGTGACCAAGAGCACCTAGCTAGGAGTTTAGGGGGGCACGGCCATGGCATGATCTCCAACCTCAACGGCATGCACCATCACCCGCACAGTCACCTCCACTCCCAGGCAAACGGTGCAGTGATGCTGGGAGACCGGGAAAGGCACGGCCACGGGGCAAGCCAGGGAGTATCAGGGTCAAACATCCAAGCGGAGGAAATAAACACCAAGGAGGTGGCTCAGAGGATAACGGCTGAGTTAAAACGTTACTCTATCCCACAGGCCATATTTGCCCAGCGGATCTTAAGCAGGTCACAGGGCACGCTCTCAGACCTGCTACGGAACCCCAAACCCTGGAGTAAGCTCAAGTCAGGTCGAGAGACGTTCAGGAGGATGTGGAAGTGGCTGCAGGAGCCCGAGTTCCAGCGGATGTCTGCTCTCCGACTGGCCGGTGAGACAATCATTTGAGTATAATCATTTCACACTCACATTGATCGGCCTCCGCTTTATCAGCCGCCGTCACATTCCAGCACCGAACACTGAAAACGCACAAGGCTTCAGAGTTTCAGCACCACGGACAGCTCCGTTTTCACACGAGCCTGTGGCCTCATCTTAGAAAAATACTTCCCTCCCCATGTGGATGTAAACTTTAAAAACTTAAACTTTTTAACACACCCCTTTATTAACAACTCCCCATTCAAACACCGACATTTCAACGGAATTTGATGGTCTACATTTGTGATCGACACGTCAAATCCCAGCTGATTCACCATAAACATCCAATAAGCGTCCTCCCAGGACGCCTGTTTTTGTGTCCAACGCGGCGGCGGCGAGGCCAACCAGTTGCAAAACCAGAAGCGGGGGTGACCCCAGGCTGCCCAATCGATACCCCAGTTCCCACTCTCCTTTTTAAATGTGGCACACCAATCGATAGTGGAGCTGAGAGACGTAATAACCACAGGGTCTCTCCGGTTTTTCATTTAGTGCCGAAGTAAAAGCTCTAAGTTTAGAACACACGCAGGTGGGATCGTTCAAGCTCCAAGACACAAATTGAGAATTCCACATTAGGAGTTTAAAGGAACGTTGTGGCTTTTAAAATGTATTTTAGCTCTAAAAAAAACCTAATGTCGCCCCCTGCAGAAGATATCCCCAATACCCTCAGGCAAACTCGAGCTGCGCTACGTGTTCTGATGAAATATTGATTGTAGCTGGGTGGGGAGGAGAAACATACTGGAGTATGAATAGGAAATTATGAATACTGTAGATTTTGGAAGTTGAACAGCGGCAGCCCTTAATATTGATAGAGACATAGATTCCCTTTAAAATCCACCAAACGTGTTGGAAATTTGTCTTAAAATGTTTAGTTTCGATAGATAGATAGATAGATAGATAGATAGATAGATAGATAGATAGATAGATAGATAGATAGATAGATAGATAGATAGATAGATAGATAGATAGATAGATAGATAGATAGATAGATAGATAGATAGATAGATAGATAGATAGATAGATAGATAGATAGATAGATAGATAGATAGATAGATAGAGGATTAGTGGGTGGGGGTTTGAGTGTCATTAATAGTGTTGCTCTGTCCTTTCAGTGTTTGCCTAGCTTAGCACACGGAGGATCAATAAGGCTGTTTCCCCTTCCCAACCCCCTTCTCTCCCACTCCCTGGTGTTCACTGGCTCTCTGCAGCTCATGACAATAATATTACAAATCTGTCTCTAGTTAACCTGGCAACAGGCAAGCAGACTCCGCAAGTTCAGCACCACACAAGACAAACACACTGACTACAGAGGATGAGAAAGATGAGTAAGAGCTGTGTCATTGAGTTAAAGGATGTTTTTTCCTTTCTCTCTCTGTTCAGCCTATCTTTTAATGTCCATCAAACTTTAGCCATGAAAGATTAATGCCAGCGCGTTCAAAAGAATACAAATGGGTTGCACTTGAATCTACAAAACTTCATTCAGCCTAGTTTACGCACAAAAGTGAGAAAAGCAAAGCTGAGATGTGGAAGAGAAGCTGCAGGAGTCAGGAGATGCCATTGATTGAAGGCGGGCTGGCAGGTTTCAGCTTTGTGTGAACAGTCAGATAGAGGCAGGGCAGTGAAAGGATCAATACCAACCTTAATAATTGATAAGTATAAGGGAGACTCAGGCGAGCCGAAGAGAAAGGAAGAAGGTGAGAGTGATGGAGAACTTGAAACAGCATCTTTTAGGTAAGCAAAGTCAAATCTGTGGTTAACAGTTGAAGACCACACTCTCGTCTTCCTTCCTAAACGCCACAGTAGAGGGTGTGTTAGTGGTTTTGAAAAATGCTGTTTACACCCCAGACAAACTCAAACGTCAATTGTGCAAACCTGATACCAGTGCTCTTGCAATAGACTTCTGTTGCTGAAGTATTTAGGAAGCCAGAAAAGAAGGATTCTTGAGGAGGTACAACAGAAAAGGCTGCACAGTTTCCAGTGAAATCAAAGCAGGAATGTGGATATCTACTTAAAAAAAAGAAAAAAAGAAAAGAGACTTCCACAGAAAACAAAGGACACTAGAGCATCCAGCTGCTTATTGACACCTAATGAGGGCTTTTTGCTCATGTCAGCAAATCCTCAACGCAATCCAAGGTTGTGATGTCATTTGATTTTAAAGGTTGGTATGCTTTATGGCATTTGTAATGCTTCTTTGGATGCCTGAAGCACAACACACACGGAGTGTGCATGTCTGTGTGAGTGCCTCCACATGCACATATGTGTGTGACTGGGTTATAGAGTGTGTCTGCACTATACATTGTTCAGTCTTATCTGACTCGCTCTGAATCGGTATTGATTTCCTCTCTTCTGCTCTCTTCGGCTCTCTCATATTCTCTCCCTCTTTCTATCCCTTCCCTCCCCCTTTCTTCTCCTCTGACTCTGTGCCAGCAACGCCAAGGCAGATCCAATGCCTAACATCTCTAATTCAGTTCAGCCCTGCTCATCTATCTCCCCATGGAACAGACATTTTACATATTTAGTCACCATTGACATTGCTGTGAAACATGTTTTGGCTTCAGGAAAGAAGAATCTCCTTTTTCTTTGACAATGTAAACAAAATGTTCATACATTCTTAAGCCCCACATCCATGTAAGTGATGAAATCACACATTTATGGAACAAACTCAACCAGTATTACCTTATCACCAAGTTGCTATTGCTTAAAAGGCGCAAAAGTCTGCTTTCCTGCTTATAAAGATGTAATTTTGAACATCAACAAAATTAACAAACAAAACTGAGAAGTTTCTGTTAAGTTTCTTCATACATTCAATTGAACGTCTTCCTGCTTGCAGCACAATCTCTCTCTGTCATGTCCGCTCACCTGGTGGTGCTGAAAGGACAGCTCCAGTTGGTCTCAAACGTCAAACCTTTTTTAGTTAAACGTGGAAAAATACCGGTACATGTATTAATGAACACGTGCATTTCTGCAGACAGTTGTTTAATTAGACAGATAAAATCTAAAGTTTTGTTCGATTTTTTCAAGGCATTAAAGTTTTTGTGAAATTCATCAGAGAAAAAGTTAAGTCGCATCAGGATTTATGATTTATCTGTCCCAGCTTAAAGAAACACCTGAGGTATAGGCGCGGCCCTTATGCGCAACATCAGTTTAAAATTTCAGACAAATAGCAATATTTTCCACTCAGTATAAAAAAAGGAAGCCAACAAAAGTTTTTGGTTAACTTAGGATGCAAAACAATTGTTTGGGACTTGAATAGGACAAAAAACCAACCTATTTTCATTTATTTCTTTTTTACATAAAATCTAAAACGCGTTTTTACGCAATTATGTTGGAGTTTTTTCGCTTGGATTTTGTTGTGCTGCACGGGTCATAAACAAACGCTTATAAATCACTCATTTATATGTATTTTTATTTATGCATTTAGGAGTTTAGTCAGAAAAAAACAAAGAGGCTCTTGAAACGCTCAAATGTATCAGAACGGTTTATGGCTATGCCGATCCCTCCTCTTAACAACTTAACATAACAGAAATAAGAGAGATCGTTCCAATACGCCGACAATACCCAGTTCGCGCATTTAAAGGATGAAGGACCCATTTGGCTTCAGCGCCACTGTTTGCTTGTTATTACAGGTGAGAGATAGGGCAATGAGCCTATAACATGATCAATACCATCAATAATATCTCCGAGGTGTGACAGAGAGTGATTGACACCAAACTGTTTCTCACCTGCAGTAGTCCGTCCAGGGCGGGAGAGGGCCCGCGTCACCGCACACAAAGCCCGATCTCATCCCTCCGTCCAGGCGTCGACTAGCAGCAGCACGGTGCGGTTAGTTCACCGTCTGCCCTTATGGCCCATCTGATCACGCACACACGCACATCCGCACCCACACACACACATACCTGGAAAAGTAGACGTTTAAATGTGAGGAAAAAACAGCCAACTGTCACAATTGACAACGTTAATTGACCCTTAATTAGAAAATTCATTAGTTGGATTTGTTGCATTGAGGACATTTATGACAACAGTGTCTTGTAAACAAACTTGCATACTGCATGCACCCGCTCTCCTGCTGCTGTGTAAATTTGCCTGAGACAACTGATAATCCCCCTATTTACCCTTTAAATAAAAATTTTAGAACTTTTTCAATTTTCTTTATAAATAGCTTACCAAAACTAAGACTTTAAATTTCATCAGCTGAAGAACAAAGCATTTCCTACAGCTAAACTAGCATCACAGAGTTATAACATACCAATCTGTCCTCTTCTGATCTGGCCGTAACATTTTCAAAAGCTGCACTTTCAAAGTTAAAAAGCATTAGGAATTTTTAAAACCTTAAAGCCCAAACAGAAACACACCAAAGAGATCAGGCGTGTTTCCATTTGAAAGTTCAAGTAAACTCCCTTTTTTCACTCAATTCCACAAGCACTTGGAAATGAAAAAATAATTTTCCTTTATAATGTAAATGACTTGATGCAAAAATTAATTTAGATTTTTTCTAACTCCTTGATGCCTTAATTTATTTTCAGATATTTAAAAAAATCCTTTATGTTTTTGCTTTCAATTAGAATGAAAGTCATTTTGGAGCCAACGTGGTTTGTTTCATCTTTGCATCAGATCAAGGAGTTAACATTTTTAAGAGGTGCATTCTTCATATGTTATTTCAAATGTTTCTGCTTACATTTTTTTTTACTTTCATGATGATGACTTTCATGATCTTTACCATGAGGGTGCATTATTACACTAAAGCAAACAGCAGCTACTCAAAGAAAGCCGCAAAGCTCTTAGAAGAACCCCAGGTCCTTAATGCTCAACTACCAGTAAGCTAGAATAGCACAAACTAAGTAGCACTTGCATAATGATGCTGTTGACACCAGGAAGTATAAAAGAGACATGCTAGAGAACCACTTGTCTTTTCTGAAACGCTTATTTGATGAGGTCCCATACGGCTTAAGATAACCTTTTTAACGGTTTGTTTTAACAGAGGGCCCTTGAATGAGCAGCTCCCTCTCTCTCCTCCCTGTGGTCCTCTATTGCTCAAGCAGGGTGTGCTCTAGGGCCCAAAGGAGTCTAGTTTGAAATAGACCTATTGATTATCTAAAATATGTAGTAAATGGGTCCAGGCCTTGCACTAACTCCCAGTTTCCTCTGCCTTATGATGGCGGCTGACTCCAGGCCCCTCTCTGGTCTGAAAGGAGAGAAGCAGTGCAGTGTTGGCATTGTAAAATGGCCGGTAGCACAAGCTGTTGGAAAACAGGCATTACATATTAAATTATCACTATATTAGCACCAGCATTCAGTCATTACATTAGGGAATATTGAGTTTGGTTTGAAACAGCACTTAGAGAGCCTGGAGGAGACTCTGGCGCAGTTGGGCCTGAACCGATTAAATAAACGTTCCATGAAATGGTTCTGAAGTGCAGATCAATCAATGTGGGGACTATCAATCTGAGGGCAAATTAAAACAATTGAGCAAAAACAACAAGGGGGAAACAGTGGAGAAAGGACGGTGTGATGGATCTGCAGGGCCCCTGCACATGCAGACGCAAACTTCGTCCTGCAGAGGAGAAATATCGCTGTTATTATGCTTCGGTTGCAGTAACAACACATGAACAATGGTCGCTCAGCTGCGCGCACACCCACAGGTCACCACACATTGGCGTGCACGCGGGCACGTTCATATTGATCTCCACCCCACAGTCAAATCTGTTTACTGCTGTTGTCTAAACCTGCTGTAAAGCCATCAATCATTTGCATATGCAACCTCCACTCTGCTGCCGGATTATTTCTCCTTTCTTTTCCACCATTCACTCCTCCTCTGTGCGCATTCATCCTTTGTTTTAATTCCGGCTATAGTCAGCAACAAACTCGGTTTATTCATTGATATATTTATTTGTATATTTATACATATTTATTGCAGATTTGTTCCGCACTGGATGACTGCCACGCTTTTCCTATCTCACCTCCTTTGTTCCTCCACAGATAAACAATTTCTTCCCATCTGTCTGTCACAAAGCGCGCTCACGAGTTATACTTCCCCGGCTCGAGCCGGTGCACGTGCGCACACGCCACCCACGCACACACTGGCACCCACGTACACGCGCGCCTCGCTGTGGCAGATCGATGGGGATCGATCGGGTGGGGAAGGGAGCCCTGATTACTGGACCACGTGTTCAGAAGAAAACCGCGGAAAATCGATCATTGCAGCTTTTTAGGGCAGCAGAACAGAACAGACTTCCCTCCAGTCTCCACAGCCAGAGTCAAGCCTGCCCTGACGGTGCATCCAGCCACTCTACCGCAGACCCCAACTTTGTCAGCATTTCACAGCACTCCCGTCCATTTTCAGCAAGAAACACAAAGAAAACACTTCATCGTGGGTCTATTTTTAAGGGGTTTATTATCTTCTTGGTGGCAACATTTGTTTCTTTGCATTGTTTACAAAAAAACGAGAAATCTGACAGTAAAATCCAACTTCAAAAAGGTCGTTTACAAGTCAGGAACAGTTTATTCCAAAAAGCATCTGTTTATGCTTCTCTTAAACTCTTTGGAAAATCAAAATAAACTTAGAACTTGTATGAAATCTATTATAATAATAGATCTGGTGCAAATGTTTGGCCTTCAGGATCTCCAGGCATCACGGCGTTTTAAATCAGGGGGTTTGAATCGTTCAAGCAAATAAGCCTTGCACAAAATGATTAAAAAAAAAATGCAAAACTTTATCTAAACAGCTAAACTTTAGTTTGAAAGATGACAAAAGCCGGCGTTGAATTGAGCTTAAATAAAATGACGACAAAAACAGTTAATTCAAAAACATGACTTGTTCTTCTGTTCCCTGTCCCTGCTCTTCCTGGTCTGTAACAGTCACAGGATTTAATTTTTATTTACGCAAAACATGCGCATTTCGTTTTTTGCATGATTGTTATCACACAAAGTTTATGAGTAAAGTACTACTAATATTTGATGCAATGTCTACTGGTTTTTGGCTGTGAAAATGATTTAAAAAAATGATGATAATTGATGGGATTGCTCCCGTTGTGTCTCCAGCATGTAAGCGTAAGGAAGAGGACCGGGGGCGAGAGCGCAGCCAGGTGCCAAAGAAGCAGCGACTGGTCTTCACCGACCTGCAGCGCCGCACCCTGGTGGCCATCTTCAGAGAGAACCGCCGCCCCTCCAAAGAGATGCAGCTCACCATCTCCCAGCAGCTGGGCCTGGAGCTCTCCACCGTCTCCAACTTCTTCATGAACTCGCGCCGCCGCTGTCCGGACCGCTGGGACACAGAGGAGCACGCAGTGCACGGCCTCGGACCCAGCGGCAACAGCAGCGCGTCGCCGATTCAACCCGGTATCTCCTCTGCCAACACGTTCTCCAAAGCCTGAAGGCAGCAGAGTTGTTGAACGGATGTGTGGACAGAGGAATTTAAAACAGACAAACAAGCAAACAAACAAGCAAGCAAACAAAACTAGGCTCCAACTGCTGTTACGCAGCTCACCTGCCTGGTTTACCTGCATGAACGTGCAGAATTATCAGAGCAAGGTTTTCCTTTAATCCGAATCTAAGTGGGCTCACTTGCACTTCGAAGTGACGTATAACCAAAGATGTAGATGCTTCAAACCCCCCCCCCCCACCCCAAAAAGACAAAAAAAGATCTGAAAACCAAAGAGAAACCACCATCGTGGCTCTGCGTCAAAACCTTGGAACGAGTTGCAGAGCGCGCGAGGGCGCGCGTTTGTTTGCATTCAGCAGACAGCAGGCGCGTATAGGTCAACCAGAAAAACTCTAGTTTGTGGTATTTATTTGCATAAAAGGGTCAACATTTTCGTGGATTTTAGCGGAGTCATCACACCTGGTGAACAAAGTTAAGAAATATACATGACTGTTCCCTCTGCTTTGGGGTCACTAAGGTCGCATTTTATTTTTCCGTCTGAGGCCTCTAGAAACCCCACCGAGGTCTCTTTTTGACCCGCAGAATGTGTCCTGCTGGCAATACGCAGGTCCACATCATCTGCAGCCACTCTGCCCATTCACACCACAGCAACAGCGCCACCTGCTGTCTGTTGAAACCACACGCAGAACTTCGCAAAACAGCAAAACTTCAACCCTGAATAACACAAAAAGAAAGAAAAATACTCTCACTGGAAAACTAAACATCAGTTTATATCTTTCCAGTTAATAGAGGCAATTTACAATCCTCATTAGTGAACTAGTGGGGTCAAAAGAGTTTAAACTAATGGCTATTTTGGTGTTCACTAGTTGACTAGTATGGATTTAACAGCTTAATGTTGGTTGTAAGACTCTAGAAGTAACAAAACATCTATCATTATACGTTATATAGAATGATTTTCAGAACATATTTGTATTTTGATCGCACACAAACATTTCTGAAGCTAAATCAGTTCTGTGCATGGTGTCGTAGAAGTACCACAAAAGAGTAAACAAAACCAAAAAAAAGACGAGTATGCAAGAATAAATCAAATTGAATAGAAAATGATCTAATTATTTATTGGTATGACTGCAGATAGATGGAAAAACAGGATATATTTATTGAACGTAGTTCATTGAGTGCTTTATAATTTTCTCATTTTACTTTTTTTTCTATTACCATTCTTTTAACAATTCCATTTTACGAACAATTTACTCTCTTTGTGGTGCTTCTATGATTCCATACAATCAGACAAAACCACGAGCCCTCCCCTTTGATAAAGATTTTAATGTTTGCTTTTTGACACTCATCGTTTGACTACTCAGAAGAAGACTGCATAGTCGCATGAGAGGTTCTTTTCAGGTTTCAAAAGGAGAACAATCAAAGAGGGATGACCCCCCAAGTTTAAGAGGTGTTGTCCCTCGAATGTAGGGAGCAGGGCACGAAAAAGGAGGGAGGGGGTCTGCTCTGTTAGTGGCCAAACACAGAGGTCAAACATCACAATACAGGATTCTGAGTGCCAAGGATGTTTGCCTCTTCATGATAATCAGAGAACAGACGCAGCCCCCTCCTCTTCCTCACGCCCCGCCGTGACTGCTCTGCCATCACAACCTTCAGATGGCGAGCACTATACAGGCACATTGCCTATTCCATACCTCAGAAAGACATCAATACGAAACACTGTAAATACACTTTCTCTCTGTCTTACTTATTCTCTATTTATGCTACTGCGCCTCCTCTGATGCATCTTTCTTTTTTCCCCTCCCTAACTAATGATGCGGGTAATAATGGTACCATAGACACATCTTTTTTTGTGGCTATAGTGCTATGTTGTGCTGAAACTATATGTAAAAAAAAGCACCTTCTTGATAAAATGTAAAAATCTTGTTTAGTAAATAAAGACAAATCAACATGTCATGGACTGAAGCTATGCACAGAGGAGGAAAGGATACCGTGAACAAACTGTGCATATTTGGGACAAACTGAGCATATTTGTGAATACCTGCTCGACTGGACGTGGAGGAACTCTTCCTGAACCACAAACCCTCTTGGAACTGGACTGTCACTGCATTCCTCAGCTGATGGTGTTTTGCAGATGTGGACCACCTCACTTTTTTTTTTTTTTTTTTGACATTTTATTTATCTTGTGGGTAAAGCCACTTATTGTGTAGCATCTTCAAGCGGTAGATAATCATACCAGTGAGGAGGTGCAGACAGAAGGAGGAAGGGTGCGGCAGGGCAAGCAGCTCAGTCAGAAGCTCACAATGAGGCTGGAGGAAAACATTTTCAAGTCACATTTCCCAGATTTTATGGCTCTTAGTCTTTATGTTGTTTACAGGAACGAAATGTCTTGCATTTAGGAATGCAGAAGACAGATGCTTCGAGGGTTTTAAGTACAGATGTTTGACAAAAAATCAATTTCCGGACTTGGAAACAGCTAACATACCAAAGATGCTTCAATCCAGCTGTTTGCACCTGTCCAAGGATGTGCACACACTTACACAAACAAACACACAACTTATGCAGAGGGACACATGTGCACAGATGCATGTTTAGAGCAGTCATGCTGCATGACAGATGCAGGAGCGTATCCGTCATGTAGCAAGAGTTGAGTGCCTTTTTCCTTCAACCAGGGGTTGGACTGCTCCATATACACATGCACACACACACACGCACACACACAGATATATTTTTGCGTAGTTTAAAGTCTGTGTGTAGGTTTGTGTGTGTGTTTATTTGTTTACAAAGTCTAAATTGAATTGACCCATTGGTGAGAGAATCAGCGGAGAAACTCCACACGATGCCTGCTGGTTTCCCGATCCATCCAAAACTCTGCTGTTCCCTCCATCCAGAGTAGCACTACAACACGGCAGGCATCTGTAGACAATTCATCGTGATATACCTCAAACCTTTATTGTATGTAGTGACACAACAATGGCATTGTTTAGCAATGAGAGTGAGCCGCAGCAAAATGATTGTCCTTTTTTCCACTTTCATATTGCTCTTTTTTCCCTTACAGAAGAGTGTGACCTGCTTTTACTGATGTTGGAAGATCTGCATGGCGTTCTTTAAAGAACGACAGGAACAAAAAGTGTTAAAAGGATTCCTTAGGTGGTTGCAAATAACATAAGATAAAGCAGGAAAAGAGAAATCAAACGAATTGTACAAATAAATCAAGCAGAAATAACCCAACAAGAACGCAAATTTTGTTCTGCATAACTGTTCCTTTGTGTATTTTTGTGTTTAAAATGGTTTTTGTGTGTTAAAATGTTTCCCACATTAAAAATGAGAACCAACCAAAGCTCCCGTCATTAGGGGGTGGGATGATCAATTCCTTATTGCATGGAATCTCTAAAAATGTACATAAACAGCAGCAAGTACTGCATCTGAAGTGCAAAACAACTGCATTTGGTAATCTTTACACTCTTTGTTAGCTCTGTGTCTTTTATGTGCTGTTGATGTATTTGTATAAAATGTATATTTATGTGTTTCAGGTTCATAACTGTGTCTTTTCTTCGCTTTGTGAGTAACCGATGCAGCATTTCTGTCCCTCTGTGTCTTTGTTTCATCTCCCAGATAAGAATTTTTGTTTTGTTCCTGTGGTTCATCCTTGTTTCATTTTCTTTTTCTCAGCTTGAGGAACTCAAGCGAACAGGCAGCACGTCCCAGTGCATCAAAATGGCGTCTTATGCCTTATTTTTTTGTTTTTTTTCCTACATTAGGCCTTTCGAAGTCCCGGGTATCAATGTCCCCCTCCCTCTTCCGTTTCCAATCAGTCAATCAGAACCAAGTGTCTTTGTGATGTAGAGACAATCAATTTCACATAGAGCAGAGGAAGAAGACGATGGGAGCAAGAAAGGAAGTGATGGAGGACGAGCGGGGGAGATGGGAGAGGTGGAGGGATCTCATTGTATTCATGTGTGCGAGCCTGTGTGTGTGTGTGTGTGTGTGTGTAGTCACCTTTAACCTCTGCAGAGTGACCTTTACGGTGGGGGCTGACGCATATGGGACCCTTCTTTGGCCACAAGGAGGGTGATGGTGGAGATCTGAATTGTTAAGTGGACACCTAATCGAAGATGTTGATCAAATGTCTGCACACATATTCATGGAGCGTGTGCGCACACACACACACACACACACGCACACACACGTGAGCAGCTGTGATGAAGAAAGCAGGAAGCCTCTCTCATATTTCCTTCAGCCTGTGGAGAAAGAATCACATAGAAGAACAGTAAAAGCAGTGTGAGCAACTTGTGCTTTGACAAAAACAAATAAAGAAGACGTGATCAGTCAACGGCTCCCTCGGTCTTATTTATTTATTTATTTTTGGCCAGGCTTTTATTTTGTTAGGTTCTGTTGCCATCTAGTGGTTGGTCAAACTACAACACCTCAAAACTAAATTTAACCTGACATCTTATAAAACGTGGATGATTTATTATTCGAAAATTATGTCAGTTTCATCAAAAATGTTGGGAGGAGTTTTGTAAATAGAGATGAATGTCCAATAAAAATAAAATGTCAAAAGAATCGTCGTATTTGATCTTATCAGATATAAAACAAAATTAAGTTGCGTTTTCCAAATACAGATGTTATTTTACAGTAATGAAGTTCACATGTGGGAAAGCAATAATCTTTATTATTATTAACCATTGGTCACATGGTAGAGTGTCTGCCCTGAAACTGGAAGGTCGTGAGTTCAAATCCATGATTGAGTCATACCAACAAGTCTGAAAGTGGGGCTCAACGCCTCCCTGCTTGACACTCAGCATTATCCTTTGTGCTCTCCTATGACCCCATCCTTACATTGACGTGTTCTTCCTACCATGACACAGGTGGATAAAGGTGGAGAGGATTTCATGTCATCCATGGACATCAGTGAAGATCACAAATCACTGAAGAAAAAAGGTTCAGAGCACTGTCTAGTGGGGTCCAGATGACCCAACTCCCAATGCTAAAGCTTCAACCACCAAATGGTTCCTGTTTGCAGTTTACTACTCCCCCATATGAGTCAAATGCAGAGAACAAATTTCACACCCACATCTGAGACAACTAATGGGACTTTAACTTTAAAAGTGCAATTTCTTACGTTTTTGTTGCAAATGAATATATAATGACATATATAATTATATATATTATACTTATATATATATATATTTATTTTTTCTTTAATGTTTTTATTATGTGAGATAAAAATGTGTACCTTGTTGGTCAGCTGGGTTGATATTTGTCAAATCCAAAAGGTCTCATGATTTAAACAATATTTGTATTATTTAAAATCATAATGACTTCAGGTAGCTGTCACTCTGGCCCTGTTATCTGCTCTACTTTCAGTAAAATAGAAACAGTTTGAACAAAAAATGCAACAGTGTTGCAGATATTATTAATTTTAATTTTTTAAGATTAATTTTTTATGAGATTTTTTCAAGTAGTTATACACATTAAGGAAGTCAAATCTAAATTGACTACTCTAAACTAAATGGTAAACATTTTTTAAACTTTTATTAGAATATAAACCTAATGGTATGTGCCAGTACATAGTCTTTGTTGACCACCACTTCAGTGGGCAGAGCTCTTAAGACACAGTTATGTGTCTGAGGCACAATGACTGAGGGAAGTCGCCTAAAGAGACATCAGGCACCAATTTATTGTAACAGTTGAGCATGAGCATGTGTGGAAGAGTTTGTGATAATGACTAAATTCTAAACGCTATTTTTGCACATATATATATATATATATATATATATAAACAAGTGAACAGGGAAAACTGAAAAAAAAGAAAAATATTTGCATTTAGTATGTAAAGCCTGTTATTGTGTCTTTGGGTGAAGTGTTAAATATGTTACTAGCCAAGATGTGAGTGAGTGTGAAAAACGTCAACACAATCATGGTATTCTGGGCACAACATTGTTTTTTATATTTAAATAAAACTAAATATAAACTAAAGAAAATAAAAAAGGCTCATGTGAAAAGAATTTGACAGTTTTAAAATATGGTTTTTATAGTAAATACAGTAAAAATGGATGGAAATACATGGTCTAGTGCTATCCTTCTGTTTCTCCCAACTTTTTAAATTCTTCCTTTGGTGTAACCTCTGAAAAAAGGTTTTTAATTTTTATAATTTAATTTTACCAGAAGGCACCATGAAAAATCAGACTGAAAGACAGGAAGTTTCTCAATCCCTGACCTAATTCTTATATTTGTAGTGTTTCCTCAACTTTAGACACGGTTTAATTGTCATTCAGAGAGAAAAAAAGAAAGGACACAGGATCCAGTTGGTAGTCACATCATGCTTTTATGACGAAAAAGGAATTAATTTACAAGACAGATAGTATATAAAACACTGAAATAAAAAACCCAACTCTGAAGTGATTTATAGACATGTACATTATTATTATTATTATTATTATCATTGTTTCCTTTGAGATCAAGCAGCTATATGGGACTGAGCAAAACCTGGGTGATCCCTGGAGAAAAGAAACGGCAGTTAAATTCTATATCTCTATACCTACACTATTTACAGGTCAACAGTCATTTTCCTCTGCCAGACGTGATGTCTACAGATCTGATGACATGATATGGCTAATAGAACTAATATTTACATGTCTCTCTTCTTTATATCCAAGGATCAACACATTATGGCACAAAAAGCACATTATTTCATATCCAGCCAAAGGATTTTAAGAAGCTGGGAGTCCGTTTTTAAAAATTGGATAACAGTCTTCTCCTGACATTGACTGTTATTAGATTGGAGCACGCAGCACTCATTCCTAGGTTTCATATGTTGATCTTAGAGAGAAAAATTGTGCAAAAACATAAAATAAAAAATGAAATAAGAGCCGTATTACGAGATTGGTGCCTAATCCAGAATGGTCTAAAAGTTTTCCATTTATCTTTTCATCTTGTTTTGAGTATCGTTGAGCTGTAAGACATACAGCAAAATACCTGTGAGAGCTACCCCTAAAGAGTGGAGGAGGCCAGAGAACTGTCAACATTGGCTCAGACCTGAAGAAAGCAGATAAAATCTGGCACCTTCTCGTTTTTAAAAGACAAAGTTGTCATTAAAGGTAAAATGGAAACCTAGGAATGAGTGCCACACAGGTCTGCTGGAGCCCCGAATGCCTCTTCCTCCTCCCTTCTCAAGATCAAGAATATTCGAGAAAAGAAAAGAATCAATGAAACCATGCCACTGATAATTCTGTCCCTATGAAGCATTGATCAGTCCCACTACCTTGCTTGGAATATCAATCACTTATCAATCACTACAGTTTACATCTGCTTGTGGATGGAGATGTGTAAAAATACAATCATCCGTTACTTATAGAAGATGCATGCTCCTTCGATAATCTGACCTGGATTAGATTAAAAAACAGTAATTGTACTCTATATCAACTTCTTCTGCGATCAGCTTGAGCGGCACCCCTGGATCTCAGTGAGAGTGTGCACAACAGTTTGGCCACCCCAGCCAGTGTGTACAAAAGGCATGCATAGATTTAACCTGCTCAGACCATGAGAAACGTCGATCAATTTTTCCAATTTAGCAGATAGTGATGCTCAGAGAAAGAACTGAAGCTTTTTGGGTTCTATGAAGACAGAGCCTCAGCAAATCAGCATCAGAACTGTTGCTTTTGGTCAGATTGAGGCCCAACCTGATGCACAGGAAACCAACCGACGCATAGAGGAGCTCACACTATGGCTATATGAGAACCAGACTTTTGAGGATAACAGTCAGTGTGCTTTTTCGAATCTTCGTCAGGGACGCTGGTTCGTTTCTCTCCCACAAACAAGTGGCACATCACTCAGTTTCTCACAGTAGCTCATCCTGACCACTGGAGGGCAGTGTTGTCACATAACAATTGTAGTCCTGCAGGTGTTAAGGAAAAAAACTGACAAGAATTTGAATTTTTTTTTAGTAAAGCGCTGCAATGTGCTCATTTTACCTGAATGTCAGCCATCAGCCATCTGCATTTCCTTCTCATAATACGGCCAGAGGAAATTAGGAACACAGGTATTATTGCTGTCTGACACATGCTAGTACAAGTACACTGAGACAAAAGAAATTGATTCTACTTCCACTCCTGTGTTTCTGACATTTAGTTCCTTGAGACTGCTTATGGAAATGGAAATAATAATCACCCAATGAGCCAGATTCACATCTCCATCATCCCATTACACCTCGTTTGAGCTCTGATAATTCGCCTCAAATTTATGGTAATCCAATCATAACAGCAGCTGCAGGATGTGGAGTGAGAGATTGATTTATTAAGATCTAATGAGAATCAGAAGAGACAAAAAGCTGAAAGAATACAGTCTAAAGTGTAATGGGTGAAGATTTCATAATGATATAAGTTTGGGTTTATGAAAACAAGGCCTTTAGTTTTAAAATAGATTATGGTAGATTGGTAGAAGGTTTTAGGCTGGTGTCAATGGCCTGATCTGAGAGTTTCCTATAAAAGGTGTCCTCAAAGTTGGGTTTTTTGCTTCCTTAAATGGGGCTTCTAGACAAGAGTACAGCAAGGACAAACCTGAAGAGAGAACAAGAGATGGCTCAACCTATTTTTCAATGTCAGTTGAGGAGATGGATGTATCTGGCCTCCTCCAGGAGAAATGAACACAAGAGCGTCTCAGCCAAAGTGAGATAACTTTGAAAAACTACTGAAATGTTTGTCCAATAATTGAGATCAGTTAAAATCTTCAACATACTACAGATACATTTTGAAGAACAGCCTTTAACGAAGGGATAAAATCCAAATAACTTTTCTTTTTAAATAGATTTATCTTGATCCCTTCCAGCTTTCAAAGACTTTTGAGGCTTCAACGTTTCCTTCCATCACGATCAACAAAGACAGTTTTCAGAGAACATGTAGCGTACCTCAGTAGGCAGAAAGTGAGACAAGGCTTCAGCAACAACCCCGTTTCAACTTTAAGTGTGACAACATCATCATTAGAAAATACATACAATATTGTGCATGGGTTTTCACATCCAGAGAAAAGAACCCAACACTGTGCAGAGTGGCAAAGTTCAAGACAGTTTTTTTTTGAAGGAATGAATAAGGTGTTAAATGGGAGGTTTTGTTTACTTGTTGATTTGTTCTCTTTTTAATTTTTTATTTTTGAAGGGAACCTGGGTCACCCCTTTCTTCTTTTGTCACTACTTCGTGTTTGGTGGCATCACGAGGAGCAACGAATCACTACGTCACAGACTCACCGACCACACAGAACATGTGTCTACTACCACACAACCAGAATCCAGCCTAATACTGTGAACAAAGACAGAGAGGGCTGCTAAGGAGGCAGGCAAGAGAAAGGGAGGACAAGGATAGAGAAGAAGAAGAGGAAACAAAATGAAACACACTCATCTATTCTCACATCTCTGAATGATGTTTACACAACAACACCATCAAAAATCACTACAGACATTCTCACTGTCTTCTAAACCTAGAGTTTCCACTGAAAAATACCAGGGGATGGAAGCACAAAAGGGACGCTGCGGGGACAAAAAGACATCCCTGAAGGCAACTTCCTGTTCTCAACACCACGAGGCCAAAGTGCCCAAACTAGTAGACACCGGTAATGTAGGCGTTCAAAACTAGGCCATTTTTTTCATCTCTATTCATTTAGTCTCATAAATCATTAACAGCTGCTCAGTTATTCATCCCAACACAGAAGCTGCTGTCCCATCATCCCTGACAAGGGACTATGAGGAGTTTGTATTTTGGAAGAGTTTTTTTCTCCACGTGTGGAGCAATTTGATCAAATTTTGATTACAAACAGAGATGATTAACCAAATTTTTATTAAATTATACTGTTCACACACAGCTTTAAATGAATTGATTCAACTTATACCTTCTTTTTTCCCCCCAATTTACAATATTTTTGTTGCAAAATCATAATTTAGAATTATAGCTTTTTGTAGTCAGCCTTTTTCTTAAATGCCTGCACCTTGTTGGATTTATATTGAACATCCTTTTAAATTGGAGCGAGCCTCTCTAGCATTCTTTGGCAGTCGCTCAGATCAGCTTACCAACTGCAGCTGCACACTCTTGAACTGTTGTTGACCTAAAACCAAAGGAAAGCTCTGAGCAGTCTGAGCTTTTGCGCTGCCAGATTCCAAAACTGTGGAATCAACAGAAAATATTTGCTTTCGGCCTTTAAACCTGTTCCTCAAATCTCTGCAACTTACATAGACTGACATAATTTGATGTTTTATTTTGTCTAAATGTACATTTTATTCCTTGAGAATTTTATCTGCTCAGCAGTTTAGCCAATAACGTTGACTCATAACTACATTCAAATAAAGTTGCAGAATTGCTCAAAGGAAATGGATAATATTTTAAAATGCATTCTTCAATGAGCATTTTACATGGGTTTGCATCAAAACTTCTGCCTGCACCCAAAAAAAGGGGGTTGCTTTTCTTTTGTTTGCTGATTTTATCCATCAAGCTACGAACACATGGGGCCCTTGTTCTAGAATGTAAGTCAAGCCCAAAGTGTTCATACTGGACAAGGGAGGAGCTTTTTTTCTGTTTCCGCATGTCAGCCACGTATAGCTGGAAGAGACTCGGCGCAAACTTGTCGAGGCGGAGCAAATCTCGCAATTTTGGCGCAAAACGGAAATGGTTCGGTTAGTGTCCTTGCAATGGCGAATATGGATTACCATCATGTCAGGAATAGTGGTCTTGGTCTATTTTTATTTGAAAAATGCAGATGTCGTCAGGCTCATAATCATGTCTGGGTTTACCAGATAAACCAGCAATGCTCTGACTTTAGTGAGTCCCCGACTGGTCAATGTTCGACCTGGTTTTATTTGCAACACATGTTGAATGGCCATGCATTTAGTATGTAAAGCCTGAAAAAGGCTGTAAAGACTTGCCTATCAGCATGTTAACGCAAGAGTTTGAATTGCGCCATGGGAATCACACGTTTATTTTTTCACACGAAGAGGCTGCCTGAGGGTGGTGTGTTGGTAGCTTCACATTTATGGTTATTAATGCACCAGACAACAACATTGTTGTTGGTGTAACGGAGGATAAAGCCACAAATAAGAGATTTTCAAAGTAATTCTCTTTCAAGCAGCTCTGCACCCAAAGAAAAGTTATTATTGATATGAATTCAGCAGGTCTATAATTTGTCTGACTGAATTCAGCTCCGATAAGAACATTTGTTTTATTTCTATATCATTGCCAACTGAATCACTATAATTACTTACTCACCTTTGGGTTACTTCCATTTTCCATCGTTTAATCTGGGCTCATTTCATAGTGTGCTTTCTATGGAGTTGAGAACAGAAACCAACCAACATGGAGGAGTAGGAACTGTAAAACAGTAAACAACCAAAAAGGTCACGGAGAACAAAAACAGAAAAAAATAAAAAAGGACAAACAAGAAGAAACCCCAAAGAAAGTTTTCATTATTTTTTAACCATAAAAACCACAGTACTACTCTCCACTGCACGACGCACATGGTGTGGGTAGGGTTAACATGACTTCATTTACATTTGAATCCTCAGTCTCCAGCCAGGGACCCCTCCCAAAGGAGGACCCAGTGGGGGTGTTTGGGGATGTGGGTAGAGGGGGGGATGCACTGGGCTAGGGGGGGCAGAGACATTCGCGCACTGGCCATGTCAGAGGCAGAGAGAGGGCAGCCAGCATCACACTGAGGTTTCTGTGGTGGTTTATTGACAAAATCTTTCATTTATGCCATTTCCTGTCCTTGTGTGCTGCGGGTTGAAAATACACATGAAAATAAGAAGTTCAGGAAGTGATTTTATGAATCATGCAGACACTACTGTAAAAAAAAAAAAAAAAAAAAACTACAACCAAATAATGAGTTTTCTTTCTTGTTCTCTCACGTTTAAGAATCATCTTGGAGAAAAAACATTTGTTTATGGCTGTATTCATAGTATTGCTGGAATATTTTTTCTTTAAATATAGTAGGTTTGTATAACAAGACCCACTGGGCAAGTTTCTCCACTCTTCCTGAGAAAAGGCGCTGCTCTTGAGCTACAGGTAAAAAGGTATTTGTCATGTGAACACTTCAGTGTGGACTGTGGGCCCAATTTCTGTCTCTGAGTCAGACCCAACCCTCCAAGCTGCTCCCCCCGGGCAGCCCTGGTGAGGTCAGGTTAGCCCCAACATAAGAGACAAGAGCTGAGGGAGTAGGAAGCCGACAGGTTTGACTCTCTATGGAAAAAAGTCCCAATGATGTCTGCTGATACAGAGGGAACTTTGCAGCGGCGTTCTGCCCACAGCTCTTTCGTCTCCTCTGTGTTGGCAGCCATGCTGAACGTGGCAGCCTGTGGCAGCAGGGTAAGCAACCTGTCCGGGCCACAGGCAGCCACGGCCGCTCTCGGTCAGTGCGCTCGTCCCAAACTCACACAGCTAGTGCCATGGCAAGATCTCACAAAGAGAAAACAGTGTGCTTTTTATTTTCCATCTTCAATGGACATTGGAAAATGATGTCAATGAGAGAATTTAGCCCATTAATTCAGCTTAACTGTCGTTACTGTATAGTAAATGTTAGAACTCTACATGCTCTGTTCTAATTTGAGGCCTCATATCAAACCCTTCTACAAAAGAATTATCTTTAAAGTAGAAATATTCATGCAAACTAACTCAACATTTCTTTTTAATGTAACACACTGCATTACCTTACCTTTTTTTTATACCGTTCCAATCAGTAGTTTAAATTTACAACTCGTTTTTTCAGACATTATAAGTCAAAAACTATTTTAACTCTAAGCTGATGAAGAAAAATATGGTGCGGAGGAACCAGGGATACCAACTTAGCTTCCTCCAAGAAGTTAGGTGCTCATTTGAGATTGGAACAGCTTCTATAGTGTTTTCAAACTTCTTTGTGAGACAGTGGCTGTGTGTGTTTGCATGCATTAAACACGCGTGTGGAACGTGTTCATGCCTCCCCCGAGGGACCCCTGGCTGCGTTGTTTCATATCATTTTCATGTTAAACTTCCGTGTCCCGCCTGAAGAGCTCCCGGTTGTGGGTTCAGATTTCCGGAAGGAGTACTCCACTGTGAAGTTGTTCCTGCGTTGGCCCCGCCCCCGGCTCCACACAAACAACAGCAGGAAACAGAAGAGGACAACTCCCAGGAAGGTGATGCAGCCCATCGCTGTGGAGACCAAGATGGTTGTCAGGTCCAAGGTGAACTTCAGGAAAACCCGTGTGCTGTTCATATTTGTGTCGTTGAAAAACTCTCCGCTGTACATCGAGCGGTTAAGAAAGAAGGCAGAGGCGGCATCCATTGGCTGCCCGTGCACTGTGAGAGTGGCAAAGTAAGTGTCATTGCCGCCAGCATTACTGGCAATGCAAATGTACGTTCCTGTGTCAGTGAGTTTGGCAAAACGGATCTCCAGGGTCCCACTTGGGAGAACAGTGATGCGTCCTGGAGTCTTGGATGTGATCCGTCTGCGTTGTGGTGAAATCCAGACGATCGCTGGCGTGGGTTCCCCGTCAGCTCGACACAAAAAACTCACAGCCTGGCCTTCATTAGCAACCACCTGGAAGATGAAGGAGGGGAGAGGGTGAAGACATGAACAAAGCTTTTTAACCCTTTAACACTGGAAATGTTGCCGGCAACACCTAAATAACGCATACTATTTGATTGTTTACTTAATCAACGTGAATCAGCTGATTCTGATGCAGAGAAAAATGCAGTATTGCGCAGTGTTGCATATCAGCGCAAGGCTGCTTTTCTTTGCTTCAGAATCCTATAGAATGGCATTAATTGCATAAATGGTTGAAGAGGTACGGCAGTCAAGAGAATGTCAACACTGAGGCTAAAGCTCTGGTGCAAAAGGGTTCAAATAGGTAACCATAATGTATTACAATGCATTACAGGAATTCTTAATGTCTTGCCATCTTAAGTAAAGTTATTTGAATTATAAGCAATAAAAGCATAAATTCTCATTACCTTCTGCATCTTACGGTTGCGTATTCTAGGTTTCTGGCATGTAAAGTGATCGAAGAGTGCAGAGTCAGTAAAGGCGCTGAGGCTGACCCCCTGCACCTCCACTGGCCCTGCACACACCGGCACCCTGCCGTCAAAGTTGAGGGTCTTGCGCCTTTGCAGGATCCACAACAGACGGCAGTCACACAGCAGGGGGTTCTCGTCCACTCTGAGGGTCTCCAGACTGTTGACAGAGTGGAAGGAGCTCTCTTCCAGCGTCTGCAGGTCGTTGGAGGAGAAGTTGAGCACCCGTATCTGCCTGAGGCCGCCGAGGGCATGGGGCCCGACAGTCACCAACCCTGTGCTTACCATGATGAGCTCCTTCAACCTCAACAAGTCCTTGAAGGCCCAAGGCTCTAATGTGGTGATGGGATTGTAGGAAAGATTGAGGTGCGTGAGATGCACCATATTCTTGAAGGAGGAAGATGGTACGGATGTGATGTTAGTGTTTGTGATGGACAGCCAGTGGAGGTCCAGACCCTGAAAACTTAGAGGGGAGATGTACTCAAGATATGGCCAGTGATCAATTTCCAGACCCCGTAGGCTGTAGAGCTTTCGGAAATTCTGGTCCTCCAGGGCAATGATGCTGAGGTGACGAAGGTGAAGAGTGACCAGACTGCGGAGATAGGACAGCGTCTGGCCAGAAATGGATGTCAAGTTACAGCGTTCTATTGTGAGATCTTCCAGTCCCAACAATCCTGAGAAAGCCTGAAGATCAGAAAGAGAAAAATAGATTATTTGTATTTAACATTTCATGGTGCTTTTTTACTAGGTGGTTTGCTCCACAGCAGAGTTCTTTATGTCAGGTAGTCAACTTCATCTGACAGGTCTGAAAGCCATAGATATATATAAACACTGGACTATTATATCTCTTATATCACTAGACAGAGTCCTCCAAAGTACTTTAGCATAAAAGTCTAACAGGTTTTCACTTTACTTTCTGTTGCATTTGATACAGCTAAGCTTACCTTGTGAGAAATGTAAACCAAATCGTTGTCTCCAACTTCCAGGTGTTTCAGGTTCCTCAGATCCTGGAAGGTGTAGTCTAGTAAAATCACCATCTTGTTTTCACTCAGGTCAAGGCTGGTCAGGTTTCCTAATTTGGCAAAGGCTCCCATGGGCACTAACTTCAGCTGGTTCCCCCTAAGCTTTAGCACTTTAAGATTCTGAAGGGCTGAGAAGGCATTGGGCTCTAAGGTGGCGATGAGATTCTCACTGAGGTCCACCTCCTCCAGCCGTGGGTACGGTGACAGGTCACCCGCCTGCACCCAGCGAAGCCGGTTTCTGCTGAGGTCCAGAAGCCTTGTCTCGGTGGGAATGCCTTCAGGGATGTTGACGAGCCGCCGCCGCTGGCATGACACTGACCTCAGCTGAGCTGAGCACTCACACCGTGGAGGACAGGCCTGGCTGTTCCCTGGTAGAGTCAGGGTAATCCCAGCGACCAGTGAGGTGGCCAGAACCCATCTCCACACCCTCAGCCATGGCACTAAGGCACACTGACCAGGGCCAGAAAAGCCAGTCATGACCCTGGTCCTCTGACTCCTCGCCTGTTGAAGGCAGGGTCAGTGCACCAGACTCCTGCAAGACAAGACAGAGGTATAATTTAACACACTTGAAATGAAAAAAAGAGCAATTTGAAGCCCATCAACCATCAGCCTTCAAGTTTATGAAACTTGTTAATGATCTTCATTCCCTCTACATAGAATCTGATCAAAGCTGAGAGAATAGAAAACACACCATGACCCACCATTAAATATAACTGGCCACAATCTATCACTGACCCCCTGATCGCTCTTGAATGTTCACGACAATTTGTCTCATTTACCAATGTAAATGTGGCTTCAGTTGAGAAATTGGAGTGTCTTGTAAGGAAGCCTCCTGCCTGAGCAGAATTCATACATCTTGCATCGCTTCTGCTCTCTATGCAGATCTATGGCTGCTGCTCCATTTTGACAGACAATAAATATTATATCACAGCAGGCTGATTTCCTCGGCAGCCCTTCAGCATCACATGTGAGGAGAAGCGCATCACAGTGACATCATGTCATGTGCAGGGGTATAATTTGATGGATGCTCGTGTGGGCTTGGCAGCATGAATTAGAAACGGTTTGGTCCTTCCAGCATAAAGATGAAATGAATCACCTGTAGTTTGAATTCCCTTCAAGCTGCTGGTTCTCTTTTCCACCCACTGTCAACACTCAATAAGCACTTGATGCTGGATCTGAAGGACTGCCCCACATCTCCATGTAGTTCAATGGAATTTACATTTTTATACTTAAAGACACTTGATAAATTGTTTGTAAGCTCAAGAAAATCCCAACAGGGTTGCTTGTATCTTTCAGAGAGGAAATGGAAGAGAATATATTAATCATCACTTGGGAGTATCATGTTAAAATGCACTCTGATGCTGGCAGTGAAAGGAGACAGAGCCAAACAGATGAATAAAATATGGGTTAGTTTGTGCTGAATGGGCAACACTCGGAAGGGCAAGAAAAATGGTTAAAAAAAGACATTGGTGTCTCCTGGCTGCACGTTTGGACTCAGAATGCCTTTTCTCGTAAGTTAGATTAAAGAGCCAGCTTTTTGAACAGCGCATCATCTCTAACTGTTGCCAGCTGGCATAAGGGGCATCAAAGCAGATGCAGCTGTTTTTAAAATTCCATTCGACTTGTGGCCGACAAATCCTGCACATATTCCTCAAAAACGTTCAAACATGACCATCCAACACCAGAGGTATGGTCTCATCTCCTAAACCTCGTCTGTTTACGGAGACCGTGTCTGTTTGAAATCTGGCTCAGTGTTTCCTCTCACTGAGACAAAACCCTGACACAGAAGGGATGCTGCGCAGGCTTCTGCACAAACTGACCCACTTCTCAACGGCAACGTAGGCGCTGTCAGCTGACAGCAGCTCATCATGACCACAACAACAGAGGAGAAAACCTCAGCATCTCTGAGGAATACAGCCCAAGAGAGGATGTGAGAGACATGAGAGCCCCATTTTTCTACTGAAAAAAAGTCCACTCAAAGGATGAAACCAACCATGGAAAAACACAGGAATGTTTTCTATCTTCTTTTATGCAAACATTTGTCTTTTTTGTTTAAATGCAATTGTTTTTTCATTTAATAATAAACATCTTAAATAGAAAAAGAAAAATGTTCTGCAATTTGTCTTTTCATGCCGCATCACTTTCAGGTGAGATTTTTTACATTTTTGTGACAAAGTCAAAAATGAGCTTGAATTGAAGGATCTATTTAATAATACACAAAAAAGAACTGCACATGTTGCTAATTTCTAACTAGAGTAAAAATGTTTTTACATAGTGAGACATTTTTTATGTGTTGGCTGGATCAAAGTTATGTACAGATGTTTAAAATGACTTTAAATATTCAATTTCTGGCTCATATTTTGTGATATGATGCCTTTCCAGCAACATTTATTGCAAACATTGTGAAGGGTTCCAAAAAACTTTAAAAATTGGCTTTTTTTGCAATTTGTAACTTCTGAACTGTGGTGCAATGACCTATTTTATCATAGTAAGATTGTAAATATGTGATACATCTTATGTTTTTTTAACTGTACATACATTATCCTGTTCTTCAACTCTAATTGTAATACTCCAACATGGAAATGTCCTCATTGTGGGACAAATAAAGGGTTATTCATCTTATCTAATCTTGATTATCATTTCAGTGCTTGTTATGAGCTTGTGCTTTATGGTTTGAGTAGACCTACTCAACCCCCCCCCCCCCCTTTTAGTAAACCATCTTGAAAAGGTTGAATCAAAAATGTTTGCAGGAAATGAGCAGAAAAGCTGAATGAGCTTTCTGAGTTAATGTGTTGCAATATTAATATCAATATGCTTTAGCCAGGGTTTTAAGAAAAGCCCTGCATTATTTTGACACAATCTATATTATGCACTTTATTCTTCAGTGCTCTATATGTTGTAGCCCAAATATGTTTGTGCAGCTCTGTGCCTATAAGTGGAGGGATGGATGCTGCCTCCACAGCCCATCTGGACCGCATCCTGTGGGTCAGAGAGATACAGTTTGGTCCGCCAGGCGCTAAAAGTTGGTATAGTTTACTTCAAGGTTGTTTTTGTTTAAAAACTTTGTAGCATAATGTGGTTTTCAATTATCCATCCTCACAAACACCAGATCAGCTATTTTCACAATATGGGTTCATCTCAATGGATCACAATATCATCAAAGTCTTGTTAGTTCAGTTTCAAAAGGTAGATCGTGAATACAGGATCATTATAAATGTTTGTTTATCTGAAAATTGATTTCTTTTCTTTTTTTTTGAATTTGACTTTTATGGTCATAAAAATGTGTATATTGTTATATGTTAAATATCACAAACACCAAGTTTAAACATTAAAAATTAAATGAAGGTTTTTAACAGGTTTCCAAAGGTTTGTCTGCAGATCTAAAAGTTCTCTAAAAGCTGATCACTGATAATTTGCATAAGATGATAAGAAACCAAAGAAAATATCTTTAAAAGCTGGTTGTTCACAGAGTGCTGTATTCAAGCACATCATTTAGAAGTAAAGCAGAAAGGAAAATAGAGTTTTAAGGTCGGCTAATCAATATCTGCTTCCAGGTCACGACAAACACTGGGGTGACTGTGCTTTCTCCATTGCTGGCTCTCAGTTTTGGAATAACATCCCTGCAGAACTGGGCATTATATCTGACCTTACAGGATTTGAATGTCAAATAAAAACTTACTTTTTTAGAACGACTTTTAATGCTCAGTAGTCAATAGCATTTTTTTCTTTTGTTTGTTTTTATTGCTGACTGCTTTTTGTAACTTTATGCTGTTTTATTTTATTCTTAATTTGCCAAATTGTAAACTTTTTTCTGTCTTCCATTTATTGTGAGGTACTTTGGTACCCTGAAGGTTTTGTAAATAAATATATATTTCAAGCAATCAGGTAATAATAACACACAAAACAATACAATCAGCAGTTATACATTCATACAAAGACGTATCAATCTTGGGATAGTTAGACATAAAATTAAATATTGCTTGGAAGGGAGTGGAAGGAAGCGAACTCATATAATCCCACCTCTGTTCTACCATAACCATTTTATTTCATGATTTATCATTATCCGGTTCATAACTTTTATCAGAGAGAATTAAGAATCCTTAGGTATCAATAAATGTGGAACAAAAAGAAAATGCCCCAAAAATCTATGCACATGTCAAGAACTTCAACTGTCTTATGCTTAAACACTCGAAGAGACACTCAGCCCCATCAAGGACAAAGAACTGAACAATTCACTAAATTTATTCAGATAAAAGTATTTTTTCTGGAAATAATGGTCCAAGAAACAGGAACTTAGTCCCTCAACTCTCTAAATTCACTTTTCTTGAGGTACAGTGGAAAGTGTTCTCAGTACAGATTTGAGAAGTCATGCCATCCGTTGGGTTGGTTCACTGCGTTTGTCAGGTCTAACATCAGCCCAGCTGCCTGAACAATGCTCCTCTTTACCCGCCAGCTTTCTACTGGTTTCCTTTTTCAGCTAAATGTGGTACCTGCACACACAAAAGCACCAATCCCTGGTTTAATAACCACGGCAGTGCCTGTGAAAAACTCACCAGCAAACTCAACAGACCGAAACCCTCGATGGAATCTGTTAGGTTGTAACACAGCAGACCCAACAATGCAGAAGAAGAGACCACTGTCAGATCAAACACCTCGGCACAGCCGCAAACTGATCAGTTTAAATGGCCTCCATCATGCTTTTCTTAAGCCTTTCAGAATAAACTATATCCATATATATGATAATATATTACCTTTGGCACACAATAAAAAAAAATTGGAGTTATTTTCGCCGCCAATTTTTCTACCGGAAAGTAAGACGACTCGATCTCTGAGACACCGGCTTTGGCTTCTCGAGGGTGATGCCCATTTTATGACATCAACCTGGAGCCGACCTCGGCAGCGTGTCTGCATCTTGCCCACAAAAACAAAGAATATCCAAATTTGCATAGATAGATGTGACTATTGTAAATCTCCTTTCTCTTTCAGCTTTTCCCATCAGGGGTCGCCACAGTGAACAAGTCGCATGTTAAGCTTGGCAACGTTTTATGCCGGATGCCCTTCCTGACTCAATCTTCTCAAAGCAACCATGCTTGGGACTGGCACAGAAGTAGAGAAGGGAACGGGATTCGAACCCTGGTTTCATGGGCGGAAGGTGCCGCAAACCAGCACGAGTTAAACCGGCTCCCTGGATGTGAGTTTTGTAAATATCAAATGAAAACGTTTTGCTGATCACCGCTAGCTCAGCAGAGAAAGTGTGTGTGTGTGTTAGCCGGGGGGCGGTGCTGGTAACGCACTCTTCTTGGAAGGGGCTGTTTCATAGGTACTTTCATAGGTATGAATATGAGAACCCATCTGTCTTCATGGGCTGGGAGGGGCTGGTGCTCAGAGCGCAGCTTTTTGGAGGAATACTCAGAAATTTAGGGTAGTTTTTGTGAAGTATGAACATTATAATACACTTAAAAGCTCAAAAAGTGGATTTTGGATGATATAGGACCTTTAAAGCAATGCAGCATTGATAAAAGAATCATTGCAAAGGCAAAAACTCAAAGCTGAAAGTATTTTTTATGTTTTATTATATCAACATTTCTTTTTCCTTCCTTCATTTGTTCTTCTAATCACATTCTTCGTCAGTTTCAATAGGTCCAAGTTAAGTTCTTGATTTTTTAAGAAGTAAATCTGTAATTAATTAATCTGTATAATATATGACTTCTATTTTATAACGTAATTTTTTTTAATAAACGGATTTTGTGATTTTTTGAGGTACTTTTTTGATGATACTCATTTTTTTATATATGGTATGGGTTGTGTTTTCTCCTCCATTTACACACTGAGAGGCATAATGTAATGATGAGATGGCTCGCTGCATTTCCTGAGGACTCTAAGATGTTTATAGGAGCCGAGTGTCAAACGATTGACTTTGTCGTTTGAGCAAACCTTCCCTCTAATCCGCAGCTGCCCCGAGAAAAACACAGAAACTAAACACTTTCCCCCTTACTCTGATACCAGAAAATTAAAGATTTTTATCTTGATCATGTTACAGAAGGTTATTTAATCATGATTTTTCATCTTCTGGCGAGTCGGACCTCTTTAAAATTGACTCAGATATTTTTCCTGAATCTGGATGGTGGACAAACACATTCAGATAAAGTTCTCTCCTGTCAAGCTTTCATATCTGCACTACAAACATGGAATTACCATTCGCCAGATGTTAAGCCAACATCAAGGATGAGTCCAACAGTTACTCAGACAGCGAGTATGTAAACCACGGGTCAGCCCTCCACTGGGAAAGAAGAAGAGCAGAAGAGATTAAATCACCTCAGAAGCTAAAAATACTGCGGCTGCATTTCAGGCAGCTGACCTAACAAGCAGATGTTGTGATGCAACCCACTGCCCAATCATGCATTCATCAGCAGCTTGCATAGGCACAACACCGATGACCACAGCCAGATGTTTGGCAATCTGCTTCACCCGTCACCATCAGCAGAGTCTGATCAAAACCAACAAGCAGTCAAAGAGCACATATCAAAAAACTGCAGGGAAAAATACAAGGTGGTGGCTTTTTGCTTGTTGTTTCTTAGTTTGGATGACTATAAATAGGTCATGCATATTGACTGGTAGCCTTTATAAGCCATTATATTTGACCAACAGAGCGTGGATCTCCTAAACCCAATATCCCTTCTCTAGCATCCCTGCTTCCTCTGTGTTGTCTGCCTTTTCCATCTCTCATCCTCTCTCGGCCTGTCTCACACTTGCCCACTACTACACACAGTCACACATTCAATAAAAATGCTCATTTACCACATGATGTCAGGGCAGCCAAGCAGTCAGCAGGTTATTAAAAAAAGCCTTTTTCTGTATTGTTGCAAATATTGCAGGAACCAAACTTGACAAGTTTTTACTTTTTACGCTTAAGATGACAGCTTATGCTAAGTTACTTTAAGTCCAATAATAAATTGGTGCTTAGTCACTGTCTTTTAAGGTCAAGTCAGCTGTGGAATATAGCTCAGCTGCTCTCGGATGGGAAAGGAAAGGTTTGACCAGAGAAAAAGAGAAGGGCTTTAGAGAGGCTCAGAGATCTTTTTAAAAGAATAATTGATTTCGTAAAGACCTCACCAAGTGAAAATCTAGTTTCTTTTAGCATGTTCTTTTAGCATTTTCTATGTGATGGAGGGCATATGTGAAGAAAATTAAACTTAAAATTACATTTCTGAGTATTTCTTTATTCAAACTGCTGTAAATCAGGAGCAGAGGATGCTTTTTATAAAAAATACAATGTAGAAAATACAATGGGTGGGCCACAAGCTCCCTCCACTGCTCCATTCTGATCCATCCACTGGCAGACAAATAGTTCCATGCACATCTTCGTTTTCCTTGTCTAAGCTGGCATATGTCTTAAAACTTTGCGGCTGTTTATCAGCAATATTGCTCACCATTTTTGTTGCACCTGTTAGGGGGTGTGGGGGTGTGAGGGGGCTGCAAGATAATGGAAGAGAGTTTAAACAGAGTTTTGGGTGACAGGAAGGGGGGGCCGACTTGCTCCGTGCCAACAGTGCTGCCCAACGCTCAAGACACAAATTTCTAATGAACTACTGCCGCTCAGCAAAAACTATGTCCAAAAAAACAACACAGTTTTTTTTTGTTTTTATTTGGCTAAAAATGACAGAATCATAATTAAAATACCACTGGGAACGCTTTTACAAAGATCATCTGGGTAATTAATGATCACAAACTAAAGAGTTCAGCGTAAAAAGGAAGATTTGGTTTGTTATCCAGCTAACACCATTAAGGTTCCACCAAAAATTAAAACAAAGACAGTTTTCCTCAAAGAAAACAGAACAGAACCCAAGGAGATGAGAACAAAAGAATTCTGGTCAAAGATCTAGACTATTTCAGTCATTTATCAACATCATGGTACTCGTTATCACAGCACAGAGTTACAAACAACAGCTATGAGGGTGTAATGAAAGAACATTTTTCAAGCTGACATGATATCAGTGGGCTGCAGTATGCAGTGAGAGGGACAAGCGCTCTGTTCAGCGTGCGCAGAATGATGATACTCGTGACATGAAATCTGACTGGAGCAGCCTCCTCTTCCTGCTACAAGGACTCACTGACGCATCAACACAGGATGGATCAGGCCTGACGTGCTGCCTTGCTGGTTGGATTTAAATTACACAACAACCTTTGACTTGAATCGCACTTTAACGCTTCAGTGGACAGTGTGCAGCAAAAAATAGACGTAAAGATCTGAAACTTGAATTGTGGTTTTTGTTTATGGTTGAAATATCAGTTGTAGTTAGCGAACATTTTACCGTAGTATTTTCTGTTGTACCCTTCCCTTAAATTGTTATTAATTTTTCACATTTGCAAGCACAGAACCACCAAAGATTTTGAACTCATTTCATGGATATTTTGCTGTGTCACAAAAATCTTTTCTCACATTTCCAAAATCTCTTCTTATTAAAATGTCAGATCTCATTATTATTGGATTTGCATTCGATTACCACATTTTCATGATGCTTTTGGAGAAAAAAAACATTAGATCACACTAGCAGAACTTCCTCAATCTTTTGATGTGAAAATAAAAGTCCTTCGTTTGTGCTGGAACTTATTTTCATGTATTAATGAGCACAAAGAATTCAACTTGTCATCATCTCAATAGATTGTGAAATAAGGACCATATAATTTAGGCTGTCTTGCACCTGCAGTCCTAATATTCTGGGTGTATTTGCTTTTGTTGTCTGACAATTTTTGACAGTTTACTTTAAATAAGTAACATGACAAGATAATGCATGTTGTTCTTTAGACACACAAATCCTTGCAGAACTGTCTGCATGAAACAACCCTTTGTTAAACTAATGATGCAGTGATAAAGAAGACATGAAAATCCCAAAGATTTGATTGATCTGAGTTCTCTAAGGCAGGTATCCGGCTTGTTTTTCCTGCTCCGCCCACATGAGGAAGGTGTGTTGTACCGAGGCACGAGTATGGGAAATAAGTAGGATAATGGCCCTTGCTGGTTATTCGCCCATCCCAGTGAGTCAGACTCATGTAGACAGTGATTATAAAAGAATGGAACTAACAAGATAGAAATACAACCTCAGGACTGATGAAAGCTAATCTTGAGAGAGCTTTTGTGCTGACGTGCTAGACTAATGACCAGAGTGCATCTAATGCCAAACTTTTTGAACTGTGGAGCCCAAACTCGGCCCTCAGTTGTTAAACTGCCTCAAAGTCTTTCAGCCTTACAGTGGAACTAGACACGCACAGTGCATTAAGAGTAATGCCTGACAGCCACAGGGGAGCTGCACAACAAACAAAACCAAAACAAGCTCAGACCCAAAACCACAAAGGACAACAAAGACATCTGATTAAGAGCCGCTTCTTTTGGAGAATCCTCACATGACTTCCTGAACAAATCAACCCAAGAATCATTTACTGCTGAAAGCAAAATCTACCTTCATGTCGAAACAGCTGCCTGTGATAAAACGTGCAAAAAAATTCACTGAAAGCTCCTGAATTCAGAATAAAGCTGTCTGGGATGATGTGTGGGCAGGAGGTAGACGCTGCTATGAAGATTAGAAAGGAGGTGAGCCCAAAAGGTCATTTTATCTTTCTCTTTTTTCCCCTCTCTCCCTGCTTGCCAGCATCATGCTTTCACTTTGAACTTCACCGACACTGAAACATCAGTGGAGGGCATCGGCACAACGGGGAGAGGAACTGGCAAATCCATTGACGCTGATAGCTTTAATCTCTGTCTCAGTACAGCAGAAGCCACTGAATGTGATTAGTTACATGCAGCTAATCTGAAATATATTGACACAAAGGCAGTAAATGGCCACAGAAAAGATCCCTGCTTACATGGGTGTGCTGACGAAATGATTAGAAAGTTAAATAACTTTTCCAAAGCACTAGTTTGTAAGCTGATCTTGAAGTACCAAAGTATTAAGAAATCTTCTAATTTAAACTCTCACTTTGAGATGCCTTTGATGAAAAGATTGAAGTCTTCAAATGATGAGCATCACTTGAAACAATAAAAAAGTGCTGCATCAGCCCCGTCTTTTAGAAAAAAAACACCTGCATGTGTTGAAGTAGAAGATCCCACTGAATGCACATTACAAGATAAACAAGGCTGAACTTTGAAAGCTAGCTAGGAGACTTGGAAATAACAGTAAAGTATAAATAGAGTCCCTTTTAATTTATGGAAGTGCCAACCATCTGAAAATTATTTATTGAGGAGAAATCAATATTTGCGGTTTGCACCCAGACAAATTTATACGACACCAAGACTGAATCCGAATTCTTCCCCTACCCCTCTGGCTTCTCCCCTTCCCTCTAATTGTAGGGGCATTTGGTGGGATAGGGGTGTCAAAAAAAGCTTTTTTGAATGGGAAACCCTCGCAGCGGAGGGCTTTGTATCCTTCCGCAGGGAGGGTGTTCCACGTCACGCTGTGCCGTGGAGGAGATATGCACTTCTTCTTTTAGTTATGCTCTGAGGCGCAGAAGTTTACACGTAAATGTAAGTAATGACTTTTTGTTTTAACATGACTTTTTAAAGTTATAAAACTGATGTTATGCATTTTCCGAGCGCTGGCAGCTAGGTGCTAACGTAGCTGACCGGCCACTATTGATGATGCCATTAAGTGGGAGCAACGCCCGAGTTAGAAGACACTATTTTTCCACAACTCTCCGTTTGGAGGGTTAAAAGTAGGGGTAGGGAGAAGCCGCAGGGATACGGGAAGAATTCGGATTCGCCCCAAGTCTTTCATATATATCGGAATAAAGCTGTGAAAGATAAAGCCTGGAGCAAGATTCACAAGATTTGCTCCTTCAGCATTTTGCACCAAGACTTTTCCAATTGAAGGTTGCAGAATGCATTAAGGGAAAGAAGAAGCTCCTTCACTGCTTGTCCAGAGCTACATACGCGTTCAAGAACCTACATTTAGAGCGTTTTTGAAGACACGTCACATGACCGGTGTGTCCGTTGCTAAACAGGTGTTCTAAACCATAGTTTTTTCTTTTAAAAAATGTCAGTTTATCATTTACATTTTTTACACACCTTTCAACAGTTTGACACTTTTTCTACAAAAAATATAGAATTCTCTCTAGTTTCTCACTTCCAATCCATCCCAGGCTTTAGATTTTAACTGATAAATGGAATAATTTCTAACAGAGCATGATTTTTTATTTCATTGTTCAATGTTGTAGAAATGTTTCTGGCTTTATTCCTTTTTTCCAATAATAGTCTTTTGGGAGAACTATGTATAAAATGCTTTGTTTTCTAAATGTTTTATAAGAAGATTTAAGGAAGTTTTGATTTTAAAAAGATCAATCTCTCGATAAATTCACATTTTGTAAAAAAAGTTTTTTCCTTGAAGGGTATTGATTATATGACTTGATATGAAAAATAACTCTGAAAAAAAATTTCTAATGAAAATTCAATGTAAAAGTGCCCTTTTATTTGCGAATGAATCCTTCATCTCCTGCTGAAATCCAACCAGCTTTTTGCCAAAACAAGAAAAGACAAATGGACAAAAAAATGGCAGGAGCAAAGCATCTAAAGATGCCTTGATGCTAAAACGTGTCATACTTTCATTTGGATTTGATGTATAAAAGCAAATTGGCTGCAACAGCTGCTCACGTGGGAACGGTATCAACTAAACAAGAGCTGCAAGACTTGAAGACTTGAAGAAGAAAACTGGTTTGTCCCTCTAATCCTCTGACTGTCATGTATTCATTAGCACCTCCTAACTACACAACATTGATTGACAAAACATTTTCCAACCTTTTCACACTTCATTCAGTTCATTCACTTCATTTATACCTTCATCATGTCCCCTATAGAACTCAGTTTGGTTCACATCAGCTCTGTGGTGCAGAAGAAGGAGGTCTTTTCAAACTATCGCTGAAAAGAAATTCTCATTTTTGCCATGTGGTTTGACTTGTTTGGTCAGCTGAACTTTCCCACCTGCCAAAAAGTAGACTAGCCAATAAAACAAGATTTGCTCCGGAGCAGAAATTCCCAGAGAGAAATCCTGCTTTGTGTCTACAGCTGTGCCTGCATTTATATTTCATAACATATAAGCTTTCCCTGGTATGCTAATTTTAACAGAAAGCAGGCATTATCGCTCCGAAAACAGTCCTGGCAGTTGTGATAAACACACGTCGAAGTAGGGCGAGAAAGAAAAGTGAAAAACAAAAGCACCCAGCGAGTCACTTCAAATGCTCTTTGTTCTTTCTTGAAAGGCAATAATCATCTCTGTGTTTATGCAGGAACCTGTTGAGTCCCATCTGTTTCCTCTTTCTCTCTTTCATATTTAAATTGAATTACATATAAAATTTCACTCAGATATTATTGCATTCTGGATTTCCCAACTGTCATTAGTTTATTCATTAATTCTAAAATAAATTCTTCAGTAAATTATAAGCCTTTTTATTCTGTTAGAAATTTGCTTTCTGTGTTAAAGGAAATTTGCTGCACAACACCAATTTAAAATGTTTTATTGCTAAAAAATCTAAAAAAGAAACCTAATACACTTTCATTTAACTTATAAGGGGTGCTGTTTGTAAAGAACTGTTGCTGAAAAGGTAAAAGGTCAGGCGGGTGGGCGGTGACTGATGATGTAACCGCAACCCCTCTATAATGTTTTGACCTGTTTGTTTCTTGCAAATTCTTGAGTTCAGACACAAAAAATGTATCACAAGCGAGCCTTCAAACAGGCTAACGCATGAGCAGACTCACAACTGGGTTGTTCTTTAGAGTTCTGCATACCACGTAAACATAAGGGGGAAGTGTGAATCCATCAGTGCATACCTGCATGAGAAACACGATCTATTCTCAGATGTCACATCCTTAGACTTTTAAGTAGATCCAATTTCCATAAATTCACATGCGCTGCTTCTGCTCTTTGACCCCTGGAGGTCAGGAGTCACTGCGTGATCATAAATCTTGAGTGCAGGTTCCATCTTAACTCCTTTGACAGGCTTGCTCGGATTAAATGAGTGGATTGGTTCACATTCAAGTCGGGCATAAATTAAGACAACACTTGCTATGGGGTGTCCTTAAACTCCAGACATAAATATACTCCAAAAATATCTGCAGACCAGCTTTGCAAACATGAAAGTCTCAATCAACATGCCTTGATTTTTATTTCTGTCAAACAGAGGATTTTGAGTTGAGCTATTGCAGCGCTGGAATAATATTTTTATTGGCTGTGAGTTCTGCATGCAGCACTAATAATATTTAATAAAGTCTAGCTATCCAGAATGAGACTTTGCCTCACATGCAGATTGGAACTCAGACAGATTTCTTGCTAACAGATGCATGAAATCACCTGTTTCTTCTGGGACCAGACTGGAGCTAAACAACTGTGGTCTGGCTGTCTGTATGTGTGATACAGAGATGCATGTGAACAACTGTGTTTTTTCTTTTTCTTTTTTCTATCCTGAGTGATGAGGAGCTTCGTCTACAGATCAGACACTTGGACATCTGCCAGACACAAGTCATCAAGTGTGGTGTATGGGCACTGCAGAAGCTACACACAAGCCTGAGCACATTCATTTTTGTTTAGATGTGTTTCAGGAGAAGCATTTAAAGTGGTAATTGTTTTTCCTTAGTGCAATTAACCAGAGAGTAAAGATTATTACTCTGTTAGAAAAAAAGCAACTGAAACAAGTAGAGCAAAGGAAGAAAATTAAAGCTTTTAACAATCACTGATGTGTTGCATGCCTCAAATTAATTTGAGGGATCTGTGGCCTTGTGATGGATCTCGGTTCATAACAAATTCATTAATTCTGTTTTAGTACAAATTTCACTTGTTGCAATTAGACTTACTTTTACACGTTTTATTTAAGGCCGGCTACAATAAAAATCGAAATTCTGGTGTTTTAATGTGTTCTTGTTGAATTTTTCTCACAATGGAGGACACATATAAAGAAAATTAAGCTTAAAATTGCCTTTCAGAATATTTCTTTATTTAAATCGTTCTGAATGAGGAACATATGAAAAAATGCAGTTTGATAAAGCTTGTAGTGGTGATGCAGGCGCTACACTCGTCGGGCCACAAGCTCCCTGCTCTTCTCTATTCTGATGCATCCACTTGCAGACAAATAGATCCATATAGTTTTCGTTTTCTTCATCAGAGCTGGCGTCTGGTTCAAAACTGTTTGGCTGGATAGCTCCAATATTGCTCACCATATTACCTGCACCGGTAATGTTGTGTTGGGATTGTAAGGGCCTGTAAGCTAGTGGGAGAGCGCGTAAACAAAGGGATGATGGCTTACTCCGCACCAACAGTTCCACCCACAGATCAGAGGCAAATTTCTGATGAACTACTGTCGCTATACAGAAACTATGTCCTAAAACAACACAGGGTTTTTTTTTTGGCTAGAAATTGTATTATCATGATTAATACCACTGGGAATGCTTTTAAAATACATTAAAGATGATTGGAGGTGGTCTTTAAGTTTTCCCTTGTATCAATGTAGTATATTTGGGCTTAACTTTGACTCATCTTATTTCGGGTCATCGTGCTCTGATTACTGGACTCAGGATGAGAAAGGAGTTCACTCCTGTGTCATTCCTTTGTAAAGGCTAATGAGCTTACAGATGAGGAAACGCTGATAAAATCCCAAAGGTTGGTGGAATCACTTCGGCAGAGCAGCCTCGGATTGGGGATGATATCGGGTCAACTCTAGTGGAGGAAAGCATTTCCCTTGAGACCCCTCGCCTGATGGGCAGCAGCCCCCTCTGTCACCCTCTGTCTGAGTGTGCCAGCGTCGGCATATGTGTGTGGTGCGTTATTACACCCCTTTGGTATCAGGAAAAAGGAAATAATTCAGTCCCCCTGCTTCTTAGATATGAGGAGGCAAGACAGAGCTAACGCCAACGCGCCTTTGATATGGCACGGCAAATATAAAGGCTGCACAGAGAGGTTTGAAGAAAACCAATTGCAGGGAAAAGATTGAAATAGATAAGAGCATATTATGACCAGAGTGTGAGTGAGGGATGGACTTGTGTGCCAGGGGAGGAGATGATGGAGGACAGGAAGGAAGTGGAAGGAATGAAAGAGGAGGTGGGAGGGACACTGTCACTCATAAACAGAGGAAGGTCAGTGCTGTGCAGCAATTTAACAATGCAAATTAGGGATGAAGCTCAGGTTCAAGCCAGGAAATGGTGATGTTCCTCTACAAACTGTACTATATCAGCAGCTCAATGTCAAGGAGAAAGGTCACGTTGTCACAGCGAGGCACTGAGAAAAACTTTGAATGTGTCGAGCCAAAAACAGCACGACTGAGTGAATGGTACAAGTACATAACAGCCAGGGCGGCGAGTAAACAGCGAGGAAAGGAGTTGGAAGGGAAAAGACGGGGGAGGGGAAGAGTATGACAGCTTTCCTTCCGCAGTCTTTGAAGAGCAGCATGGTGCTGGATTCACATGGGGAAAATCTATGATGAATATGTTCACACGCTTTGACCTGAATGCATAAAACCATTTGCAAATGCATTTTCGGCTTAATTCAAGCTCGTCCAAATGTATCCACTTATTGGAAAATATAAGAATTTTATTCACCTAGAGATCTCCAACATGAAATCATGACCTTCCTTTCCCCATCGAGTCGTTTACTAGACAACAGATGCATGGGAAGCATGCTGCTGCACACCAGAACTGTGCAGGGATGAGGAAAGCCTTGCATGTGCCTCCCCTGGCAGGCATGCAGACAGCGGTAATTGCGCTGCTTCATGGATAACAGTGACCCTGTTAGCCCAAAAGCTTATTGGCTGCACGTTCCTATGATTCCGCCGCCACGACCAATCGGAGCCGTCAGCAGCTGGGTGGAAGACAGAACAGAAAGAAGGGGGTGAAACGGTGAAATAGAGGTGAAGGTTAAAAAAATATGGATGATGTGGGGAGGAGAGAGAAAATGGAGAGTGACAAGAATGGAGATGTGGGATCAAAGGAAGCAGGAGCGGTGGAGTAGACTGCTTAATCCTCTGCACTGAGGAGACAAAGCGACAACCCCTGAGCACTGTTCAGCTTGTGGTTGAACAACACCAACAGAGCATGTGTGCGTGTGCGTGTGTGTGTGGACGGGGTATAGGGAGGCAAGCATGTGCCGTAAAACGCAGTTTTGTGTGTAAAGTTATGGTGTGCTTCACAGAACATTAGGGGATCATCACACTTCCTTGACCCTCTTCTCACCAGAGATCCCACAGGATGAAATGTAGCTGCAGCAGCACACAAACAAACTCACACACACATGAAGAAGGGCTTTGTAAACACCACAGAGAAAGGTGGTGTAAATGAAACATTAAGAGGAGGGAGACCACAGACAAGAAAGATTCTTGAAATAACACTGAAGTGGCTGTGGAAGTAAAAGAGGAAAAACGATTAAAAAAAAACAGGTGGAGAAAGATGTGGGCAAGACGCGTCTGGGGAGAGCTTCTGGCTGGATAACTGACAGACGATTATCTGGACTCAGAGGACGGTGAAAGCCTCTCCATGCCTGCACATGCATGAAGTGTTAAAAACACTTTTAGTCAGGGGTTTCACTTTTTACAGTTTTACATCTGGAGCTTGAATCAAAACACGACAAATAAGTAAACCAAAACTGTGATTCTTTAGTGAAACATATTGCTTGGTTTCTTCCCAAAAATGCTGGCATCCTAATAAAAGATATCTGGAAAAAAAAGAAAAAACTGACACATTCTTAGGAAAAACATTAAAAAAAAGGGTTTGTTTCATTTTTTAAATCAGTTTTCTTTACGGTTTTGTCTAAATAAATACTTTTTATTTATCTTGTATTCACTCTCTAAAAGATTTCATCCCTAAAGTAAAAAATCTCACATTGAATAAAGAAAACAGAATAAAGGAGTCTTTCTGTGATGACATAAATCAACCACAGGGCAGACAGAGAATCATTTTAACAAACGGTCCATCACTGGTTGCTTTCATCTCCCACTGAAGACAGACTTTGCATTCATGACGCAATTAAAAAAAAATCAAATCTCTCTTCTTTTGCACGATTTGCATCATTCTTATCAACATCTGATCACAGTTAGTATTCAGTGCCTCAAAACACTTCTCATATCAGAATTACATATTTTTCTCTTTTACTGACAGTAACAGAGAAAAATGTTTATTCAAAAATGAAATAAAACGAGGTCAACTGAACAAAAGAGAGCTTTTGGAAACAGATTTTTGTTTTATCTGCTCCCGATTCATCCTTATTTGAATAAAGGAACACTCAGAAATAAATTGTTTAATATTTTTCCTTCTTACTAAGAAAAATGCTACACGATCATGTTAAAAACATAAACTCAGACATCAGACTGAATCTATAAAACAAACTATGCTGAGGTCTAACCAAAGTTATCAGAAGTGGCTGATCAGACCACTGAGCACAAACAAGACGGAACTACACAATTCAGTGTACAAGATTGTCCTTAATGGATGTATGATTAAACCACCACCTTAACAAGGGTATTTAATTATTAAAAATACAATAATTAAGACACAAGATAACAGAATGAAAGTAACTAAATGTCACACAACAACAAAAAGTTACTCTTGCCGTGATAAATAAACTGATTAAAACCAGTTGTTTATGTATATCTGTTGCTGAGGTAACGGAAAATAACAAAATGTAAAAATAATGTAGGAGAGTGTCAAGAAAACAACCTTCATTGTGCTACAGTGGAAATCACCATCACCCTGTTGTGTTAAATAATTTATCCTAACTGGAACATTCCCAGTTTTGTGGCAAACCCAGTTTCATTTTGAGTTTTGCTTCATGAAACTTTCCTCCAGAAAGTTGTGCAAACTTGATAAAACCCACATTCAAGTTTTAGAAAAATAAGCTGCACCCACAAGAGTATGATACAATTTTCTTTTTTGGTAAGTAAGGAACAACTCTTGTCTTTTAAAGCAAGAAAAGAAAATAGAGCTTCATGTATAAAATAATCATTAACAAAAGGGTGTTGGTCATTAAGAAAGGTACATCCAAACTCAGGAATTACTCTGTATGTGGTTACAAAAGCAAACTTTACTGATTGGTGTAACCAGAATTAGACTCAGTTAGGACAGGATGCTAGTTTTAGCTGAGATGTTGTGAAAGGTGAAAACAGTTTTTGCTGTAACAACATGCAACAGTGAGTCCAAATGCTGTCATAACTTTTTCTATCAGCTGACAGAGTTTACTGAGTTTAGTACTGATGAGTTCTTGTGCAGAAATATTCAGTATGTATTTGAGAACTGTAAAAAAGAATCTGGCATACCAATGAGTGGCATTGCCATTATGTGTGGGCGATTTTGTAAATTAAGATGGAGAATAACTTAAAATGTGATGCATCACCATGGTTTTTTTTCCTGCTGTGAAAACGGCTGTTTTTGTGGAGGAATGTGCCATGTCACAAAGTCATTGCGACTGACTGTTTCAGTCAGAAAATGCTCAGGAACATGCAGATTAGATTAAACCTGCTTGCTATTGAGAATATTACCTAATCCTGAACATACCATTTATTCAAACAGATTTACAGATTAACTGCTCAAATAAGAAACATGTTAGGTTTCTATTTTTATGAAATTCTTCAGATCAATGCCAAGACAATTGAAAATGTTCTACTGAAACACGGACTACAAGAAGGATGTATGATAAATAAGGTCATTAAGAGCCAGATTGCACTACTAGTACCTAATTTTATCATGGATTATACACTGATAATCAAATGGTAAATGGCATATACTTGTGTAGTGCTTTCTACCTTCCTCGAAGATTTACACTCACCAGTAAATAGAATTAAAAAAAACTGACAAGAGAAACCCTTTGGTTCTGATGTGATGAATATTGTTTGAAAAAAAAGAAGAAAATAAATAACCGGTAATAGAAAAAGGGTTTCCTTTAAGAGTAATTTAGACATCAGGGTTCCTGAGAAACAGGAAACTGTGGCAGTCTGCCACTAAGGATACACAGGGATGATTGGAGTTCCCCCCGCCCACCCCAGAGCATCCAGTTAAAATTCAAGGACTCTCTTCATCTCCCATTTTTGCTGCCTCTAGTGCTTGTCCTGCTCCCGCTTTGCCTCTTAGCAAGGTCATGACTGAAAAGCTTGAATGGTTCCCCAGGAGGCTGAGAATAATCACCCATGTGTATGTCTGCGTCTAAGTGTGTGTTCAAGCGCATGATAAGCCTTATGTGAATATAAAACCGTGCGTTTGTCCATGTGAGGACCTGGTATGGATGTGCCTCTGCCCTTGCAGGGTTACCAGATGCCTTGGACCGTTTGGCAAATGAGGCAGATCGTGATGTGGAGCAAGGTCTGTTTTACCCCCGTGAAGCCCTCTCCATCAGTGTCACGAATGACAGGTTATGGAATTCATTCAAGGAATTCAATATCTGTCACAGCTGCCAAACCGTGAGTTCCTCATCAGTTTTTCTAAGCGTGGAAAAGAAATGTTTTGTGCACTTAAAAAAAAAAAAACATCAGCAAAAAATATATTATTCTCAATCCCTAGAATAAAAAAACGGACAAAACTGTAACAAGCAAATAGTCATATGGTAAAAAGAGCCACAAAATGACAATGTTGCACTCACTAGCACAAAGTCTCATCCCATATGCCTGATATGCATTTCCTTCCAAGGACAAGGAAGATGCTGTTGGATCTTGATGTGATAGTGAATGAGCTGGTGAGAGAAATGAGAGGCAGCAAGAAGAGAGAGAAAAATAAGCGCCGCAGGAGAAGCGCTGACAGCTCACCATTCCAAAATAGCCTGAATAGTGCAGCTTGAAAATAATTCTCTGGTCCTAATTTCAACCACAGTGTCTACATTATTCATTCTAGACCAATGACATGCGGAGAAGAGGACGAACAGTCAGCGCTCTATTTGGATTCGCATAATAAATTAATGACGGGATATTTAAAAGGGAAAGAAATAGGCCAGGGAGGAAGGTGGGTTGGAGATAGTTCAGCTCTCAGGACATATGCTGAGTGCAAGAAACTGTAAAACACTAGAGGAGCAGGAAGAAGGTAAGCTTGATAAAACACAGTTTTTTAAGTGGAGAAAGTTGTAAAGCCTCTATGATAAATACATTAAAAGTGATTTTAAAATGAATTAAGCTCTCTCAGATGAGGAAAAAAAAGATCACGTGAAAGAGCCTGAAGATGATAACAGTGAAATTCCAAATTGACTAAAGAAAAAAAAGCATAAGTTTGACATTCTTTTTTAATAACCAAGTTAAATTTAAAGTCCCACTCCAATCAGCAGTGTTTTAATTATGATTATGCCATTTTCAGCCAAAACTTGTGTTGTTTTCTGGGACCTAGTATCTGCACAGTTGCAGTGGTTCATCAGAAATTTTAATTCGTTTACATACTCTCCCACTAGTTTACAGCGCCTCACAATCCCACATTAGCGGTGCAATAAAAATGAGGGCCAACATTGAAGCTATCCAGCCGTACAGTTTTGAGCCAGATGTCAGCTTGGATGAATTCAATTTAATTCAATTTTCATTTCAATTACTTTATTTTAAATACAAATGAAAATAAACACAAGAGTTTACAATAGACAGATAAAACAAGACCGTGTGCTTGACAAGGGGTGGGTTGAAGAGAGATCTTGTATGATCCCACCCCTTTTTTACAACACCTGATGATGTGCGGATTTCAATTTACAGTTTTGTTCAAAACATTCAAATCACATTCTGCGTAGCACCTAAGCAGAAATGAAATTTTTTGTTTTTATTAATCATTTCTTGCTTTGTACAGTTCCATCAGTGACATCTCAAATGTTTTTTTTTTTTTAAGAAAATGAAGTCATACAGGGATCTGTTTGTCTACTGTGATGCATCAGAATGGAGCAGGGACCCTGTGGCCCGTTGATTGTGGCTCCTGCTATAAGCTTTTTTTCGCTTCACTCAAAGAAATGAAACATTAGATTTAAATAAAAAAGTATCGTCAACCGGTCCCACAAAACAATTTTGTTTAAATCTGAGACAGACTGAATGACTAAAATTCAACATACTATCTTGAATAAGCGCTGCATTACACAGTTATTGTAAGTTTACATAGTGCTATTATGTAAAATTTACTCAACATTGTTGCGTTGGATTTATTAATCATTATATTGAATTTACTCAACATTGTTGCGTTGGATTTATTAATCATATTAAATTTACTCAACATTGTTGCGTTGGATTTATTAATCATTATATTGAATTTACTCAACATTGTTGCGTTGGATTTATTAATCATATTAAATTTACTCAACATTCTTGCGTTGGATTTATTAATCATTATATTGAATTTACTCAACATTGTTGCGTTGGATTTATTAATCATATTAAATTTACTCAACATTCTTGCGTTGGATTTATTAATCATTATATTGAATTTACTCAACATTGTTGCGTTGAATTAAGCAATCAGATTGAATTTACTTAACATTATTAAGTAAAAGTTGTTCATTTTTATATTGGATTTACTCAAAATTCTTCCATTCCATTTAACAGTTATGTTGACTTTACTAATTTATTGTTTTATTCATAATCAAGAGTCGATTTTTAGTCATGTTAAATTTATGAATCATGTTGAGTTTTTTTGTTCCATTTACTAAAATCCCTCACGTTAATACTAAATTTAATTGTAATCATGTTGTAGGACTTCAATAACCACAACTTTAATCATTTGACATTCACATTTTTTATTTATAACAAATAAACAAACAAGGGCAAACACAAGTCAACTCTCAAACGGACTTAACAAAGTGCCTTTTTGAGTTTGTGTCTTCTTAAGTGCGTGTCCGTCTTTGTTGCCTTTTCCCGTTATTTCCCTTTATGTGTAGACACATGTAAACAAAAAAATAATACAAAATACCAAAGTGCATTGGTGAGGTGATAAAACGATTAACAATCAGAAACGGTAACACGTTAACTGAACTCCAACTGTGAGAAATCCAAAGAATTATGCTTTAGGAACTTAGTGAACTTTCCTTTAATCATATAGTTTACCTTTAGGGCCTGTAACTTGGGTGACAGTTTTTGTCCATCCATGTCCATCAATACTTTCTGAATGAATTCAAACGTGTATTTCAGCTTACTGGGGAACTCCAAATTAAGGCAGTAGATGAGCCCCAGGAGGAGAGTGCAACCATACGCCACGTCCTTTACATCCTGCAGCACTTCCACCCCCTCTATGAAAATGTTCACCTCCGCGGGGTCATCTGTGGGCTCAGCTCCTTCATGTTGAATGACGTGGATCACCATGTCAAGTTGCTCATTCGTTGCCTGCTCCGCTTCAAGATCAGCATCCTAAAGCAGGGATTTAAAATAAATTACTTATGAAGATGTGTTTTAGGTGTGTTTCAGATAGTCTGTCACGTTATATGTATTAAAAAAATTGATTAAAGTTCACATTTTTTATGGCATTTACCAACAACCCAAATACAAAATCAACTACAATAATAAAGAACAACAACTAGAAAATACTTATATATAAAAAGCTTTACCTACATCATGACTTTTTTAACATCAGCCTTTATTTAGTCGGGACACGACTGGAAAAACAAATTGATGTGATCGTTTGGACTGAGCGGAATTTTGCATTGGAAAGCTCACAGCCTCCGTGTGAGCTGGAGACATGTTCTCCTGCTGCTCGTTTACATAGAGCTGCGGGGCCGATGACAGTCTGAAGGCTCCCACACGTAACAACGCATCCGCCCCTCATCCACAAAACGTTCAGTATTAAGTCCGATTGCTCTGCACAGACACGATTCGCTCGGTCCACCGGCGCAATGGGGACGAAGCGCTCCTCCTTGGTGCCGCCCTGGCAAGGGGTGTCGGAGAAGATAGGAAGGGGAGACACAAAACATTTGCGTTAACGCGGTAATGACGCGTAAAAGGCAAAACTCTTAAAACTTAGAGTGAACTCAGCAGCACACGCTGAAAGAGCTACACTCACTTGCACTGCTACGCTCTCTCCTCCCCTTCCTAAACTGGCGCGAGCGCAGACATGAGCGTCTCGGCGGGAACTCGGACTTAACATTAGTTCCGCCTCGGCACAAAGTTTATGCATTGGGGGACGAGGGGATAAACAAAATAACCTCCAAAACGAAGCGGTACAAAAGTGATCCAAACAGAATTTGCCCTACCGAAACGGTTCGATCAACTACGTGTACCGTTAGTATTTAGCTAACGTTTCAAAATGTTCCCGCCCTCTTTTTTTTCCAGAAATCAACAGTGCTTGTCACTATCTTGATTATTAATCCCCAATGTAAAAAATTTATACATCGTTTTCATTTGTATGTTTGTTACACTTAAATTACTTACCAGAAACTCGATGAAAATTCTTGAGCAAACTACTAGATGAGGAGTCGTCGAGAAATGGCGGCCGCTGTCTTCTTGCTGAATTTCATTGCGTAATGCGCATGCGTCAGATGAACGGAACGCTTGTTGGGACAACTGTCCTTTTAAAAATTGATTGTGTTAAATAAATTTGATTAAACATTTTTAAATATTACCCAAATTGCTAATGTTATTTAAATGCAATGTAACACCCTTGTTTATATCACTGAAAGTGAACTGATTTAATATTTTCAACATAAATACTTTACATAAATAATACTACAGCACTTTTTCATTTCTTTGAGTGTTGCTTCTGATTTACCACAATTTGAAAAAGGAAATACTCAGAAATTCAATTCTATGATTAATTTTCTCAATAAATGTCCATAGATGTCCCTCATGGGAAAAATGCCACAAGTTAAATTTTTTTTTTATATATGTCAAAAAGGATTTGTAAAAAAACACAACCTAATTAGAGTGGGACTTTAAGGGAAAGGCTTGTTTCAGCTTCTTTTTGAAACACAGAACTGCTTAAAACATGATTGCATAATCAATCTTTGATTTAATGTACATAATGTAAATGCTTCTAAAGTTGACACAAGTGATAGAAGCTGCAGGCATCCCTCATTTACATTTAACTTGTTGGTGTGTTTATGGTCTGCGGTGCAATCACAGCCAGACTTTCTGAAATGTAGAATTATTGCACTAAATGCAACTAAATGCTCAAAGGTTGTTGTGTGTCAGATGAACAGGAGCCTCTGATACTTTCTGTGCTGCTGATTTAAATATGCAAAACCTTCATCTCATCACCTTATAGAAATGCTCGTTAAGCTGCAGTCTGTGCAAGAGAGTACAGTTGGTGGTCTTATGGAACAGCTTGATATATGTTTTGTGTGGATGCTCCTCGTCGCGTAAAGCTTTATCAGAAAACAGACTGCAGCCATCATTCAGCTGACTTCCAGCTGTCAGGAGGAAAATTCTAGAAGATTAACAGCCTTTCCCATAACATTCATTTACATTAGAGTAGGGAAAAAAATAAAAGTCAGATAAATTTCATAAAAGTAAGTTGTTTTTTCTAGTTTTACAGCCATCTTCACAACCACAAAACAAATTAATTACTTGCTGTCATTGCTTGCAGGGACATGGCACAATGTTTTTTTTGCGTGTTTCATTAAAATGACTTGCGTTTGTTTTAGGTCACTTTAAGCTCAAGCTGCAGCAACAAAAAACAACCTGCCAACATGTGACAGTAGTTCACAGTTTATGCCTGCTTTGCTTTAAATTAAAAGGAGGAAAAATGAGTGCCAATGCTAACAAGGAGAAACTCCATAACCCCTTGTTTGAGAAACCTTTAAAGATCCACTCTGATGAAAACTGTGTTTTGGGGGTTTTCAACGTGTTCTAGTGGCATTTTTCTGATGATGGAGGACATATATTACGAAAATAATGTAAAAATTGCATTTCTGTGTATTACTTTATTCAAATCATTGTGAATCAGAAACAGGCATAAAAAATGCTGTTTGAACAACACTGTATTTGTGACGTAGAAAATACAATGGGCGGGCCACAAGCTCCCTGCTCCACTCCATTCTGATGCATCCTCTTGTAAACAACTAGATCCATGCAAGTCTTTGTTTTTCTCCTCTGAGTTGGTATCTGGCTAAAACTGTACGGCTTGATATCTCCAATGTTGCTTCCCATTTTGTTGCACCAGTATGTTAGGTAAGGGGTGTGAGAGGCTGTAAGCTAGCCAGAGAGTGTGAACAGATAGCTCTCAGTTTTTGGTGATGGGGTGACCACTCAAAGGCTCATTTCTCATGACATACTGCCACTCTGCAGAAACTATGTCCCAGAAAATGATAAGGTTTTTTTTATTAGGCTAAAAATGGCATATTCATAATTAAATGAACATTGGAACCGCTTTTTTGATAGATCAATAGATGCTTGGAGTGGGACTCCAATAAACCAGAGTAACAGGAGCCAGGTCAGTTCACGAAGTAACCCCTCCATGTTCTGTTGCAAAAGCATCTCAGGTCCTATTCAATGTAATCAAAATCAACCAATCTTACAATTTAACATGGGAAAACTTGGGTTTGGTTGTCATTTTGCACAAAAACCAGAGCCAAATAGTTTTCTGATAAAGGGGCAGAAATGCAGAGAAGTGAAAAAACAGCTCTGCATAAGTTTATGCTCCTTCTGGCAAACCCAGTCACTTTTACAGCCTGGAACAGTCTGAGTCATGTGTAGCAATGCATCATGCAGTCTGTGCACAAGAAGATGCATTTTTTTTTTTATTACTGAGTGTATTTCAAGACCCCCTTTTGTCTGGCTCTTAACATTCTGAGCTGGGAATTCTCAGTGGACTTAGCTTTACATTTCTGGTGTTTGCTTCTGTATACTAATAAAATGCCCCGTGCTGCCTTGCCACCAGGGGAGAAGTCTAAACCAATTTAAAGCTGATGCCAAACATAGAATTCAGCCTGCAATGGAGCGCATGATTCAAGGCAGTTTAGTTCATGAAAGTGGGAAGAATCCAAGCAGAGGTCTCTCACTTAGAAAATGCAGCTAACCTTTAAACTACATGAGAATCCTGCAGATATTTTATGCACACTCTAACTCAACAATTGTTCTCTTTATTATAAGTGACAAATAATAAGGACAAAGCCACACATATGTGCTTCCATCCTCACGCATCTCACACAGGCCTTTAGACATACAGGGATGGAGACAGTGTGAATGTGTGCGTATGTCTATGTGTGCATGTATATGCACGCTAATGGTGAATCGTCCTTAGGCCTCTGCGAGCCTGTTTGTGCAGCAGTGAAGCAGAAGTAACGTCTGAATCTGTGCTCCCTCTGAGCAAAATGTATGTGCAACCGGCGTGTATCTGTGTGTGTGCGTGAACATGGGGTCAGCACTGAAGGACAACACAGAAATTCAGTCCATCTTCATTTATTAGGTCTTAAGGAAAAGTTGGGGTTAACTAGTAAATGAGAAAGGTTTCTTTAAAAAGCCTAATGGATATTTTTTACTCAGCAGTTAGGTGACATTTATGCTAGGTCAGTTGTTTGGTCACATATTCCTCCTTACATCTGGTCAGTGTCTTGAATAAGGGTGGGGCTTTTTGAAGTGTTGCTACTTATTTGAACTTTTGGCTTATATAACAAATTGCCCAAAGGGTCTTTAAAGTCTGTCATCTGTGTCTCCATCTGACCAAGGAAAATAAACATGTTATTTGAAAAGTCGTGGTACAGAAATATAATTTAGCCATTAAAAACTATAAAATCCCCATATTACTTTCTTTTCTTTTCTTTTCTTTTTTGCTAGCATGAATACATTGTCAGTTTGAATAAGAAGACCAATATGGAGCTACGTGGACAAGACATGACCTGGCTGGTAATGATCCAGTGTTTTATTGATCATTTACTGTAATAGTGCGTGTGTTTGGCTTTTGGGCTGGAGTAAAGGAAAAAAGAATAGATTTTCCTCCAAAAAAAGAAAAACATAATTTTTGACAAATATAGATATAAAAACAGACGGATAGAACGGTCTGGCATATCTGTAGCATTTAAGATGGTGAACTTCACAAAATGTTTCAAGACCCACTCCAACCTTCCTTATATCTATTTTAAAAACATTCCCAGTGGTCTTTTAATTGTTATTATGCCGATTTTAGCCAAAATAATTAAAAACAAGCTGTTTTTTAGGACACAGTTTCTATAGGAGTTCATTAGAAATTCACCTTTGAGTTGTGGGCGGGACTGTTGGCGCTCGTCCAGTGTAATATCTACATCACAAATACGCCATTTTTCAAACTGCATTTTTTTCACAACGATTAATGTAAGGAAAAACTCAGAAAGGCCGTTTTAACACTAATTTTCTTGATCTATTTTTTTCAACATCAGAAAAATGCAAGAAAAACATGTCAAAAACATATCGGAATGGGTCTTTAAAAATGTTCCTCTATTATAAATGAGAAGTAACATTCATTAGAGTATGAGGCCTGTAAATTATTTTAAAAGTGGTTTAATACAACATTCACATACAGTCAGATGCTAATGTTTCCAGCACAACGATGCCCAGAGCATTGCCGTCTCTCCATTTGCCTTATTTAAGAGTGCATCTTGAGCTGTGCACTCACACTCATCTGTCTGTCTGTGTGACGCAAATAGAAATGTCGTTCATCATTCAGGTCACTGTTTCACATTGCTTCATGGTTCTCATGTTTTCAGTGTATACGCTGGCGGCACTAAGCAGAAGTCACCATCAGCTCTTCCATCAATTTGGAGCTTACCTGCCCCTGTGCACAGTTAGCTGTGTGCTCTGGCCCATCTTGATCATGCTCAGCAACATACACTACAATAGCTTTTCCACGTGATCTCAATATGAAGGTTTGGATTTTTGCACAAGTTGACCATACCTGGACTTTGAATCAGTGTCACGCTCTTTACTTATCCCCCTATCTCTGCTTCTCTGCTCTTGATTTCACAACTTTTGCTATGTTTTTGTTTGTGTTCTCCTTGTTTAAACTGGGACAGTTGATTTTGTACTTCCTGAGCCGGGTTTTGTTTAGGTTCTGTTTCTGTTAAGAAGGAAGTTCCTCCACCCAACTGTTATCTGGGGAAAAAGGGTAAACACCACCTGTTTTTCTCTGCTAGAAAAACTGTGTGAATTCCACAGAAGGAGCAGAAAATGTTTTTACCATACTGAGACAGACTGAAATGAATCATCACAAACTGAAATTTGACAGGATTAGAACCAATGATGGGTACGGTTCAGCTCAGGTCACAATACAATATGTGGACATTTAGATTGTGCAGAATAGAAACAGCTGTTCACTAAGAATTTTAAAAACTGAGATTTGAAGGAGGGTTATTCAAATTTTGTTGTTTTGTGGGCAATCTTTTTAGCCATGTTTTGGCAAGTTTTTAAAAGCCTTTATTTTTATTTTTGTGTTTCGAAACGACAACCCATAACGGTTTTGGCCCGTTTCCTCTTTTGCCTTTCTTGCAGGTTGCCACACTGCTGGCTGCAGCGAGCAGTCAGCAGTGTTCAAGAAATGATACTTTAATCATTGAAATCCAATTTGGAGGACCAGGGCGCAACACTCCATCACCGCCTTTAGCAGAGCCCTGCTCTCGACAGGAAAATGAGGTTTGTATTGTGCCTTGACAAACTCAGGAATTAGTAGAAGAATCAATACCAATGCAATGTTGTTTAACAGAGTTCCTGTGATCAAAGAGCTGTTAGAACCACAGATGAAAGAGAGAAGAATAGCGACGCAGAGAGAAAGAGTCAAGGGAGGAAAAGAGGAATGAAACAAGTCAGACTGCTTGGTTTCATGCGTGTAACGACATTGTTCCACACACACACTCACACTCCCGTAGTGCTTGTGTCTTGCAGTCATGCTGTTGGAGTTAATGAATAACTTCCCCCCTGCCCCAAGGATCAGATGGCATTAGATTGTTATACGTACACAAACACACACTAGCATGCACACAAGCATGGACACAGACGCACTTTTAGGTAATCAAGGCCAATCATCGTAATAAGAAATAAAGGTTATCACGACTACAAACCTTACAAGTAAAAAGTTCACAGTTACATAATCACCCTCTCTTTTTCACACCGGCACATTCCAACCCACCTGAGAGGAAGAGGGCAGGTGAAGTAAAAACAAGGGAGCTGCAATGTCTTGTGGGTGGCAATTAAAAAAGCTGTGCTATTAAAAGTTGAGGTGCTATTTGACCTGCAATACCTTCACCTAAAACAGCAAAAATAGGCACACTTTCTCAAACTCCCATATCCAAAAATCAACGCATTGACCTGCTCTGACATCTGTGTGGGCAGGAGGCGCAGGTGAGCAGAGCTGCAAACCTCATGACCCATGTTAATATTCAATAAAACAGCAGTGTTGAATTCAGGCAGCACAAAGGATGAGGGGTGTGCACAGTTTTACTGAAGCCAAATCCTGTCAGGGATCAGGAGATAAGAGACTGAATTGTTTAAATACTTTTTTTGAATATGGCTTTAACTCTCACTATTGCAAAATCTGATAATCTTATCCATTTATTTGTTTTAATCATAAATATTAATACACCGTTCAAAGTAGTTAATGGCATTTTCCCATCAGATGAATTTCAGAATATATACTTAGACTGACTAGAACCGTTGTAGCGGATTTTAATTTGACATTTCCAAAAGGTTTCAAAGTTTTAAATGTGGATTTTTTTTAAGGACGTTTTGCACAACAAGCTGTTCTCTGACAAGTTGATTAATTAAAGTACCAGGATAAATGTCTGACCATAAATCAACCTCTATCTGCTCTGGGGGGAGTGCCATGTCTCAGTGCGTCAACTTAAAAATGTTGTTGGTTAAGAAAATGGATGGGTGGATGAATGGAAGTTCAGTATGAGAACGCTTACATGGATCCTCTATAGTAGATTTGAACTCCGCCCACTGATCAAGTCACTGAGCATGTCAGGTGCCCAAAGCTGAGTCTCTGATTGGTTGACGTGACGCGTCGACCTCGCGTCAGATTTTTGAACACTTGATTCACCGGAACTCTCAAATAGTGCAGTGATGCTCAAATTGCACTGCTGCTGGACCGCTGCGCCCCGCCCAAAGCTCAAATCGTGTTGTAGGAACGCTGCTCGCGTCTGTATATTGACTTAACATTGAAACTTGATGCCCCCGACACGGGAATCAAGTTCGGTGTGAACAAAGCTTTATGCAAACCACGGTCAGAACTCAGAACAAACACAGTATCCACAATATTAAGAGTTGAAACTTCTGTTATTACTTCATTTCTGTGCCACCAACTGCTGTTTGAACCTAAGTAATGTGACTTTCATAAATATAAATTCTGTGCCTGCTGAAATCTTAGCTAGACAGTTCATTAGATAAAGGCACATTTATATTTCTCAGACAGCAAAGAACCAAACTTGTTTCAGCAACAACAATTGCAGCTAAATGACAGCCACTTCACGCAAACATATTCATTTTTTTTTTTTGCTTTCTGCAGTTAGACACAAAAAAAGCTCTTTGGACAGGCTGGTTTCTTGGCTTTAAAAAAGCTTTCTTCTAAATCAGACAACAGTTTTGTGAAGAGCCAGTATTATCTATTTGTCTAATTGCATCAACAAGCTGACAGGCAGCATAACGCAAACTCTTCTGTCTCTCAAAGCAGCGCTGAGCTCTTTAACTCAAGAATAGGATGAACACACCATCAAGGAATTTGTATTCCTCAAAGGAGGCAAGTTTCTGTAAATAGAAGGGAAAGATTTAATTATCTCCTAATTGCATTTGAGCATTTATTTAAAATACCATGAGAATGACTGTAGGGATGTTTGTGTCACACTGAACGGTGATGCAGGCAGACAAATGCTAATTGATTACAAGAGCAAGAGAGCAGGTGACCTTAAAACTTCCTGAATAGATCAAAGGCAGTTAGAAGTGAAAGACAGATGAGTCGAGTGCAGGAGACGGAAAGACGGAAGCTAAACGGGGAAATAAACAACAAAAATTTGAAGCCCCGGGTCACGGGTAAAAAGACACATCCGTGAAAAGAAAAATTAAAGCATGCAGCATGGAAAATGAAAGGCAGAAAAAGGAAATATGAGAGAGAATATGTGATGAAGGAAGTGGCAGAAGACAAAAAAGAGCTACAGGAAGAAATGCTGAGGTTGTTGCAGGCTGACGAAGGAGGTTAACATTTTCAGCTGAATTTTAGATGATGCTGGCTACTTTTCCATGTTTCCATTCCTGACTTAGATCCTACCACACACACACACACCTATGCACATGTGGTAAAAACCCACTGAGATGAACGATACTGGAAGGAAAAGCATTTAATTCAGGTCTATCTCTGATGCAACACAGAGCTCTATATTGTAACTCCACATTCTTGTAGGGTTTTACAGCTTGTGTGTTTGGGTGTGCAGGTGCGTGCACGTGTTTAAGTTACCATGTGTGAGCATTGCTGTGGGCGTCAGGGATGTGTATTTTTGCCCTTGTCCATGCAGTCACCTCAATCATGGTTCAGCAGTTTAATGGAAGCAATCCTCCATGCAGGACATCTTTAAGACCACTGATGCATCTCTCAAGGTTGGTCATCACCCCTCAGCAGACACGGACACAGAACAGGTTCACACGCATGCATGCGTTCACACAGAGATCAAAAGCTTCTTTGACACATCTGCCTCTCTCGGTGACGTTTTTAATACGTTCTTCTTAAAAGACAATCATCGCATTTTATTCCCGAAGTTATAATTTCCCCAAAACTTTCATCCCATTTTTCTTAATAGGATGAGAATCCACACCACTTCTCTTCTGAAAGCTCATGGAATCAAGTTTATTTTAAATAAATAGTAATAATGTGATGGAAGCCAGTATCTGGATTTTTGTATTTTACATGCACTCTGCTCTGTGGACAGATGTGGTGTTGACATCATCTCCTGCTCAGCAAGAGCATCAAACTAAGACAACTGGAGACTTTTCTTGAAATGTACAAGGACTTGCATTTGCAGAGGCCAATCCTAATTATATAAACTTTCACATTCTTTATTCTCCTCCCACACATAATTCTGTCTGTAATAAATGTTTCTTCGCCTCCGCTGACCCTGTTTTCTCTGATTGTTTTTTTCTGAAAGATTATTGCGTGATGCCTGATTATTAACTGACCAAACGTTCAGAGAAAGGACCTGCTGCTTTCTGAAAAAAAGACACATAGACCTACATGAGGATATTTTTTAAAGGACTGAAGAAAAATCAACATTCCTGTTACACATCACTTTGAAGGCACATGTTCCTGCCTTTAATCTAAAGATAATGCAAAGCGGTAATTGAACAAAGCACATTTGCTCCTGAACAAAGACAAGATACATGAAAACTAATTAATTTTTCCATCAGGCTCCCGGGTAGTTTAAATAACAAACACTATATGAATCTGCTGTCTTCTTCAAGCTAAGAAACACACATTTACATGTGGTGTCATTTCGAAGCGGCACAGAAGATAAACTTGTGAATTTCACAGAGTGAATCACAAGAAGATTTCCCTGCAACAAGGGTCATTTTTTTTGTTCAAATCAAAACAAGATGGAGTCATAATTCATAGAACAAAAGAAAATAGCTGTAAAGGGAAATGCATATTGATGGAAAATTATTTTTGTGACCTTGTATTGTAATTATTTAACATTACAGCAAATAACTTTGTTAAAAATGACAACAATTTTCTTCTCTTTTTGATCAAAGTAAAGCAAAAACATACCAGTAAACCGACATAAATAAATCTGTGTCTTGATGACAGAAATGTTGTCAAGTAATGTTCTCCTGAAGTCCATTAAAAACTTATGGTCAGACATGAAGCTTGAGGAGGTCTAGCTGTTGGAGTTTTTTTTTAAATTTCAATTCTAAAATGTTATTTTAAAACATTGTGGTTCAGAGCTTTATAAAATAAAAATGTTCGTGTGAAGCTAGATTTTTCGTTCTTTCCAGACACCTTTCAACACCAACGTTCCCTCTTTGGTGACTCATAGTCTCACTGTCTGTCACTGCCTACAGGCAGCAACACCAGCATGGACAGTTGGACTGAAGACAGCAGCTCCAAGCTACTTGTGACGCCCAAAAATACAATAAGCTTTTTGAAAAATAATTTGTTCTGCACCTAAGGCAAAATAACCTAATTTTGACCCAAACTTCAAGCTTTTTTATATTATATACTGTACATTATTCAAACCTTTAAACAGTGTCAAAAAAGTTTTCACTAAATAAACAGAAAAATAGATCACAACTTATAAATTTGCAGGCACTTTTAAATGTTTCCCTATAGATAGGTATACATTTTACAAGTTTAGAAATAATCTATGGCTGCTTAAAAAATATGTGTAAATGTGTTTAGTCGCATCATTGATTCCAGTAAGTGATAACCCTGGTGCAATCCAAGGCACTTTAACATTGGGAGTTGGGTCATCTGGACCCCACAAGACAGTGCCCTGAACCTTTTTTCTTCAATGATTTGTGATCTTCACTGATATCCATGGATTACATGAAATCCTCTTCACCTTTATCCACCTTTGTCCTGGTGGGGACGTCAGTGTTAGGGTGGGGTCCATCTGGACCCCATAAGATAGCACAAGGGACATAAGATTCTTTTTGTTGGTATTGACCTCAAAGGCAGCAATAATTGAACTATTTTTGTACCAAAAAAAAGTGTCATCAGGCTTTATTTGGTGAGGTTTGAAGTTGTGCAGATGACATATTTAAAATGTGGCATAGAGAAGAGACTTTTAATCGTGCTCTCTTTGTGACCTTGCAGAATTCAAATTATACACCTACAACTTTCAATGAGCAATCATCCCACTGTTTTAAGGGTGAACATGATGTTAATTTTGGCTTTTTTTCTTTGTGTGCATTTCATTTTTTTCATCCCCAGGTTGCTACTTCCCATATCAGCTGCAAAACATCTCAGCAGGTCTCGATGATTGCTTCCATTTCTGCTCTCTGGCCTTGCTGCTTTTTCAAAGGGTTTTCTTTCACTGTGGCTGCACGGGTCTAATTTCTCACGGGTAGATAAAGAGCTTTTGGTAGAGTTGTCTTTAAAGTCTTAGAAATGCCCACTTGTGCCTTTTTTGTTATTGTCAAAAACGCCTTATTTACACCTCACAAAGCTGTCTGGCTGCCCTGAACTACGATACCCAAAAATAACATAACAATGGAAGTCAAATTAATTGATGTGAGTCTCAAAACTGTAAAGCAAAATTCTGTTTTATGTGGTTCAAGCTTACTAAAAACTTGTATCAGTTGCTGTGGTGGGATGTCTCCTTTATCTTGGTGTCACCGTCTACATTCATTGACAGTAAAATCCTGTCAAGACAGAAGCCAAACTGATGACCCACTTTTTCTGTCAAGCTTCAAACCTTTCCATCTTTGACTTGATGCCCTCAACAATCACTTTAATCTCAGGTTATTTGATTTTCTGTCACTGTTCTGGTTTCTCAATTTCTAATTTTGTCTTAAATTTTCTTTCTTTTTTAGAGATCCAGCAAACTAAAACATTCATTTACCACAATGAAAAAAGCTTTAGCATGTTGTGGATAAGGATACTGCTTTGTGCAAAACAGTCGTTCTAGTTTTTGTGTTTATAAAAAGGTGCGAATATGTGTTTAAATTGTGAAAAATTACGAAAAAAGCTAATAAAAGAGGTCTTTACAATACAAAATGCTGCAAAAAGCCAAGAAAAGAGGAAGGAGTGCAGCTCAAACACCAACAAGTGGTTATTTTTGTTCTAGCTAGGACAAGAATTAGACAAGATTAAGTGAAAAATCCAAATAAGGTAATCCTAACAGTTATCCTTGCCACATTATCTGTTAGATGTACATATAGAAAAAGAATCTACTACTAGTTTATACTTTTTATTTTAAATGTACCGTATTTCATATTACAATAAGTTATTATTATATTGCACTGTATCTTATTTTTATATTCCACTTTATCTTATTCATCTTAAATATCAGTTGGTAATTTTATATTTTTGAGATTTATCCACTCTTTACCTCTTTCAAAAGCTCATCTTCCCAATGTTTACATGCCAGACAGTCGAATAAACGATTTTACTGCAAATATGCATATGAAAAATACAATTTTGAATTTGACTGTGATGATATAATGCTCTCACCAACCATTCATACTTTTCTTCTCGACCTTCAGGAGCAACACAAAGTGCTTCTATGTTCCGGCAGCAGGGATGGTGCCCAGGTTAAAAGAAACCAAAAAAACCACAAAAAAAACCAAAACACAAAATCTCCCTTCATCCCTCAATTCCATTGCTAGAAAGACAGCCAGAAAACCAGCCAGTAATGCCGTCTGAATGGGAACATTCAGGTGTGGGTAATTGCTGGTCGCAAGACAATGCTACAGGAGATTGGATCAGCGGGAAAAAAGAAGAGAAGTGACAATCTATAATCGGAAATTGAGAAGGAAAGAAGACTGGGGAAGAAAAAATGGGATAAGAAAAGGGTTCAGTGAGGACAGGTTGGTAAACATGTCATGCAGAACAGCTGTCACAGGCCTGATGCCACTATGCGAGACAGGATTTCAAGTCATTAAGAGTCACTGTCTCCAGAAGAGTAGAATAAAAAAAAGGTCAAATAATCTCAGAGTTAAGCAGGATGCAAAAATGTATTCAGTGAAGTTTCTCATTTTGCAGGAAAATGCTGCTTCAAGCTGACAAGTGGTGTGTAAAGTTAATTAAATGAGCCAGAAAAAGTGCTCTGCGTTGCCACATGAAACATGAAAATGTTCCACTTGTGGAAATTATTTACATGCATCACTCAGACAGCCTGCCACCCTATTAAAAAGAATGCCTGTAGATACTGAACAGTAACTCAGAACAAGATGTACGCAGCAAAAAGGCATACCAAAACAAACACAAATAGCCTTTCTTCCTCAGCTATTTCCCCTTTGTAGCAAGTATTTTGAGAACGACTAGAAAGTCTTGTCAGTGTGGGTTGTCTTCAGCCCAAAAGATCAACAAACACGCACTTGTGTTTTCAAGAGTGTCTGCACTCTATTTTTAACAACACACTGAGGCTAAAATGTGCATGTCTCTGCGCCCGAGTGTGTGTATTATGAATGAACATACCCAGGACTGAAATGTGCTCCCCGATGCCTCCTCATCTTTCCAGCTGCGTCCCTGTTTGAATTTGCTTTCCTCCCCTCTTGGTCCTCGAGTGGGGGGTCAACCACTCAACACGTGCGAGCCCTCTGATCTTCTGCACCCCCTCACTCTGCTTTACTTTCAGACCTTGGAATCGGCGGCAGTGTCAGACCTGGTCGTCGTTTGCTTTCTTCCCGTTTTTCTCTTCTGCTCTCCCTCCTACCAGGAGGCTTTTCTCCAGCACATCAACCTTGTTGCTCGTCTCCTCCACACACACACAAAAATAAAATAAAATGAGTTTAAAATTTCACACAATGCAGACTTTTCTCTCGTTCAGTCGGTCAGTGCTTCTCAGCAGCTCAGGATGCCTCCATCTCCCACTGAATTGGGATAATGGGGGAGGAAAGGAGGAATGGGGAAGGAGGAGGCTGTTGCTGTAGCTGTTGCTTCTTGAGTGTGAGCGCCGCTCTGGCTTCACATGCTTTTCATCTCTGTCTCTCTCCCTGTTCGCAAATTCTTCATCTCTCTCTCTCCACCCCCTCCCTTGCTTTCCTCAGTCACTGTCTATCCGTTCCCCTCTCTCGCTGTTGGCTCCACCATGCAGCCTGCTGCAGAGCGTATGCTGGTGAGAGTCTGAAACAGCCAGGCAGGAGCAAAGAACAACAAAGTGAGACCTAAAGCAATCAGCAAACGGGAAACAAATTATAAAAATGGAGAAAAAGGATAATCACCCCCCTCTCTAACATCCCTCTCTCTTCCTCCCTCCTTTCCTTTTCCGTCCAGTCCAACACAAAATATTTTCAAATATGATTAAAAAAAATAAAGTTTTGCCTTGATTACAAAAGGGGTTTATTCAGACATACATCTGGTTTGTCAGAAGATTCATAACCCAAAAACAATGTAATTGCTGTGGGATATAAAGCACATTTCAAAAGATGTCATCTAACTTCAGTAAATGTTTTCAAAGTATTATAATGATTATTGTCAGAATTTCTTAAGGAACAAGAATTTTTAGGGTGATGGGGTTCAGTTCTATGGTACCAGGTCAGATAAATCCAAGAATGGAGGGAAAAGTTGTTGATCATTTAAAGACCAACATCTTTAAAGTCCCCATCTGGTCCTCTTTTAATCTATTTTAAAAGCCTCCCCAGAGGCCTTTTTTTTTCTTTAGCCTAAATCAAAATACCTGTGTCGTTTTCTAGAAAATATTTTCTCCAGAGTAGCAGGAGTTCATCAGAAAATTCACCTCTGAGTAGTGGGAGGGACTGTCGTCACAAAGTAAGCCCGCCTCCACTTCCCACAGCCCTTCACAACCCCAACCTTACATTAGTGGTGCAACAAAAATGTAGAGCAATACTGGAAGTATACAGCTGTACAGTTTAGAGCCAGATGCCAGCTCGGATGAGAATAACAAAGACTGTTACAGGATCTATTTATTCTGCAAGTGGATACATCAGAATGGAGCAGAGCAGGGAGCTTGTGGCCTGGAGTTGTAGGTTCCAGGTAAGACAAACAAGCTGCATTTTTTTTTGTTTGCTCCCCATTTACAATTATTTCAATAAAGAAATGCTCAAAAATGCTATTTTAACCTTAATTTTCTTATAATATGCTGGATTTATTTTTAACTTGTTAGACGGTTATGTAACTAATAAAGAAATCAATCTGCTAGAAGAGTAAAAAACTATAATACTTGGTTTTAAACTTCTCCTTTATTAATTAAAATCCATACTTTATAGAGTTACCTAATACTTTTTGACAATCTTTGTCAGTGGTATATAAAAAAAACATTAATCAGACATTGGAGCTTCCACTCTGGTGTTGCAGCTTCTTGAAAGCATAATTTTTAGTTCAATTCGTGTGCTTCATGATCCTGCAAACAATTGGAATTAGGATCCAACATGAAGCTAAGTGGTATGAGTTAAGAGACACGTACGATTGGTTTGATATTCTCAAAGATGTTTGTTCTGTTTGATCCCGTTTTCTCTCCTGTTTCGCCAAAAACAGGAATAAGGAGAGACACAGAAGAAGAAACAGAAATGTTTTATTGTTCTATTCTGTATGTCCCTGGCCTTGTCAGAGCGGATCAGATCACAGGGTGGTGAGGATGAAGTGCACACATGCATGCACACATAGAAACACAGTGAGAGAAACGCTCCTCCTGCCTGACTGACTGCCCCTGAGGTCAGTAACAGCTCATTGCAGGAGAAAAGGAGAAGTCTGTCCTGAAGACCTGTGGCAAAAGGTGAAGCCCATTACACTACATGCTGGAGCCTGAGTCCTACAAGCACAACAACCCACAACCCCAGCCTTTTAAAAGGGATCTATCATGGTTTCTCTTCATCTACTTTTGTTGTTGTAATGTTTTATAGTCACAAATAAGGTTAATGTTTTGTGTATGTCTGTGTTTTTGCAACAGTTTGAGTACGAAGTATTTAGTAGTGTGTTTTGTTTCGCTTGCATAAAATTAAAAAAAGTAGATTGATGAGCTCACCAAAAATAAATAAATGGTAAAACAATTGTCATCGTAAAGACTGTAAGTCTTACGAATCTTTAAAGAATCAAGCTAACCTGGTCAACAAGCACCAGCAAAGAGGAAGAATAATGCAAATAAATAAAAAACACAGCATAGATTTTTGTTTTAAGTTAAAAAAAAGTATTTTAGTGGGTAAGGAAGTTTTGAACAGGATTTAAATAAGAACTGCAAAGAAAACATAACTTTCTGCCATATTAATCTCTGCTCTTCTGTGATAGTTTGCGTCATTGACACCTAGCATTTGGCCAGGATGGGTAACAGGTGGCATTTTTCTGTCACTTTCTGATTTGTGATCTGTTTCTCCGGAAATTTCATAGATTTAAGTAAATTTAATTGGAAATTAATGAGTTTTTTTTTTTAAATATTTCTTGATAAACTACATCTGTCAGACTAAAAGGTCACTTTACTTTTTGAGTAATCCATTCCTGACAAACTGTATTTGTTCTGGGAATGACATTTGCCAACCCTCATCCAGCTTTTCTGGAACATTTCTGCTTTAATGCCATGACAGTTTTTTCCCCCCCCTGATCCACTTAAAATTCTGCTGGTGTATTCATAAAGGTGTGCAGTGATTGCTCGCAAGAGGTACCAACTAATATGATTATTTTAGAACTGTGGGTCACTGAAAGTCTCCTTTCTCAAACTGCTGACTTTTGAGAGGGACTTTTGGATACAGTGACATTTAGGACATAATAGGATGGTATTTGAGCTCTGAGTGTGAGTCCATGTGGGACTGTGGTAGACATCAATGCATCACATGATGTGGATGGCATATAATACAGTCTGGGGGGTGGGGGGTGCACTTTTATTGCAAAGCTGATTCAGAACTAACTTTCTGTAAGTGCACTTGAGGCAGTTGAACCAGCTGTACTACAGTTTTTTTTTTATTATTTTTTTTTTTTTTTACAACTGTTACACTTTAAAATAAAAATCTCCACAAAATTTGCTAAATTCTACTCCAAGGAGCAAAACACTGCTACAGATTTGCACAACATTACACACAATGACTGCTTCACTCTTTTTGCAAAATAATACACACAGTGATTTATGAAACTAACCATTTTGACATCTTAGACACAGATAAGGATTGTGAGGTCACTTCCTTGTCATTACAAAGCCCCCAGATTGCAAGTAACCACACAAATTAACAAATTGGATACTCACATCCACAAGGTGGGGAAGCATACTTGTGCTAATTTGAAAATGCAATCACCAATGTGCCAGGGCGCTACTATCACCCAAATGGGGTCCTGATCACCCTGAATTGGAAGTCTTAGACCTTCCATCAAACTCCCCTGTCCTGAATTCAATCAAAACGTTTTTTTAGCATGGCGGCAGAAGGTATACGACCTGCGGCCCTATGACCGTTAGCCCCTCATTCAGGCCATGGAGCAGGCATGTGATCAAATAGAAGCAGCTTCTGTGCAGGGGTGGATTTGTCACTCAAGACGATTCTTCCAACGGTGCCTTGCCAATGTAGACAGTCTGTGATGTGGATGATCCAGCCAGACGGAGAGAGAAGGAATAGTAACAGTATTTGTGTCGCTCTTTTTTTTTCAGGGTCATACTGTGTGTACTTCATTCAGTCATTTTTATTTGTCTAGAGATTTTATTTGTGTCATTGATTTCACTGTTGATTGATTTCTGTAACTGATCATATTAAGGAATACTTTATTCCTTGAATTAAAATAAATACTTGAAATATTCAGTTTAGTTAAGTTTATTGTAGGCCTATTTGTATACATTCTTCCTTTATCTCCAACTAATCATGAAGAATGTTGTGGGTTTGTCACTATTTTGTTTTCTCATCTAAATGATCTCTTACTTGACTAAGTTATGTTTATGAACTCTTGAGTGTCTAAGGATTACAGTGCATTGCCCCTGAAGAGCCTGAAGAGGCTCTCAACTTCAGTTTACTCAGCTGCAGGACAGGACTGGACAAAAAAAAAAAGGTCAGTTTTGTTTTATCTCTGTAATTCCTAGTTGCACTCATTTGTTCTTCTTATCTTTTGCTTATATCCCTCAATGGACTATGTAAAAGAGTTCCACTGTAAAAAGTAATTTAAACATGCCTACATTATGATTGGCTTCCCCTGCAGGCGCTATAATCTATATTGGAAGCTGTGCCATAAAATGAATCCTAGCTTTGCCAATACCATGCTGCTTGACGTCATCCATGGATTTTAAACTATTTTTGACTGACTTAGAGGACTAGCTGCTTTTTTTACAGTCAATTCATTACTATCATGTCGCAACAAATATGCTAAAACAAATGTTTATCATGCGTGAAATTTTTTATGTGTGTAAAAAAAAAGGAATACTGGTACTTACAAATGTGTGTCAAATGGAAGATGAGGTATTGTTCATTCCTGAGATCAAACGTATTGAATGCTTTAATGATGATCTTCATCCTATGACAAAATAACTCATCAGCTTTAAGAAATTGTTGCATGGATGACAGAAAAACTCCATTCCTGTGGACTTTAAAAATGATCATAATGTTTCTATCTCACTGTAATCTTTAAAAGTGTTTAGACAACAGTGACAGTAAACAATTGTTTGGGACAGTTTTTTTTAATATATTTTAGAAGCATGTTCACGAGGTTTATAAATAAATAAATAAATAAATAAACGAATAAATGCTTAGACAAATTTATCTGTTTAAGCACCATTGAGGGACTACAGGGGGGTATTCCAGGAAGCATGTTTAAACTACCCTGACTTTAACTGTGAACTCTGGCTGAAATCTGCCTGAACTCGCTTACTCTGGGTATGTCGGTTCCAAAAGACAGGATATGAATTAGCGTAATTACGCTCGAATTGGTAACCCTGGGTTAACGCACGTGCACGTCGTGTACATAAAGACATTCTCAATGGATCGCCGATTTCCGGAGTCACCATGGAAACAACGCTAGAGACGCTACACTTAAGTGAGACGGAGTCTGAGATTTTAATGACGGCGTATGAAGATTATAAGACCATCAAAAAAGTAATATGGCTGCATCAGCAAAAGAAAGAGTTTCTGCTTGTAGTAGAAGAACAGACAAAGTAAACACATGAGTTTCTGATTTTATTTCCATTTTCCTTGTGACGCATGTATATATAACTTATCCAATTTTGCCAACTTAAATGAATTACTTCTATTGGTAACAAGTAATTGAGTTAAATATATTCAACCTAATTTCTTACGTCTATAAAACTCCATAATTGTTTATACAACTCAAATTGACATTTATCAAACTAAATGTCACATTACTCCAATTCAATTAATATTTTTTCCATCTTAATTAATTATTTTTCTTGAACTCTCATATGTCTAAGTTTCAGCCGGCAGATATACTCATTTGTATAACAATGAAAAGAACGAAAACCTGTGCACAAAGTCCATAGATTTTAAGATAATAGGCGTGCTATATAAACTCATCATCCTCTCCTTCCCTCTCACCCATGGTGCAGAAACTCAAGCATAGTGGGACAAAATAACTTGGCAAAACTAGACGGAACACAGTAAAACAGCTAAACAACTAAACACATTTGGTCAAAAAGCCACACTTAAACCCAAATCTGTCCAGACAGGCAAAGGGAATGGTATCCCACAATCCCTTGCGGTGCCGATCTTACAGCAGCACCAAAGTTACACCTACTTTATTGAATTAATGTGAATGAAAGTAAAATAACTGTCTGATAACTACGTGCTATTTTTAAGCTGACTTAACAAAAAAAAAAAGATTTATCTTAACTGAAGCAAATAATTAAATTAGATCACTGTCACGGTGGAAAAAGTATTATCTGAGCTTCTTCATCCACTAAATTATCTTCAAATGGACACGTCATGCTGCTTCACCTCTCTGAAAACAAACTAACCTTCAACTAAACCTGCTCCAGACCAGGTTATGTTCAGAGCATGAGTTGCTATGTCAACTTGACACACCCTGAAACATACCTCCATTTCTGGAACCGAAAGCATAGGTTATCAACTTCCTTAGCCTCAAACTTACCGTGGGAGCTAGCATAACCTGCTTTCTGGAATGCCCCCCTGAAAATAAATATTGACATTAATCAACACATTAACCCTAACCCTAAAAAATTAGATAAAAAGTCAAAAACCTTTTAAAAGTTATGACTGAAGATGCTTTCACTGGTGGGTCACTTGCACAACATTGGTGACCTACAAGGTTGTGGTGTATAACCCAAGAAACAGGAAACCAGACTGAAGATAGGAACTCAAAACTTCATTAAAAGCACTCACAATTGACAAAACCAGGAGACAGAAAGCTGCAAAAAGAGTGACAGCAAATAACCTGACACTACCAAACTGAAAACAGTAAACTTAAAGAAGACTTAGGACTAATTACTGACAATAAAAAACAGCTGTGGATGATTATCAGACTATGACTGAAGGAAAAACACAAACCCTGTGAATGGAGCAAGGACTGCACATAAATTATAGAAAACACATTTTAACCATGCGTATGTGTAAAAATAAAGGTAGACACAACCAGCAGATGCTTTGAAACCCTTTCAGAGACACGTCAAAGCAACTCAAACACCTAAAGACAAAGAAAAAAAGTGTGAAATGCAAGTGATATCCTAATGAACGAAATTCTGCACACTAACAATGCACATTAGACTTAGTATTGATCTTTAGTCAAAAACTTTAGTTTAGATTCATGGTAATTTTATTTTTAGTACATTTATATTTCATGACAGGAAAGTAGTTTTTGTGTGCTTATGTGCAGTGACACCTCACAGACATAGGTGTGTCATCTGCAAATGTCATTGTATTGGAGACATAAATGAAGTCCTTTTTATTGATAAATAACAAAACAGGTACAGAATATGCAACAATTTAGCAAATAACAGTGAACAGTTTGTTCTTTTGGTGTTTATTTTTGCTCTTTAGTCCTTCAGATCAGAGTGAAAAATGACAGAGAAGCAGCAGGAACTTCGTGTTTCTCCACATATTCAAACCAGATATAGAAAAGTAAATGAAAAAAAATATAAAAAGTAATAAACATTTGGATTAAAGGTTTGAAAATCATGCTTGTTGATTGAAATGTATTTCATGGTTTGGTCTATGTTGTTGATGACATATCTGAAACCGTGGCCCAGCGGAACACCTACCTCTCATTATACCATGGTATGTAACTTGGATTTTAGTGCGACTCAAAACTAAAAAAACACACCAAAAGGAGAGAGATAAAACAAGAAAAGAAGTTATGACCCCTCCAGTTCTCCTGTCTCCTTCTGCTCATCCTTCTGCTTCTCTTCACTCCCTGCCCCTGTTTTGCTGGCAGAGAAAAGATTGCTGATGACAGATCCATTAGACACAATGCGAGGGAAGAGAGAAACAGCAGTTAGCTGTGATGGCAAGTCCAGTATGATGGCAACGTGCCCTGCATGTGTGTGCGTGAGCATGTGGATGTTACAAAGGGTCTTATCAGTGGAAACAGACCTGGACGTGATCAGGGTGGCAAACAAGAGGGAAGATGGGAGGAAGGGTGGGGGGTGTAGAAAAAGGAATACATTTAACTGAGGGATAAAGAAAGAAATAGAAGACTGTAAACAGGCAGAGATGGGGAGATAAACAATAGACGAAATTTATCAAGAGGGATAAAACCTTTAGATTCTGAGAGATAAAAGGTATAGGTACAGGGTCTGAGGGGGAGTTAGAGATGTGACCTGAAAGGAAAGGTGGGAACAGAATAAAAGAGGTTGGTGGAGGGAGAAAACTTGGGGGGGGGGGGGGGGGGGGAAAGCTGGTGTGGAGAAAAGCTTCAGAAATGAGGTTTGTAATGGACTGATCATCAGTGCAGGTACCTCCGGGGAAACCAGAAGCCTCCATCTCACCTGTCTGGAGTTTGGCCTTGGCTTTTTGACTGCGGCTCCCATCACTGAAGAGCCAGTCAGTTGGTCAATTCCCAGGGCAGACTGTTATTGTCGCCTTGAGCAAGATTGAACATCATAATCCCTAACAAAGGAAGCCACTTTTAATAATACTGTCTACCAAATACAATGTGATGTAATGTCGATGCCCCCATAGAATTCTGGAAAGCAAAGTACCTGAAAGATCCTAACATGGGTCTTTTATGCAGCCTGGATCTATTGTAACACAAAGGGGTCCAAATTAATTCCCCAAATCAACGCAAATAAAGTTAACCTAATTTATAGAAATTCTCAAGAAAATATGATGTATTCAAACAGTTTTAGACTTAGCCTGTCTGTCTTGTTTTATGAGCTTACCTGACAGGTATAAGCATTTTTTATGCAGGATCATTTACTTCATTGCATTTGAAACCAAAACAGCATTTTGTAAAACTTACGTCTGCATCATTTGAAAGGCTGTAAAAAATCATATTCCACCAAAACAAGCAAAGGAATCACTACTTTAAGGCTCCAGATCTAAATCAGCATGTGATGAAGAAAAGGTTCATGTTGCAATAAGTGCATGGGGGGGCTCACTCCCAACACACTCAGAAGTGAGCTAGCTTTGATGTGCTTTTAGCATCAAAGTGGAAAGGAAACTGTCAAAATGTATTCTAGAAATATTTTACCTTAAGAATAATATTTTATGTTTTTTTTTACGTTTTTTTTTTTTTCCATTTCTTTGAAAATGATTGGACACAATCATAAAATAATGTCTGTACGAAAAGACGTTTTGTACATACAAAGCTTAATTGTTTTTCATCATTGTTTCAAAAGACTCAAATTCCAAGGTCAACCCCTGAATTTATGCCAGTTTTCTCCTGTTTCTCAGGTGACTGTGCCTGGTTGCCATGGTGACAGGTCCTACCTCAGGTCCTGAAGACAACATTGGTCTTTTTCTTATCACAAGGAATGAAAAGAAAACACTGATATTTGTATGTCTCAATCAGGTATTATAATTACGTATAGCTTGCTTTTTATTAACAGTAAAGCCATTTGGGATCTCATATCATCAGAAAGAATTTATATTCAAAACATTTAAAGACCCACTCCCATCATCTTTTGATCTATTCTAAAAGTGTTCCCATTGGTCTTTCAATTATGATTATGCCATTTAAAAAAAAACTGATTTGTTTCCTAAAACACAGTTTCTGCCAAGCGACAGTAGTTCATTGGAAATTCACCTCAGAGTGGTGGGCGGGACATGGAGTAAGCCTGCCCCTTTCCCATCATCCATTTGTTTACACTCTCTCCCGCTGGTTACAGCCTCTCACAACCACAACCTAACATTACCGGTGCAACAAAAAACCTGAGCAGTATTGGGGCAATCTAGATGAACAGTTAGTCACATGCCAACTTGATTGGGGATATTGAAGATGTAAAGGGATCTAGTGATCTTAGAAATGAAATTGTAACTATAATTTTATTTACATTTGTCCTCCATCATGAGAAAAATGCCTCAAGCACATGTTAAAAACATCAAAAACACAATTTTCATTGAACCTGTTCTTTAAACAAGCAACTTAAAATGTGAGTTTTGCGTCTCTGAAGAATCAGGTTAAACCATTTTTTAATGAACGCACACCTTGACACCTTTGGGCAAAAACAGTGTGATGGCCTGAATACTCAGCTTTGTGTTGTGTGTCTTGGCTGCATGTTAAACAGAGGCCTTTAGCTCTAAAATTAGAGATATAAATCTACAGCTAGACATTGAGTGACATAGAGAAAAGAGAAGTTTCCCCAATTTGCTAGAAAATCCTTCTGCAGCTGTGCCCCGAAGGCTCTCCAAATACACATAGCTTTGCTCAGAAGAAGCAGCAGGCATTCAGAGACAGAGTGTGCGACTTCAAACAGAAAGTCACAACAAAAGCTCCGACATAAAAAGAGGGGTGAGGAGAGGGGAAATGAAAAAGTCAGAAAACCTTCAGAGGTGAGTGGGACACAGCTTAAGGGATGAAGATGCTGCAAAACGTGTGTTCGAGAAGAATAACTGACAAGTAGAAGGAGAGATTAATAATAATATCTGGAAGGGTGCAGATACAGAATGTGCCTGCCAGAAAGTGCAGGAGAAAGAAAAATTATGGGGAGGAAATAAAGTGAGAAACTGTGTGTAAGTGTATTTGTGAACATGAAAACAACACTGCAAGGAGCAAAAGAGCCGACATGCGAGAGAATTAAGAGATATGGAGATATGACAAGAGAGGCCATGTGAAAATCAATACAGTTCTGACTAGAGAGAGATGAAGTGGATAGAAGAGAACTGGGGCAGAGAAGGGGAACAATAAAGCTGCAAGAAGGGCAAACGAGGGAAGAAAGAAGTGATGAAGAGAGAGTGATGAGGATGGGATGGATACAGTGAGAGATGATGTGAGAGGAGCTGTTGTTTGTCCTCAGGCTTCTCTCTTCAAGAAAGGACAAGAATGTGGGGGTGGTTAGCAGCATTTACTGACACAAACTGTGAATGTGTGTGTGTGCGTGCTCCTTTCTCACAGCAACCAGTCACCAATAACATTATATAAGAATGATCAAAACAGATGAAACCATGGCAACTGTAATCCACTCATAAGTTTTTGCCTTCTTCTCACATATTTGAAGCCTGCATTAAATGAAGGGTGGCAATGAAATGACTGACATCTTTTTAAAATCAGAATATCTGCCTGCCATAATCCAAAGATAATGTTATTTTTACCGTGATGGAGGAGGAACTTGTGGAGAAATGTCATCACATAGGCTCTTATTCTACGTTCACACAGGGCATGTGACAAGCAACAAGGCGCTAAAAGAAAGTTTTTCAACACGCCTTTAGCCCACGGGTAGTGTCCGAATTCCTTCGCTACGACTACACAGTGGGCTACACAGTGAGTTCGCCATTTTTTAGAGCTGTTCGAATCTACAATTCCAAAATTCCGTGCTCTTGAAATTAATAATAATAATAATAATAATAATAATGGATTGGATTTATCTGCTCTTTTCCAGACGCTCAAAGCGCTTCCATTGTGTTCATTACTCATTCACTCCTCATTCATACTTGGTGATGGTAGAAGCGTGGCTGCCAGTTCGCGCCTAAGGTCCCTCTGACCATCACCGGGATCATTCACGCACATTCATGCTGGTAGGCAGTAGCGTTAAGGGTCTTGCCCAAAGGCCCTCACTGGGTGATGTTAATTGCTCGCCGGTAACTGCCCCCAGTACCATTGTTGATTCCTCTCCTGGAATCCAATCCTGGATTCCTGCGTGGTAGCCTATACATTACCCAGAAACCTATAAATTAGCCTATAAATTACCCAAAAATCTTTCAAAAACCATTGATGCCTACTAGAATGGCAAATATAGATCAAAACACATTATGTTTGAAAAATCTTTGTGAAAAAATGTATTTTTATAATTATTTTTTCAACGTTTTCATTATCAGAACACAATGGATTCATAAATAGTTGTCGTAAAATGTTTATATTTATTAGGTTTTCACTTTGCAAGATAGGTGATGTCATATTCGTCGTAAAAAATAAAACTAGTGAGCATGGTGTCGAATTTTTTTTAAAATTCAGGGCACTAGATAGTCCCGCACCAGTAGGGAGAGTAGGGAGAGAATTTGAACTTAGCCACAGTTTTCACAATGGACAAGCAGGGAGAGGGTTCTTCTTCTTTTTTTCTGCTGTTTTCCAGCGAATGCCCACCTCCTACGGTTGAAAGAGGTTTGGGGTGAAATGTTGAAGCAGTGCAAATCTTGTGAATCTTGCTCCTGGCTTTTTCTTTCCCATCTCTTTTCCGATAAATGAAAGACTTAAGAAAGACATACCCCAATGATTAGTTTCTCCTCCATTATCCCTTTTTAAATGGTTGAATTTAAGAGGAAGCTATCCACACGTCACTACCAAATCCAAGTTCGTGATTGGACGCAGTGAGTTTTTCCTCACCGTGAAGGAGGGTCTAAGGGCAGGGATGCCCAGTTTAATTTAGTCTGTTTAGTTGGATCGGTTTACATTTTTCCTATTGAATTCTATTTCTTCATGATCCTTAGGATTTTATTTTTGCTTTACGTAAATGTTTACTTTATGTTTTATGTTTACTTTACAATTACCTGTACAAAGCCCATTGAGACGACTGTTGTTGTGATTTTGGGCTATATAAATAAAAGAAAATTAAATTGAACTGAACTGAATTCAGCTTGTTTAACTTTAATGCACAATCAATGACGTTTATACGTATAAGACAGACTTCAAAACTTGCAGAGCGATGCGTAAACGCAAGAGTTTTGAACGCAGAGGCTTTCAAAGCACATATATGCACATTCACGTAGAATTTTCATTGAAAGTGGTCGCCTGAACGTGCTTTGTCAAGTCAGGTGTGAACGTCGCAGTAGTCCAAAGTCATGTTCACACTGGGAATGTGACACCTGATCAGGAACGAGCTAAAAGCTTAATTTTTTTGTGAGTTTGGCATATGATGTTCACACTGGACAAGCAAGGAGGGAATTCCTTTTTTATTTCTACTGTTTACTAGGGCAGTGTTTTTCAACCTTTTTTGAACCACGGCACACTTTAACCTTAAAAAAAATCCCGCGGCACACCAGCATCCCAAAAAAAAAAAAAAAAAAAAAGGGAGAAACTCATAGTCTGTATTGATCTACAGACCCTCCACAATCTCACGTGCATTTTTGAGATGATTGTGGGAGAAAAAGCTGAAATCTGCAGCTGTTTTTTTTCTAAAAGATGTAATAAAAGTTAAGTTAGAAGTTTTAAAAACAGTTTTAGGTGTGTTCGTTGGTTTCAAGACGTTTAACAACAGATCTCCTTGTGCGCGGTCGCTTTACCCCAATGCATCATGGGAGATGTAGTGCATACAACGGCCAGAGATCGCTTTTCAGAGCTTCATGGTTTTGTTCTCTTGTTCCACGGTCTGATACCGGATTCTGTGGAAAGCTACACCGCTAAAGACGAGCTTTAGCTGGTATTTTTGTTAAAACTAAGCGACTTTACGAGCTAAATCGGGACAAGGAAGTGAAGACTTTAACCACTTCTGATTGGTCAGACTGATGACATGTGATTAAGCCCCCCAAGAATGATTGGTGGAGACAGTTAAGGGGTGGGACTTTTCCTAAATACAGCCGAAGCTGCAGCTAAATTGCGGTACAATCAGTCTGATCAAAATGTCTTTAATAAAATAAAATAAACACAAAGAAAAAAGTATTTACCAATCTTTCATATTCCTAACTACTCAGTGTTTTATCAGGGCTTGTTTGGATGAACACAGAGCTGAAATCCTGGAGATGAGAAATGTTGTTAGATCAGTTAATGAGGGCAATTTCCCACGGCACACTTGACCATCTCCCACGGCACACTAGTGTGCCGCGGCACACGGGTTGAAAAACACTGTACTAGGGCACCATCTACAGTTGGATGTGGGTTTTGGCAAAATGTTGAAGCGGTGCAAATCTTGCAAATTTTCCTTCAGGCTTTTCCTTTTACAGATCCATTACCATTTATTAAAAGACACAGTGTCATATAATTCTGGCCAGCAATGATTAATTTCTCCAACACTGTCAAATTTTAAATGGTTGGCACTTCCGTGAATTTAAAGGGACGTCATCCATTCGGCGAACGTGCATTCAATGGTCATGCGCCCAAAAACAGACTTAAAAACCTGCAAAGCTATGCTATAAGTGCATGAGATAAAAAATCAGCGTGTCACTTTTTCAAATGACTTCTTACCTTCCAGAAACAAGCTACTCTTCAGCTGTTTGCATCTCCAGCTAATAACTGGATGAGATGGATAAAAGAGGGAGCTCTGCTTCAAAGGTTGCAGCTTAATGGCTCATTGGCACACTAAACACAGGGCTAAACCGGGCTTTGATTGTCCTAAAAAGCTGTCATCACCCGTTAGTCTACAAGCCATAGTGCATTGAAATGTAAAATTAAAATGAAAAAAAAGGAAAAAAACTATTCCACTAATAGATCAAAAAAGCTAAATACCAACACTATTGATACAAGCTGCTTTCCTGCTTCTGTCATCAGTCTGAGTGCAAACAATAATCAGCCACATTACTTATGTGAAGTGATCAGTGAGGTAGCAGCTCTTGGCTATGGCTAATGATGAAGTAACAGCATTATTATGGGAGTCATGCAGGAAAAACATAATCAGTCATGACTGCAAAATTAATAGACAGAGTAAATGTAGCATGTTAACACAATTATTTGTGGCTGAAGAGTCTTTCTCAAAGCTGCAAACAGAAGCTGACTGATGTCAACTAACACCCTCTTTAGAATAAAATAACAAATATTCATGAATAACTTCTTCATCCAAATTATTCAACACTTCTAAGCAAAGTGACAAAACGGGGCAACAACATTATTTTACAGTTCCTCTGGATCCAAGGGGGAGATGTTTAGAACCCTGAATTTCTGTTTCCTTGTCTTGAGTGGGGATATTCTACTTAAAATGAGGCAACCATGTTTAGCTACCTTAAACAACATGTGCATCCTTTTAATTTATCTTAACTGTTTTTTTTTTTTTTTAAATTCAGATTACTTTATTGTTGCAGCTACACAATATCATCTACTTTGTCTCTGGTGCCAAGTTAGGGAAAAAATTGTCAATAATTTAGTATTTGCAAATCTATTTTAGAGAAATATCCCCTGGATTTGTACAGAGAAAGCACAAAATGCACATGTATATAATGTTATCTTAACCTTTGGCAAAGATTTATTTTCTAAAAGAATAAAAAAAAGATTTTTTTGTAACATTGTTAAAAACCTCCTAGATGCACATGTATTGATTTTTTTCCTGAGCATCTTAACACATTTTATTGGTCCTTTGAGCAGAGTATAATGGAGCTTTATTACAGCAGAAATGTATTTTGTGTACCTTTAATAATACATATAAGTTGTTGCTTAATGACAAGTGATGGTTTGAATGTTCATAGATATGTCAGATATGCATGTGTATATGTGTATTTAAAAATAAAAATTTCCCCTTCGAATGAATAACTAAAGGCTAAAAAAAATAGTTTCAAGCTACACATGAACAAAAACTCCTTCAAAATTTTTTAAAAACTTAAAAACCTTATTTTGCTTAAAACAAAAATTATTTGATGTTGTAAGATTAAGGGAAAAAAATTCTCAGTACAGTTTTTGTTTTCTGAGTGTTTTTTTCTGCCTTTGTTATCTAAATGTCTGGAACTGACAGTTGAGGAGACAGAGCTTGACGGCAGAAACTTAAACACTTAATAAATGAAAAATACATTTAAACATGACAAAACCAAGGGAGCAACACAATAGTGACAAAGCAGATGACCTGACAATGAAGAACTAAAGACCATTTGTCTCATTACTTTGTTTTCGGTTTCTGTTGATTGATACAAGCTGATTGGTTTAAAAAAAAAAAAAAAGTCTCCATTCCTAAGAAGAAAGTTTTCTCTATGTATGCAGAAACAATCTGACTTCAGGGAAACTTTAAACGCCATGACAGAAACTTTTTTGCATCAACTCTCAAATTCTTCAACTTGAGAAAGCAGCTAAATGTGAGTGTGCATGCAGCATGGCTGAGAGTGGTGAAACTGTGACAAATTGCTTCAGATCACATGCTGATATCTCATTATAAAAAATGTAATTGAGATGGAAGAACGCATTTTCCCAGTCATTTAAAACTTTCTCTCATAAAAAAAATGAGTGTCAGTATACGGGCTGGACAATTTCCCATGCATTTCATTGCAGTGAATTGGATTATTTCTTGGAGTGGGTCACACCTCATCTCTTTTTATACGTAGAGCGAGACATAACTCATCAATATTCAAAACTTTCATTACTTTAGGGATTCTCAAAAAAAAAAGCCAGCAAATATTATATTTCTTAAAACAGGAATATTGTTCTCTACTCTTTTTATAATAATAATAATAAATTGTATTTGTATAGCGCTTTAAATGGCACACAAAGACGCTATTTAGTGTAAAACAATACAAATTATTTTTTTAGAATACAACTTTTAACATAATGTTGAGGAACAAAGATGAAAAAAACACTTTATTGTTTAAATAATCAATTTCTAGCAAGACAGCTAAAAGGTGATAAGAAAGTATATTTTTACATTTTTACATGAAAATGCAAGTTTGCTTAAAGGGCCTTTACCATGCAATGTTTTTTAGCTTTTAAGTACCGTATACTATAATGTTCATTCCTCATGAAAAGAAACTTTTGGGTATTTTTATCAATTTCTGAGCATTCCTCTAAAAACCTGTGCTCTGAGCACCAGCCCCTCCAAACCCGTAAAAGCAAGCGGGTTCTCACATTATGACGTAGATAAGTGAGAACAGTCCCTTCCAGGAAGAGTCTGCACTGCTAACACCGCCCCCAGGCTAACACACACACACACACACACCTTCTCCACGGAGATAGTGGTGATTAGCAAAAATGCTTTCATTTCATTTGCACAATATGCACATCCATCTTTGCTAAAGTTTGGATGCTATTTGTTTTTGTGTGGAAGATGCAGACATGCTGCTGAGGCTGGCACTGGGTTGACGTCATGAAATGGGCGGCAACCACACAGAGAGAACACCAGTGTCTCAGAGATCAAGTCGTCTTACTTCCTGCTTGGAAAAGAACTCAGGGAAATAAATAATATTTAATTAAAAAAAAATTCTCAATTTACCGGTCGATCTTTGTTCCAACACTCACCAATGGTCATGAGCTATGGGTCATGACCGAAAGAACGAGGTCCCGAATACAAGCGGCTGAAATGAGCTTCCTCCGTAGGGTGGCTGGGAGCTCCCTTAGAGATAGGGTGAGCAGCTCGGTCACCCGCGGAGAGCTCGGAGTAGAACCGCTTCTCCTCCACATCGAAAGGAGCCAGTTGAGGTGGCTCGGGCATCTAGTCCGGATGCCCCCTGCACGCCCCCCTGTTCCGGGCATATCCCACTGGGCGGAGGCCCCTGGGACATGCCCGGACAAGACCCAGGACACGCTGGAGAGACTACGTCTCTCGGCTGGCCTGGGAACGCCTCGGGGTCCCCCCAGAGGAGCTGGAGGAAGTGGCTGGGGTGAGGGAAGTCTGGGCATCTCTGCTCAGTCTGCTGCCCCCGTGACCCGGTCCCGGATAAGCGGAGGAAGATGAATGGATGGATGTATAAAAAATTTGTTCTGTTGTGTACCAAAGGCGATAAATTATCATAGACATGGATATTGTTTACTATTTAAGACTTAAGAATAGCTTGGTATAGGCCCTTTAACATTTTTGCAGCTTGAAAATTACAGTCACAGCATCACAAAACATAAAGAGCAAAAAAAGAGTAAAAGGGTCTAAACAGAACAGGGCTGAATCCAGCGTATAGTGAGAGTTATCTTTAGAGCCGAGATAGAAAAAAAAAATTGATTTGATATAACTTAAGAAACAAGGATCATTGCATCCAGAAAATCTAAATGAAAACCTTTAACTTTTTGTTTTTTTAAGACAGTTTGAGGTGAAATGTAGATTTGATCCTTATGCTGTCACACCCAATTTTAAAAACTGCTGTTGGAAATCATGGGAAAAGTGACCTTTAGGCTGAAAAGAAGACGAGCCAACTGGCCTCTCTCAGTTTGAAAACCACTACGCATGCACACTGCATGCTATTTTTGGAATTCTGTGGCAAACTCTCAGTTATAATCCTATATTCACATTTTTTTTAACTTTCAACAGTTTTTGCATTTAAAATATTTGTTTTTTCTTCATTTGATCTCCCTGAAATGGTCAACAATTTAGATTATGAATAGAACTGGCTCAATGCATGAACAAATCCATCTTTGATGCAAATCTGCTAAACATCTCTTTTTTTGAAACGCTGGGAAACATTACAGGTTTTCACCTCCTAATGTCTCTGACATTCATATAAGCAACTAAAAATAAAACCATGCTTTAGTGTTTGGATGAGACAAGAAACGTTGCTTTAATTTGTTAGAAGCCTATTTGCTTTAGCTAAATGCTTCTTAATGGATGTTTTAAGATAAAAAAAAAAAGATTGGTTGAGTGTTTTTTACTACACATTTACAGAACATCACTTTCAGAGCATCAATGGATATGAGTGTTGGCAGGACTAGTATAATATGCTGAAAAAAGCTTTTTTAACATGAAGTGTTACGGCTCTTTTGCTGAGTACAAATATTTTCTTCAGTCCTTTTCCTTAGTTTTCTATCTGTTCCTCATAATGTCGCCATTAGATGTGAACAGAGTCAACAGATGCGTCTGAGCTCGCTGTAGAAACCAAATGAAAGAAAAAATGAGTCAATTAAAGGGAAGGAATAAAAAGAATCTCAATTCATATGTGGACTGAAATGACATTTTTGCACTCCAGATGCAAACAAAGCACCAAATAGCACCATTTTGCCTGCGCCTCTCTTGAATTTGTTGAATAATCTGACGTGTGTGTGCATAAATGTGTGTGTGTGCTACCTTACATCTAATGATCTTTGATTTGAAAATGGTTTGTGACATATGGAGGCCCAGAGGACACAACACTGAATCATATTGGCTGCTTATCGCATAAGTTTGCCTCGTTTTTTTCCCTTTTCACATGACAAAACATTTCTCACCCGAGGCAGCTTTCACCTTCCTCTTATTCTCTTATTTCAGAGTTTCATTTTCTCCCTGCATCGATCTGCTGTGGATGGCTGATGAACGGGGAAACGGAGAGTGAGAGTGGCAGAGTTGTTCATTTTCTTTGAGCCTGCGAGTGTGGAGCCATTATCTGTTTTTCAGAGGGGGTTGTTGTTCAGAGGCAGCCAGCTGCAGTGGCTTGCCTGCTGTATCTAATCGGGACCGAGAGTGTGACACTGATTAAAAACCCAGAGAAAGCACCCTAACATACACACCAACAGATGCACACAATTTGTCTGTGGCTTCTCCAAAAACATAATCTTTCTCTCAATTGCAACTTAAAAACTGAATGTCCTTCCTCTGATGCAAAAAACATCATATCCAGCCATGTTTTAAAATCCAGTTTGTTCTGTTGATGATGCTTATTATCATAACAAATGAAAAATACGAAAAAGTGTTTACTAAAAGCTAATCAATAAGGCGCAGACAATATTAGGATGGGTTGTGAATTTAAATGATGGGATTTTTGCACATTTTATGTTTCAGAAGAGAAAAAAGCAAGAGGATCATCGACTCCTAAAATAACAACATAAATCTCAGTTTACTGTCTGTAAATACCTTAAAGTTTCCAGTGCTGAGTCAAGAATCCCCCCAAAACACCGCTTTTAAAAGTACAACACAGATACGTCTAGAATCACATAAGGAGCAGTAAAATAATTGACAGACTGCACCGATAACTATTTAAATATGCAGGGAATACAAGGAAATGATGCAAGGTCATCCAGTCCAAGCTGTGAGATGCTCAGACATTCTTATCCTAAAATGGTCACAGCTGCTTCATGCACAACCTTACGTACTGACATATCTGTAACCTTCAGAACGGCTTTCTAAAAGGTTTTCAAAACATTGGGAGGTTGCCTGCATTACAGTGTTGAGAATGTCTCCATTACAATGCAGACAAGTTGCCAAAGATTTTTGAAAATTTTCTCCTTTACCAATGATTCCTAAAGCTGTGTAAACACCAGGCTTTCTACGTGCGTTCTTCAATGTGTGTTTAGCCCATGATGTTCACACTGGACAGGCAGGGAGGGGCTTCTTCTTTTTGTTTTTCTACTGTTTACTAGCGCACATCCACCATCTATATCTGGAATAGGATAAGTGCCAAATGTTGAAGCAGGGCAAATCTCACAATTTTGGCACAGTATGGAAAGGGTTCGGTTTATTGCTGGCATCCTTGTAATTGTGGATATGGATATTAAAATACATCAATGGGGGACCTTTCTGTGTGGAGTTTGCATGTTCTCCCCGTGTATGCGTGGGTTCTCTCCGGGATTTCTGGCTTCCTCCCACTGTCCAAAAACATGCTTCATAGGTTAATTGGCAATTCTAAATTGTCCATAGGTGTGAGAGTGAGAGTGAATGTGTGTGTGATTGTGGACATTCTACCCTGCGACAGACTGGCGACCTGTCCAGGGCATCCCCTGCCTACGCCCAAGTAGCCGGGATAGGCTCCGGCAGCCCGTGACCCCGAAAGGGACAAAGCGGTATAGAAAATGAATGAATGAATGAAAAAAAAGGATTACCATCATGAAAGGAGAGTGGCATTTTTTAATATTTTTTGGAAAAACAACAGGTCGCCAGGCTGGTTGTCTTGTTTAGGTTCACCAGATAAATCAAATCCATACCCCCCTGCCAAATCCAAGTCCCTGCTTTGGTCAGGGTTTGTCCTGGTTTAAGTTGCATTGCACATTTAAATGCCATGCGTTTTGTATGTAGAGCCCAACACAGTTATAAAAACTTGCATTGATATCTGGTACTGCGACAATTTTAAATTCGGAAGCCCAAAACGTGCTTTTACAAAAAATTTTTATTGGTAGTGGTCATTTGAATGTTGCTGAGGTGGGTGCAAACATAGCTTAAGGCTATATCTGAATTGTTTCCCTACCCGTGTGGCCTTTCACTATTCCTCTAAGCGAGAGGTATGGTTATGGATATTGATGTCTTCAATAGTTAACAGTCATACACATTAGCACGTAGCTGTCAACACTTGCAACATCGGTTTTATACCTTTAAAATGCAAAACCCAACATGCAAAAATAAAAACTCATTTAAGTGTCACACCGACTACAGTCCCAGAGTCAAGCTTCCTTTGAAAAAGAAGACACACTGTACACAAGGAAATAAAGATCAAATAACAATAGTGATAATAATAAAGGACGGAGTAATTGAAAGGGTTTTAAAACTCTCATATAGCACATGTTGTAGAGAATAAAAATAAAATAAAATATGTCTATATATACTCTACATAATGCACATAGTGACGGTTTTATTTAACATTGACGGGTTGTTATGAATAGCAGCCTCTTCTCTCCTTACTGTCCTGTGCCACTGTTCTGACCGCGGTGGGGAAGAAGCTGTTGTAGAGTTGGGTTCTGCGGGCGCTAATGCTCACCGGCCTGCGGTGCCTCAGGTTGTAGCCTGACTTCACCCACTGGAACAGAGCACGAGCTGGGTGGTTTCTGTCCTTCAGGATGCTTTGTGTCTTGCGTTTGCAGCGCTCGGCATAGATGGAGTCCATGGTTGGAAGGCGGCAGCCAGTGACCCCCTCTGCAGCTTTTATGACTCATTTTGTAACTCGTTGAAGCACGCGCGACACGTATCACCCCACCAGCGGAGGGATAGGCAGCTCTAAGTCCCTACGGCTCCTCCTCATAAAAAACTTTCAGACACCACTACAGCTAGAAATGCCCCAACAATTGAAGCAATAGGGAGAAGTCATACTGGTAGGGAAGCAATTCGGATTCAGCCTAAGAGTTGCTGAAAAATATGAACAGTGAAATGAATTGTTCCACAATATCCAGAGAGGTAGCTGGTAAGTTTAAAGTGCATTTATGACATTTATGGCATTTAAGGTGTTTATGGCTTTATTAATAACTGGGATGGATACGTAAAGCTCGTGGTCAGAAAGCGTCCTCCTGAGAAAATTCCTTGAACAGAAGACTTCACGCTCAATACTCAAGTAAGTTTGAGGCTCCACTTTGTGTCTCACACGCATCAGTTTATTGTGGCGGTAAATGAAAATAAAAGATTCAGTCACAATGGGGTGGTATTAAAGAAAAATGAAACCTAAATCAATAAAACTGTCAAACGTCCAGTGAGGCACGCTTTCAAATATTTGTTCTCCTGCAGCTATTCTTTTCTCATTTGGCATCATCACTGCTGTCTGAGGAGATTTAGAAAGACATGATCTATCAGCATCTGCTGCCTTTTTTGTTGTGTCTTTGCTTTTTTGCTAGTTTACTTTGGTTTTACACAAGAAATTATCATAATTCAACAGAGAACTTTGACTTTAATAGCTCAGTTAGCTGAGAAATGTTCATAGACTCAAAGCAAATCACACTTCATCACACTGTAGAATGATTTTAAACTAGAAAATAGCACATTTTGGCCAAAACAGTTAAAAACACATTAAACAAAGGAATAATGTGTCCCTTGAGAGTAGACAAACCACAAAGCAAGGCTTTACCATTAAATATAGGGCAAAAATTAATTTGGTCTTAAACCTAGTTAGAGAGACTAATTCTTCACCCTGCTTCCCTTGTTGTTGCTCAAAGGGATCAGACGGAGGTCGCATGGTCATTAACTTGCCTACATGCACATAGTGCCACGAGAGAGAGACGTTACACCACAGCTGAATGATTACAACACTCTGAGTGCGTAGCTGTTCCAATTACATTTGCTGCAAAAGGCAAGAAAACATTATTTGCATTGCACATTTCAAACACTTAATCAAAAGAAATTATGCAGGAGAAATTGAAACAATAAATATTCATCTTTTTTTTAATCACATGGGAAAATATTTGGCACAATGTTTGGTTTTCAGAAGAATACAAATTTTTTACCCCTTCATGCTGTATGGTGCTAAATGTAATCTTACCAATAAATCCAAGATTCAATGCCATTCCGTATAACCTTGAGGGTAAAAAACACAGAAACATATATTTTCATATAATTATAGAAAAAAAGCTGTATGTCCCCATACATGCCCACAAGGTCTCAAAAAGCTCATCATCAGCTGGCTCCCCGCACCTTTCTGTCTCATCCTTCTCGAGTGCTTTCATGTTCAAATTTGTGGTCAGAAGCAGTGAGTGGTTATGCATGCATGAGACGAGAAAAAACATGAGATAGTAAATTTAATTTTTATTTTATGTATATCTCTTCCCACTGGCTTTACAGTTCAAACAGACAGGAAGAAACCTTGTCAAGCTCAAGCCTCCACTAGAGGACAATTATTTCTTCGACAGCCTCATCACACCTCAAAAGCACGTCCATCCACACAGGTGTCTTCCTCAGAAGTCTTTTCTTGAAATGGATGGCCAAGCACACATGCTGATTTATGTCCGACTCTCAGCTTTAGATTGCTTGAGTAAATACTATGTGTGCTCACCTCAGTGTGTGACTAAATTATCCATTTACCCCACACCTCTGAGGGCTGGCCTTTGAAAAATGTCACATGTCTGAGCTCAAAATGTTACCAGCAACATTTTTTTGTTTTTATTTAGGGGGGCGTACATTACTGTATCTAACATTTTTCAGACGTTGGAATGTCACGCAGGAAATATATTTCCCAGATGAATTTTCAATTTGATTGAGTGAGGGTACAAAGTTTGTTTCAGAAGAACTGAATGGTTGCTGTGAACAAATGTGGATTTTGTGTTTTTGATAGAAAAACCTGTTTAGGAACATAACATTTCTGTGGCAGTGCAGGGACAGCATCAACTTTGGGGAAATGTCAGATAATAACATCTGACCTCATATTACTGGTTGGGATGACGGTCATAAAGTTGGCTGAAATCCTTGTCTCTTCTCCACCATGAAGAACAATGTTGGAGAGGGTTGGTGACAGACAGATCTGTGCAAAACCATCATAATATTACGAAAGCAATGCCATTACCTGCTGTTACTCATCCTCTGCTCCATCATCAGCCTTTTTTTTTTTACACTGATGACCAATCAGTTGTGCAAAACTTACTCTACTCTGCACTGATTTTTAGACTGATACCGGAATCAGGCTTCTCTGCAGCTAATGAGAGCTATAACCACACTCCCATTTTTTATGACTCAAACTAAAAGATTGATTCATATCTGAGTAATAAAATGCATTACAATTTAATGTGTTGGAAATGTATTTCCCCCCTCATTTTTTTGGTTCACTTTCTTTCTGCTTTTCTCTTCCATGTTCGACTTGGGAGTGGAGGACAAAAAGAGGGACATTAATCACCATCAGTAGCACTCACAACAGCCCCTGGCAGTCTCTGAACCAACTGGAAAAGTGGAATACTCAACAGTTTTTGAGTTCACCAAGTCCTGCAGTCCTCACTGTTTGGTCAATTCTGAGAGTTTAGAGAAAGGAAACTTAGAGCCAAGTTCAGAGAAAAGGCCAAGGAGGGATGAAGGAGAGACAGATTATCCTGGAGGAAGTGGAAAGTGAAATATAGAGGCAGCAAAGAGGGAGAATAACCTATCTTAAAGAAGAATAGAATGATTGGAGCCGGAAATAGTTAGGAATGACAAGGCTTTTTTTTGGTTGATAAATTAAAAGGAACTAGAAAGCATCATGTTAGTATGGCTGAAAAGCTATAAAGCATCCTAATTTTTTCTTGTTTTTACTAAGAAGTAAGTCTTCAAGTACTTATTTTCCTCAAAAAATGCAAATAAATTTACGAAAATTATATTTCGGATTTTCTTTGTGATTTTACTTCCACTGAAGCATTGAAACTAATCATTCATTTCTTAAGGACTTCATTCAGTGACATCCAGAAAAGGTTCTCTAAAATATTTTTTTTTCTAACTAAGAGTAGGGCCATCATAACAATTCTTTTTTTCCACCATAACATGCATTTGATGTTTTTGCAGGAAATGGTGGATGAGGGCAAACCCTCAGTGCAGCATCTGGGATGGTTTCATTGCTCTACAGTAATAGTTTCTTGATGTGCGTGCCAGTGCAAGTCTGTATGTATTTGAATAGGGGTTCATAAGCATGAGTGGAAGCACCGGCAGATGCAATGATGCACGGCTCATTTGTCCTCTGTGCAGGACATGCGATGATGAGCCAATCACTGGGGCTGATGGGGTGGTATGAGTGATGAAAGCTCTATTTCTCAGAGGACAACAAGACCAAGAGGGATAGATGATGTGTGCTGATGTACAGTGGGCTTCTTTCTGCCTGGCATGACCATCTAACACCTGAGACCAGGGCTAAACCAGTGCAATCAATCACAGCTTATTCCAGTCACAGTGAGTGTATCTGGCTAGAAAGTCTACTGTTTTTTTTTTAGTGGTGGTTCACATTGGCATGATAATTTGCTAATTCTCATCCAGGTGTGCAACAATGAATTTGCCACCAATTATGCAATAATGTATGGTATTTATAAATTAGTCATGCACAATGACATTCAAAAAAATAAATCTACACATAATACGCATAAATTAATCAGCTAAAGATCTGCTGGGAAGAATAAATCATCACCTTATTATTATGTTTTGGTACCTGACACCCAAAAAAAGAAACAATGTGATTATTGTTTAATTGAGTAAATTAATCACAGTTTTATCTCTCATTAGCCTAAGGTTGACAAAAAAAAAGGATGAGGAGACATCCAATTACACATAATAACTAATCACATAAAACTTCATGATTAATTAATGGGAACATTGCTGGACCATCATCATACAAATAACCCAAACTGAAGGAACCACACACACATAAACAGGCCCTAATCCAGCTGTCATCATGTGCCGGCTAACACTACATGGACATGACAATCGCACATATGTAAGCCTGCGTGAGAAATCAATGTGGGGCTGCAGAGGGGAGATAAACAAAACAAAAAGACGTACCCATTTCTTCCCTTTGTGCTTATGAAGGTTCATTTTCCTGAACAATAGAAAGCTTTAAGCAGATCAGGTGCACATGTCATTATAGCAATTGCATGATGGCAGTTATCTGCATTCTCCCCTAGATCTGCAGCTTTGCTGTCTCCTTATTCCTTTTTGTCTTATTTTAACAGCTTTAAAGTGTCAACATTAACCAGTGACAAGAGAAATAGGAAAGAAAAAAAACCACAATCTCCTCACAGCATGCGACAAATGGAATCTCATCTTGTAAAATGTGTCATCTAAAGAGCATTTAAACTGACGAAGTGGTACATGATTAAAGACAATATATAAAATAAACAGTTCTGAGGGCAGAAACTCATAGTGACAAGCTTAGTTTTTAAGGGAAGAAAAAATGAGAGAGGTGCATGCTGGGCTTCCAGCGGAGCAGAGCTAGACCAGAGTCTGATTTTTAAGTGCACTTTTTTGTTTCACGTGCAAAATAATGTTTTAAGCACACCTTCTTTTTAGTTTTATGCTCAAAGTAGTGAGTGTTGTGCTTGGAATAAAATCACTCTATGGACTAAGATCGGTAGGGGTATGGCATTTTAATGTAAATATGTGTGTTTTTATAGTTTTCATATGCTATTTATGCAAATGCAAAAAAAGTTCTACAAAAATGACCCAAAAACTATAATTGCAGTTGTAATTTGCATTGTAACTTGATAGTTGATTTTTTTCTTCTGTTTTTTTTTAAATGTAATTTCATTCTTTTTTTTGTTTAGACAAAAACTAAGTATTTCAAATATGACTCAATTTTCATGCTCCCCGTCCTTTATGTGACCTTGTGACTCCATCCTTTTTCATCAAAAGTACATTGTGTAAAGAAAAAAAGCAACAACTATAAAATATGGCATGCATAAAATAAGACAATAAAGCAAATAATTAATAAGTCTAGGACAACGCAAGGCAATATAAAAATTAGCAACGTCTCTGTTGGAGATGTGAAAAATATTGTGTCAAAGTTGTGATTTCTTCTTTTGATTTCTTGCCATTACCCACTCTTGCCAGTGTGTTAGCGTGCAGCTGTCAAAGCTCCACAGGAAATAAGGACAAAAGCAGAAAGAGTGTTCCTGCTGAGTGAGGAGGATGGTGATGAGCTCCCCAGTCCCCTCTGTGGATGTATGCAGCGTAACTTATGTAAGTTAGGGATAACTTAGGAGAAAGGAAGGAAGGATGAAGAAGACAACAAGGATGAAAAAGAATAAGAAGAAGTAAAAAAAAAAAAAAACTGACAGCGAAAGGGTGGGAGAAGGACGAGGAGAGCTGTCATCATAAAGAGTCTGACTCATCCTCTGCTGGATATAGCATGGAGCCGAGAGGCATGTAACAAATGTACAGCAGCTTAAGAACATTTCCCTTTTTTTTAAAGTGGGATTAGGTTTAGATTAGGTTGATCCCTACAAAATTAAATGGAAATAATTTAAGAATGTCATTAAATTTACTCAACCTTGTTAGTCCATTAATGTTTCGGTTACAGTTGAAAGAAATCGCTTTTGTAACCTTAAGATAAATAAAGTATCCTTTAATTTTTTTACCTAATGTAATAGGATATTTGGACATTTTTGTTGAACTTAATTTTTCTGAAAGTCAGTGTTATGAGACCATTAGGATTGATCAAATGCTTTTTTTTTTTCATCTCTTCTGCTGCATTCACTTCACCATTGTCCCTGTAGTTATCCACAGAGGCAGTTAAGGACCTCTGCTTGGCATGTTCTCCCTCTGTAAGTGCCTGCAGAAAGGGCTGGCTGTGAAAGCTGCAGTCAAATAGCTGTAATTATCTGCAATCAGTTGACAACCGGGGGCTGGCTGAAATGCTGCTCACACACAAACATGGTGGAGGGAGAGAAGCACTGAGGGACGGGGAAGGCAAAATATCTCAAGGAAAGAAAAAGGAAAATGTCAGCGATGTTGGATGCAGGAAACATCACAGGCAAAGCAGCAGATGTGAATGCAAATCAAACTAGAAAATGATAGACTGGTGTGTTAAAACGTCTCGGTTTTTTCCCAGACACAACTCATTGCTGTCCTGTAAAAGCCATATTTTCCTATCAGAACTTCCTGTCAGCATTTTTTTATTTCTTTGCTCTTCTTAGTAGATTGACTGCTAGTAATATTTTGTAAGCAAGATAAAAATATGTAAATTATGGGTTTAGTTAAATTACAGAATGTTTGATAAGACAGACACTCAACAGTCTGATGGAAAATCATTGAAAATTAAATAGGTTTTTAATGACAGGGATTAGCTGGACAGCTGAGAGACAGTTTGGGACATTGTTAAATGGGGATTGGGGGGGTCTTGGTTGGCCATAGATCGTGTGTGTGTTGGTTAAAACTTTGCAAAGCTGAACAACAACTGATCAAATTGGGTAGTAAGGGTGTCCATCACTATGAGCCTGGGATTATGGTTGTTGAGCACCTGAATGCAGGAGACAACTTGGTGTACTGAGAACAAATATCATAAAGAAGACTAAATGTGGCAACAACAATAACAACAAAATATTTAAACACCTAAACCTGAACACAAGAGATAAAAGGAAGAACATTCAGGAAAGGCAAACTAAAGGAAGCAAACTCTTTAGTAGAATGAGAGAGGATTATCTAACAGAAAACAGCTGTGATGATTGGAAACTAAAGAGGGAAGATAAGGAAGAACAAAAACACAAGAGAAAATATGTGAAAAACTAAACACTAAAGAGACAAACTAACTAAAAAAGGCTCTATCTTCACACTTTGCTTTAATTTAAAGGGCCTCTATCAAGCTTTTTTAAGCTTTTCAAAGTAAAGTATAAAGGCTAATATATTACCCTTGGCACACCAAAGAACAATTTTTTTAAATGAAATATTAGTTATTTTTGCAGTTATTTTCGCTACCTGAAAATAAGATGACTCAAACTGTGAGGCACCAGCTTTCATGACATCAAGCTAGAGTCGGCCTCAGCGGCGTGTCTGCATCTCGCCCATGAAAACATAGAACATCCCAACTTTTCTCCGTCCAAGCAGAGAGATAAGGAAAAAATAGTTTGTTCAGTCTTAAATATGTTACTACCGCTTGATGACATCATTAATTGGTGCCAGTCATCTGCGTTAGCCTATAGCGCTTGGAAAACATAGAACATCGGTTTATAACTTTAAAAAGTCATGCAAAAACAATCACACTACTGGTGGAGGGATACCCAGCCCTATGACGCTACAGCTCCTTCTAAAAAAAAACTCTTTCAGACATCCCTAAAGGTCCAAATGCCCCTGTAATTGGAGCAATAGAGAAGAGCCAAATGGGTAGGGAAGCAATTCAGATTCTGCGAAAGAGCAGAATTTTTAAACATTTCACCAATTATCCAAGTGGCTTCATGAGTCGGATGAAGATGCCATGATTCAACTTCAAGACTTCGGTAATTTTGATTTGCCAAAGAAAAGATCGGATTTGAGTTTTAAGTAGTCAGTTATTTATTTATTTATTTTTTTTTTGTTTGAGGTCCTTTTTCCACCCTGTCTTGGCTTAACATTGACTGGGACAGCCTTCGGCAACCCCGTGACACAGACAGGGATGCAGCGGGTTAAGAAGATGAATGACCGTAATGATAAACATCCAGCAACTTGTTGCTTTACGCTGCTTCGTGGTTTTATCCCCCCCCCCCCCCCCTCCTATTATCACCCTCCTATCCCCCCCTCTCTCTAACACCCCTCTCTCTTCTTCCCTCCTTTCCTTTTCTGTCCGGTCCAACACAAAAGATTTTCAAATGTGATTAAAATGAATAAAGTTTGGCCTCAATTACAAAAGGGGTTTATTCAGACATTCCTCTGGTTTGTCAGAAGATTCAAAACCCCTGTTGTTAAAGTAAAATATGTCCAACACAAGAGGCCTTCAGCTCTCATCTGATTGCCCAGCTGTTGGACAGGACAAGTAAAAAAAAAAAGATGAATGAATAAAAGGTCATTGGCCCAAGTAAGTTTAAGTCACTTATTTGATCCTTTTTGTTTTGCAAAACTTTTTGGCTTTCTGCACATTTTAGAGATTAGTTTTGTCACAATCTTTGTTCTTTTTATTAGGATTTTTATAATACTTTGTTACTTTGAAGATTTTGCCTTCCTGCTGCGATCGCCTGCATTATGATCCTCCAACTCCACCATCTCTGACAGCTGTGACGTGCTGTGAGGCTCAGAGCTGGAGAACCACTTATTCCTTTGGGATCTGATTTACAAAGTTAGAAACTAAAGAGGACTTTCTTCGCTATTCAATAGATAGCATCTGTCATAACTTAAAAGCATCCCTGCTTCTCACCCAACAAGAAAAAAAGTAGTGTTTGGATTTCAGATAATTTTGCTCCATGTATTCTAATTGTATTGATGAAATTAAAATGGTCCTACCTCTGTTTGTAAATAAATTTCCCTTACTCCACAAAAACCTTTTTACTTTTGATGCCAGTGGTCCACATCTAGCTCAAAGATTGTTGCTGCTCATATTAGACTTTATTTGCTCATTCTTAACGCTGATCTATTGTGAAAAAAAAAGTTTTCGACACTAAACCAATTTCTGTTCAATGTCAATATTGTAATGCTTTTGGGGGTCATCCTTGAACAAAACTATCATAACTGTGTCTTTTAGGAAATTTTCTGAAATCCTAACTTTTATTGAGAAATTTGCATGTACCGTTAAATTCTTCATTGCTTGATAAACACAAAAAAACCAAAGGGGACACAGCTTCAGACAGCAAGATGGTGCTGAGACAACAGTAGCCGGAACCAGAAGTTCATGTGCCCCCCCCCATTTTGGTAAAAAATACTCTTTTTTTTTTTTTTGTCAAAAAAGACAAATTAAAACGGCGACCCTAACAGTTATGTTTTTATCCTGTGTTAAACTTCAAACCTTTAACACTGGAGGGTTCTGTAAAAACCTACTATGCTCTCTGTCATACTGTAACTCCTCACGCAATCAATGTGAAAAGCTGCTTTTCACCAATATGCAACACATTACTAATATAAAGTTTTGCATATCTGATATTTAGTTAAATTTATTTCATTATTTATATAGCCCAATTTTACAACTATAGGCGTCTCAGTGGGCTGATTTGCGTTGAAGGGTTAAGGGTTGAAAAGCTACGGTATACCTAGTCGAAGGAATGGAAACACTGCAGCTAAAGCTGTCACAAGAACTGGCAGATGGCTGGTTCCAACTGCAGCAGTCCACAAAGCAAAATCAGGGTCAGGTAGGCAGGGGTCAATAACAGGCATGAGATCATCAGATGAGAGACGGGGTAGTCAGTATCCAGGCGAGAGTCGGGGCAGGTGGCAGGCAAACTGTCAGAAACGGGGTCAGGAAACAGGTCCAAAAACAACGCTTGGTAATGAAGGCAGAGTGGCACAAACAATACTTGGCCCTGAGCCTAACTCAGTACAGTGCTTAAGTGGTCAAAATTAAATTTCTGTTTCTGTTCTTCTTTTCTTAGATTTACCACCTAAAGCTGTAGTAGGAAAAGATTCTGACTGCTGAGATTCAGCCACAGATGTTTCAGCTGCTGGCTTCTCATTTTTAGTCATGCTGAACTTGCCCTTTCAAAAGTGCAAATGCTTGTTATTCTTTAAATCTTAGATTTGCCAAGTTCCTCATACTGGACTGGGTCGAGTGAACATTATACCCTTTAATATTTTTTTATTTACTGCAGACTTCATGAGATGAAGGGAGACGTTCATTTTCCAAATAATATTGGCTGAACACTGCCACTCATAAATAAAGCTGATCAAAGAAAATTATTAAGTGCACTTTAGATCTTTATTAGGCTGTTAAAATGGGCTGATGAATTAGGCAGCAGCTTGTTCAGAGTGTTGCCTAGCAGCAGCACTCATTTCTCTTAAAAGCTGTAATTTAACACTAAGATAGTCCTTGGGGGTCTTAGGTGAGATTCTTTACATGGGGACATGATAAATGTTGAGCTTGTCTTTTATGTGTTCAGTACAAAGCCCCTGGTTTCAGCTTTGATTTTGTGAACACACAAACTATTTGAAATTCATTAGCAATTTTTCATATTCAGGTTTGAAATGTGGGATAAAGTACATATGAGGGACATCAAAGACGCACAAAGCTACATGATGATGAACCTATTTGCCTTCTACTCATGCAAAGTCATTTAAATACAGACAGCTTGATCTGAACAATACATCACTCTTAATTTTACTTGTCTCCCACACACACACCCACTGAAGAATTAGAGTCATGAAGAACTGATCGGAATTTTGGAGGACGTTGAAAGGATGACCCTCAGACAAATAGAGTGTAATTAACAGACACAGCACACATGAGACTGCAGTACAGTATCAAGGCAAATTACTCTGTCAATTTAATAGCCTGCAGACACAATGAAAGACAAGGAGGAGTTCTGGGGAACTGAGGAAAGCCCCATAACTTAGTTACATCGCCTAGAGGACAGAAGAGTGGAAACAAGGCCAAAATGTTAAAAAGATCAAAGCAGAAAAATCCAAATTAATTTAGAATGGGAAAAACCAACGGTTCTGGTGTCATTCAGCTTGACGGTGAACCAACTCTACTAAACTTTATGTGGAAAAAGCTAAAGAGTCAGCCTTAAAAGCTCTAAAAACCCACTCTGATAAAAATCATGTTTTTGGTGTTTTTAACATGTTTTTTGTGACATTTTTCTATTGTTGGATGACATATATACAGAAAATGAATTTAGAAATTGCATTTCTGAGTATTTCTATATCTTAATCGTTGACAAAACATGCTATTTGAAAAAGATTGTATTTGTTACATAAAAAAATTCAAGAGATGTGGGCTTGATGGCCGCAAAAATGTAAATAAAATATATTTGTATGAACGGTGAAGTGAGACTTTACGGCTCTGCGGGTGTTGGACCAAATGGTTCTTTCAGCGTTAAAAGGTCACCTTGAAGACTCACACCAATATCTTTTTCCAAACTAAAATAAATATGGATCTAATCTTATACGAGTGGATTAAAATGGAGCGGAGCAGGGGGATTTGTGGCCTCGCCAGGGTATTTTTTATGTAACAAATACAAACTTTCCTAACAACATTTTCTTAATATGCTCCTGATTCACAAAAATTTAAATAAAGAAATACTCAGAAATGCAAATTTGAGCTTAATTTCCATTTACATGTCTTGCAATATCGGAAAAATGCCACAAGAACATGCCAAAAACACAATTTTTGATGGAGTGGGTCTTTAAGAAGTTTGAATTTCCTCTGCTGGTTTTGTCATTTTCCACTTGTTCCCCAAAAGTGATAAAGAGAAAGGTTTGAGGTACACGAGGAAAGGGATCTTTCACTCTGCCTTCCTCTCTTCTTCAACATCCCTTTGTAGCTCCTTCATCAGCATCCATAGCTTTCACACCTCTGGCCTCCCAAAGTGGGATAATGATAGGCAGATTATTGCATTGTTTGGACATTTGAATCTTTATCTGCCCCAGGGTCCAAATTACACAGAGGTATCAACCATAGGGCCATCTCTCAGTCATGATCCAACCAGGCATTTACATTTTGTCGTCTCTGAGAGATCAAAGTTTTGTCGAGCTTGGAAACTCTGAGAAGCAAGAGCACCGTATCAGCTTCAGGAGAACAAAAAGGCTTTGGTCTTAGACTCAAAGTGAAACGCTGGCACCACTGAGACTATACTGAATCTTTTAGCGCCCAATATCATCTTTTTCTATAATGCAAGTTGTACTCTGTCAGCATAACTAAGAGAGGATGTTAAACTCAGCCTGGTAATGCGGAAGCTCTGGTGGCTTCTTGTCCTTTCCTGCAGAAATGTTATCAGGGTTGCAGATGTTCGTTTTGACAGCAATGTTTTAAACATTAATTGACAAAGTCTTTTTCTGTTTTATTTAATATGTGAAAAACAATTACATTTTGTGCACAACTGACTTTTCAAGGACAAAAACTCTCCGACTAAACTACACAGGAGCTTTTTGATGAGAGCCTTTTACTGAAACAATTTCAATTTAAAAACATGAACAATATGAAAAACATGAAAATATCTAAAAAAAAAAAAAAAAGAAGGTTTTAAAGACTGTTGGGGCGGCCGTGGTGCAGCGGTAGGGCAGTCGACCCATAATTGTAATATTCCAGGTTCGATTCCCGCCTTGCACGCCCATGTGTCGAAGTGTCCTTGGGCAAGACGCTGAACCCCACCTTGCCTCTGGTGGGAGGTTGGCGCCAGTGTTCGGCAGCGGAGTCGCCATCAGTGAGTGAATGGGTGAATGGCACTGTGACTGTAAAGCGCTTTGGGCCTTTGAAAGAAGGTAGAAAGCGCTACATAAGTATACGCCATTTACCATGACCCACTCCAATGAAAATTGTTTTTTTGGTGTGTGTTTTTAACATGTTCTTAGTGTATGTTTTTTATGATAGAAGACCTATATAAAGACAATTTGGCTTAAAAATGCATTTCTGAGTATTTTTTATTCAAACTGGTGGGAATCAGAAACAAAAAGATGAAAAGAAAAGTAGTAGTTTGAAAAAGCCTGCAGCTGTGATCTTAACGCTACAATTGGCAGGCCACAAGCTCCCTACTCCACTCCATTCTCATGCATCCGCTTTCAGACGATCATTTGAGCTGGTATTTGGCTCAAAACTGGACAGCTGGATATCTCCAATATTGCACGGCATTTTTGTTGCACAATTAAAGTTATGTAGGGGGGTGTTAGGGGATGTAAGTTAGCGGGATAGCGTGTAAACAGATGGATGATGGGAAATTGAGGAAGGCTTGCTATACCAACTGTCCCACCCACAACTCAGAGGCAAGAACCACTGCCGCTTTGCAGAAACTATGTCCTAGAAAACGGCATAATCATAACTAAAAGACCACTGGGAACATTTTTATGACGATTTTAATCGTGTTTCGGGCAGATACTCGTAGCAGTGTTTACAGCTAATACCCTAGGGCGGTTCAGTCAATTAACTGCACCTGCTCAGCGTCCTATTTAAGCCAGGTGCGCAGGCGTTCATTCTCTTTCTTACGTTCAGCGCTCATTCTTCGCCCCACCCTCCTCCCCGTCTTCCACCTGTGGGCTCCGTAAAGGGGGTTTTGTTACCCGAAAGTTTTACGGAAATCTCTCATGGAATTGAACGGAGCCTTATGCCAAACCAAAAGATGTGAATGCCAACTAAAGTATGTGGAAAATGTCAAATAAATATTTCTTACTGCAAGAGTTGTCTGACTGAAACAACAGTTTCAAAGATAATCAAACTGGGACTTTTATCAACATGCTGTAATATAAGTTACAACAAACAATAAATCGTTTGCACATTAGGATCAGAATAAAGTCTCTAAACAGTTGACCTGTTTCAGGCAGATGGATTTCCAATAATATTAACACTTTCCAATTCTAAGATTTAATAGTCCATCATTGCTTATCAACAAGACAAGTTATTTTTTCCAAACGTCTTTTTCCCTTAGTTTTGTTTTTCCAATTGTGGTCTTTATAAACTATTTCAGAAAATCTTTCAAAGTTTTCCTTAAGACTTGAAATTTACAGATAATCTATTTGTTCCTTCATTTTCTTACCCCGCTGTATTCCTTGAGGGCTGCCATAGCCTAGCCTGGCGACTGTTGGGCGAAGGTGGAGCCAACTCTGGGCACATCACCAGTCTGTCCCAGGGTCACACAATCACACACCTTCAGTCACACCTAAGGACACCGATTTACCCATAGAGCATCTTTTTGAACCTTGGCAGGAAGCTGAAGTGCCGGAGAAAACTCATGCATACCCGCCAAAAGTCCCAGCTGAGATTTGAACTAGGGCCTTCTTACTCTACTTATGTTGAAGAGAAAAAATATGAGACTAAAAGTTTTACTAAAAGTTTTGATCAACTGTTTATTTGCATTTTGTAATTATTTTATTCGAGGAAGCTTTACTTTTACTCAATTCATGGAGTGATTCTCATAAATAAATCTGTTTTTTGTCCCTGTTAGTTGAGATTGAGATTTTGTTTTGAATTCCCATGCTAATATTCAGATTCTGACAGAAATACATTTTGAAAGAGCTCAAATGAGCTGTGTTTGAACAAGATAGACTTTCACACTTTGGTGATTTTAGTTCAAAACAATCCTCTAACAAATACTGGAATAAAGTAATGAATTTAGCGAAGTGCTGATAGTGAAATGACTGATTTTACACAAGATAAGAACAAATTTGAACCAAAAACATTCACAGCTATGCATCCTTAATCCCTTTTTAGACTGCTAAGTAACAGTCAGCTGAGGAAATTTCAAATATGGTCAAACAAGTTGTGTGAAGAGGAAATTTAAATACAGAAATTTAATCTATCTCAGGATTTTACTAAGACGTTCTGGTCATTAAATATAAAAATAAAATAAAAACATCAGTCAGTATAAGCAGATAAATTGTTTTAATGGACTGATCACCCATCCTGAGTCCACTCTATGTGAGCCGATTCTATTTTTTCTCCATGGTTTAAATGTGCACATCATGTGAATTTATGATTTGAAATAAATGTGTAAATGTCTGATGACAGATGTTACTAGCTCCAGTAAACCACTGTGACAACCACATGGGAAACAGTGTAAAAACTGACAGTGACTGATTGAAACCAGTGAACTCTGCAAGTATTCCAGAGACAGTTAAGGTGCTTCGTACTTCACTTCAGTGCTGAGTGAGGGGGGGAGCATGCAGGGCAGCTGTCAATAGAGGCTGGAGAGTCAGTCTGTCCTCTCGGCCAGGCCCTATTATTGGAAGGACAAGAGAGGACAAAGAGGTTCAGCCGCTCAAATCTCAGCGGGGCCTGAATCTGGAACGTAAATGTCCGAAAGCAGCATTTGCTCCATCTATTAGCAGGACGAGTCCAAAGGGAATTTGTGTTGACTTTGAAGTCGTCTTTGAGGCTCTGACCCCAAATTTTTCTCAAGGAAGAAATTGCAAATCTGTGCGTTTATGCAGAAACATCTTATGCATGTTTAATTAGTGACATTTTAAAGAAATGTTCATACGGCTTAACAATTTAGCAGATGGTTAAAACCACAGAGGCTTTTTTAAACAAAAGTTTAAGTAAAAGTCCGGCTGCCATATGTACATAAGCAATTATGAAGCATTTTAGCTCTGATTCTTTTAAAATCCACATTTGTTGAGGGTTTTTAAAATACATTTTTAAATATTACAGTATTTAAGAGATGTAAATGTCCTGCCTTTTAGCAAATTCTCCCAAACTTCTGACTGAATACCTAGTATTAAAGGTATTTGGAAAATATAACTTTTATGTCAGGGGTGTGATTTTATACGTTTACTTCCTCCCACTTCTTTTTAAGCAATTAATTAAACACCTTTTGACAAAATTAATATTTAGTAGCTTAATGTGTCATGTACTCTATGTATAAGTGCCAATATGTCTATTTATGATTAAGAGTAAAGATAATGTGCATGTGGATGTATGCATATGTGTATATATTTTACAATTAATTGATGACTAATCATCCTCATTTTAATATATCTCTGTATTGAGCTTTCTGTTTTTGTCTTCTTTAGCTTACTTTTGGTTTGATTACTTGAAATAAACCTTTTTCAATTCCAATTCCAATTTTAATGTTTGGTTTTTTTACTATTACAAGAATTGTATGCTTTCACATTGCTAATCTAAATCCAATATAACAAAGACAACATGTTGGATGCACACAATGCACAAACACTTGAATTTTCAGTTGAAAGTAGTAAATGGTAATAATTTACATTTTTATTTTAGAAAAATTGCAGAGATTTGTTGCAATAAATTAGAAAAACAGATTTTGTGTTGTAGAAAAAGGAATTACCCATAAGCAAAATATTTTGAATCAGTCAAGTTGAGTTTCTGTCATGAAGCCATCAATTCAAGCTGCATCCTCTCTCCCTTTTTGATCAACTTTGTAAAAGGTTCACTCTGGTGATTTCTGGCAGTAAAGTACCTGCAATGTGTGATTCAGCTTGAACTGGACAAAGTACCAGCAGACAAATGAGTCACCAGTAAGGCCACAAGTCTGTTTATGAACACTTTCTCTGCCTTCACATGCAGGCCGCCTGCAGCTAAACAACCTTGATACAACCCTCCCATTAATGCATTTGGTTATTTAGCCTCTTGTTAGCAGCTTCCATGTTTGCTTCAAGGCTTCATAATTCGTAAAGTATAGAAAATTTGCTAAATAGCTGAGGATGAGAAAACTAAAGAAGAGGAAACACAGAAATATCTCTGTGAAGACAGAGTAGTGTGGTCAGTTTGGTAGTGTCTGGTGAGCTCAAAATAAAGAAAGATGTCAGCTCCTCAGCTCATCTGCATGATGGCTGGAGTGTTTGGCAGACCTCAACCATTTAAAGCTGGCAGGCCTTCCATTGTAGGACTCAAAAACAACAGCACTCTCTACTGGTGGACTATCTACCTAACACCCACAGAGCTTCAAACATATACCAATCAGATGGATTTTTGAACAAAACTTTCTATTTGTTGCACTGTTCTAGCTATAAATATAAAGGTTTTGGGGGGTAGTGAAATTAACAATTGCTTAATTATGCATCTATTTTGAAAAACACATTTTATTTTCCTTCCACATTGAACGTACCTTTTTTTTTTTTAAAATAGAATTGAACATAAATCCTTTTTTTTTTCTTTTTTTTATCTCTTCTTCATGTCGTGGACTCTGACATTTGTTCATGAAGGCCTGCTCAGTCAACGCCTCTCACTGACACCCTTTTGTTTTTTTCCTTCTTCAGCAGCTGTGCTTGGCTGTCAGACAGCCCACAGAGTGACGGAGCTCCCATCTCTGTGGAGGAACAACTGATCCCTGTCAAAGGTTCCCCAACGCTGACCAGGAGTGCTCATATGTCAAGGCAGGTAGGTCCTTCTTTATATCAGGGTCAAAGGTCAATCTTCATCTGCTGGTATTTAGTGGCACTGAATATACTTAGGTGTTTTGTATGATTTGACAGGAATTCATCTTTCTTTCTAGTGACATTGTCTCGTCTATTTACAGGGCTGCAAGGACACTAGCTCAGTTTCCATTTAAAAATGTCATGTGAGACACCAGGGCGACACAGCATTCTTCTGTAAATGTGAAGGTCAGGAAACTGTCTGGCCTTTATTCTAAAAGTGGAGAATTTAACCTTTTGCTTCAAACAATCTGTGCAGCCAAACTGAATGTAAACAAGAAACAATATCAGACGTGTTCTATCCTACAACTAATATTGTTGTAAAGAAAAAGCAAAACCCTTTCTTCCCATGTGTGTTACAGGTACATGCCAGTAATCGGAAAAACAAACATAATTTATCCTTTACATGTCTTAATTTTTCCCAGACGAGGAATGGAAGAAAGCTATGAAACATTTGAGGAGGAGTTGGGGCCATCGAGAGCAGAGCCTCCTCCACAGAAGCCTGTTCGACAGATCCGCAGACCAGGTGGTGGAAAACACAAGCAGACACTAAATCTGTGATGCCTGTGGACAGATATCTTCATCAACTGCATTTGTCATATCAGTGAATTATAGATTCTCAAAAGCGATGGCACAAGGAGCCACATGACAGATGAGCTCTGCAGCAGTGATAATGAACCACAAGCAGTTCTCCATTTCACATGCTGTTAAATAAAGACTATGGGGAACGCAGATACAGTTCATTTGTCTTAAGATGTTTTCAAAAAATTGTTATAATCTCTTATTTCTATTATAAGATCACAAAAGTTTCATTTGAGCAAAAAGCTGTTTGTTTCATACTTTTGTAGCCAAATTTTAGTCTGTAGTAAACAATGACGTAGGTTTTCTCAAGTTCAGAAAATACCATGTATACAATTACATTTTTAAAGAAGGTGTACATTGTTTTCCCCTAACTTGAATAAGTGATGACTCTGATCCAAAAGACAATGTGGCAAAGTTGTCAGTGAATGATAGCTTTATTAGATTAGATACACTTTCTTCATCCCATTATTAGAGTATCTCTAGATCAGGTCTGCAACCTGAGACTCACATGTGACTCTTTTACCATAATATGGAGGCTAAAGAAAAATAAAATGGTACTTTTTTAAGAGTAAGGGTTACTAAATTAGCATCGATTTAATTTAGATAAGTTAATACTTTTATACGTCCATTATGACAAGAGGCCTTGTTCGCTCTACACTTCCTCCAGAATGCACAGATTTCAAATACTAAGCAAAACTTTGATCAGGTATCAAAACTCTAATCTTTAGTGATTGATTATTTATTTCACGAGTTTAAAGCACATACTATGTTATGCTTCACAATAATGATTGTAAACATTTTCTACTGGATCATAAACCTGTTACTCTATGCTTGAATAAAGGGAAAAATATGATGACTCTCAAAAATAGATCCAATAGATCAAGAGATAATGCTATTTTTTTCTTCTGTTTAAAACCATAGTAGGATTACCTTCATTGGAATGAATCTGTTGGGTACAGGAAGTCTTATTTTGAAAGGAAATCAGACAAGCTTCTGTTGAAAGTTTAAAAATAAAAATTCACAATTAGAGAAAATGCTAGTTTTTCTTTATATTTCTGTTTTTATTCAAGCCAAAAGATAAATATAATTCAAGTTATTATAAAGCAATGAAATTAATGCAGAGCAGTTTATTTTCCTAAAAGGCAAAATAAAACTTTGGGGCTCCTACTAGGTTTTGATCACAGTAAGAAACAGGCCCATATGGTTCTTTTACTGTTAAAGTTTGCAGACGCCTGCTCTAGATAATCAGTTGCAGACGTACAATATTGATCAAACTGTCATCCATAAATAAACCTAATCAGATCTCCGTGTTGTTTCAGAAATCTATGCTCCAAGAAAAATCAGAGAGGTCAGCAACAAAACAGCTACAATAAAATGTATTGAGGTTCCATCTTTAGGGTCTCTAACGATGCTGTTCTCCTGCAGGACACGATGCCGGTTTCACAGCAGCTGAGATCGGAACCCAAGACTTTACCCAAAGAGCCCAGTTTCTCCACAACAGGTTGAGTTTTTCCACCCCTGTCTAGAGTCTTAATAAATGTGGACATTCAAATCACAGTAGCAGTAACCTCGGCCCACCGTCTCCTCCTTCCTCAGCATCCCTGCACGAAAGCGTATCCATCCAAAACCTTGCTCAGGTAGAAACGCCGTGGGAGAGCGTCACGCTCAACCGCTGCCTGTTTGTGGCCATCACCATTCTGGTGCTTACATCAGGCCTCCAAAGACTTAGTGGTAAGTGCAGAAGAAAACATACCTGTTTCTAATGAGTCCAAAAAAAAGAAAAAAAACTACACAGCTGTGAGAACATTTTGGATATTTAACCCACAGAAACTCTTCGTGGTCAGAGACCAGTTGATGAGGAAGAGGATGGACTCGTGAGGAGACCGTTGCAAATGTTACACAACAGAGGGCAACCCCTACAGGTGAACTCATGATTTTACTTCTTTTAAACTTTAAAGTATCTTTTAAATTAGAGAATAAATTATGAAATTATTCAAAAATCTGAAGTCTCAATTCTCCATGTAGCCAGAGAAATCTCTGTGGGAAGTCATGTTTTGGTGGCTGCCTGACCTCGACGATGATGAAGAGGACAATGGGATCAGAAGAGGAAGATCAAAGCGAGGAGCCATTACACAAACAGCAAGAACCCACAGAAACAGGCAATTTCCTGGCAAAAAACTCCTAAAGCAAAGAGATGGGAAACTAAAGGACAGGAGAGCCAGGAAAAGGATGAACAAAGAAATCAGAGACGAGGAAACAGAGAAAACGGCAGACATGGAAAGAGAAACAACTGAGGAAAGAGAGGAACAGACGGTTTCTAAGAAAAACAAGAGCTCGACAGTAAAGAAGGAAAAGAAACAAATAAAAGAATAAAACAAGAATTGAAGCAGCAAAAAGTTTCCTTACCCATGCATTAAGAAATGGTGTGAAAGATCATGATGTAATAAAAGTCATGGTTATCACTTCAAATATGATTTTCTTTGAAGTTTTAGGAATCAGTTTCTTTGTTGGAGGTTAGGTTTTTGTAAATAAAATGAAAAAAAAAAGGTTTTTCTATACTAAAAACTGGTTCAATGTCAGCACTAGATCATGAACAATTATCACAAACTTTAGATATTTGTTATGAATGATGTTCGATTTAAGAAATGTACCTTAGGAAATTCAGTGCTTCATAGTTTTCATGAAGCTAAACCTTCTTTAGAAATCGTTTAAGAAAATGTCAAAAATTGTCAAAACAAACATTAAAAATAATAGCTCAGTTTTTTAGGAGTCCGTTTTTTCAAAAAACACAAGAAGATGTTTACGTTTTTCAGATTTTCTGGTAAATTTAATTACAAAAAAGCACAAGATGCAACTTCCATCGTAGCATAAAATCCTAACAAAACAAAAGTTTTCAGAGCTTAAAAGCCTCCAGATTTCCTCCCCAAATAACAGATACTTGTAATGGAAAAAGAAAAATCCTCCAAATGGTCAAATAAAACTGGAAAAGGTCAGGACATCGACATAAGCACCACTAGCATCCTGATCAGGATAATGTTAGGCCCTCTGGAGGGGGCGGTCTCATCGGCATGGGAGGCATGGGCATCTGATGCGGCATTGGCGGGGGGCCTGGAGCCCCGGGTGGAAGAGGAGGAACCGACATCCCTCCAGGCGGAGGAGGAGGCAGATTGTCACCTGGTTGGCGAGGTCCACTCATTAGAGGAGGGGGGTGTTTCATACCAGGAGGTAGTATATTACCTGACTGAGAAATGGCTTTCTCCATTTTAAAGTGGAATTGCAAGAAGAACTAAACAAAACGTTGAAGAAAAAATAAAGAACAAAACATTAATGTAAATACTTTCCCTGGTGCAAGATTGGATTAGTAACAACTTATTAGTACCTGTTTAGTCTCCTTGTTCCAATGGGTCCAGAAGCGGTTTTCTGCTTTATCAATCTCCCTGCTGGGTACCTAACAGAGAACATCTTTAAATGTTAAATCATCATACACATTAAGAACAATACATAACTTACAGGTCTAACTTGCCTTGAAAGCAATTGTTTCATATGGCTCTGCAGCAAAAAGCAGGTACTGCCAGCGGCGATCAGGCGGCTCAATGCGCTGTTCATAAGCAGACATGAAACGGTGTCGGGGTCCAATTCCTTCTGCAATTTCTGGATAATCAATCTTAATAAAAGACCAAATAGAAAACATTTATTACACAAATAAGTCAATTTGTTGACTAAATGTCTTTGTTGAACTGTATTAAATAGCCTTTAGTGTAGGTATTGACATTTTACATCTATTAAAATCCCCAGGATATGCCTGTGTTAATATAGTAAAAGAGAATATATTTAAAACACACAAATAAAATAAAATCAAAAACACAAAAAAACATCTCAAGACATAGACAAAGTCAATGTAGCACTACATTCCTGTTTACCAATTAGTTCCTGTACAAAAACTTACATTTAAATAAAATACTTTACATGCAGCCCAACATTAATCAGCAGTTTAAAAAAATGAAAACAAAAGGGCACCGTCATCTTAGCTGTAACTCATCCTAAAAGAATTTCTCCTTTGAAAACTTTGTAAAGTTCATCTGACTTCCCATCAGGACTGACCTGGAATAGTAGCGACTGCTGGCCGGTCTCTGGGTCCCTCTGTTTGGTCACTACAAAGACCAAAAGACATATGTTTACCATAAAACCATAAGAACATGCAGTTTGACCCAAACAAGATGTACAAGAGAGAATATAAACAAACCTTTATAACCTGGTCGACCAATTTTGACAAACTTCTTGACCTCAACTTTCAGTTTTGCAGGAGCCGGTTGTGCAGGAGATTCTTTTGCCTCCTTGGCTGCTCTTCGTGCCCTGAAATATAGTACAAACGGTTAAATATGTGATGACTAAGAGAAATGATCAGCAATTTTTAAACACAATGATTCGATACCTGACCTAACAAAAAAATGTAAATGGCTTTAGTTAAAGCATTCCAGTTAAATGAATTGTGTCATATCTTTCCCCCCAAAGACATTATGAAAACACAACATAAGATAATAAGATTAACATAAGATGCTAAAATAAAGATGAAATGAACTTACAAGTTAGTCTGATGTTTCTTTCCTTGTGTGTGAGCCAAGTAGCTTCCCTGTAAAACAATAGAGGGCAGAGCATTTTTAAAATAGGAGTCATAACGAAAACACAACTTTATGCATATTTTTTTTATTTCCAAATGTATATTCTAACCTCATTGTTGTGAAGAGTCAGACAAAGTTTGCACTCATAAGATCCTAAGTGATTTTTCATAAAGTAGGGATCTTTATTGATATCAATAGTCTCCAGGGCCAGTTGACGCAACCGCTCCCGCCTGTCACGGTTACTCTCAGAGGCAGAGGCCACCCCGCCGCTGCCCGTCTTCCCTCCGGCTCGATGCTGGAAATCCATCTCTGTGAGGTGGACTCAGTCACGAGGTACGAAAACAGGAATCCTGTTGATCTTTTCTTATCTGGATAGAAAACATGTTTTTGTCGACTGATAATTAATACTACAAGAAACCATTTTATTGCTTTGTTAACACAATTTTAAAGGCGAAAATTGAATTTGCAGAAGGTTTACTTGAGCTCACAAACATTTTCTCCACAAAAAAAAAAAAAACTTTATTTACAAAATTAACAATCAATACATGGCATCATAACTGACTAAATTAAACAAAGGGACCAAAGGAAGAAAGCAATAAATAAACGTAAAAAAATAGAGGGGAAAAAAGACAATTAAGAGCATAGTTTAAGGAATCAAAAACTTAAAAAGATGGGGAGAGAATGGCATCACCAATTATTTAAAGCTAATTTTTGAAACTATTTACTTAAGACCTAAAAAAAATATTACTTGAGGAGACATCTGTACCCACAACTTCCTCGATCGATGGAGTCTTTGTAGGGGCAAGAGAAACCCATAAACAACGCAGCAATGTCAAATAATATTTATAAATTACAAAAATGTGCTGTAATAGTTTCATAATTTTAACAACCCAGTTTTAACACTCGTCACCGAATAAGCATGTAATAGCAGTAGCTAAAGACAACATTGTGAAAATCAAAATGCTAGCTAGCTAAGCTTAGCTATCATTTAGCGAGTTATAAAGGGCATCTAAATCTCAACAAATCAAATTTTAGTGAAGAAATAAAAAAAATCGTATACAAATGATAAATGTCTAGCTTTGCGAGTAACTAGATATTCAGCATAAATGATAAACAACGTTTCAAACAATCCGCTAAACACACTTACCAGTTTGCTAACGAGTGCACCACGCAAGCGTTTGTTCGCACTGAGCATGCGCCGAATCATTTCCCGAGTTTGTCAACCGTTTAAAAATGGTGCCCCCGTCTGGACTGGAGCGGGTGTTTGCCCTTGCATTTACTTATTTTTTCCTCTTATTAAAACTCAGCAATCAGAACGGAATGATCGTTAAAAAGTTGAATTGTTACTGACTTCAAGAGATTTGTTAAAGAATAGACTTTAAAACATTTTTGACCCTCGTTTGTTCCTGTACTCGTTGATCCCCGTGTATGGGAGTGTCAGTGCAGAGGGAGAGAAAGCAGCCGCTGCGTCCGTTTGTAAAGAAGGAGAAGTGTGACAATTGGCAGCAGAAATGACTAGTTATTCCTCGACACTTTTCGAAGACATTAGATAACGAGCCGGCTAATTCCACGACAAACTGTCGCTTAAAACATCGTAAAGTTGTTACGCAACCCTACGATGTTTTTAGTCAGGAAAGCGGAGCAGTAACAGACTGAAGTCCGACCCGCTCGCCCGCCTGCCTGTCCGGTCCGGGTTGAATGTACCTGCTTCCACCGGGACTGGGATGCGTTTTAACGAAAAGGAGATGGTCTCCCTGAGCCGCCAGCCTTCGGAGATGGCAGCCGAGTTAGGAATGCGGGGACCCAAAAAAGGAGACGGTAACGGAGCTCTGATCAGTGAAGCAAATTATTATTATTATATTATTATTTTTATTTATATTAGGCCTCGATCTCTGATCGAATTAATTATTTATTTTAAAAGATGGATTATAATTATATATTCTCTTTTAACGATGGACATAGCATAACTGATAAATGTAATTATTATTATTATTATTATGGATGCAGTTGTCAAGAGGAGACTAGTGAAACTCGTCGTTAACTTCCTGTTTTACTTTCGGATAGATGAAGAGGAGGTGAGTTGATTTCATATTTCACCGCATTTTGAAGTGTTTATTTATATATACTTTTTTAAGTTGAGGTTCCAGTTTTGTTTTGTTTTTATGTTTTAGCCAATTGGAGCTTTGCTGTTGGAGCAGTGTCGAGTGGAGAAGGAGGACAAACAGACTTTCTCCATTGGTGAGTCATATTTACTTGCAATACTTTCCCTCCAACAAAACAGTAACTGCTTTGCTAAGTAGGGCTGTCTTAAATATAATGTCTTGATACATTTTTAGTACAAATTCCATTAAAAGAAACTCATTTTTAATGTTATAATACACAAGTACATGAATTCTTTCTTTTTATCCAGTTTATAAAATCTGTCTTGTAAAATCTGGTTTTGGAAAGTAAATTTTAAAGGTAAATTTGTATGATATTAAATCATTAAGTTCTGAATCAATTCAATTCAGTATTTTGAAAGAGAAACACAATCTTGCAGTTTAGTGAATGAGACCATAAATGTTGACTGACTCTTTTTTTTCTTCTAAAATGCATAACTGAATTAATGTTTATAACATTTATTTTAATTGCAGTATATGCTTCTGATATTTTCTCTGCTGACAGCATTTCTAGATGAAGCAGAGAGGAAGTATGTGTTTGAATGTGACTCTGAAGACCAATGTAAGGAATGGATAGACGCTATTATCAAAGCCAGGTAGGTTTTTTAGTCACTTTTATTAAGAAACACATTACCATTTTTTATGGAGTTGTGAAACATAATTTGTAATAATCTAATTCAGGGAAAAAAGGAAAATAGAAAAATAGTTTCATTTAAAAATACATCTTATTTTAATGCCTCTGCTTAGTGTCTTAATCCAGTTTTTATTTTAAAGGAGTACAAGTCACAGTCAATCTTGAGAAAAATAAAAGTGTAATACCATTTATCTGTGGTACTTGGAGTTTCCACTAAACAGTGAATTATCCTCATTTGAAAGACCTGCTGATGTGGTGCTGCTTTTCGGCTCTTATCTTCCTAATTACGTCCTCCAACAATACGGTCACAGGAAGTCACATGTGGCCAAGATAAAAAACAAACAAAAGCATCTTTACAACTTTTGCAAATTTTATCTGACCAATTTGCAATCTATTACCAGCAGCTCATATAGGTTTACTTATAGTAACAGTAGCTGTTCGAGCTTAAAGTTTAAGTTAATTTACATTATTAGCTCTGTTTTTACTAGTCTGGAGCTAGTTTGAGCCATTTGGATAAAACAAGATAGTTAGTCCAATCAAAACACATTTCACATTAAAAAACAACCTAGAGAACTTGAAACTGTCATGCTTAGTCTGTATTTTTTTGTCGTCTTTTTGCATGTATTCTTTAAAAATTGTTACCAATGATGCAATTTTAACGCAACAAAGTCAAATAAACAAATATTCGTTCCATGACTATATCACAAACTATTTTTGTTTCATTGCAACTGAACTACTGATATTTTTTTTGCTTGTTATGCAGGATAGTGAGTCAGGTATGGCTGCATACATGACCTTTCCCCTAAATAACCATAAAATGGATTTATTAAAGACAATATTTTCTTTTCAGAAGTACAGCGGTCTTAGCAAAATTGGAGAGAAGATGGATAACTTTTAGAAAGATAGGACTTTATGTGTCATTGAAATTGGTTTAAAAAAATGTAAAAACATTTGCAGATGTTGTGATTAAACTTGAAAGCTTATAATTAGCAAGAGCTAAAGTCCTTTAAAGAATCCTTAATCACATTTTATTTAGAGACAGAGATTTTTTTAATAGTCTTTCATTCTCATTTATTGTTTTTTTTTTATAAAGGTGTTTTGGCCACACAAGACTATAAAAAAATAATGCAACCACAGGGACAAAAGTTTGTAACCAAGTATTTATTTAAACAGATCAAGCTGAGTGGAGGAAAGTTGGTTGCATGAATAAAAATAATAATTATTCCTGCTTTTTTAGTGTAACATATCAAAAACAAAGTTGCAGAACAGTTCTTTCAAGAAATTTAGTGACCGCGAATCATTTGTGGCATGGAATTGTTGATCAGGTTGTAGACAAATTAAATGCAAGAAAATTACATTTGTGTAAAGTCTAAAAAAATGCCGATATAAAAAATGAAAGCCTCAAAATGGTAAAACAGATACATTAAATGTGTTTTGTAATAACTCTTCTGTACTTTTCTTGGTGTGAAGCAGCAACATTTTCTCAGTGTTGACATTTACCATTTAGGATGAAGACAGCATTGATTTCCCAATGCATCGTGCAGCAGCAGAGATTATGTGCTGATTCCAATATACCAGTGCAATGATCAGCGTGTTGAGAAAAAGCAAACACTGGCTCAGATTGATTGGAAAAACAGATGGTCTCAGAATATACTTGACATTCAAATCAAACATGTCTAAATGCTGCAGCTCTGGGGCCTCATTTATAAACGTTGCATACGCACAAAAGAAGGCGTACGCCACTCTCTACGCAATAATTGAGATTTATAAAAAGCAAGCTCTGACCCAGGCGTACGCACAAAAACGGATGAAATGAGAAACGAGACACCGTCGGCAGATGGAAGAAACACGTGAAAGTGAAAGTGACAACACTGCCTCTCATAAATAACATGAAGACTTCACAAAGCAAGTCTCACATTAACAGCTACACGAACACCCGTTTGATCGATCAGCAGTGAAACAAAAAAAAATCCAACGAAAATTACAACAGAAACTCAAATGAACACATATTTGCAAAAGGAAAAGTGAAATATGTTCTGCAATATTGGCATTTTGTGCAATTCATCCTCATAAATAATATAGTTAACAGAACGAAATAATGTACAAAACTGATATTCTCGTCAATGTGTCCGTCTGGCGGAGCAGATATAGTCAAAGTCAAAGTCAAAGTCAGCTTTATTGTCAAATATGCTGCATCCGTAAGACATACAGCACAGATGAAATTGCTTTCCTCTCACCCCACAGTGCAAGAAGCATATAAAAGAATAAATAAACGACTTAAAAATACATTCTGTTAAAAACAATAAATCCTTGAAACCCAAAAAGATAAAGCCAATAGAAAAGCCAAAAAACACTGAAGGTAGGGGAGAGAGGAGCCGCTGCGTGTGCACACGCCGCCAGATGCGTGCGATTCAGTCAGACAGACAGACGGACGTATTAATTGTCCACTGGGGAAAGTTGTTTTCATAGTAAAACATTTCTTCATAAGCTACAGAATTATGGTATTCATGCATATGTCTTTAGTTTGTTTTATTTTTGATAAAACAATGTATGGCGTATGTCTCAACCATTCAGAAAGCAACAAGAAATTACATTTGCGCTGAACAATTTCCCATTTCCACGTGGATTATTACCGACATCTGTAGCTTGTCAGATGCAATTAAATAGATGGAAATAAAATGCCCCATCACAATGCGTAATGATGCACAATGGCTGATCTTGCGCTCTTAGAAGATGTGGCAAATGGAAGAATTGGGAGTGAACGCATCTTTAGACAGCAAGAAGACTTGCTGGCAAACGAGGACGAGTGGCTTATGAGCCGGTTCCGACTTCCTCGAGCCTTCCTGTTAGAGCTTTTGGGGGTGTGTCACCCGGTGCATCTGGCGCGTCGTGTCCCCCACCCGTGGCAGACACACTCTGGCGATGCAGCGCCAGACGTTTTTTTGTCTCGACTTTGATGTCCGACCATTTCTTTTTTACTCCGGCTGGGGTCCGAGGTTGTGAGGCTACAGCATTTACGGCGTCTGCCACCGTTTGCCACTCACGTGCCTTTTCGGCATTAGTAATGCCCACACTGTGCCCTCCAAACAACATTTTTCTCCTCTTTTCCACCTCGCCAACGATAACTTCTACTTCACATTGAGTGAAGTTACGTTTTTTTGATTTCCTCTCTGTGTTTTCCATGATTTCGCAATCAATGAAGCCGCAAAAGCTGCGCAGCATTTAGAATTGATTGTGATTTATTAAGGGAAAGATGCGTAGGATGTGCGTGAGCACGGTTTTATAAATCCGAATATTTCTGTGCGTACGCACGTCCTATGTTTAATCCGTACGCCACTTCTGACGCAAATCCTATGCAAGGTTTTATAAATGAGGCCCCTGGTCTTTACTTTTGGTGGATGAAGATGAATTTTTTTCTCTCTGTCCGATTCATTGGTTGTCAAATCTCTTGCAGTTATGAGTTCATGAGGAAGAACCTGATCTTCTATCGAACTGAAATCCACAGACTCACAGGAAAGGTGAGACCTTCCACAATCACACAGATCAATACTTCTATTCATTGATTTACCACAGAAGAAAGTAAATACATATGTATATAAAACCTAAGCCTGCTCTCTTTAAACTAAAGAAAGTGAAATTCAAAGTACACCAATAATTGCTAAGCTATTCTGCTACCTTCTACACACCCCTCCCTCTGTGATCATCGATAGATCGGATTGACTAAAGCTAAAGATCAATAAAGAATAAAAAAAAAAAATAGCCACATTAAATATGTTTCAAAAAATCTCTCTTAGAGAATATACTTTTAAGCTACAGAGAATGTGATCTATAGACCTTTTTAAAATCACATTCACTGTATCTGATTTTATTTATTAATAAGTGTATTTACACGCAATAAGATGTGGTGTTATGCTTAAAAAATACTTACTTTTACTGCAGTAAAAACAAACGTTTCTCCAGATGTATGTGATTTTTATTTTATTTTTTTAAAAGAAAATCTTTATAATAAATTGTGTTTGTTTTGGGAGCTGCTCATAAAAAGTGTGGAAAATTCACATCAAAAAGAGCAAGAATAATAGGAAAATACAATCTAACTGGGAGATGTATGAAACTAAACATAATGTAGCTGCTGAATGAAGCTATTGCTGTGGGCAGGACTGATCTTCTTTAGTGCTGTTGGAGAGCTGAAAAGAGGTTGGAGTCAAGGGAGTTCATTCTTTCAACAGAAGGGAGTGCGGCTTTGTTTACCATTTTTAATGAAAGCCTTCCATAAAGGACTCCTTTATGATTCCCTGACGGAAGTGACGGTAAATGTCATGACAGTGCAGACTTTGTCTGATATTTAAACCTTTTTTCTGCTTTAGTTTAGAGACAAAAGTCTCAAAAGTGGAGCTTGTGAAACATAAATACAACCCAGCCTTCATGGGTGAATAGACAACAGTCACATGAAGTGCTAAATTAGCTTTTTTGTGTAATTTTATGGTACTGCTGGGGTAAGAGAGCTGCCTCTGAACTTTGCCTGCTTTCTCCACAGGACCCTTTGGAGCAGTACGGTATATCTGATGAAGCTCGCTTCCAAGTCAGCAATGGTCTGCAAGCTTTGCCCAGAGAAACCTCCACACTGTAGACCAGAAAGCTGTGTAAACCCTGCTGTAGTTCATTCAGCCATTCCGGCATTAATTTCACTGGTTTGAAAAACCACTGCCTTTCTGTTTACACAGTACTGCGCTGCTCTGTGTGGTTTGGGGACTTCTGTGTCCCTGTCAGTAATTACTGCCAGCACAGATCTTTCTAAATCTCTGTTTTCATGAGAAACTTCAATGCCATTTCAAGGGAAAACCTCAGTCCCCTGCCTCTTGAGTTATGAGTACAATAAGTTTTCTTTTCCATTTGCTCTTCTCCACATTCAGATAATATAATGAAACGTTGGGATTATTGTTTTATTCTGTGATTTCTTCTGTAAATTTGAGTGAGTGTATTAAGCTTAAGACCAGGACACAGGAATATGTGATGCAAGTAAATTGTTTTGGAGAGTTTTCATCTGTATTGATTTAGACTGCAAGAATTGATTGTCCTGCTGTACTGAGCCACACGTTTGCCCACTTTTTTTGTAAAAATGAGGATGAGCTAGCTGTGTCAGAACACATTTACCATGTAAAGCTACACTTTTGCACGTTAGCTGGTGTTAGGGGTTGTTTTTTTTTTATCATAATAGTATTTGCTGACTTGAACCTTTCTAAAAAAATGTTTCTAAGTGAATCTGATTCTCGATGTAAGCTGTTGAACCACATAGGGAAATAAATGCAGATTCTTTAGTGGATTTCTTCAAAGTAACATCAATATCTGGAAGGTTTTACCAATACTGTTAATTTTCTTTCACTCAGCCATATTACCATGTAGGGCATTGCTGTAATATTTAACTGTCTTTTTAATTTTTGTGATTAGTCAAGAAAACAACAGCTTACTTGAACGTATCCTTAATTATTTGTTTTAACCTTTGCAGAAAGAAATGTTTAGCTTGATTTTGCTTTTAGTACACTTGTTTTACTTCAGCCTTTTTATACCAATAAAGCAATTTGAAAAATGAATGGATTCCATCCAGTCCAAAATGTACTCGAGCTTCATCCAGAAGTTGCCTTTTCCCTTCTTGAAAAGATCATGCATGTCAAGCCGTTCAAGGGATTCATACTCCTCCATTACCTTCACATCTTCCATGATGGATTTAGGGCTTGACATGTTGCTGCAGCTGTTAAAAAAACACAATCCTCTCTCCTTTTGTCCCCCCTTTTCAGTATCAGATGGTTGTTTTTTGAAACATGTCACCAGGTGGTCTATGCGTTTTCTGTTTTCAGTCCTTAAAACCATATTCCCTGCATCCTCCCCACACACCACCTTCATGTCCTCCTTGATTACAGCCATGAACCTCCTCTTTGGTCTTCCACTCTTTCCTGGTAGCTTGAACGTCATCATTCTTAAATCTATATCCTTTTACCCGGTAATCACATGTATGACCCTCACCTTGTGTTGCATGTACTTCTGGCTGCTTTGGAAGTCTCCTTATCAGCTTTCCTCATTCCATATGACACACCAAGTACCTTCCCACAGGTCTGCCTGATTACTTTAGCTGTCCGCTCATCTCCCAAAGGATGTGCTTTATCATCACAAAAAACCTCGATTTAGCCCCAATTTAGGAGTTTTACTGTTTTTCACCCTTGGTCCTTTGATCACACAGGATTTCATTTTCCATCATTTCAACCACTTAAGACAACCTAACAAACTGGTTTATTAGTCAGCTTGTCTTTAATCCAGGGTATTGTGGAGGCATACATCAGTGTCTTCTGGACTCTATTACCTAACAGGCTGAACAGTGTCAAACACATAAGGGAAATCAAATAAATAGATTTTTTTGTGTTGCCCGCTCAATCAAGAGGACAAAGAAATTATAGAAGCAGATGTAAGTGAAAGCATTATCTTCTTTAGTCCTGTGAGGATAATCTAGCTGCAGTGGGTCCTGAAAGATGCTTTTATTGCTTTCTTAGCTGGAACTACATCATGGCTTTCATAAAGGGGGTGTTACGGTAACAGGGTCAGCTATTCAATCCACCAAACAAGTTGTATTTCGCATAATTCATTTTTTACGGAAAATAAAGACATTGGTCTAGATAATCTAGTAAATATACAAAATAATAAATACATACACGGCAAGCAAAATCAGCAATGGTAAAGGTATTGTCTGGAACTGGTTTCCTTAGCAACGCAAATGTATGATTCAAAAACTGTGATGTCACATCCTTCCCGTGGTGCTTCGCGAACCTGAATTAAACGCTCGGTTGAATACAACAGTATATACTTGCTTCTTATCCCTGGGTGTTAAGGAAAAGAAAAACATTTACACCTGAAAAGAAACAGTAAAGCGGCGAATACAGGAGGAGAACGAACTGTAGCGGTAGGTGTCACTGCAAATATAGATTGTGATCAAGCAAAGAGTTAGCTTAACTGCTAGCGTAACTTAGGCTGGGTCAACCAGCTGAGCTAACGTTAGCATCGGACTAGCTCTGGACATTATTCACTGGATTGTTGCGTTTTCTTCTCTTTACGTCATCAAAACACAAGCCCGTGATATTTATCGAGTTTTTTATATTTATTTTAGGCCACACACATTCCCCACAAGTTGATTATGTAAGGCTTTCTGTCGCTATTATACTCATAAAACTGACATGCTATTGTTAGCCTTTAGAAGAAGACCACCAAGTACAACAGTCAACTAATGTAGCTGTCATTTATGAGTTACTCTGTTTGCTCAGTAGATTACGAATGTACGCAAATGATTAAGTATATTTATTTATTTAATGGATGTTACTTGAGTGTTGTTAGTTGAAATATAGATTTAGAATTTTTTTCTCTCATATTTTTGACTTTTTTTTTTATTAAAAACACCAGTCAGCTAAGGAAAAACAAATATTTTAGCAAATATGTACGTGTTTAATGATGATCCACTTTTGTGATATTAATTTAAACACTGGAATAACTTTTGGAAGAACCAAAAGTAAACGATCCTCTCTACTGCGCATTTCTCTTGTTAGTTTTTTTGTTTTTCATTTAACATTTTCTATTTTTGTGCAACTGTTTCCTGTTTTTCAGAGCATTATGGACCAGGATTATGAGTGCAGGCTGCTCAAACAGATAAACATACAAAACGAGAATGCTAGTCCCAGCCCTATAGTAAGTAAACTGTGCTTAGTAGTGTTTTTTTTTTTTTTTTTGGATGTTCAATTTTCATGTTTTGTTTTGTACCAGCTGTGTGAACAAAATGTAAATGTTGATAATCATAGTCCAAATGATTTTAGCCTCAGTTAACTTATTGTGTAACTTAAAAAAGATCTAGTTTCTATTATCTAAACAAAAAATCGTCATGGCACATTGTGTAAAACATTTCTGTAAACTTTAAACACGACAACTGACATGTCCGTCATTATTTTGATAGTTTTTGTTATGCAGCTTGTCATCCATCAGTTCTGTGCAAACACTAATTATTTGATTCTCTGTACATCAGCAAAAAAAATAAAAGTTTTCCACAGGGACCATGCTCGACAGAACATCTGTCTCAGAACATTCAACTTTCCATTTAGATTGTCAAAGCAATCAAGTGCCTAAAATGTTTCCTGACGATGTTTTTTTTTTATTCTTTTCTTCGCTATCGTGGATGTTTCCTACCAAAAAAAACCGTGGAAGACTGTAACAGTTTGACCAGAAACAGAACTCTAATGCTTTTCCCAAACAGGATTTGCCAACTTCAAATGCACAGAGAAGACAGAGTTAGTGTTGGAAATGAAAATGATTTAACAAACCAATTTTTTGACAGTGTCACTAGTGTTAAGCAAAAACAAGACGCTACCCGCCAAATAACTAGAATTTGTGAATCCTGCCTTCTGTTGTTAACACCTCAAATGAATGCACCATCTGCCACATAGATCATCCTCCTGTTTTGTTATTAAGATTTCGGATCACTATCCAAGCCCTTTTTGTATTTGGCCTCCAGTCTCAACTGCTCTCTCCTCTCGTCCCCCGTAGAAAGCTGTGGCAGCAGTGCGATCTCTGACACCCACCAGCTCCCCCCTGTCCTCGCCTAGCAAGCACGGCGATCGCTTCATTCCCTCCCGTGCTGGAGCCAACTGGAGTGTCAACTTCCACCGCATTAATGTGAGTCTGCTGCCATATTCTCTGTCCAACCAAATGTACAATAGTTTCAAGATCAGAATGTCGATTATCTGGGAGCGAGCATTTTTGCCATGCTTTGATTTGGTTGATCTTTGTTCAGTTTCTTGACTGTGAAAACCTCAGCACTTTAAATGTTGAGATCTTGTTCATTCATGGGATTCTCCGTCTGATGCAGGAAATTGAAAAGTCCCACAATCAAAACAGGAAAACTAAAGACGGCACCACGGACAGCAACAAAGGTAATCCGTTTCATCTGTGCTGAACTTTGTAGAAATACATTCTTGTGTTTAGAGACACTGAACAGTCCTTTAACCTGCTTTTCCTCTTAACAAAGTCCATACTGCCCTTTTCAACTGTTGTCTTCAGCAGTTTAGACTAAACAAACATCTAGCTTGGCCCCCTAGATATTTTTTCTTTTATACGAACGCTTCTGTGGAGTTTATTGTCACTTAACAGACAGCGTTGTTTTTGTTTGTTTTGTTTTTCAAACAATTGTGTAAATTAATCAGAACCAACCTCCGATTCACACTGAACCGCTCTGCTGGAAAACTAAGCAGCAATGGGTTAAAGGAAATGCAAAGGCAGATGTCTTTTCTCAGCTTCGGTAGCAATTCCGGTTAGGAAATCTGTGGAACATGTTATAGCAGGCCGAGTGTTCGCTGCCGGTTATGACATGAGCTGTGGGGGAAAAAAGATGGATGAACAAACACAGAATTTCTTTTTAAAGGATTTGATTGGCAACCCATTGAACAGCCAAAAAGACATTAAAGTTGCTTTACATTTGTTCCGTTTATCTCAATGTTGTAAGACGCTTTCAAATTTTTATTTATATTTTATTGTCACTATGACGATTCAGGTGAAACAAGTTACCCTGTTATTCTCACACAAACTCATAGAAAGTGATATACTTTGGTCCATCGCTATATCACAGTTCACTTTTCATGATCGCGCTGTTTCACAGATCTTCTTCTGTGGAATTTTGAATGCTTTTTTTTTCTTTTCAGACAGCGCACTGGTTCTGAATGTTCTGCATCATGATTGGCTTGATTATTGTCTCCTATATCCTGTACAGAATGTGTTCAGATGCCAAATATACATAAATCATCGATTGTGATCACGTCTTTGTCTTCATTCTTAAATACTGGGCTTATTTTTCTATGAAGAATTAAACTTTGAGAATTTAAACAAGAAAAAAAAAAGGAAAATGTTCATGTCTGTCTTAAAAATGTGTATAAACTGTGTAGTGAGGAGTTTTACACTCTTAAAACATCTATGATCCTACTTTGCGCATTTCCCTTTTTGTAAGTTGTATTTAGAACGTAACCGAGGGAAGACTGTTATATTTGTTAATTTAATTTAAAAATGTTGAATTTTACATGAGCCATGAATTCTGTGTTATGAGTTTGGTCTCACAGAAAGCAGATTTGAACCTGTTTCAACCTCCAAACTCCTTGATGTTCCACAAAGGTGGTCACAGATACATTTGTTGACTGAAACCAATTATTATTGGCTCTGAGTCCAATGAAGGGCAGCTCTATGATTTAAGAAAAATAAATGAAAGCTCTCATCACTGAATGTTATAACAGGTTAGTGGTTTGATTTTCTGGTTGATGTCCCTGTGCCTCAGCGGACGGCTTGGCTTACTTGGCTCTGTTGAAGAATGAGCTGCTGGGAGCGGGGATTGAGAAAGTCCAGGACCCGCAGTCTGAGGACCGTCGTCTGCAGCCATCGACTCCTGCAAAGAGGAGCCTTTTTAGTGTAAGAACACCAGAGCAGCTCCAATGTTTCTTAAATATACCGATATTATTATTATTTTAAACCAAAGACTGAGAAGACTGTATTTTTCAGTATTCTGTCAGCACTAAGAGGACTCTGCCAGAGGAAGATGGAAACACAGTTTCCCCGTATTCTTTGTCACCTGTCAGTAGCAACAGGTAAGACATTATTTAAAAAGCATCATCAGTTTTTTTGTTGTTGGGGGGGGGGGGTTGGTAAACACTCTTTGCAGAAATTCAGCAAAGTTTCTTATTCTTGTGTTTTGCAGCCAGAAACTGTTGCGGTCGCCACGAAAACCAACTCGCAAGATTTCCAAAATTCCTTTTAAGGTCTTAGACGCTCCAGAGCTCCAGGATGACTTCTACCTCAACCTGGTGGACTGGTCCTCTCTGAACGTGCTCAGTGTCGGACTGGGCACCTGTGTGTACCTGTGGAGTGCCTGTACCAGCCAGGTGTGTTTTTTTTTTTTTTTTTTTTTTAAGAAAACCTGACCTACTTCTCACCCAGATGGCCTCCTTTAATCAGTTCAGTCTATAAATTGAAGTCCTCTACTACTTGTGGTGGAACAACAAATGATTCATTTTATGCTCTGATTTCTGTGTGCATCTGTGCAGGTGACGCGTCTCTGTGACCTCTCTGTGGAAGGAGACTCTGTGACATCTGTGGGTTGGTCAGAGAGGGTATGTTTTCCTGCACATTAAAACATCCACTTTTGTTAGATAACTATTAAAGTAGTTAAACATGTAATGAAGCCTTCAGAACATGTGTAAACAATCATATATATGAAAGTAGGCTTTATCCTCTAATCTGGTCTGAATGGTGCCAGTTTCATCAACTTCAGACTCCTGGTTACATCACGGTTGGGTAAATAACATGTCAAACTATCATACTTGATTGTTTTTGTGCAGCATGGGAGGGCTGTGCTGTGTTTTTGATGTTACATCAATTTGTCAATCTGAAGTTTGACAATATGTATTCTCTCTTCAATGCCAGCATTCGTATTCAGTTTTGCTCAGACTAAAGAAGGGTTCCGAAAGAAAAAGAGATTGTTTTGAATACATCTATGCTGTCAGTGTCCAGATCTTAACCTCCTACAGAGATCTTTTTAGGGTTCAAGAAAAGACTTTAAGTCCAACTCCAATCACCTCTTGATTTGTTGTATAAGTGCCGTTTTTAGCCAAAATCTAAAAGCCCATGTCGTTTTCTAGGACATCGTTTGTGCAGAGCGACAGTAGATCATTAGATATTTGCCTCTGAGTTGTAAACAGGAACAAGCCCCCCCCATTCCTGAGAACTTTCTGTTTACACTCTCTTCCGCTAGCTTACAGCCCCTCACACCCCCAACCTAACACCACTGTAGCATAAAAATAGGGCCAGCATTGTTGGAGTTATCCAGCTGTACAGTTTGGAGCCAGATGCCAGCTCAGACGAGGAAAAAACAAAGACGTACATGGATCTAGGCTTTTAGTGACCAGCTGTCAGCAATAAGCCATTTTTCAAACTGCAATTTCTTCATCCTCCTTATTCACATTGATTTGAATGAAAACATTCGCAGAAATACAATGTTAAGCCTAGTTGACTTTCTAAATGTCATGAGAAAAATGCCACAAAGAACATGTTAAAAACACCAAAAAACACAATTTTCATGGGAGTGTTTCTTTAAACTGTGAAGTATTATTGGAACTCTTAAAGATTTTGGAATATTTATGTTTTTTTAATGATTTTTGTAGTAATAAAAGCTTTGTTTAGTTTGATAGTTTTTTTTTCCTAGCTCCTCCTTGTGTGGGTTTGCTGACTGTTGTGTGTTTTTTAGGGGAACTTGGTCGCCGTGGGAACTCATAAGGGCTACGTTCAGATCTGGGATGCGGCGGCAGGGAAGAAGCTCTCTGTTTTAGAGGGACACACTGCCAGAGTGGGTGAGTGGAAACTGGTTCAGAGACATGAAGGATTTCATCCTTCATTCATGTTGGCGCGTGGGATTGTTAACCCCTGTAATACATGTTCGGTGAATCATCTGCCCTTCGATCTGCCTTTCGCCTCCCTTTGCCAGGTGCCTTGGCATGGAATGCAGACCAGCTGTCGTCTGGGAGTCGTGATCGCGTGATCCTGCAGCGGGACATCAGAGCCCCGCCTCTCCAGTCAGAACGCCGTCTCCAAGGACACAGGCAGGAAGTCTGTGGGCTCAAGTGGAGCACAGACCATCAGCTGCTGGCCTCAGGAGGAAATGATAACAAGGTAAATAAAGTGTAAACTTCTGTTTGTTCAGGTTTAATCACAGACTTGTCTCTGAACGTCTCATTTGAAACGTGGCTCTGCAGTTGCTTGTGTGGAACCACTCCAGCGTTGTGCCCGTCCAGCAGTACACAGAGCATTTGGCTGCAGTGAAGGCTATCGCCTGGTCACCCCACCAGCACGGCCTGCTGGCGTCGGGAGGCGGCACAGCCGACCGCTGCATCCGCTTTTGGAACACCCTGACCGGCCAGCCCCTGCAGTGCACTGACACCGGGTCGCAGGTCTGCAACCTGGCCTGGTCCAAGCACACCAACGAACTGGTAAGTCACCTTTAAATGGCGTCGGTACGAAACAGAACACTTGTCTCTTTAACCACAGTGGACTTGAAAAGAAAAAGGTTGAGTTAGAAAGTTTGGCTCATTTGGATCTAAAGGGATTCAGTAAATAAAAGAGAAGCTTTGCTGTCGAGAATGAGGGGTGTGTTCATCTGCTGTTTTTTTTTTTTTTTTTTTATTCAGACTAAATGTGCTCACTCCTGTGCTTTTTCAAACACTGACGAGCAGAACTCTGTTTTCCTTTGCAGGTCAGCACACACGGGTATTCTCAGAACCAGATACTGGTTTGGAAATATCCGTCTTTAACACAAGTGGCCAAACTCACAGGACATTCATACAGAGTTCTTTACCTGGTTGGTATAAACATTTCTTGCTTTTGTTAGGGACATTTTGAAAGGGATTTTTAAAAATGCATTGCATTATTTTAGAGAAAATATTTACTATATTTATGGGGAAAAACTTCACTTTCTCTTTCTTTGATTAAATAGTTTTGTGATGCTGTTTTGTTCTTTGTGTGTCTGCAGGCCATGTCACCTGATGGGGAGGCCATCGTAACGGGGGCGGGAGATGAAACACTTAGGTTCTGGAATGTCTTTAGTAAGATGAGATCCACAAAGGTATTGACTCCGTTCCTAAAAGTCCCACTTCTTTGAATGCACCGTTTTGCTCAGTGATTTCCTCCATTGGTCATTTTCTTTGTCTTTTCTTCCTGCCAGGAGTCCGTCTCTGTGTTGAACTTATTCACCAGGATCCGGTAGTTTGTCCTTCGAGGGAATGCGGAGTGGGAGTCGATTTGTCTCTGTCTGCATTTGAGTGTCATCATATTCATCTTCAGAAACCAGGTTCTGGTTGAAGAAAGGTGCTCAGCCTGATTCTGGAGGGCTGAACAGACATAGGACTAACAGAAATCCACTGCCTTTTGACAAATGACGTCTTTGCCCTCATAGGACTGGAGATCTTTGAAGATCTGAAGAATATCTCAACCATCTTGTGATGGTTTTGTTTGCAAATTGACATTGTGTGTACCTGCCAAATACTGAGTTTGTTTTTGTAATTGTCTATTTATATTTTATTTTTCTCTCTTTTTTTTTTTTAATCATATACTCCTTAAGTGTTATTGTTTGCATAGGCAGGCGCATTAATGTTCATATCCAGAACTGCAGTTTTAAGTTTCTTCTCTGGACTTTTTATTCAAATGTAATGAAAAAAAAAGTATTTCTGTGTCTTTGTGTCCCAGTGGATATTAATAATGTTCAATAATAAGCCCCCAAAGGTGCTTTGAGAGCCGTTGGTAGGAAATGTGGATTACAGAAAACGACTGATTTATCTTTTAATTTACAGGTTGTGTTCAGTAAGCAAACATCGCTTGACGAAAGAAGAGAAAAAAATTGCTTTTGGCAGATGCTTTACAGCAAAAAAAAGTTCTACAATATTGTGGTAGCATATCTAGTTTCAAGCCCACCTTGTTTGCTTCATAAGAAAAAAAAAATCAGGCAAGAAAAATAAAACTGCATTTTGTTGTGTTAAAAAGCAGACAATTTGGGTGTTTGTGTTAAATCAATATTGAAATCGCAGCTCAGAGCATTTTTTACTGTTAAACAGATTTAACTTTTTTTTTGTTTGTTTTTTTTACAAACAGGAAAATTATATCTGCTTCGTTTTCTCCCTGAATGTCTGAATTAATTTGATGATACAGTTAAGTGAATGCTATTTATTTGTTTGGTGCAAGTGGAGCAACGGCGAGTTTACTAAAATGTCAGAAGACGTTCCTAAACCACTAGAACACATTGCTGCCAACTTAAACTACAGAGAATGTTTCAAGGAAGTATTTCTGTACTTGGATATGATGGACAATTAAAGGATCATATCTTGTAACACTTACCAAATCTTTCATATTTTAATGCACGAATAATATAAAGGTTGTTTTTAGTTTTTTCTGCTGATGAATCCATTTGGTTGTGAAATTGTAAAAATTACATAACATACGTAGTTTTTTTTTAATCACCCCTTTTTTCCCCAAATTGGAAATTTCCTCGATTCTCTCCAAGCTTTGTAATTATTTTTAAATGCAACCGAGGATATTTAAATACGTTTTTGATTTTCTTTCATTTACAAAAGTAAGTACCAATCAATCGATAATGTTCAAAACATTTTTTCTTTTAATCATAAATTCCACTTATTTTTTTTTTAGGTAAACCAGAACAGGTGCTGCAAGTCTTCATGCTGCTTGATAGCGGCCTTTTTGGGCCTTAAAACAATTATTATAGAATTAAAGACAAAAAATAAAAACACAAAGAACTTTTTTTTACAGCCTCAAACTCTTAACATTTTTGTATTAGCTGCTTTCTGTTACCTATAGCTACATTTTTCAGATATGTTTCGTTATTTGAACATTATTCAGAGATTGATATAGTTTAAAGATCCTGTATAGAACCCATCCATGAACAGCTAGATAAACATGGTTTTTATGTAATGTTCATAATTTTATCAATTTAATCAGGATAATCCAATTAAGATTAAAACATTTTTTGCAAGGGAGTCCTGGCCAACAATTCAAGCCATGTACCTGTATATATTCTAATATGCATTATACTGATCCATATACTTTCAGTTGGAGTTGTTCAAATTATGCTTCAATCATTTGTCTTTATTTGGAGGATTTCCAATTTGTGTCCTTGAATTGGCCAAATGCAAAGTGAACACCAGAGGGAGCCATCTCATGACTCAACGCTGCTGTCATCACAGCCACACCATCAGTTGTAATCAGATTACCTTAAAGGTGAGATTCACATCTAACCGTTATCCGAGGAACACCCTTCTTGAAAGATTGTCTTAACGGGTCAGAGAACAAAACGCAGATTTGAATGCAATTGCCAGAAAAACATAACTGTATGCATGTGGTTTAGTTTATCCACATTTTTGCATTTAAAATGAATATAGGTGTTAAATGAAACGTGTTTTGTTTCAGCTAAAATTCAGAACTCACCAGAGTCCATCATCACTCCACCAGACTCTTGGAGGCCAAATTGAGCAGGAAATAAAAAAATTAAGAAATGTCATTGCTAATTGAGTGAGTTATTTGTGATTTTTTTTGAAGTACTCTTGGTGACTCAGCTTTTATCAAGGAGCCAGAGTCTCCTCACTTTGAACTCCATTATAGTTTCAAAGGAATAACGCAGCGGCCTCTCACAAATGCTCAGAATGGAGGACTTTCAACACCATCTTCTCCCTCATCTGCAGATCTCAGTGGGCAGATCTTAACAATGAGCCCCAAAAGCAGAGGGGGCTCACTAATATGCATAATGCTGCCTCCTGATGTTTCCATCAAGAAACGCTGAGTGGGATGTGCATTATACGACCAACGCCTCATAACACAATGAACAGGATCCTCCCAGGTGAGGCTCTAGTTTTCCAGATGACCAGGCAGCTGAGGTATCAAACAACGTTTTTTTGTACTGATTATCAGCCGCAGGTTTCTTTTTAGACATTGTGTCAGAGGGAAGATGGAGGGACTCAATTACAAACAGGAGTCAATCACATCAGCAGCACAGATTAGGAAATGGGGATACAGCCTGTGACTCGCTGTCAAAACATTTTATTAACAGAAACTTGATAGTTGCAACTAAGTATAAGAAACTGGAATTTACGTTACAATTAAGTAACAAGTAATGTTTTTTTTTATTTAGGTCATTTATATGGACAAAAGTTCTGTGTGTTCTATAATTTATTTTTTTGTTTTGGATTTTAAATTTGGAAAATGTTTTTTATTTGAAGCACTTTGAGCTACTTTAGTTGGGAAAGTACTTTATATATAAAATTAGATTTGATTTGAAAAACAAGGCAATGGTTGCGCCGTTGAACTAAATCTTGGGAAACAGGAATTGTATCAGATTGCTCTATTTTACGTTGAGCGTGTTTGTTCTAATTGAAGAAGGATATAGTATTTATTGTTTTATTACATTACACAAAGCTTAGCCAACCGATTTGCTGGGAATGTGAATCATTGCATTCCTACTGAACACAACAGATATGATAAGATGATAAAACATGGTCAACTGTCCTGAAACTGCATTCTATTTTCATGGATTTTGAACATATAGTTAGAACAAATTTTTGCCTTTGACAGCAAACAGTGGTTATATTTAACAAAAGCTCAATCCTTCCATCAGCGTGTGTTGGGTTGGTTAGATTACCTACGGGTAATTGGATTTGTAATTTTTTTTTTACTTTGCACTAACATCTGTATCATACATATCTAGTTGGATGATTCCAGACCTCTTCTCTTCAGACTCTTTGCATCTACACAGCTATGTAAAGCCCTGCAGGAAATGAAAAACACTGAAACTCATAATGTGTCCTTTTCAATTATTCGTTATGGCTGTTGTAGTTTTCTCTATGGTCAAGTTAGAGTGATGGAGAAGCAGATTTATGAGACAAAACGCAACCAATTGCATCTCTGTTAATTGCAATAACCCGACTCATTTTACAGAGCTTTAATTACTAAAATGGAACAGAATCAGACAATGTGGAATCCAAGCTCAAGGGTGTGACATTTACAAAGTGGGAGACGCAAATCTTGTGCCCTTTTAACGAAAAATCAAAAGTTGAATCTATGGAGGTTCTAATTTTCCCCCCACATGAAACACAAAAAAAAGCCTGATTATTTTTTGAATCGTCTATTCGTTTTGTGCTTTTGCCAATTTCTCTGTGATACTCAGTGTTACAAACTATGGCTATTTTCTGAATTAATTAGTAGATCTATAAAATTTGAAAGTGACAATTGTTACTTATACTTGTGCTTATGGAATGCAAAAGTGGTCATTCTTGAGAAGGATAATCCTTTTTAGTACAGTGCTGTAATCATTTTTATAGTCATGTTACTGTTGGTGTGTCTGATTACAGAATATTTAACCTCCTTTTTGCTTAGACAAAAAAAAATTTAGCAATCATAATCAAAACTATCCGACAGTCTGTTTTTCTCCAAAGACAACTAAACCAGTTATTCTCCATTCCACTCAATCAACTTTTTTCTCAAACTATGTTTATCTAATTTTAAAGAGTGGATAATCTCTACTCATTTGACTTTTGAAAAGGACAAAAAATGAAACACTAGAATATGCCTTCTTGTTTAAAATTTAAAGTTGTTTTTACGTGCCAGTACTCAGTCTCAACAGCTCAACAATGATAGCATAAATACTATTATAACTAATTAATACTATATAGAAATTACTGAGCAGAAATTTTTGACAGATGTGGAAAAAAAGACTGTAATACAAAAATGCTTTCAAAAGTAAAAATGTTTTTTGTGAAAAAATTAAACAAACTTAAATTAATACTTGGTTAGACTATCCTTTGGCTTCAAAGCCACATCAGTCCTTATAGGCGCTCTTTTGAAGGAACTTGGCTGGTTAGTTGGAAAACTAACCACAGATCTTCTGTAAGTCTGTCTCTTCATATGATCTCAGACTAACTCCATGAAGTTAAGATCAGCGTTCTGCAGGGGCCTCGTCATCACTTCCAGTACTTCTTGTTCTTCTTTATCCCTTATGCTATCTTAAAAGACCCCACCCTTACATTGACGTGTTCTCCCTACCATGACAAAGGTGGAAAGATTTAATAAAATCCATGGACACCGGTAAAGATCACAAATCATTTAAGAAAAAGGTTCAACACACTGTCTAAAGGGGCTAGATGACCCAACTCCCAACGTTAAAGTGCCTAGGACAAGGGTTATGCTGAAGATAGATCTTATTGACTTTGGCTGTGTTTGAGGTCATTGTCCTACTACAAAGATATTTACCTGCTTCTTTGATGGTACTGCTTGATGGATAAGTATTTGCCTGTATTTTTCAGCATTAAGAACCCCAGTAATCCTGAACAAATCCTTGACTCCATTTGCAGAAATGCAGCCCCAAACATCGACGGAGCCTCCATCATGCTTCATGTTTGGTTCCAGACAATCATAACTGTTCTGCTCTTCAGCCCTTTGATACACAAACTGTCTTCTGCTACAGACAAAAATTTTCACATTTTGACTCATCAGTCTAGAGCAACTGCTAAAATTTTTCTGGATTCCCATTTTTATGTTTTCCCACAAACTTGAGTCACTTGGCCCTTTTTCCACATTTTGGCTACAACTTTCATGAAGACCACTCCTGGCCTGAACTTCAGATTTAAGCCTCCCATACAGCCATTTCTGTTTCACTTCAAACAATGATGATCATTAGTTGATAACAGCAAAGATTGATTTGATTTAGATTTTTCTCTTGTTCACTCACTTTGCATTAAATCTATCCATCTAATAATTAATTGATAAATCGATTTATATTCCTTAGATCCAGACAGATGATCTGTTTGAGGCAAGTTGTTAACTGAAATGACCTATTTCATTATAAAATCATTTTAAAACAAAATCACATTGAGTATTATCATATTGGAAAATACCATTTGGATTGAGAGTGGGCTGAACTTTTTGAAATTAAAAAAGCAAATCCTTTTGCCATAAATTCTTGTTTACTTGTTTGTTTGTACACATATTGAATTTACACTTGATTATCTTGCAAGAAACACAAGGAATCTGGAAAAATTCACCTGCACTGTTTAGTAACAAGATATTTATCTCCAAATCACACTCGTTGAATTATTGGCTAAAGATCGAATCTAGGTCAGTGAATCACATCAAATCGTTCAAAATGAACCAAAATCAAGTATGAATCGTATCGGCAACCACAAATTCTGATATGAATCGAAACATTGTATTAAAACGAATTGTTACACCACCTAATACTTACACACGTATATGTGTGCACACACACGTATATATAGGTTATGTCCACGTCAATTGGTCTCTTCTCACAATCGTCACTTCAACTTGTCCCACCTCCTGCTCGTCTTCTCTGGGCAGCAGACGTATATAAACACACTGATCCATATTCCCTCGGCTTCCACGGTCACATCACGATAAGCATACGTGGAGCTTGGGTGGGAGGGCACACATCCTCGGATCGTGGCAGATTTCTGTAGGAAGAAAAAAAAAAAAAAAAAGAAGAAGAAGCCACCAGTGAAAGAGGTGAAACGTCGGCTACTCTTCCAGATCCAGATCCAGCTGTTAAAGCCACATCACCTGTTGTTCCCGTCCATTAACGGTGAGTAGAGCTCTGGTCATTTCAAACACCTGATGCTCTTTTTTTCTCTCCATCTTGTTTTCTTCCTCCTTAAATTGCTTTTAGTGATTTAAAAAAAATGGACGATGTGAAAAGGGAAATGAGATGACAGCCTCTTCCTGCCTCGCCTGAAGGAAAGTGTTTATCGTGTCGTCATGTAGCTGTGATTTCAGAGGCGAAAAGCGCTGGCTGACGTTACTACTCTGACAAAGCCGGGATCGCGGAGCATTTCCAGCCAGATATTAGGGTTCTTTTTGGCTTTTTACCATTTTGGGAGAAAACTTTGTTGCAGCAACAGGTGGCATGTGTTTTTTTCCCCTCCCCGGCCCGGATTCGACACGACATGCCGAGGAAGACATGGGGAGGAAAAAAAAAAAAAAAAAAAGTAGGGCGTCATTCAGCACCGAGACGCTAGACAGCTCCCACGTCAACCCATTCCCCGTTTAGCCGCGAAGCAAAGGTAAAATCGGGTTGATTTGTGGGTTCACCGTCACGTTTGGTCATGTGGATGCAAACACCTTTATGTTTAGTATTCACTAGCTGCTCCTTTAACTGTCAGGGCCAAAGAAAGCAAGGAGATTGACTCCAGATCTGCCAAACATTGGTATTTAATGAGTGTTTTAATGTCCTCCAGGATCTCCTTTGGGTTGAATCATATCACCGTTCTCGTCTTCTCTGGTTTGCACGCCCAAGACCCCCTCGTTCCCCATTTCTGTCTTCCTCTCACTAACTGTCCCCAGATCTTCCCATCCCCCTCTTCCACTGACTCCCAGTCTTGTTGCATAGTTACCAGCTCAAACACATCCTGGGGATGCAGGGCGTTCTGTGACTTAGACCGAAAACCATAGAAAAAAAAAAAGAATCAGTCAAAATGGTTTGCATTTCCATTTTTCCTGCATTGAAATGTCCATATGACCTACAGTGTTTATTGTAAGTGCTCTGATCCTCTCCCTGTCTCCCTCCCTCCACCCCCCCTCCTAAAAAAAAACCCACCCTTCCTGTCTCCCTCTTTTGAGAGGAGCTGAAAGGTTGGCATTAAAACAACAAAGGAACGATGGAATGTCAACAGGCTTCAGAGAGAAATTGGTTGAGAGAAACACAGAGATGGGGATTGCCTGTGTTGTTTCTGCTGGAAAAAGTTCATGTGATCAGGACACCACCAACCTGTGCTCCGAGACATTAGCAGCACAGATCCTCCCTGCTAATTTTACCATAAAATATAAATGAATCACTAAATTGGTTCCAATCCTGTTGCTCTTTCTTCCATTACAGCTCCATGCAGATGATGTGGATCCAACCACGAAGAAGAAAGTGTTGGTAGTGCTGAGTGGAAGACTAGTGATTTTGTTGTGACGTTGATGGAAGAACAACAAGTCCCAGTCTACCTCTCGGCACAAGCAGTCCCTTCAGTGTGCAGCAGTTTCAACCTGGATGGCTAAAAGAAAAAAGAAAAAGAAAATTGCTGGCATGGTTGAAGAAATTTCGGGGGGGTCAGGAGAAGAATACAAAACCTGCCCTTTTTAAAACACTTAACAGATTCTCTAACGTTAGCCATGGCAAAATTGCAATCAGAAGCACAATTTAAGCACAGTATTGAATCATGCAATGAAAGCCGCTCTGAGATTTTCTGCAATTATGTCATAAAGTACATTGTGAATAAAAGACAGCTTTGGAGGCTGCGTGATGCTTGTCAAAGTGTGAGGATTTTTATTCCGTCTGCACTGAATAAAATAGAAAATAAACATTTAAACCGTGTCCTTGCATATATGTTTTCTTTTGTTACATGATCCCATATTTAGGATAGACAAGACGCAAAAAGATTTTCTTTCTTTTCTTTATGGGAGGATTTGCTTTAAGGCTGTACACCGTGTTACTGAAAACCGCTGATCTATCTCTGCTGCTTCTGCTCATTTCTGCAGCATGCTTTACAGTTCTAGGCTATTAGATGGATGAATGTAAGGCAATTTTCTCGATTTGGTGACCTTGAGGGCAAACACCAAATGCGGCCTTCATAATTGAGTGTGTGAATGTGTCAACATCCCAGATAATCATAAATCAAGGACCAACAGAGAGGTTGGTAAGCAGACCCAAGTGATCCCTCTTTCAAACTGTAGCCAAAGACAAGGTGCATGTTGATCAGTTGAAATGGATCACTGCATTCTGATAATTTCAGAATCCATCCAATTTTACACTTTTTAGATTTTAAATTTTGGTTTTTGTCAGTGTTTTTAACGCAAAAAGAGCTGCATCATAAAAAATTATAACCAACAGACACTGAAATAGAGTAGGAGACACAAAGTGAAACTCACACTCATTCAGTATCACCAAAAATAAATCAGACAAAGTCTAATAAATGTAGTACACTTGATTCACATGTGGCAAGGAAAGGGCAGCTCAAATACATCTCAACATGATCTCTACTTGTTAAATCTAAAAAAGATCCAGACTTACCTTTGTTCTTGTTACCAGGATACCTGCTTGATTGACCACACTGCCTTTGTAATGCTTGAAGAAAATAGGGCCAAGCCCACCTTTCCTGAATCAAGGTTATTTATTTACATTAACTTGCTGCACCTTAAACATTATTTCATTGGAGGCCTCAGCTGATATAAAAAAAAAAATGAAAAAGAAAAAACAAAAAACCCACCAAAAGACATTTTTAACAATTAATAGTTTCCCCCCACTGACACTCATATCTGTTATTTTTTAACTACTGACCATATCCTGTTTCATCTAAAAAGATTGTAATGTTTATAGTCAAAACACAGTGGTTGCGTCTCTGTCATGTTGCACTCTCCAAGTCTCCAGATTGGCAGCGTTCTGGGTTTTCATATATATATATATATAAAAATTGAGTACTGGCTTGTGTTGCTTAGCAACACAAAAAAAGTCAAGTGCATTTGTTTATTGTCCAATAAGAACGCAAAGTTTCAAGGTTTTCGAGGAAGGTCCTGCAATAATGAAGATGTGAAAATAAAAGAGGAATTCTTTCATGAAAAGCTCTAATGCATTTTCATTGAATGTTTTGCATGAAGAATTTCATGCCTTTGCATCCTCATAAAGTCCTTTACCTGTAAATGCAGGAATAGCGTGCCTCTTAGTGCACACATTTTTCTGTTTATTGTAATTGGAAGGTTGTTCAGCACACCAAACTACTTCAAAATATAGATAGATGTTCCTAATCCTTTTTGTTTGACATATGAAGGAAATCCTATAAACATGCACAATATTCTTTAAGTAGCTCTTAAAATGTTCCCTTCACTAGACTTAACCTTGTTTTAAAGGGCAGAAAACACATAACTAAATCTTTTTAAGCCTTTTTTCTTCCCCTTTTTCTTTGCAGATGCCACTGAGATGTTTAATAAAGAAAGTCAATGTTTGAAAAATCCACATTGGAAGTGTTAAAACAAGGTGAACACCCGGTGACTTAAAACAAAAAGCCTTCCAGGAGTGCAGACCCAGTGCATTGCCTCCTTTGACTGCTCCTTGTTTCGTTCTGAGCACTCAGCCTGGCGTGATGGTATGCCAACTGTTCCCTGATGTCTGTACTGGCAGTCATCACTGCAGCCCTGGCACCTCGGAGAGACTCCGGGGGAGGGAAAGGCAGTCAGCATGTGGTTACATGTGTGATCAGGGAGATCAGGAATCAAGCGAGAACATGTCGACATTAAAGCAGTGCTGACATTTGATCAGCAGAAGCAGAGGAATGCTTTCATCCAACAGGTGCTCCACTTCATGGGAGGTTGTCCACATGATTAAATCATCTCATAAAACCTGAGCCGCAGCATCTTTAATATACTGTTTGTGTTAAACATGATGTGAATTCAAGCAACAAATGCAAAACAGCCACAACTAACAATGAAGTCCTATTTTTTTTCCCCATTATTATTATTGGGATGTTTAAGACAAAGCAAATAATGAGACAAGACACTCTCTGGGGCCCAACTAACCACAATCATCTGCGATATTCTTAATCCTTCCCCAATGTTAGAAAAACCCTCAATACAGTAACTCGAGAATAACACATGTAAGTAAAAAAAACACCAAAAAAAAAACAGACAATGCATGAACCACAAACAAGCAAGCAAGCAAGCATTCCTGCACAAAAGGGATTATTCCTTTAGTAATGTGTTACAGTTACTGCCAACTGTCAGCAGGTATTTTGGTTCACTTTGCGTAAATATAACTGCTCCGATTTGAAAAATGTCCTCTCCAGACAGCGAGTTTCAGCTCCTTCCACAGAATCTTCCATAGAATTTAAATTAGTGCTCACAGAGGGCCACTTCTGAATGCTCCAACGTTCTGTTTGTGTTCTGGGTCATTATTCTGCTGGAAGACCCACAATCTTCGAGTGAGGCCAAGCTCTCCGACACCAGGCGGCACATTTGTTCCAAAGCCACAAAGAAGAGCACCCACACAAGACTTTTAAACTCTCTCCTAAACTTCTCTAAACAGGAAGTGGAGCTGCAGTGAATTAGAAAGAGACAACGTTGGTTTTGGATAGTTCTTTGGTTTTAGTTTGTCAAAAAAGCATTAATGATTTATTTATTTCAGCATTTACATTTTTTTATTTGCTTTAGTTATTTTTCCCCCTCTGTGTTGAGAATTCTTTCACAGCTGAAGTATAAAACAGTCATCTTGTATTTCGAGCTTTGAAAGAAACCCACCCAAATACCAGTAGGTCAACTCTCCTCCTGTTTTGCTTATTTGATCCAAATAAACCTATAAAAAGAGAGGAACCTATTCTTTCAACTCATTTCTATTTTTGTTTATGTTTCAGTGTATTCCCATAAATCATACTCTGGTTTACTACAATTTTGAAAAGGCCATAGCTTTTATTTTGAAGCTGTTTTTTTTCTTTCTTCAGTTGGCTTTGAATTTTTCAAGTGAAAAAAAAAACTACAAAAAAAAAATCATTCACTTCACCATCTTCTGCAGTATATTTAGGATTTTTCATAGCAAGTGTTTTGTAAGGATTATAAGTAATCATACAGATCTGCCTCTGAATAGTATATAAATACAACAATGCATTATTGTTTTTTCAGTCTTCAGCTTAAAAAAAAAAAAAAAAGTAAAAGTATCTTCTACCTACCTTCTACCTTCTAACTACCTTCTGCTCCAACCAACAGGTCACACCTGACTTTGAATTCCATACTGAATTTTACTCACATTTCCCTAAATACAAATGGCAAAAAAATAAAATAAAAAATTTGAACTACTTCTCTGTTTGCTGTGAAGATCCTCACTTTGCATTGTCAAATATCCAACATTCTTGGGCCTCTACAACCTGCTTACTGGCTTGAATGGGCACCAAGTCTAACTTTATGAGTTCGTCCAGTAGTATCCAGGTTAATACCCTCAATTTACAAGTCTTTTCTCTTTGTTCTTCATTTCTAAAAAGTAACTAGTTACCATTTTTCTAAACTTTAACTAATTCGAACTCCTCTGTTTGGTTTTCAGTACTTAACAAAGAAATAGAGTCCATTTCCATCAAAATACCATTAGAATCATTCTCGACTTATTGTTCTCTTATTGTTCTCATTTTCTCATTTTTGTCCTTATTGTTTAGCATCCTTTTTTTTAAAAGAAATTTGCTTCCTAACCTCAATTCCAAGAGTTTCTTCTTTTCCTCATCAGATCTTATCCAAAAACTCAATCTCCACTTTCCATCAGTCACAGCAAAGCTGACCCCCACCCCACCACGACCACTTTCATACCTCTCTGAGGGATCTTTCCATTTCTTCCATAGCTCCTCTCCTTTCCTGGTTGGGTAACTTTAAGACTTTCATATTTTCCCTCCTCCCTTTTCTTAGCATCTTCATGGTTCGTAGTAGATATGGCGCATCCATCACTCACATACTAACTGTGGCAACATGTTTTCTTCTGTCCACCTTTTTTTTTTCCGGCTCTAAATTTGAATATTTGTCAGCAAAATGGTCAAAACAGTTGCTTATCAGACCAGCCCAGCTGTTGCTAATCAGTTCATCAAAGCTGATTAGCTGCACCTGCTGACACCTACCTTCCTTCTGCATCATGAAGAGGGAATTTCAGAGCCACTGCTCTGCTAAGGCTTCAGCAGAAACACAGAAAAAAATAAATCAATTTAAAAGATGGGCTCCTGACAAATGTACAAATGATTGAAAAAAAGAATAAAAGGCATAAAATTTCAAGCAGCTTTGTTTAATGTTCATAAAAATGTCATAATATTTACATAACATAACATATTCAGGGTCACCATGAACAACATTTCAATTTTTTTTGGCAATAATGCAAACATGAGCCCAAAAATAAAAAAACAAAAAAACAAAGTCTTAACCACAGCTAGTAGCCATGTTGAACTACAGACGTGGTGTGCAGCACAAACACTGTTTGAATCAAACTCCACTTTAACACCAGAAATTCTGATACATAATGCAAAAAAAAAAGAAAGTACAGTTTACGCAATGGAAAAAAAACAGGTGACGTCTTTTATGCTACTCTCTGTTTTCTATCCACGACATGAGCACTTTTACACGGAGACTGGAGTTTACTGCGATGGTCCATTTCAGCACGTTGGTGAAAGAAATACGATCTTATATTCAACAAATCAAGGCTACAGACTGAAAGCACGGCAGACACATTTTTGTTTTACCCGCAGCTTAGCTACATTTTCCAGATGAAATAAATAAGTCGAATGATAGCAAAACACAGATGTATAGGCAAAAACAAAAGTATAAATGTCTGATGTGCTGCTTAAAGAGGTTTGAGTATTGCACTATACAAGTGTGATTTCACCAAAAAAAAACAAAGATTTGAGCTTCATTTCATCTGCCGAGCTTTACAACTGCTCTATTTACAATGAGGAGGATAGGATGGTGGTTCGTAAATGAAGGTGTCTGAAATGCCAGAGTGCAGGAAGGCCCTTGTGGTGGAAAAATAATAAAAATATAGAATACATAAAATAAAACAAAACATGGGGTTGATGGTCTAGATAGCACTCCCTCCCACTGGAGGGAAACCCAAACACTTAAACAGGTAACGAGCGGTTAGAAGAAATGTGAGGCGAAGTTCGGTTCGGATCAGTCAGTACTAAGTCGTCTTCACCAGATCGTAGACGTGGATGTGGACGTCATCGTCATATTTTATGTAGTATACGGTGGGTTTTGCAGGAACCTGGTAGATGACCAAGCCTGTCCTCTTCAGACCGTTATCTGTGACATACTCCACCTGTTTACCCACAAGGCTCTCTGGCTCCTCACCTGGCTTCCTGTCTGCAGGCAGCAGATGTTTGTTCTCTGGAAAGAAAAGAAAAGAATAAATCACACAAACACTTTCATAGTTCCTGGACATACATTATCATAAAAATTACTTTTAAGTACATTTTTATATTCCTGTTTATATTATGCAAACAGATTATTTAAGTACTTACACTAATAACATTTTTTAAAGCATAGGCTAGCATACACATTACAGGAAATTTAGTACTGGAATTACACACAATGCAAATGAATGATGCATTGTGAGGAAAATTAAAAATTAAAGAATAGAAATCAAATATTCTTAAGTAATTAAACACTACATCCAATTTAATCAAACACTGAGGTTTTCATCTATTGCTTTAAAAAAATATTTGCTTCAAAGCTATACAAAATGAAAAAAATAAAAATAAAAAACAAAGAAGGGTGCCATCTGGTGGCCAACTGAAGCCATAGCACCCTCTCGAAACTGCTAGTAATTGATTCACACCAGCAGATCCTCAGTCCACATTGTCCTGCATGTTTTCAAAGCTACTTTACTCAAACAAACTTCATTCAGCTCCTCGTCGATCTTTTTAGAGACTTTCCAATGATTGTCAATACCTCCAGGTGTGTTTAAGGCAGATTGGGAAAGAAAGTATGCAGGACATTACGCTATGAGGACCAGAGTTGGTCAATACAGCAGAAAAAGACAGCATGATCCTGGCAAGATCCTGTTTTTGAATATTTAGACCAAATCATTTTACGCCATATTTGTATGGCAAAAAAAGAGATGGATATTTTCCGTTAAAAACCTTAAAATCTGCAGCAGAAAAACAAATTATTTCTCAAACTAACTAAAGTTTTGTCATAAAAAAAAACCCCACTTACCAGTACATTCTAAAAAATACTGTAGGTGTTTATCTTCTTAATGACAATACAGCTGTAAGACTGTTGGTTTAGACTAATTCAGAAGGGGAACTAAAAAATTTCAGCCACAGCCTTAAAAGCAATAATCAGTTAGACAGACTAAGCTGCATCTTGTTTTTTTTTTTGTTTTTGTCAAGCATCAAAATACCTAGGGCTGCACGATATGAGGAAAACTCGCAATATGCGATATTAGAGAATAAATTGTGATAATGATATAATTTGCGGTATATAAACAAATAGCAACATAACCAAATAACCATTCCCATTTCCTTGCAACAGTTTAAAAATTATACTCCAAATGATACTCGTCGACATAGGTGACAAACATCTAACATAATAGGCCTCCATCTGATTGGTCAAATGCATAAAGGGATTTATTTGATTCGTTAAATGGTTCAAGTTGCCATTAGATTGTTTTAACACATTTAGGGTTTACGATTTATTGCGATATTTGCCGTCTTTTGCGATATGCAAATTGCAGAGCTGGATTTTGCGTTAACGATAAATTTGCGGTATATTGTGCAGGCCTAAAAATACCCAAACTAAGTACATCCACAATAACTTTTTTTTTCTGCAAAACAAACCCCACAAACTATTCAGACTGGTTGACTCCCAGACTTTCGTCAGCTGTAGAAGCATAACTAGCATTAGTAGAACCCTCTTGAATGTACCCGACTCCGGCAGGACGCGCAGATCTCCGTCCTTGTAGTCGTCCCACAGCTGGTACATGTACAGCACCGGGTCCTTTTCGTAGGTGATGTAATACCAGTGGGTCATGATGGGGGCGCGGGACAGGACCATGCCTCGCCACTCGTTTTTCTCTCCATCCTCCTTTTCAAACAGATGCTCCACTGCTCTGCCCACCAGCTCCTCGGCCCCCGGAGGAACCTTGATCTTGTTGTTTACTTTGAGACAAACAAAACGAAATCAACTTTGCTCATGCAGACAATATGATATTTGCTGCAGATTTAAAGTTTCTGCATATCTGACTTTTGTCAAATATAATTAAGCAGATTTTAAGCTTACATTAGGCCACATAAATGAAACATTTTTATTTTTTTTTTAAAGAGAATGCTCTTCAAAAGGAACTTGTAGCCTCCTTCTCAGGACTCTGCATGAATCCTGCAACTCCAAAGGTGTGAAATAGCTCTGCTTGTGGATTTGTTATCTGTAGGAGCTGTTCTTCATCTCTGTCAACACAAAAAGTTCTGGAACACAGACTCATTTGACCACCCCATGATTCCTACTCATTAATGATCTGTTTTAGATGCATCTCATTATAGGGTGCCATGGTGGAAAACGATCATTAACACCTTATTTGTGGCTAATTAAAGTCACAACAGGCATTTATGAATGCATTAAAGGTAAAAAGCAGTCTTTTAGAGCGTTGGAATGAACTCATTTGGTTCCATCATGACAGCTTTTCATGAATTGTCTTGAGATGAGAAATAAGAAGTGTACAATTTAGACTTTTAGGATTTTATCCAACAGAATTACCCCAGATTGCATAAAATTGTTTCATCCTGCTGAATATGAAGATTTTTTATATCTTAGTTCACACATTAACCCAAATATTATCCTAAATATTTCTACTATTATTTTCATTTTGCAGCAGGTCTGAAACTTTTTAATCTAATGAATAAAGTTGTTAATGAAAACGAATTAAATATATCATGTAAATGCGGAATAACTGTCATTTCAAGCATTACTTTCTCAATTCAGAATCAGACTTTTCTCTCTCTATTTTGCAATTATTGGTAACAAGTGTGAAAGCAATGTTTTTTTTATATTTCAAACAAGGATGACAGTTGGCTAATACCTGCAGGAATAACTCACTCAGAGGTGACTTAGAGAAAATCATCTCTACCTCAACCCCAAATGTAGGAAAAACCTGTTTCATTGCATTGTGATGCGTAAACAGTTTTAGCTTTTTGCGGCCCTCACACTCCAGCAAATACAATGTCCAACACTCTAAATTGACATCCCACTCACCAACTTTCTCTGACAAAACCTGCAGGTTGGAGACCCGGTTGTCTTTGAAGAGCTCAATGCCATAGACGCAGTCAAAACCGTCGTATTTGATCATGTAGAGGGAGGTGTTCACACTCAGGCGCTCCAGAACGGTTCCCTTCCATTTGGTCACGTTCCCCTTCTCCCTCCAGGAGTGCTGAATCCTGCGGCCAAGAAGGTTATCGGGGTCTGGGCTCAGGGTCGACGCCGAGCTTTCACTCAACTCCCCACTGCTACGCTTCCTATGGTTAACATGGGAGACAAAGGAAAACGACTGCATCACTTCATGTCTAGCTTCACTTTCTGATACACTTTTAATAAAAAGGTCAACCCTTTTATTGGATGTGTTCATAAATAAATCTAATGACACAAACGTTTCTACAACATTTTAGGATTCATTCATGTATTCATCGCTGATTACACATGTATTTTTTTTAAACTTGCCTATAGTGGTCATGAGGGTTTTTTTTAGGTTTATTTGTGAGTTTTTGTTTTAACAATTCTACATTTTTATTCATGGACATTTTTGTTTTTGTTTTAAATGAATGACTGAAACGCTCAGTGTGAAGCCTGTTGAGACAAATGCGTTGTGATATTGAGCTATGTAAATAAAATCAAAATTGAATTGAATTGACCAAAGGGCACTTTGAAATTTTGCTTTAGATGGATGGATGGATGGATGGATGGATGGATGGATGGATGGATGGATGGATGGATGGATGGATAACTTTATTTATCCCTTTGGGAGGTTCCCGCGTGGAAATTGACATCTCCATCGCATTAAGCACTATTAGACAAGTGACAATGACAAATAAAGCATCTATCTAACTTGCCAAAAAGGATGAGGAGCTTCAAAACTAATCAGTAAATTTTAATATAGAGGGTAGATTTTCAAAAAATTGAACATGAAAAACGATCATACTGCTAAATATTAAACGTTTATGATCAGTACAGGAAATCATTAAAATCCTGTAGTGTGTAACATTAATGTGTTTGAATTGGTGCTGATAAAGACCATCAACAGTAAATGATCAATACGTGAAAAAAAAAAAAAAAAGTAAATATGTTTGTCCTGTGCTTCATAAGGAAATAATTCTACTGCATCAATAATGTATGATTAATGACTTACCAATTATTGCTCATATAGTGTAAACTCAACATTTTGCCTTTAAAATAGCAGTGGTTTTGTTGTTTGTGTTAACCTTGGGGCTAATTCTGCCCTTCAGAATGAGAACAATCACAGCGAATGAAACCTCTGTCTGGAGTTCTTTGGTGCATAAATGAGACGTTGGAAATCCACTGAGATCATATGTGTAAAATGCAAAGCAGCACGAATTATTATATGTAAATAAATAAATAAATACGTAAAGAAAGAAAGAAAGAAAGATGCACATGGATTTGATCAGCTGAGCCTACCTGCCCCTTTTCTTTGACATGTTTCCATAAATTCACCAAAACCTGTGTAAAATGAGACAAATTAATTAGTTATTAATTATAGTCCAACCACTTTCAACTCAGTGTCAGACACTAGGCCACATTTAGTTTAAAAATTTTTTTAAAAAAACATAGTGAAGTTGGAACAGACAGAATCGTGTTTCTTAAATCCACCACAGACGTGCAAACTAACCAGAAACCTTCATAACCGGATGTAAACAAACGCTAATGACGAGCAACAATGCTAACAAACTTAGCTAAATGCTAGAACGTCTACAGTTTGTCATCTACACAGCTAACTTTAGGATCTAATAAATGCTTACCTGTACCGACATAACTGAAGAAACATCAGCCCTTTTGAAGGTCGTCAATGCAATAACCATAGGATATTTGGAAGATTACAGATTAAAGTTGAGATACGGTTCTAAACAGCTGCTTGACATTACTGTACCAGACAACATGTTTTCCCACAAAAATTGCCTTCTGCATTTCTGCACATATGCTAGCTGAACAAAAGGAAATGCTTCGCCATCTAAGCGCCGATTTTTGCACCCTTAAAGCTGCCAAAAATAAAACCAAAACAAGAGTGGTCGATAAAAATTAACCGATGGTTGTTCTTGGGGTTGTTAAGGTCAATAGTCAACAGCCAATAATTCCTGTATAGCTTACCTGATCAATCAGTTCACATCCGTCTGCCTTTGAAAAGCAGATTCCTCCACCTAAGGTAGGCTACACGGAAGCGAGCCTGATTGGGAACTACAACTACCAAGATCCTTCGACAGCTCGCATGGCCCTCTGGGAAATTAGATTGTGACGGTGATATAACCGCATTGCTGATAACTTTTAGAAACAGATCATTTTGCCTTTGTAAGAGTAGCATTACTTTATGAAACAAAGAAACAAACAAACAAATAAATAAATAGATTAAAAAATACTACCAGTACCAGTAGCAGTAGTAATAATAGTAATAGAAACGTTTTATCATTACCAATTATAATAATAATACAGTGTTTACACATCACAAATATGTTTCCGTTGTTTCCATGTGTGTATGTTTTTATGTATTTATTTATCTATATGTGTACTCATATGTGTGTGTATATGGGTATCTGAGATGGATACAATAATACAAACCATATTATAGTGGCATAAGTAATGTATTATAAGTAACATTACAAAAATGATAATTTTATTTTGCAGTAACAGCATCTGAAGTTTGTATTATTTGTGAATAAATACAATAAAAGGGTTGGACTTTTTATTAAAAGTATATCAGAAAGTTCTTTAAGCTAGACATGAAGTGATACGATTGTTTTCCTTTGTCTCACATGTCAACCATAGGAAGTGTAGCAGTGGGGAGTTGAGTTAAGGTAATATAATACAAAGTGGGTTTGGGGAAAAAAATGTATGGCATGGGGTGACAATTCTATACTTTTTTACATTTTAAAATATATGTTCGAGATACAATATTATCATTTTCATCATCATTGTTGCTTTTGTTCCTTTTTTTTGCTTTTGTTCCTTTTTTTTATTTAATTTTTTGTATAGTGAATGCATATTTGTAGCTTTCTCCCTAAAGTATATCCCAGGTTTATATGATTTACTTTATCCAAGCATGCAATTATATTATCTGCAAGCAAGATTTGGAAATTTGCAGATGTATAATCAATATTTCATTATTTTGATCTACATTTCCCTTTAAACAAAAAAAGGTGTCCCATTACCACAAAAACTACAGCAGTAGTTTTATTTCTCAATTTTGCAATTCCATTCAAATTTTTTTTGGTTTTCCTTTTTTTTTTTAGACAGCTGAAATGCTCAATCAAACCACAAGGTGTCAGACTCAATACAAGGTTCACTCTTCAACCTCTGTTAACAGACTGTGACAATGGACTGAGCAGTGGATGAGGACCTGCAGCCAGTGTCTGCCTCACAAGCTTTTTTAGGATAAAGGTTTTTAATGTTTTTTTTTGTGTGTGTGTCAAACCACTTGTGTGCACATAAGCCCTCAGCGAGTGTGTAGAAGTACAACCTTTAATTTTTATTTTTATTTGTGTTAGCTTCAAACACAATGCGTGTTTTATAAAACATTTATATTTACTCTTTTTGTACTCAAAGTGGAATTAATTTTAAAAACTAAAATAGTATGCATTTCATCAGTTGTATAATGGTATTGTTTTTCAAATTTTTTTAGGAACTTGGGTGACATTTAGGGATGTATTTGGAACGGACGTCGCAGGCCTTGATGACACAATGGGAACTGTTGCAAGATGTTTTTTCCAGCATTAGTTTATATGAGCTATGCGATACAAGGCTAATTCATGGTTGTTCTGATTTGAACTCACATGCATTTTCTGTACTTTTCAATACTCTGAATTTCAGAAACTCTTCTCTCTTTTCATATCTTTTAATTTCTAACCACATTCACTCAGCTTTCTTATCGCAGCTGAGGTGGTCTGAGTTGCCACATTAGGCGCTTATAGCCGCTGATAATTTAGTCCTCTGGATTACAATGGTTTCCTTTCACATCATTCAAAAAGAACAAAAAATTGCAGAGATGTATAAGTCAGTGTTAATTTAACACTGACAGAGTTTGCTAGAAAGCCAGTGTTGTAATGACAAAAAGCTGTCTGGTGTCCAAGGTTGCCTCCTTGTCCTTGCTGTTGTCACAGCAACAGAAAAGGCTTGGCTATTTCAAAAACAGACACATTTGTTTGTCCTCTTTTTAGGCTTTAATAGCAATAAGGCGTCAGGTAAAAGAAAATGGAGGTCACAGAGTTTCCATGGCAAAATGAGCATTGAAGTGACATTGCTAATCAGCACTTTTCAAAATCACATAACCGCGGCTCACCTAAGCTATTTGAATTTTGTTGAATCACACAGAATGTTTTGCATCTGCAAAGCCCTCAAATGCAAATCCCTGTGTTTACTTGTTTGCCTGACTTATACCTTCTGCTGCTTGTGAGTTTCTCTGTAGCGCTGCCATCAGAGGAGGGGAGCCCACAGCAGGCTTTTCTCTTGAGACACCATGCGAACACTGCTTCCAAAAATAGAGGAACCCTCCTCTATCTCTGTCTCCTTGCCTCAGATTTGTACGATATCTATTTGTGGTATTTACTCAGGACATAAAGGTCATTTGCAATATTAGTGAAGTATTCCTGGAAGATTAGAAGCATATCTGCAAGGTCAACTGTTTCAACGTGCAGTGAAGTGTGTCCATCAGTAACATATGTGCATCAGTCTCCCCGTCTGTCTGAGAGCTGAGTAATAAAAGAAAATATGGCGCATCGAGATCACGCCAAACTTAGTTGACATTTCCTGCATGATGTGGGTTATCTGACAAGTTAGACTGTGTCTCTGCTTGAATCGCAGAATGAAACGTTATACTGTGGGAAAACCGTCTGGGTTATATCAAGATGGGCAATCCATTTTGCATTTGGAGTTTAAAAATATAGAGTTTTATGACTCTTTGAGATCAATGAATCCAGGAATGGATGCTTTAAAAAACAAAATTGCCCTACTTATCCATCGCAGTTCCAGGTAGTTTCTTTTTTTTTTTTCCTTACGTATATTGAGTGTTTACATAAAAATTAATCTATTTTTATTAATCAGATGGTTTGAAACTAGCATTTACTTTCAAGGCTGTTTTTCTGTTTTGTTTTTTTTTTCCTTCAGGAAGGAGTGTGAAGTTGCATATGTCCCTGACGTTATCTGCAAAATGGTAGAACACAATATGGACAGTTTTTTTCTCCATAATTTGTTTTAAATAAAGCAATATATTTATATAAAAAGCAGTATAGCATATATTCAAAACACAATTGACAGATAGTATGATATAATGGATTACGTTTAAATATGGCTAAAAAAACAATAACCATGTAAAACAATAGTTATTATGGCAATGACGACTTGCCCCAGAGGAAAAAAAATGCAAAATAAAACTACAAAATTACAGAACAAAACATCTGAGTTACCACAGCTTTCTGATTGCCAAAGAAAAAAAATTGCCCAGTCAAAATGTTTTCCAAACCAAAAACTACAATGCCCACAGCCCTCCCCATCATTGAAAAGTTCAAAAAAGTCCTCTGTTGATACCAGATGAAGTTATTTCAGTGGCTGGGAGATGTTCAGGTTGAAAAATGACCTCTACATAGGACAAATTTGCATTGCTGGTAGTCAGAGGGAAACATTTTTACTTTGATACGCATAATGAAATCTGGAGTCTAAGGAAAGCAAACTGTTTCCGTAACACTACAAAGAGTTTCAAATATTGCCTTGAACCCCATTAAATGCCCAAAGAATGACTCGTGTGAGATAGTAACAGTGATAAACGGCCCAAACCTGTGAAGATTAACTGTTTTTCAGTGACGTTCTTGTTTTGAGTTGCACCCCTGTCACAGCCACACAAGGTGCAAGCTAACTATCCAGAGCTGTTTTCACTTATCTTAATTGTCTTCAGCATTAATAAGTCTGTTGTTAAGGTGATCTACTTTGCTGCTCTCTTAGAATGGGTTTGTCATGTTTAAGTTTATTTGTTAAATGTTTCTGCCATTCTGCATTCAGTGTCTTTCACTGCTGGTTCCTGCTAAAACCAGTGACTGTAGTTTCTAACCCCTTCCCATCATCTCATGTACCCTGCACTGCCAGTGTTACACAGATGTTTGTTTGTTTGTTTATTTATTTAAGACAGGGACAGCATCAATTTTTCCTTAATTACACATTAATATAACAGTTAAAAAGGCAAATCTATACAATTTTAGCCTTTCAGGCTAATCTTTAGTCTCTAGACAGGTTGATGGTCCCCAAGTGAAAAGACTAATTAAGTCAACATAGAAAGGATAACAGCAGATACAGAACGATATAGATACAGTAAATTCAATGAACATAATAGCAACAAAGTAGACAAAGAGCAAGAAAAATAAATACATAAAATAAAACAGGTAGACAGATGTGACAGAAAGTGTGGAATAGAAACAACAAACATGCACTTCCAAATCATGCAGATCCACAGTCATTACATGAATTATAAGGTAGCATACAGTAAAGCCTGAAATTGTGGGCATATTTCTTTTATGTAAAAAAAAAATGCTAACACTGGGTATATTATATTATATTATATTATATTATATTATATTATATTATATTATATTATATTATGTTATGTTATGTTATGTTATGTTATGTTATGTTATGTTATGTTATGTTATGTTATGTTATGTTATGTTATGTTATGTTATGTTATGTTATGTTATGTTATGTTATGTTATATTTTCATTTTCCATGAAACACCAGTTTACAACCTACAGTTTAACTGTATTACCGAAAAAAGGTTTTCCCTTAAACACTATTACTATTTTATTTAATCAGGCATGATAAAGGTCAAAGCATGTTCTTAATTACACATGTGGCATGACAAAAGTTTAAAAGACAGAACCAAATAAAATTCTGAAAATAAATGTAATACAATCCATTATTTACATCCTGACACAGGAGTGCGTTTGTGTTTCCACAACAAAGTGGAATAAAGAGCAGCTGAAGTGGCAGACCATCTTTTTCCAAAGCGAACAGTAACATCTGTTACAAAGCACATAGCCATACCACTGAAGGATTCCATGTAATTACATCCATTTGCTGTGATAATAAGTAAATCCCTTCTTTAATTGGGTCTTAAGATTGTGTATCTCTTTCTGTCACAGTCAAATGACCCCAAGAAGGGGGTGGAGTTCATTTTTGCAGAACTCCAATTAACATAACCACAACAGCAGTGTGCGTGTGCATGTGTGGGTGGGGGGGGATTTATGAATGTATGCATTTGCTTGAGGGAAACTTCACTTGACCCCAATCAAGCAAGTTGGCCTGTAATGGTCAAGACGTGTAGATATTAAGTTTCGAACCATATAACATTCTGTTTGAATGTAAAGGGGGATTATTGTATAATGCATAACTGTTGTCAATGAATTTATGTCTTGTGTTGGTTTAGCTAAAGCTTTTGTTTGTTTAAGTCAATCCCTATCAGTTGCATCATACAGAGCTTGTTCTGCAAACGCACAGACACTTCCTGCATCAAATTAATATCACGAGCCGTCACCTGTCTATGTGTCAAAGTGTCCTTGGGCAAGACACTGAACCACACCTTGCCTCTGGTGGAAGGTTGGCACCAGAGTTCGGCAGCGGAGCCACCACCAGTGTGTGAATGGGTGAATGGGACTGTGACTGTAAAGCGCTTTGGGCCTTCGAAGAAGAAAGAAAAGTGCTATATAAGTATGTGCCATTTACCATAGGCTTTTTTTTAAAGCAAACTATTTTAGGGAGAATCTGTATTTAATCAAAAATGGAAATGTGACTCGTTTTTATGCAATGCTGTTAAGATGAATTAAAGTAAATTCTTGTAAATTCTAGTTGTTAAAATCAATTCTAGTTCTAAAACATTTAGTTTTGGAGAGTAGAGATACTTTTATTGCTGTTATTAAAGCTATTTAAGCATTTTTCTACCATGATGAGCATAATATTTAAGGATTTGTAGTGGGGTTGGGGCTGCTGTGAAGATGTAACTTCCTCAACAGTCCTTGCATTAAATGTGAGACTTACAATTTTTGGTTTTATGTCGCAGTCAAATTTTAATATTCAAGTTACAGAACAGAGCTGATAAACATATGGATACCTAATCATCAATTATTGATCAGATTTTTGATCAGAAAAAGTTTAATCAAAATTCAAAAAGTGTGAATGAATCTTTTTGTCCAAATTCTAACTCCTCACTTCTGCACCTTCGTTTAGAGACTGTTCTGCATGACTGTTTTGTGCTTCTCCCTGTGCTGTCTCCAGCAGGCGTTGGGACTCCTGTGGACTCTGTCTGTCTGCCCACACTCTTCCTCCCTTGTTCTTCAATCCTTTAATCTCTCCATAAACTCTCTCTGACTTCATAGCCCTGAGTCATGCTGTATCACATCTGAATTCTCTCCTCTCCCAAGCGTGTGCTCGTTCGATCGCTGCCACACAAAACTTTGAGGGTGCAAGTCCGTTAACACACATTTATTGAAGCCATGAAAGCCTAACTGATGGACCACCATTGGTATAGCAATTCATAAATATCCATTGTGACTAACCACTTAGTTTCATTAATAACTGTGAACCTTTTTTCTTGTTGTCATCTTTTTTGTGTTTGATACTACGGAGCCCCTAAAGGGCCATTAAAAAAAAAACTAACTGGTGAGCACCAGTTAGTTTCTTTTTTTTTTCACCAGCTACTAACATGATGTTCAGAGATGTTATAATTGTGACGGTCAGCAAGCAAACCTGCAATCTCTTTGTAGACAAGTCCGAAAGCAAAGTAAAACTCAAGTAGCTCACGCTATGCCATTTCCAGGTAACTTGTGAAAATGTCTCTGTGCGCAAATGGCCAGATACTAACTGGTATCTTGTGTGCACCCGTTACTAACAGGTGAGCACCGGTTATTCTTTTTTACTTTTTTTACTTAAATTACTTTTAGTTTTTTCTTCAATGGCCCTTTAGGGGCTCCGTTGGATACACTTGAAATATAAACAGACACATATTTACAGGATGATATCTTGTGACTAATTTATTACTGTCTGTGCTCCGTGTTTTGTTCTATGCTGAAACTTTTTGCTTTATTTAAAGTTTTTCAATGTCTCATTGTCGAGTTATTTCTCCTCATTTTCAATGCTGCCCAACTCGAATGGCTCAGGAGACAATGGAGGACGCTGGACAAGTCCACTCATTTGAACTTTTTTTTATTTTCAACAAAGAAGGTTGAGAGCTTGATAACCTTTCCACATTGGATCTCGATCCAGCTGTTTCTCAGTTTTCAAGAATGTTAACTCCACGGTATGCTTATTAGTGGGGAGTATGGTAGGATCCTCCTTCCAGGGATATCTTGCATCCCAATGTGGAGACTTTACATGATTATCCTCCATCACATAAGTAAGCCCTTCTTTTATAATTTCAAGCTCCTTCTCCTCAGCCAGAGTCAGTTCTTTTCCACCAGCTTGGAAGCTTCCACATTGACATCCCCCGCATTTAGGCTCACAGGCTGCCCCAATACTCTCCCACCTCCACCATTTAAGAGATTCATGATTGGTGGCAGTAGTAAACTTCACATTAGTTACATCTTATTTTCTGAGATCAGGGTTACACTCAGTCTTTGGATCTCTATAAATCTCCTCATATTTTACAACAGCCGTTCTTATTGATCGGGCAAAGTGGGTTCTTGACTCCTGCACCAAAACTTCCACATCCTCAAAAAGTCAGGATGTGCTCCACCCACTGCTATCCCCAATCCATATCCATATCCAATCCATAATTACAAAATAGCAAAAGTGGGCCCAGTTTTTTTTGCCAATGGAAGTCTACTTACGTAGACTACTTTTTGCTAAGAGCTGGTACATTTTTTATCCCAACTTAGAAAAAAACAAACTAATTTTCTTATCTTTTTTTCCCAGATTGTGTCTAAAAAATGCATGGCTAATTTTCTAATTTTGTTTATATTTACGTGAGCTAATTGACCACGTGAGCGATTTTATGGACCGCGCTGGTAAATACAAGTGATCCTTCTGACCAAACACATTGATGCATTCTGCCCACTGAACTCTGTAGCAGAGAGGATTATGAAGCTGTGCCAACAACTGAGTTGGACTCAGTCATTTCTGCAACAGAGACTGTGTCTTTCCTGTAAATGGATCTCGTGGTCACATTTGTCTGATGATACTCTCACAGCATGACAAACTGGAAGACATTTCCATTGGTGTAAATGTCAAAATGCCCCACTCCAAAAAAAAAAAAAAATCGTGTCAAAGATAATTTAAAACCTATCTGCTTCAGTTTTGATAAAGAAATTCTGATAGCCATATCTGTGTGTGGAGCTTGAATGAGATGAGGAAGAAATCAAGTCAGTAGCTTTTCCCATCCAATGACTCAGCAGTTTAGACATTTTTGTAAATAATCCCCTGCTCTCATTTTTTCCCTCTTTTTATCCCCTTATGCGCTCCATTGACCCCTCCTTCCTCCTTGCTTCCAATCACCATTTGTGTCTCATTACTTAATTGTTTTGGTTAGTAAAAATAACCTTTCATCGCGGTAATGACTTTTAATTAGAGCAAAGAGGGACGGCAAATTTGAAAATCTTCATTATGCATCCGTTGTTCTGTAATCACTGCTCTTCATAGAAAGATGTTGTAGTGTCTAACATAATCTGGTGGAAAATTTAAAGGCACAGTTTACATATTTTCCCTCTGTGGTGAGATTTTTTTCGGCTGTATACCCATCAGTGACAACCTTCATCTGTTTAGTGCAGAGAGACGTCAGAGGCACTTCACTGAAAGCATGAGAGATGCAGGGACAGAAATAGATCATACTGGGATATCTGAGGAGGGGAGGAGAGGGAAGAGGCCCTGGGTATTCTGGCACTCTAGATAACACAGGCTCTCCAGTCTTGCTGGGGTGGGGGGGGCGAACACCAGCAGAGACAATGGTGAGGTTGAGCTGTGTGCGTCTGAGCCACGGGGAGGCTGCAGGAGTGGTGGTCTGGTGGAAGACAAAAGAGAAAGAAGGAAATTGAGCTTGCGAGTCAGCCTTATTTGATTGGAAACAGAGTCTGGCCAGATCGTGGAGACACTGGAGAGCATCTGTAATGTGAGAGGAAACATGTGACCGGGGTTTGGAATGTTAGGACGATAGGAGTTTTTTTACACTTCTGTCTCAGATGCATCAATTAGCAACATTTTTGTGGGGAGAGGTTGTGAAAATAATGATACCCAACAGTTAAGCCTTGTAAAGCCCTTTACATCAAAGAATTGACAGAAAATTCAGAATTTTTAGAATTCAGATGTTTTTTTAAGTCCTTTGATGTTGGCCTCCCTCGGTCAATGTTGACCATGGATGGTTGATCTAGCTCTCGTCTTGGTTCGTAGATTGTCTGGAACGGCGGGCTGTGGCTGAAAAGGCCAATCTGGGACAGCCATTCTTTGTCGCAGAAGTCGCAGCTGTAGGTGGTTCCCTGCGGGCTAACTTGAGCTGTGTGGTCAGGGTGCCCCTCCACTTTGGCCAGTCTGCTACAAGGTCTTCCTAGGACTGCGTGTTTATATCAATGCTTGTCCCACTTCACGACATCTTTAACCCTTGTGCTATCCTATGACCCCACCCTTACATTGACGTGTTCTCCCTATCATGACAAAGATGGATAAAAGTGAAGAGGATTTCATGTAATCCATGGACACCAGTGAAGATCACAAATCACTGAAGAAAAAAGTTCAGCGCATTGTCTTGTGGGGTCCAGATGACCCCACTCCCAATGTTGAAGTGCCTAGGATAGCATTGAGTTAAATCGCAAGTTTGGGGGCATTGTGGTTCTCTTCCCAGATGCCAGTTCCATTTGGAGGATGTCCTTTGGGATCCTCCCGTCCTCCATGCAGCGTACATGGCCAAGCCAATACAGGCGACGTTGTCAGAGCATGGTATGGTGGGGAGCCCGGCTCGAGGCAGAACTTCCACGTCAACAGAGACTTTGTCTTGCCAGGTAATGCCCAGGATGCAGCACAGACCTCGTAGATGAAAAGCATTCAGTCTCTGCTCTTGTTTCGCATATGTGGTCCATGTCTCGCTCCCGTCCTTGGATGACATCCTCAAAAATTTGTCCTTTAATGATATATAGACAGTATTAATTATGGTTCATTGGGTGATTTGTTTCGATTTTGTTTACAAGAATATCAGTTTAGGATCCAAAATTATTGACATAGGTGTTCAGGGGGAAAAAAACATCTTATTTACCCACTGTCTCAAATTTGATCCACACATTTTTAACATGTTGTTGTTCTATTATAAAGAAATAATTATTAACAAATGTTAAAACTTTTCTATAGGGAGCCGGTTTAGCTCGTGCTGGTTTGCAGCGCTTTCTGTCTGTGAAACCGGGGTTCGAATCCGGGCTGCTCCCTGTTCCCTTCTCTACCTCTCTGCGGGTCCCAAGCCCGGCTGTCTTGAGAGAGCTGCGTCAGGAAGGGCATCCGGCGTAAAACATTGCCAAGCTTACCATGCGACTCGTTCGCTGTGGCGACCCCTGATGGGAAAAGCCAAAAGAGAAAGAAGAAGACAGAGTTACATTCTTTCCATACAGCTAGTAGTTAATTAAAAACAAACAGACAATAGATGATTTAGTCCCACCATAAAGTTTTGAACACTAGCTAAACTGTTTTTGGGATTTCATGGAAACAACTTGGAAAAGTCCTGCTACTGCCCCTAGTGGAGTGATGATGACCTGCAGGGCAGAAAACATGGACCAAATTCTAAACAATGGGGTTTATTCATCATGCAGACATGATATATGATTAAAAATGCAAGGCTGACCACTGCAGAAACTGTGACAAATAACAAAGCAGTCAAGCTAATGCTTGAGAATTTTAATATCTTTCATTTGCACTAAACTGTCTGGGGAAAATGCTGCTGTTTGCACAACAACAGCTTGTATAAGCTTCAGCACGACCCTGAACAGGATCAGGCTTGAAAAGAAAAAGAGAAAAAAACAAAATGAGAGAGAAAAACTATGACAAAAACAAGCTTTGACAATCTGGACTTCTCAAACCGTTTGAAGGTCAGTTAAAAAATGTTGGTCTTTTTTTTTTTTACCAAAGTGCTTCAGTTTATGCTTTCAATCAATAAAAATATTAATTTTGAATGAAAGTTGGAGCATGTTTGCATTGAACTCACAGACTCATGTCACACAAGTTGGTACACTCCAGCACTGAAGTCACTCTGCCTCCTGAGGCACTTCATTATGCGCCTTTGCTTTTGTGTTGTTGGCTTTGTAAACATCTCTCCTGCAGGAGTTCATTCTTGGCAGAATGTTATACTCACCCTGAGATCTCCTCTGGAAAATTTGTGTTGTGTTGGAAAGCAAAACACTCCGTTGTTGTAAAAACAGAAGCATTTGTAATCAAGACAAATATATTTCTTTCTTCTGACTTTTTTACTTTTACTAAATTTTAGTCGACTTCTTTATTTGTGAACTGAACCACTTGGAAATGTATTTGTGCTACAAATATCCCATCATGCCTTTTTTTTTACTTTATCCTCATCCGATCCACAATTATCATAGTCTTACAAAAATAATAAAATTATGACATTTAGTATGAATCGGTTTTAATGTTTGCATGAAAAGCACCAGAGAGATTGACTTCAAGTTTCAATTAAACAGATGAGAATGAAACTGTGTCTTGCAGAGGTCACCTTCCATACAAATGTATGCAAACAAAGTGGAGTCACCGACAGTTTGCCCTTCTCCACAAAGATTGGTTTGTGCATGTTTTGACTTTCATAAGACCTTTAACAAAAAATGTGATTAAAAAATGAAAAAAAGTGATGCTTTAATAACAATTCCTTTAATGACAAAAAATAACTTGCCTTCACAGCCAGTTTCAGCTCCAACCTGACTGAGACACAATCACATGAAGAGGAAAATAATATTTTAAAAAAATGAAATGAATTTCAGAAACAAAAGTTAATTGCTGAGCTTGGTGTCATGGTCTCTTGGAATATTCAGACCGACCCAAACGCTGGAACCCAGAAGAACACTTGGAGACGTGAGGTAAGTTTAGATGGTTTAATTCACAGGAGGTGAGTATTGGACTGGATTCTTGATGCGGCGTGGCAGCTGACTGGAGGTTTGTGGCAGGATGAACCAGAGAGCGTGGCTTCGGCTGAATCCGAGGGGAAGGATGAGGAGCTAGAGCAGAGGACGGCGACCCGAGGTTCACTCGTGATGATGATGGTTCCTGAGAGCGGAGCAGAGAGGAACAGTTAGCGAGGCTGAGGTTTGACAAGGTACAAAACATGAGCTGGCCAGACATAAGCACTGTGGGAGGAACAACGAACTGGCATCGAAGATAGGTCCTGGATCTCCTTAAGAAGGCGGGGAAGATGCCGAGGTAAGTGGAACCAGCTGGTCGTGTCCATGGCAGAGCAGCAAGGGGGAGGAGGCAGGTAACTGACATAGGCACCATGTCATCTTGGTACCCTTTTAGCTACATTTCCTTAGTTATTTTTTTCCATTACAGTGTATTTATTCAAATGTTGTATTCAAGTGGCTTTTTTTTCACCACAGATATATTGTCACTAGGATTTAATCACCAATTACTGCAGTTATTCTGTCTCTGAAGACTGGTAAAACTTCTCAAATTCTCTGCTTTGGTCTGCTTTTTAAAGTTAATCATTAATGTTTAGGTTTATATATAGCATAAAGGCCCTGCAACAGGCAGGCGACCTGTTCAGGGTGTACCCCACCCACCACAGTAGCTGGGTTGGCTTCAGCAGCCTCATGACCCCAAAATGGATTTTGTGGGTTATTAAGATGGATGGATGAATATAGCATCCAAAAATATCTTTGAGTCATAGATAAAACATTTATTTGTGATAAATACTGACAAAATGGATCACGTATGAAAAGAAATGTCCAAGCAAGTTTGAATAAAATGTCACATAATTTCCACAAGGTGAAAAGTCTGGAAGCTTCATGCAATTACAGCAGCTGTTCCATAGGGGGCAGTAGTGCTCACTCCAAAAAGAAAATTAGGCAAAAAGCAAAAATTAGCACCTGCTCCTGTTGGTACTCTGACTGTCATTTATTAGCAAGCATCTCCACCTCTTCACGTCACATTTACTGACAACTTTTTTGCTGTTGCTTTGTTTTTTCTCTTTTCAACTCAAACCGTACATTGCCATTTCTCACTCCTGCTCTCTGGTTTAATTGATAGTCTGTATGCATTCACACTGTTGCAGAAAAGTACCAGAGTTTACACTTAAAGTCAAACAAAAATCTATTTTTTTATTTTTTATTTTGCATATTGAACAAATTAATCATCTGATTGGGCATGGCCTCTAAAGCTTTCAACAACCTCACAAACAAGCTCAGATTGAATGTCAATATTTTGAATGGGTAAAGTTTCTTCTATCTATCTATCTATCTATCTATCTATCTATCTATCTATCTATCTATCTATCTATCTATCTATCTATCTATCTATCTATCTATCTATCTATCTATCTATCTATCTATCTATCTATCTATCTATCTATCTATCTATCTATCTATCTGTCTATCTGTCTATCTGTCTATCTGTCTATCTGTCTGTCTGTCTGTCTGTCTGTCTGTCTGTCTGTCTGTCTGTCTATTGTTACCTTTTTTTCAGAAAATGTACTTACTAAAAAATGTTTGCCAAAATGAGAGCTGTTATAATTTAGCCTTTTTGGTTATTTTTTTTTTTGACCAGCTTTGTCATTTGGCAACCTAGCAGCAAGTTCATTTTTTGTGGTTTTCTGATTAATTTTCTTTATTTATTTAAGAGTGCCAGAAATAAATTAGGCGCCTAATTTATAACTACAACTTCTAATCCCATACTTTAATAAATTTTAGACTTGATCAGTTTAACAAAACACTTACCGGTAATGTGTTTATGTTTTGAGAAACAGTTTCAGCTGCCTCCACTGTACCAATTTTATTATTTTCTCTTAGCAGAGCCAACCCAGGGTCTGTTTTATCCCAGTGGAAACAGAAGGATGTGGTGCTGCTTGCACCCAGGGGTGCTTCAAGTGAAGACGATGAATGCCGAAGGGTTTCTCTGTTCTCCAGACAATAGGACTGTCACTGCCGCTCCCTCCCTCAGCCAGGAACAATGTCCTGCTTGAGATGCATCCGCACACAGTTATCAATCTTTTCTAAAGCCATTTAAAGTCGCTGCCAGAGTTCATGTTCCTGCCCAGAGTTCTGGATTCAGCAGAAAAATATCAGTGTGAACAGAAGTTTAAAGATAAAGACAGTGATGAAGCAGAACTAAGCAGATCCTGGGTAAGCAATCAGCACAAAACAATCAAAACCAAATTGAAACAGCTTAGTTCGAGCTATGGTCAGTTAAAACTGTCCATTCAGTAAAAAGATTCTAGCTTTTAGGGTTTTTTTCTCTACTTATTCTCCATTATTGTTTTTTGGACAGTAGTAATGCTGCAGAGGAGGAGCTGGATTTGTTCACCATGATGAAGCTTTTATTCCATTGTTCATTTCCACTTACATGCTGATAAAGTTTGATTTGCTCTTCTGTTGGAGGTCGGAAACATGTTTATTATAAAAGGTACATGTTTTGAAGTTGCAGTATCAGTGACATGGCAAGTCACCGTATTTTATCAGTAAAAATAGGGACAAGCGAAACTTTTCAATGAAGTTCCACTTCACAAACTTTGATCATAAAATCTGCCACGTGCAGTCATAAATCCTTATTGGAAAATTGTAAAAAGAAACAATTTCATGAATAAGATCTGCAATGATAAAGATTTTGCGATCATATTTTGCTGTTGCCTTTATGCCTTGACATTGTAATGACAGTTCTATTAGAACTAAAAGGGATGTTTCTCTCTAAATTGACTCTCAGCACATCAGTTGGGCTGTGCCGCAGTAACAGCGCCTCAGGGAGTTGATTCTTTTCCTGGCTCCACTCACAAAATCTTTTTACCACCAGTGCCCAGGCATGGCTAACACATCCAGATACAGTTGGCAAGGTGGTGTTTACTCCTGCTGTTGGTTGTGAGATCCGTCACGGTTCCATTCTCCAGTCTAGAAAGCGAAGGTGTGGCACACCTTTGCAGGCTGGGTCAGAGGCAAGTGTCCAGGGAGGACGCCTGAGCGGTCAAAGAAAACAAAAGGACTGTACTTTGGGGCCAGATGGGCTTTAGCACAGCAAGCTAATGTGTTGTTAAATGACACACAAAACTCAACTTGTAACCTGCCTCCAGTGGTCTTTGGTGGAACTGCAAAACTTTGTATTTTCAATTTCAGAAATGAAAGGTTGGTGCTAGGCTTTGACCAAACCCATATATTTTGTTTTTTAATTCCTGTTTTGTTTTTCCAATTGTGCTTATCCCTATGACACTGGAGCTTTAGCCCAAGTGTTCTTAGGAACAGGACTCTTCCTGAAGCGGAGAAAAGCAGCTTTGCACTGATATGCTACACTGTACAGTCATGATGTGTAAGCCAGCTGATCTGCATCAGAATTTATTGGAATTACAGTACCTTAAGTGCATAAACACTCAAAGTGTTACAGTTGTTCAAAGAGCGCTTGTTACAGTGTCCCCTTGCTATATCGCAGTTCACCTCTCCCTAACTCGCTGTTTCATGGATTTTTTAAAAGCAATTTTGCGTGCTTTTAAAATAAAATTTTAACAGTGCTCTGTGTTCTGCATCCTGATTGGCTGTACAACTTGTCACTGAATCGCCTCCACGCTGTGTCTCCTGCACAGATCCGTGAAGCTCTCCAAATCCACACAAATCAAATCTTTGTTTTCATTTTATAATACTGGACTTATTTTTCTATGAAGGTTAAACTTTAAGAATTTAAACAGGAAAGTGTAAAAATGTTAGTTTCAATCTAAATGAGTATAAACTGTGTAGTTTTACCTCCTGTAACTACATTGCATTTCACTTATCGCAGGTTATCTTTAAAGCGTAACCCCTGCAATAAACGAGAGAACACTGTATTTTGCTGTCGGCAACAGCCCTGGTGTTAAAGGGTTAAACAAGACTATCTTTTTTAGCTTTTTTGGCAGAGTGGCAGATTCAGAGGCAGACAAGTTGTACAGCCAATCAGGATGCAGAAATGACCGTTCTTTTTAAATAACAGAGTTGGTTGAAGTAAACTTCAGACAATATGGCCGCACCTCCTGAGACTTCCTTTTTGGTGTCTTGATCCCTATGTGGGTAATGAAAGTAAGTTGTTCCATGATTTTACATTTTTTTTCCTCTTTCTCTTTTTGTTTTTCACTTGTCAACCAATTCAATAAAGTTTTGAAAATGTGTTTATTTTTCTATTTAGGGAACATTTTTAGTAAAAGTTCTCCAGGTAGCTATAACAACCAAAATATCTTTTGTAAATGTTCAAATGTTCAACTAAAAACAAAATGCATCTCACTGTGGTGATATCTTTTAAAATAAACACAATTAATCCATCATCTCAACAAAAACGTATCGTTTAACAAAGATATTTATTTTTAGGTTTTAGTGAATTATACAACAGAAAGGCTCTCTTGCAAAAGAAAAAAAAATGACAAAAGTGGTACCAAAAATTACCCTGCATAGGGTGCCATCACTTATGAGTGATGAATTACACGCATAAAATGCTGGGTGCAAACTTTAGTCTGATTAGTTAATGAAAGCTTTGCGCTCTGAAGGTGGGTATTTTCGTCTTTCACGGTGGGGGTTTGACAGTTCGAATGTGTGAGTGTGTCTGCCTGTATGAATAGCCAGAGTGTCAACGAGTGCAGACCTTGACAGAGAAGAACAGATGAGATGATTCACAAGCAAGGCATTGTCCTGGCTCTCGTCACTTCTGTTGGCAGCCCAGAGCAAATAATATCGGTGGAAGTGGACGATGGAGCAAAATTGCCAAGCGAGGGCTTTTGTTTCCAGCTGCCAAACAATCACTGCTGAAAGAGCCGAAAAGACTTAAGGAGATTAAATGTTTTGTTAAACGAAAAAAAGTGCTTGTTTAAGAAAAGGGTCATAATATCTGCTTCAGTTTATGTTTTTCTTTTGACTAATATTTGTCTGTGAATCACATTTCCTGTTCTTTGTATTTCTGGAATATTACTGATATTTTCTCAACATTTTCCGCTCTTATCCTATTTATCCTTCTTTTCTGGCTTGGCCCGGAGGTTCATGGACATTTCTGGGTCGGCGGTAATGGGAAGTGTTTAGCAAGACAGAAAAATAAAGTGCTGCTTACGCCAGCTGCTCACAGAAAGCCCAGTCGACACCCTTTCAGATCTTCCTTTTTCCTCTGGCTCTTGTTATAGCACCATTGCTGTAAGTACCTCTGGGCCTGAGGGGACAAGGAAGAACGGTGAGGTATATGATGCCTTTTTAATCTAGTTTTCAGGTTTTCTGTTCTTTGGGTTGTGATTTGTGTTAGACTATGTTCTGTTTACCTCACATCAGGATTTAGTTCCAGTCAGACACAGTTGATTTTGTTAATTGCCCCTCATTATTTCAGATGATCCGTTGTGCTTTAGCCTTTTGTTTTGGTCAAGTCCAAGTTTTACTTTGTCCCTTGCTGTTTTTTCTCTAAAATGAACAAAGTTCCTGCCACAAAACAACATAGTTTGGTTCATAATTCATGACAAGATGGTAATTTGTTTAGACAAGAAAACCTCTCAATTTTCCTTGTTCAGGTTTGCTCTTTGTATTATTTTTTTTTTAACTTTTTGTTTTTGATTTCTGGAAATTGCTTTTGTTTTCAGACATTTTTTTGACTTTTTTATGGAAACCGGAAAGGAGTGGCACTATGGGAAATCGCTGATTGGATGATGACATTTGTCCATCATTTTAACTGAACGTATTTGGCATGAAGCGATACTGGATATCATCATCCAATCAGTGATGTCTCATACCTACCTTTTCCACTTTCTTATATAAACGTAAAGCGCTTGTGCAATGCATAAGAAGCACTTTTTTTTAAATAAAGTTCGATTCAATTTGATATCATCTTGATCTCTGGAAATAACTTGTTTTTTGTAATGTTTCATTTTGATTTAGTTAAAACTTTTTGTAGTTGTGTTTTGTTTTCTGGAATTTAGTTGCGATTTCTTAAATGTAATGCTGTTTTTTTTTTTTTTTCTTTTTTTCAATTTTTGTTGTGATCCTTTCCCTGTTTTTTGCATTGAGTAATTTGTTGGTGTAATTTTAACTTCAGGGCCATTATAGTTATCTATTGTGATTTCATAAAAAAAAACCTCCAACGGGTTTCATTACATTTATTTTGTTTTATTATTTATGCTAAAAAATAAAAAATAAATAACTAGAAACAACTGTGATGAATCCCATATCACTGCAATAGTAATTGTGAAACTTGTAATAAATACACTTTACTAAATTAAAAGTTTATAAAAATATTCACCAGAAGTCTGGAATCTCACTTTAAAGTTTATAGTATGAAGTAAGTAGTTGAGCAAAAAAAATGTAAGATTAGGAACCCCGACTTTCAAATTAAATGATGCAGCTCTTAAAAGATCAATTGAACCTTGTTTTCTGGCTCTTGCTGTTTTTCTCTTGATCGTTTCAGCTTGACGTACTTCTCACTTCCTCCCCAGCCTACTGTCCAGTAAACTGCGAGGTTACCAAGACTGCCTGCAGCTATAAGATGATTTTCTGTATCTTCTTGCTGTCTTGCTCAATGACTCATTCATGGACCCAGAGCTAAGGCCAAATGCTAATCCTGGCATTCAGAGCTGAGCCGTATTTTCTCTGTGCTCCCCAGAGTTGAGACACAAGGCTGAGGCAGTCTGAGGAGAGAAAGGCAGAGATGGACGGGTAAAACTTTTTACAGGGCAACTGGAAAATATTGCAGCAAGACAAGTAAATTGGTTGCTTTTTTTGGTTCTTCAGCCAAGATGTCAATCCATAGAGAACAGTGTGTTAAAGGAATATTTTGACAGTTTATTCAAAAGTATGTTCATTTAAAAGCCAAAGAACCCAGATGACTGCAAAATTGGACTCTTTAGAAAATAATAAGACACTTGTTTTAAAAAAGACGTCTTAGTTTCAGTCTTGCAAGAAAAAAAAACTTTTTCAAAAGCAAAATAGTAAATCAACAATCTTAGTTTGAGAAAACATGTCTTAGTGACTCTTGGTAAGACAGGGGTGTCAAACTCATTTTTACCGAGGGCAAAACAGCAGAGTGGCTGTCCTCAACTTATACATACATACTTATACATTTAACCAAATGTAATGAGAAATAAATGTACCTTCTCCTTAATGTAAATAACTAATGATTTATTTTCTATAACGTTTTAATGTGACGATTACAGTTGCATAGAAAACATATGTTTGCTATACTCTAGCCACGTAAATCCTTTTAAATTGGATTCTGTCAGGTTAGGTTCTGGACAGTATTTAAGTCCTTATGTATAGTTTCCCAATCCAATATTTCAAATCAGATTCCCCCTAGATATGAATAAATACACACCAATTTTTATTTTTTATTTCAAGAAATTAAAAACTTTCATGCTCTCGCAGGCCACATAAAATGACATGGCGGGCACATTTGGCCCGCAGGCCTTGAGTTTGACACATGTGTGGGAAGACCTCTTTTTCTAATTGGGAGCGTTGTTTTTGTTTATTTAAAAAAAAAAACTGCCAGTGACGTAGGAATTTTGACTTATTTCTACAGGGCTTGTTTTTGCAGTGCATGAGGGAGTTGCGAAAAGTGGAAATGTTTCTACACTTGGAAACAACCTACCTTTTGAGGTGATGGAAGAAATGTTTATTTTCAAAATGCTAGATTGCCAGTAGGATACTTATTTATAAATATAAATAACAAGTATGTGAGTGAAAACGAGGGTATCCTCTCTTGGTCAGACAGCCAAACACTTTTTAAAGGCTCCATGGTCTTCTCTGTAGTAATTTTGGCTGCTAGAGGCTAAATTGGGGGCTCTTAAGGATAAATATAAGCTCACTTACTTAGGGGGGAGAGTTGCCATAGCACAATATGATTGCATGTTCTCAAGTTGCGCAAGGAAAGACACCATGACCTGCACTTTTTTGTCACCCATTAGAGCAGAAAATGAGACACATATTTTCTTCCTGGAAAGACCAGCCGTGACTCAGATGGTTTCAAGGCTCGTAGAATGATTGGAAAAGGGAAGTCAGGGAAGATCAGAGGTGTTAAGGTGAAGTAAGAAAAGGAACAAAGACACCAGGAAGGATCTAAATAAGCAAATTGCCCTCCAGAGGTAAACAGGGATGAGAGTAGTGAGGGTGATGCTATGATTAATTGAAGTAGGACACCCAGGGACAAAGCAAAGAACTAGAACTGCAGAGGAACAAGGTGGAGGACAACCCTGTGCCGTGTACAAGATGAAACCTTGCATTTATAAAGCTTCACAATTTGGTGTAATATTTGCCTGCAGCCACGATCAGAGCATTGCTTCCTCATTGCATTACAATGAATTTGAAAGAGAGAGGGAGAGCGTGTGTCAGTGGAGCAGAAGAAGGAGGACATTATGTCACGTCAAGGTAGAAGTGAGGGCACGCACTGCGGATAGCCTCACCCACATTTGCTCAAGCTGTGTGTGGACCTGGAGAGGCAGCAGGAGTGCTGGAAAGATCTGTTTTAAACTCTCCCCTTTTTTGTGATTCGAATCTTTTTCTCTGATCATTGATGTTCCAGACAATTGTGTGTGTGTGAGTGACTGTGTGCGGGAAGTAAAGCAGGTAGACGAAAGGAATGGTTGGATGTTGCTCCCAGACTGCAAGAGGAAAGTGTCCTTGGACTGCCCTCATCTCTGACGCACACACACATCCTTTCTCAAACACACACTTCCACCACTGCTTCATTTACTCTCTCTCTCTCGGACAAATGCAAAACTAGGACTTGCATGTGCTTGTACACTCTCTCTGGTATCGAACAAATTCTTCCTACCGCTGTGCGATGTTGTGTTTGCTCACATGCACACAGACACACAAATGGCAAGCTATTGGTCTGTGCTCAGACACCTAATCAGGGATGCAGGAGAGCCCTTGTCTGCAGAGCAACAGAGAAATATCTCATCTGATGTAGAATGAGTGTGGGAGGGCTAAAGTTTGTGCATTCACACATATTTGCATTTACTAATGCAGCTTCAAGCCACGTTCACACTGGCCTCGACAGCATGGGTTTAAGCGACCACTTTCAATGAAAAGTCTATGTAAATGCACATATATGCGCTTTTCAGGCTTCCGCATTCTAAACTCTAAAACTCAAGTGCTCATGCGCATCTATGATGTTCCCATAACCGTTTTAGGGCTCTAAATACAAAACACGCACCCATTGAATGTGATTTTAATGTTAAACCAGGTGAACTTTGACTCTAATTTGTTAGTGACGTATGGATGGCATCCCTTTTACTTCACAGAGGGTCCAATCATTTGAAAATTGATCATAGAGTAGAATTGATAAAAGCGGTTTGAGCCCTTCAGGATTCATATGACACCTAGTCTTTCATATATTAGAATAGAGCTGTGGAAGAAAAAGCCTGGAGCAAGATTTGCACGCCTTGACATTTTGCACCAATCCCATTTCAACTGTAGGTACACGGGCTATTATCGGGTAACAATAGTCCTATGGGAACATTCAAAAATGCACGTTTAGCACAGTTAAGAACACGCTTTAGATGCATGTTTGTTTAGATCTATGTAGCATAAGGGTAGAGTTGTGTTTAAGATTGTTACCCCTGACTGTATATGAGAACTGGACTGAGCAAGTGTTATGTCACTCACAGAAAAATGTTTATTTTCAGCTCTAGAAAATTGAAGTCATTTTAGTTGCCATTCTTCTGCTATACAGACACCACCATTTAGAGCCAGACAACGTCTGAGTTTACGTTTCTATGGCAACTTCTGTCACCTATCAGGAGTAAGCTTGTTTGAAGTTTACCCTCTTTTCAATGAAAGTGGAATCTGTCAATCAAACTTTTTAAACATTCATGGTGGGCTCAGCGGGCACCACATGCTTTTATTGAGGCATCTGATAAGCCAAGTTATAACTTGAATAACTTGCAATAAAGAAAAAATGTCATTAAAAAATTAGGATTATCAAGAACCTGTTAAATAAAAGGTAGCAGAGCAACAATAGTTATTCTGACAAATATAGTGAGTAAGAAAAAGCTGTTCATTTCTCAGTAGAAGTCTGTGGGATTTTGGCTTCTTGGAGCAGGCGGGTACTTCCTGTTTGGAAAATGAGGGGGGAGGGATCACTCAGTCCAGGTATCATATACAGCCAATGTGTGTTACACAAACCTATTCACTCACAGCAGGAAACTTATTAAGAGTGACAAATAAAAGTCCACACACAGAGATTAGTATGCCAATGCGCTCATCTTTTTATTGCACAACAATGTATCATCTGTTTACGAATGCTTAAACAACATTGCCACTGACTGACAGACCAGCTTATTGAGATAGACCAGGGTGTGGCTTTGGGTTCTTGTCCAGCAGAGGTGGTGGACAAGTATGGGATTACATTTCTGCCATTAATTGAAAGGGCGTAAAGACAACTGAGCGGGCGTATTTAGGAACTGAGTGAGTGAACCTTACAACCGCGCTGGCGCAATTCTAACTAAGCGACCCCGTATTTTACAATTGAACGGCTGCAATCCTAACTGAGCAGTGATCTTGCTCAGTCAGATCGTTTTTGCGCGCTCACATGAATTTACCGTGCGGTCAAATTGTTTTTGCGCGCTCACATGATTTTACGCTCAGTGTTAAGGGGGCGTTTTTGTCACTTTGTGGGCAGAAACCTTTCTGGTTGATCTGATTGGCCGAAATTTGCATGTCTTATAGTGAGACAGAGGGGCGGAACTTTCATTTTTCAGAGCCGGGCGGCTCTTGAGCTGCATGCAGCTCCCTGCCTCTTAGCATAGTTTCTAAATACAGCACTTTCACAGCCATAAGGTGAAAGTTTGACATTTTCTCCTAATGTACAGAGCAGCCCTAATGTGTTGTTGTGTGACTTCGGAAACCCTGGAAATGCAAAGAGGCACGGCACAGTTTAAACTGCAAGCTATCAGCCACGCGGAGGAACACGAGAATCAAGCAGCTGCAGTTCGGTTAAGTTAGATCTTCACAGGTTCAGACTTCCTGCTTCAATAACTCTTCTGATAAACGTTCAAATGTGTTAGCAAGTACCTCAATCATTTTGTATTAACACAGAGAGTGAACTGCAAAAGCATTTTTAAAGAAAAAAGATAATTTTTATTGCCTTTTAATCAGAATTGTTCGTTTTAAGCCGTGAATGCAAACAGGGCAGCGAGCCGGCTGCTAAGGGACCGTCAATAAAGTGCACACCCTGTGAAACACCATCCTGTAAAAATCAGTAAACTTTTAAAAAGTGAATACATGTCTATATTTATATGAACTGGTAATGAAGACTTGTCAGCATATTCGTGTTACAATAAATATTTTGGAGGAAAGTCCATCTTTTTTTTATCTTGTTGCACATACTTTTTCAAATTTTAATAGATATGAATCATGACTAAAGTTATCAGTAGTTATAAAGATACTGAAGCTACTGTCACCAAACCTTCTGTACGGACTAATATTGACCTTATTGTCATACTAAAATATATATATCATAAATGTCAATAGTTCACTTTGTTCATTTATAGGAATTTTTCATATTTAAATATTGATCAAATTTGGTCAAAAATCCTCAATAGCTCTGAAGATGCTAGATTTTTTTACATAATCTTTATTGTAGTAGGAAAATAAGGTCATGATTAGTCAGTACAGTAAGTTTTGTGTCAGTAAATACAGTATCTTCAGAGCTACTGAGCATGTATGTTATGATTCATATCTCTATTAAATTTTAAAAAATATAAGCAATAAAACAGAGACTGACTTTCCATCAAAATTTAATGTAATAATAATAATGCAGCATGACTATGCTGACGAGTCTTCATTACCAGTTCATATAAATATAGACATGTATTCACTTTTTAAAAGTTTACTGATTTTTACAGGATGGTGTTTCACAGGGTGTGCACTTTATTGACGGTCCCTTAGCAGCCGGCTCGCTGCCCTGTTTGCATTCACGGCTTAAAACGAACAATTCTGATTAAAAGGCAATAAAAATTATCTTTTTTCTTTAAAAATGCTTTTGCAGTTCACTCTCTGTGTTAATACAAAATGATTGAGGTACTTGCTAACACATTTGAACGTTTATCAGAAGAGTTATTGAAGCAGGAAGTCTGAACCTGTGAAGATCTAACTTAACCGAACTGCAGCTGCTTGATTCTCGTGTTCCTCCGCGTGGCTGATAGCTTGCAGTTTAAACTGTGCCGTGCCTCTTTGCATTTCCAGGGTTTCCGAAGTCACACAACAACACATTAGGGCTGCTCTGTACATTAGGAGAAAATGTCAAACTTTCACCTTATGGCTGTGAAAGTGCTGTATTTAGAAACTATGCTAAGAGGCAGGGAGCTGCATGCAGCTCAAGAGCCGCCCGGCTCTGAAAAATGAAAGTTCCGCCCCTCTGTCTCACTATAAGACATGCAAATTTCGGCCAATCAGATCAACCAGAAAGGTTTCTGCCCACAAAGTGACAAAAACGCCCCCTTAACACTGAGCGTAAAATCATGTGAGCGCGCAAAAACAATTTGACCGCACGGTAAATTCATGTGAGCGCGCAAAAACGATCTGACTGAGCAAGATCACTGCTCAGTTAGGATTGCAGCCGTTCAATTGTAAAATACGGGGTCGCTTAGTTAGAATTGCGCCAGCGCGGTTGTAAGGTTCACTCACTCAGTTCCTAAATACGCCCGCTCAGTTGTCTTTACGCCCTTTCAATTAATGGCAGAAATGTAATCCCATAGACAAGACAGCCTCTAGAACACAGGTTTAAATCAGCCCCTCACCCTGGCCACGAGCTGTGCATCACTACCTGCAAGGACTGGACACAAACAAATGCCACCAAGTGTCCTTTTGAGACAGATTTGGTCGTACTGTGGCTTGGGCCGGTAGCCGAGTTGTCCCTGGAGTTGTCCCTTGGAGACATTAACTTAAACAGAGCTGTAGTTCTGTAATACTTGAAGCTATTTTCAGAAGCCTGAAGCACAGCCTGAGATGGTTGCAAACTGGCCTCCGTGAAAGAGAACACATGCAGTGTCAGATATCTGTGCTGTGGTCCACACGGTGCTGGTAAAGTGTGTTTGGAGCTCGCGCAGAGCAGATCGTGCAGGTTGTGGAATGCTACTAAGTCTAAGGATGTGCTAATGTCACTTCTAGAAAGCATTTTTGTTGTTTTTTTTTTTTTGTCTGTTTGTTTATGGAACAAACATAGCCATGGCAATTGAACGCTCTTCTGCTTGTGCTGGCACCTCCCGGTTTCATGTGGGTCTCAGTTCCCTAAATGGCATCATGTTCTCAAGTGGGACCAACATTATAGAAGGAAAGGCACAGGAACACACACACACACACACACACAAACTCAAGCACACAGAGTCCTGAAGCAGAGAGAAGGCTTAGGTAAGTTAAGCAGGCTACAGTAGCTACGACACAAAAGTTTAACTGTTAGACTAAATTAAATCATCGTACAGTAATCGGTACACAACAATGTCTAGGTTTGAAGGTCCCACAAAGAATTACACACAGAACTCTGCTTAGATAAGAAAATTACAAGCATGCATTCTGCTTTACCTGTCAGGTGACGCAATTGGGAGTCATGCTCCCATGACTGCTGTGGCTCATTAGTCAGATTCACCTCACCCTTGGAGAGAGCTTTTCTTTCCTAATGAAGAACACCAGATCAGTGTGCAACCAGCATCAGCATGAGGAACTCTTCAAGTTTGACAACAAATTTCCAGCATAAGCACAGACTTGCTCATATTTATTTCGTTTTTGGGAATATTGTGCAAGCATTTCCACTGTTTGTGATATTTTCGGCTCCTTGCATCAAGCAGGTCATTTAAGCTAACTCCTAGACTGCTGGTATCCACCCAAAACCAGTCAGAGCTCACCCTATAACTGTTAAAAAAAATGTTTCCTTGTAAAGCAGGTTGTGGTAAAAACACAGTAATGTGCTCCAGATCAACGTGTATATCATATGTACCGAACATGAAAGTACAGAGTACAGCGCGCATGGTGTTGGAAGGCTCAAACCAACAAAAATGTGCAATTTTGTGTTTCCCATATCAGGAAAAATTATATATACTGACATTGTCATTATAATTCAGAAAGACTAGTCTTCATGTAACTTTTTTTAACATATATTGCAAGTTGAAAATAATTACACGTATCTGCATTTTTACAGGCACATCCATACCACAAAAATAGACTATGTGGAAACTAAATGTACTAGGCACAAGGTATATAGTGTCCATGTGCACAAAGCACAAACAAACTGTAAAACAACTAAGGAAAAGGGACAGAGAACCAAACAAAAAGAATACCCTGATATGCTAACACATCAACACCAAGGCATTCAGTACCCTTAATGTCTGGTACAGCATAAATGAGAGGTCTGAATCTTTGATATTCTCAATAATTGTCAGTCTGTGTCAAACACAAATGAGGGATTTCAATCCCGCCTCAAAGAGAGGTCCAGAAGGGGGAAACGACAGACAATCACACCCTGAGTCCCTCATCTAATGACCAGTGCAGCACCACATCCCACCGACCTGTCAGAGGGGGCTTGAAGCCAACAGCAGACAAACTGACGGATGTGTGGTTTCTTTTTCCCTCAGACATGCCTCCTGGATAAGAGTTCAAACAGTCACCAATGTGTCTCAGATGCTTTTCTTTTTTTTTACTTCTGAACAGGAGTGAGCTGCACACTACACATCTGACCAGATGGACGCAGAGAAACATCCCAGACATGGAATATCACAACTCTCCCATCTTGCTCACTCTGACTGTGAACCCATTCATATGATTTCAGCACAGTCTTGTTAGCAGCTTAGTAGGGCAAACTCTGGTTTTAGCACAAAGGAATAGGAAAGAGAACCAAGTGATTGCACTGAAACTGTACAGAAGCACACTACAGCTATTGGCTCGAATGGAGTTTGTTCACAATCATATTGGAATTTTGGCATGAACCTTTCCCACAGGAAAAAAAAAATCAGGTTTCTATGTTGCTGGCAAAACAGGGTCACTATACAGTGACCCAGGCATGACACAGGACAAGGTTTGTTTAGAACATGATCACACAGGAGGGGGAAATGGGGCTGCTCTGCAGTTACAACGAGATTAAGCAGTTTAATGAAGCCCTTGGATAAAAACAATCACCTCCACCTTGTTTAAAGATTTAAACAAGTTTTAGGACAAGCGATCGCACACACTAATAGCAATCCAACAAGGTCCTCTGCTCCAATCTGACTCAAGGGGAATCTTCAAGCGTGGTCAAGCTAACAAGTTCTAAATGGGAGCACAGATGAGTTTAACTAAATGAATGGAAAACCATGTTGCAGCAGTCAATACATCTCTCTGGAAAGGTAACAAACCTGAGTAAACGTGCATCGCATTGATTTTACAGTCCGGCTCTGGATCAATGTTCAAAGCTGACACAGTTGAACACAATGACTCAGCTGCCTGTTATCAATCCCAATTGGATTCCCTTCTCGTCCTTGCAGTTTAACCACACATTGGTCCAAGGAGAAGCAACAGAGCATCGACTCTTATCTTAGATAACCAGGTCTTAGTGCAACGCAAGGTACTTGACTGGATGTCCTCAGTGCTTGCTTTGGACAAAAGAGTTCAAAATGGTCTCAGCTCGCTCTCATTCATGGCCATTTTTTAATAAATAATATGTTTGGTTTTATTTTTATTTTTTTTTACAAAATGTATCTTCTCATGTTAGATCTGGGTTGTAGCATAAATGTCAAAAAAATAATAAAGATTAAATACAGCAATGTTCAACCCAGATAAGCATCAACAAATCTAAAAAAAAAAAAAGAAAAAGAATCACACAGACACTCAGCAACTCGGAAAGGAACGGCACAATCCTCTTGCATCATAAAAGCCTCTTAATCGCGGTCCCTTTATGTACATGGCAGTTTATATTTGATTAGCTGTCTTCCCACTTGTATGGCATACATTCAGCAATAGTAGGATTTTAGAATGTTTTGAGTAAAACTATCCCATTTTCCAAAAAAGTCCCAAAATTTTAACCACAGGATTGCCTTGGATCTAAAAATTGAGACATTCAATGGAGTTCCAGCAGGTACGGGCACACAGATTTTTTTTCCCTTTTTTCCCCCTCAAGTGAGGCGTTTGTGCGCCATATTGCTCACCCCAACCATTTAATTTAAAATCAAATCCCTTAAAATGGGCTTTAAAGTGACATTTTCGAGGATCTGGCTTGCTGGGCTCCAACACGGATTCCACTTGGGAGTCTAAGCGCTCGGTTCCAAAACTTTTTCTTTTTTAAACAAAAATTACATTGCAGCACATCCTTTCATTCCCTCAAACGTTTTTGGTTAAGGTAACATCATGGTCACAATATTACAATACCTCAAGTGAAGCCACAAATAGCTGCTGGATTCTTTAAGATTTCACATTAAAAAGAAAACTTAAAAAGAGAAGTTCACTTTCCTGTACAGCATATGTATAGATATTTATACTCGTATATATTTATATATATAGGCGGGGTAGAGTATTGCAGAATTATATTGCATGTGTTAATCAATGAACCTAGACAGAAACAAGCAAGTATACAGTATGAATTGTTCACGAATGTTTCCTTTCAGTAAAGCTCAGATTATTTATCCATCTTTGCCTCCAGAGTTACAATCAGTATGCTGAGAAAACAGCTGACTACTTTTGCAAATGATTCATGAAAACGGGCAGTGCCGCTGTCAGCAAGTCGAACCACTTAATGCCTGGCGGCGTGGTTCAGGGGGCGCAAGGCCCTTCTTTCAAAATGGAAACCAAAACGCAACAACAAACTCGCGCACACAATCCCACACCCACAGATTTACATACGCACAAACCAAATATATGGCTTCTAACGTTGAATCAAGGCAGTTAAATAAATGGCATTTTCTTCTATTTTTCTTTTTAGTTGATACAGACACAACCAGACTTGGTGTTCAAGCTCAACTTTGGTTTGGGTAGATACAATGAATATAATATGCATCCATACTTTTTTTTCAGCAACTATTTACACACAGATGTAAGATCGACCAGCGGTCTAAAACACTAACTCCACTACTGTTGGAAACAATATGAAAATGTGGATTCTTTTGCTACGACGGCTTTTACAGAAAAATTACACTCAAAACACATTTGAACACTTAAAATGTCATTGTCGTTTGACCTCAAGTCCCTGATTTTCATATTTAAGTCCAGCTCCTGCTAGATTGCATTGCATGAATTCTACACAGTATGCAAAAGGTACATTAATCATACTTTTCCTCATATCTTTACAGTAAAGACAGCAATATACAGTAGGTGTTTGGAAGCAGAGTGAAAGTGGTGATACTAAGACTAAAGGTACTGGCACAGTAAACTAGACCAGTTCAACCTTACGTTATATAGTTTAATTGTATAGACTCCTCCTGACCAAACTGTCTCAAGACGTTGAGTAGCTCTTATCTTTCGGCTGACACCAGCACACAGTGCATCCAGGTCAAACGACTGCTGGTGCTGGCAGTGGCTGATTGGTCATTTTGCAAGTTGAGCGATCAGCTGTACTGACCTTCACCGAACAGATTCTCCTACAAAAAAAGGCCTCATTCCTAAACTCTACCAGGGTCACAAGTTGGAAGACAGCCGGGATCTGGCAGAGTCTAGCTCTGGAAGGCTGACAATCGAGTCTTTCTTAGGAACTCCAGAATCTGGAGGTCCTGAACCAGCAGCAGCTGCTACAGCCCCCACTCCAGCAGGTCCACCAGGAGGAGGTGTGGAGGCAAAGGCCACCCTCTGCTGAGCTCCTGCTGATCTCCCCACACCTGAAGGTCCTGGTAAGCTATGGTGAGGAGGCTGTGTAGGGCCAATGGAGGAGTTGGAGGTACGGGTGGAGGGCGGAGGGCTGGGCGCTGCAGAGGCAGCTTGTGGTGTACCTTCTTGGGGGAGTGAAGGCTGCGACGCAGACAGGGCTCTGGTATCTTGGCTCAGGCTGCCAGTGTGAAGGGAGTGAGTGCTCTTGTGTGAGGCAGGCCTCTGCTGGTTCTGGGTGGGGCTGGGTGCATGGTGCTGCACCAGGGACAGCTGGGACCCTGAGGGCCCTACGCTTGCCATGTACTGGAAAGTCCGTCCTGTTGCTGCGAGCGGACTTTGGATGGGAGGGCTGGAAATTGCAGATCCAAATGCCCCTCCAAACGTCTGGGGGTGTTGCGATTGAACAGGACTCATGGAAACAGGACTGGACAAGTTCTGCATCACTTGGAACCTTCTCACCATTCGGGGAGACTGCAGCGTCCCCGGTCCAACCAAAGGACTTGCCATCTGAGGACAGAAACTCATGGCAACCGCTTGCTGGAGGGTGGCAATAGCTGAACCGCTCTGCTGTTGACCCGGAGGAGCAAAGATGCCGCCGATGGAGGGGGTCATAGACATGGCCCGCGGCCGTTGTAAATCCACCAGTTTCACCATCTCGCGGTCGTACTTGACAATCTCCTGGATCATCTCGTTTTCTTGGTTGTTAAACACGCCAGAGTTGAGGTCATGCTGCACTTTATGCATCAGAATGGAGTTCTTTTTACCTGCAGAGCAGATACAAACATGCGCTAAAGTCAAAGTAAAGAGAAGGAGGCAGAAAACAGGAGAGGCAGGGGGAAAAAAAGGACAAAAAAAGCTGGACAAAGCATTAAAACAAGCATATTTAGTGAGTTTACAGAGATAACATTAGGAGCTGGATGTACCACGCGTTGCCCTTCACAGCAGGTACATCCATACAGCAGAACGAGCCCAGAGGAAAAAGGAGGTGTCATGATGTACTTTCATCTTTTGTTACAGTGTTCTGTATCTTTTTTAAAGAATGGTGTCTATTTCAAAACTCAGAACTTCTCATCTTACAGACCATTCATGGTCTATACAAATTTTATAGTCAGGATTATTATTGTAAATCCCTGTTAGCCATTAAGCATGTTTAAGGACATTTCAATGAATATTTGTTTTTTACAGAAATGCTTCCGCTGAAGGAATGATGCATAAAATCTTTTACTGACTTCCCAAATCTATCTCTGAATCTGTTATGAAAGGTTTTACCTATGCGATCCAGGCGGTCGATGGCAACAGTCTCAAAGGCTCGTCTCATCATGGGATACTCTTCCAGAACCTCGTTGAAGTGGTCGACAGACAGGGAGTAGAGTCGACAGTAAGTCTCCGCTCGCACACTGGCTGTTCTCCTTCCCCTCGTCAACAAACAGATCTCTGAGACACAGAAGGAAGAAGCTTAAAGAAAAGCAGCAACACTCAAGAAAGTTTTTTTTTTTAAATGCCCTCCACCTCCAAAATAAGAGCCATCGGACAGTTTCATAGCGAGGGTTCCTTTGGTGATGACGCTGCACACGCCGTGTTGGATGAAGTACATTTTTTTGCCAATGGTGCCTTCTCTGATGATGTAGTCGTGCGGCTGGAACACTTCAAACCGCAGCTTGGTCAGCATGGCAGTCACAAAGTTGGGCTCTGCGTTGGCGAACAGTGGCATGGATGCCACCAGCTTCCGACAATTGAAGTTGACAATTTCCTATAAATGAAACATTGGAAATATTAGCTGTGACAAATATAAAATGAGTAGAGAACTATATCGCATCATTATAAAACACATGACGTTTTCCCCCACCTCTCGCAGAGGCTCGCTGAGTTCTCCCAGGATGCTCTCCTCATCAAACATTTTGCCTTGGTATCTGTGCTCATAATAGTCATGGATTTTCTGTCGGAAGTCAGCCGGTAGCTTGTGGAAGGACATGTACTGCTCCACTTGTTTGTACTAAGAGAAAGTGCACGGACAGTAAATGGACAGAGATGGTGTTCAATTAAAGCAGTGCATACAGTGAAATAGCTTTACTGACTTACAATCTCAACTAAACCTTTAAAACCTTAAACCAGATCTGGAAGCTGCACCTGTGTGTAACATGTTTAGCTACTGCATGATTTGGATTATTTTTCTTTATTTTATTTCATTGGATTAGTTCCATTTCAAGGCATTCTTTTATTAAATCTTCTGTAAATAAATGTGTAAAAAGGAGCTAATATCAATCCAATATGAACTAATAATCACATATTCTATGTATCTGGTATTTAAAGACAAAACATAATATGGAATGAATTATGGTCAGTTGTTACTGGCAAAATACTGAATCAGTTATATTTTAAAAAACATAAATTTCTATTAAGATCCATTTTACAAACTTTAATATAATATTAACTTTCAAATTTTCCTTTTTAAAGATGTTTTCTATATAGAGAAAAACATTAGTTAAAGTTATTAAATCTAAATTAAGCATACGTTGAACTTTTGTGACTAAAATTATAATTTTTTCTAGAAAAGCTCAGGAAAAATTTTTTACTGACAGAAAATGAGAATAAATGGAATTAATTGAAGGTTGATTTAATGTATTCAATTGGTTTACCCTAACCTTTTTCCGCTACACATCTAAACCTACAAATGTCACTTTCTTCCTGAGTTTAAATGTACTTTGATTTTATAAAAGTGCATAATCAAAGTTGTATCCCTGCTTAGGATCTGATATTGTTCATTTTACATATGTGAAAAAAGTTGTGTAAAAAAGAAACACTTAACACTGTTGTCAGGACTAGTTAGCCCTCTGGCTGTCACTTCCTGTTTTATTTTGAAGTCCTGTCTTTTCTCTGTCTTTATTTCGAGTTCCTCCTGTGTGATCTGCTTCCTCCCTAATGTGCTCCACCTGTGCCTCATTGTCTTCCCTATATAAGCAATGCTTCTTCTCAAGCCAGTGCCAGATTGTCTTTCTTTTACTGCCAGCAATCCAGCCTTATTCTCTCCAGAGTCCTAGAGCTTTAGTCCTGATGTGTTCCTCTTTTTGGATGCCCTCCTGAACTTAAATTAAACAACTCTGAATCTGCCACTCCCTGACTCCACCATTGTGTCCGCCTGAGCTGCACCTGATAACTGTATTTACTTCTTAAAGGTAACAGACCTGACATTTCTAGAACTACTTAGCACAGATGATTACATTTTTGGTAATTACACAAGTTTTAAAGGCTTTACTCCTGTGTTTTGACACCACTAGACATTTTGGTGCAGACGCCATAATCTGCATTATTTACACAGATGAACAAGGACTTCAGACCTTTATTTTTGTATGTAGTCCATTCAAAGGTTCATCAGCATTTTCAAAGTTTTATGGTATTTATCTTTAGGGCATCCTTTTGTAAAAATACTGACAGTTGAAAAGAAAAACAGTATAATAATGCAACCAAATGTCTTCTGAGCTAAAGCTCTAACAACGTTTCTTACTGCAGAGGTCCTTAACTAAGAATACAGTCGGCCCATGTCGGAAACTATCCCCTTCCAGAGGGTAAGTATGCACACAACCCAAAGAGCCACAGACACAACACGTGTCGCCATGTTTTCCAGTCTGAAAAGAGTTAATCATGTTTCATGACAGTCCTTGCCTGGAGACTTTACTTGGCCATTTTTGTGAGACAGACAATCCCTCCGCTAACATTTCATGAGTCAGATGTTTGTGTTCAGGCATGAAAACCAACCCACTTCCCACAGTTTGTTACCTACCACTGCATAAACAGAACAAAATAGCTACAAAGCTCTACATTTTAGATGTTTGTGAAGGTATGTGTGTTATTTAAGCAACCCTTCACCTTAAAACATATTGGTAAAAGTCCAGATTGTAAAAAAAAACATCATGAAGATTAACAGATTTGTTGCAAAGTTATGCTTTTCAAGCAGTTTGAATAAAAAGCTTCACAACAGCACAATTATGAGCAGTCAGCATTCAAACGCGGAGAAAACGTGTAATCCCTAACCTCTATCCCCACAGTGATAAACACAAATCTGCAGGTATCAAAGAAAATTTCTCCAACAGAAGCGCTGGCTCACTGCTGCCTCAAACATCCCTACGCCAGCACTCATGTGTCCCGCCACGGGCCCCCAGCAAACAGCTGCTCAAACAGTCCCAACATCTGAGTCATCAGCCTTTAAGGTCCAGCATGCAAGACTGCTCAGAAAACGCAAACATTTCAAATGCAAAGTACTGTAGGTTTTGAAACCTATGCAGCCTAAAACACGCATGCATGTCTCATTGGTATCATTCATTTCACCACTATTAATATTATTGCTTATAAGTCATTATCAACTTCATGAGTTCATCCATTTTTTACGGATTTTGTTAAAACCTCAGCTGCCTCACATTTCTATCATACACGCAACAAGAAATCCTTATGTTCCCCTTCTACCAATCATCTGTCCTCAGTGCTATATTCTTTGCTTTTTCACTTTTATTAATCACACTTTCACACAATCACACAAAAGTAGCAAAAAGAAGATTTTTTATGAGATTGGAAATTTTTAAGATCACTTGCATTTAAATTTCTAGACTAAACAAAGTTTTACTTTAAAAAATAAATGCATTTAGCAGATTTCTGCCCTAAAATAGGTATAATTATTTAAAAGATATTCACATTTGAACCATGGGCCAGATAAATACTCAATTCTGATTGGCTGCAGGTTGTAGATTTAGAAAGTGATAATTCACAGTGATAATGCACACCAAGATGGAAGAGAAGATGTATGATTTTCACAGTTTCCTTTAACCAGTTTGGTGAATTTGATCATTTTGAAGACTGATCCAGTGGAAAAGACAAAGAGAGAAAAGAATCTAAGAAGGTGGAGATGAGACACAAGGAGGAATTAAACTATTTAGAGTTTGTTTCTTTGAAATAAACAAGTTCTAAGAGGTGAACTTTCCCTCTAAAAGGACGCCTAGTTTAACTAGTCATGACGATCAGCATATATATCTCCTTCCTCTGCTGCTGCAGAGTGAGGTCGGTGCAGGCGCCGTTACCATGAAAACAAGTCCCACCGCTTATCAAAGTGTCAGCTTTTTGTGTAAAATTATTCAAATCTAAACAAAAACTAGTTTTAAGTACTACGACCTGATTTAATGTATTACTTTGGTCGGTGGCCCAATAACGTGCACCTTTCTTAGAAAGTAACGGACTTTGATTCAGGCTTCAGCATCGGCCATTATTTTCTGTTAGTGCACACCTTGTCATCATCCCTTAAACTTATTTGCTTAATTTTTCCTACTTACAAGAACAAGTCCTTTGTAGAAATTGCCACCAGCATACTTTGTAATTTCTGTTTCAACTTTGTTCTGCTGCTACCAATAAAAATGATTATGTTTTTAAGCACTTCACCTAAAAAACTATCATGGAGGCAAACCTGTGTATATCAGTGCTGGACGTGCCTTTTCTCTGAGATTGTAGTAAAACGTTGGCCCTGCTATAACTATTCCCCTGCAAGGCAGAAAATTGTGTCGTCAATCCTTTTGGATAATAAAATTTGTCTGGCTTTTACCGTCACAGAGTATCAGTGTCAGAAATGTGAGCATAGTTCATTTCTCATAAACAAGCAACAGTGGAAAGTAGCATCGCTTCTTTGACAGAGATGTCCATCAAAACGCTCACCTGCAGGAGTGACTTTGCCTCCTGACATCAGCAGATAGAAAGCAGCTTGTAGTGTGGACCCTGTGTCACAACTCCATACCCCACATGTCAACACAAATGCTGCTTCTGCTGTGCCAAGAGGAGAAAAGAAGGCGCCTGCAGCAGCAACCCCACACCTGTTCTCAGGCATGAACCTGTGACTCAGCTGAACAGGCACGACTGGACCAAGATGGAGAGAGCCGGTGATTGGTCTCAGTGAGAAGTATCGATCATTACCAACTGACCCTGAACTTTCCTCAGAGGGAGGCACTTGGAGAGTGAGTCACAGCACGCAGCGGGGACTGACAAACACCCAAATGACGGAAGAAGTGACGTTCATTTTCTAAGCCACAGTGACGCAGTGAATGCAGCAGCAAGACACTGACACCTTACCATCCATCAGCTGTCACTTAAAGGAAAATCTTTCTTTATGCATGTTTTATGACCCCGAGCCTCACATTACTAACCGTTTATAACTACTTTTCACCCCCCATCCCCACAGGGATCCCACATCATTACTACACTGGTCTTTCTAACTTATCTTCACTCCAAAAACCATAAGGATCTCTTTAAAAAGCTCCCCCTTCTCAAAATATCTAATAATTGTAATATTTTTGAGGAGCAAAACACCCAAAAAAGCCAGGCTTTCCTTCAGAAATCTTGAAACAAATACATTTAACAAAATTTTTTCAAGGTGATACATTTGAGCTGGACATGTCAAAGATTAGTAGAAAAGGGGATTTAATTTTTTTTTTATGTAGAATATAAAGTCCCGCTTCTATCATTTTTTTTATCTCTACTTTAAAAAGTTCCCAGCAATCTTTTTATTATGCTGTGTTAAGACCAAACCAAAAACCTGTGTTGTTTTCTAGGACATAGTTTCTGCAGAGCGGCAGTAGTTCATCAGATATTCACCTCTGAGGACAGTTGGCATGGGGTAAGCCTGACCCCACTTCCCGTCATCACTCTGAGTCCATCAGGTCTGCAGTCCTGGTTTAAACTGATATATCAGATGGTGACACTGGTATCTTTTGAGAGTTCTCATAACCCTGACTATGAAGGCAATTCCTGGTTTTCAGAGTCTTTTATCATTTCTTGGTCATTTAATGTGTGTATTTTTCTCATCACATTTACACTAGTTTAACCAATAATCACTAAATTTGATTAGAAATCTCTCCAAGTGACACAAGTACAACCTCCTCTTTAAATCTGCACTGCAAGCTCAAACTGTTCCCCTGTAATCTGGGGAGGCTCTGCCAAAAAAATCTCTATTTAATTCTAATCAAAGTGAGAACTTGCTGTGGCAAATCACTGACACACAGGCTAGGGGTCCTGTTGGATTAATCTGCATTTTGGAGCTTTTTAGATGGTAGTGCATGGAGACTATTGAACTTTGTAAGGCTGCATGTGCAAAAAATATACCCCAATTTTAAATACCCCAAACTTTTTGTCTTTTCTTCTTTTATTGGCTTCTTTTCAGATTTTTCAAAGCAAAAATAAAACTTTCAGTAATCAATCCAAATTTTGATGTCAGATCCACAGTTTTTTTTTTATCATTTTATGCAGGCAGAGCAAATATCTAATCACAATTTCAAGGAAGAGTGTTTAAAAAAACATAAATAATTTTGTTTTTGTTTCAACAGTTGGACCGCTACAAGTTTCTATAACTCAAAGGACAGAAAAACGTTTTTAACAGACTCTAAAGCTCCCAAAAAAGCATTGACTTTCTTTTTCTTGTTTGTTTTTTCATTCAGAAACTTTTATTTTATATTGAGTGCTTAAAAAAGACTAACGTGAGAATGATCAATTATTAGATTTATTTTGCTCAAATAAAAAGGTTTGTCTTAATCTTTTTTCATTTTTAATCTTTTTTAATGTTACTATCAAACCATTTTTTGCAAGTCCAGGTCTTTTACGGTTAGACTCGAGAGTTGGACTCTGCCAAAATTGTCAAAGGAGCCAGCAGAGGGCAGCAATAAACATTCAGCGCATATGTGCTTCTACATAAGTACTTCTATTCTATAATTAATGAAGAAAAACAAATCAACGTTGTATACAAGACCTAAACCTTATGTCTTAGTCAGGTCGGTGTTTGTGGGGCTTAAGTGTGAGTCATGATCCTTCATTTTCAACAGCATCTTTGTATAAATAGCTGCTAAGCTTCCATCTAAAAGCCCCGTAGTCATATTTTTTCTGACTCTGCCTTTGACTTGAATTAGAAACAGAGCTGACTGCATCCACAGCGAGACTGCAAGAGACAGCCAGCAACTCTGTTTGGCTAAGACCCTCCAAATGTTGAAATGTCACTTACAGTCCTGTCTGGAGGCATAACAAATCCACCCAGCAGCAACAGCATCAGCCTCAGTGGCACTTTTAGGCTCACTTCTCCTTCATTACATTTTTGTATGTAACACACACATCTTTAACAGAAATATTAATTCGGGGGGGGGGGGGGGGGGGGGGGGATGTCTGACAGTTGGTCCTAATCACAGCTCTGGGAGGCAGCACTTTTCTGTCCTCAGCAGGAAAATGTCTGAAGTGGAATTATGAGATAATAGAAAATGTTTAAATAAATTTGAATAAGGTAAAGAAACTGACTCTGGATGTAAGTTCATAAAGAATATTGCTCAATGATGGAATGTTTCCTGCAACCCACCACACCTTATAATTTTGTCCATTGGGGCATAGCAATAAATCGAAAAAATCGATGAAATGATTTTCACTCCTATACGATCCAAACAGATTGATCAGACAGAGGCAAGGAGTTAATCGAATCAACCTATACCATTAGGAAAATCATTTTAAAATCAATTTTGGAAAATACAATTTGGATTGAAGCACAATAGGTTTATTTTACTTGAACGTAAAAAACGACCAAGTGCATCACAGCAGACGACACACACGTGATGGCATCAAAAAATGATCAGTCCATCATTCCAGTCCAGTGTGTGGAAACACTTTGAATTTAGCAAAGTCATGTGACCACACAGTGTGGTAGAATGTTCCAATAATGATCCCTTTGTGTTATTTTAGTGTGGAAAAACAACAGTGAAACTAAAATGTAAATGGATTTGCCATTAATTCTTGTTTACTTGTTTTTTTGTACACATATTTATTTGACACTCGATTATCTTGCAAGAAATATAAGGAATCTGGAAAACTTCACCTGCACTGTTTAGTACCCAGGTTTTTATCTCTGAGTCACACTGGCTGAATTTTTGACTAATAGGAATCAATATCGACTGTGAATCGGAAATACCAACCAAAATTGTGAACTGAATCGTATTGTTAAAATGAATCGTTACACCCCTAATGTCTGTGTCCTCATATTTTCACTTCTCAGACTGGAAACCTGAAGGGAGAGCTTGAACTTTCAAACAGTAGCTAAAGGAAATAAAAAAAGGGGCGAAATGACAGAGTCGATCTTTGCAGGCTTGCTCTTTTAAGTGACCCTAACTTGAGGATGCAACACAACTGAAGACCCTCCAGTTTTCTGCTCTCGCTGGTTCATTCTGCAGAAGGTCCCTTCCGGAAATTAAGAAAAACACTTCAATTCAAACGTGAAATAGACTGCATTAAAAAAATCCAGGACTACAGGTTTCCCCTCCCCCTCGTTTTGTTCCCTGTAGCAGCCGGGTAGCAATAGCAGTGCACCTTTCAAGGACACCACATTCAGAAAGGATGAGAGAGGCTGGAAGAAAAGAAATGTTGATCAAGAGGTGAGAAGACAGCATGATGCAGATGAAGAGGAAGCAGCAACGCAAAGAGAGGAAGAGGAAAAAAGGAGGAATGACATCATGTGAAGTGGGATGGGTGAAGATGGAGGATGCAGGTGGAGAGAGTGAGTTATTGGGAGGAGACAAATAGAAAGGCAGCTATGGCTGCTTACGTCACCTTCAGAATGACATTGGCAGGACACGCCGGTCTGCTGCCTCATCAATTCTGCTGCTGCTCGAGGGGACAACGTATCGCCCGCGCACACTCGTGCACGCAGACACACACACTACACACCCAGCCTTGACTCTACCTGGGCGAACACACCCGCAGCCTTCAATTGGCTGCTGACTGCCACCACCACTCCCCCCGCTCCCCAGCCAGCAGGACTCTGCTTGGAAACAGAGAATCTGAGCTTCTAACACCACAGACCACTTCTGCAGCCACCATCCGTAGCACCCTGACCTTCCTCTTCATCATAGAAATGCTTCCTCATGGCAGCATCTGGGAAGACGCTCAGTGGGATACAGTGAGGGGATTACAATAGCTTTAGTGTCAGGAGATGTGGCCCAGCTTACTCTTTCTATGTTCAACATAAAATGATTCTGCATTATTGTTGGACAGAACAGCAACAAACTCACTGACAGGATCAGAAGTTTAAAGAAGATTCAAATCAGTCCTGTAAATGTAGAGTCAATTAAAAGCTGGATGTGATAAAGGTTTTGGGTTCGAACATTTGGAGGTGTCCGGCCGAACGGTCAGCAAACTGCAAATCTATCTTTGATACCATTTGGTGCTCGTCCTACTTAATTTACTCTTCTTTTTTTTTTTTCAAAGATAAGTAGAATGTTTAACTCTTAGGTGTTTCATTTTTAAATAAATTGTGGAGGTGAACATAATCATCTCAGAACAGTTTCCAGGAGGTCTTCCTTGCAGTCTGAGTTTGTAGGGATCAAACTCCATTTTTATAAGACGTAAACCTTAAATCCAAAGCAGCAGATCTTAGTAACACACTCTAACAGCACTGTATACGTAATTTGTAATCTGTGTTTCTTTTGTAGTTTACAACTAGTTATTACAAGACTTGAAAAATTAAAATGAAAGAGAAATGAAAAATGGATCAAAATTCACACGGAAAATCCAAGTGAATGTGCGTTTTTCTTATTTTCTGTGGTTACAATGAAAATACAATGAAAATGAAGTGCATGTTATTTCTGTGTTGGGAGCAGATTCTTTGGTCAAACTTAAACACAAAAATAAGAAATAATAAAGCTCAGGATCTCTTACATATCAACAGACTACATTTTTGTTCTTTCATTGTCAATTTTAGGCAAAGTTTGATTTAAAAAAAATAAGAACTATAAAAAAAAATCCACGAATAACAAACCTAAACTGTTTTCATCTGTTTTCCTTTTATTGTCAATAACCAGGAAACAGGGAGTGGACTGAACTTTGGAAAGCTGTTTTTTACTTTGTTGCACATTTACTCGGTCAAATTTTAGGTTTCTATGACTTGAAGATCCTGTAATGGACAGAAAACTTGTTTTGAAGACAATCTAAAGGCTGAGGTAGCCTTATTGACAGTCAAATCAATCTTTACTTATTTGCACTTTTCATACTTAATGACATACAAAGTGGTTAGGAAAAAGCAGGTTAAAAAATGGATAATTCTTTGAAAAAAACCTTAGGATCAGGATCAATTTCAAGGTTTGTACTTGTTTTTTGTCTCTTTTACGGCTGTCAGTCTTAGAAGAAGTTTTGTCAGCTGGTTTCTATTTACTGAAAACATGTTCACGTTGGATCTTAAGAGTATCTTTTTGTGTTACGCCACCTTGTAGAAGACTGTGATTACCAAATGTTGGTAGGTGTAAATATTAGAGTATCATGGGGACCTTACATTGTGAGAAAGGGAAAACAGAAAGCTTTATTACAAAAATGGGGGGAAGTTTCCTTACCTTTTCTTGATATTGCCGCCTGGAGGAGTCCAGGGACTGAATCAGAGCTGTTGCGTGGCCAATAAAAACAGCATAGCAGGTAGCTCCTACAATCATACTCAGCATAGTCAGCCAGATATCTGACAGACTCTCGGGTGCCTGTCGGCCGTAACCAATGCACAGCATGTGGCTCATTGCCTTGAATACGGCAAAGGAGTACAGTTCAGACCAGGTGTCGTTCTGTCGACAGAGAAGAAAACAAACAGAAAGCAGTTCAAGACAGCAACACGACATAAAAGGCATGTTTTAACAGCACGGCAAGCAACTATAATGAAGCTTTGGGGACAGCAAGATCATGGAACGTCCTGGAACATGAGGGACGAGAACAGAGGCAGGAAATTGGAAAAAGCATCGGGGAATCCTTTGAGGCCTAATCAGTGAAGTAGAGACGGTTTGAAAATTATTTCCTCAGAGAGGAAGGATAATGAGAGGTCATTAAATATGCCCTTTCAAGACACCATGCCTAGGAATTTACTAGAGGCAGAGACAGCTACACAGTGGTCAAAAGGCTGCCAGTGAGGAGGTTGGTGAATGGGAAAAAAAAACCCTGACTGTAAGCTATAAGGAGAGGTACCTTTGATGCTGTTTGATCAAAGTGCTTTTTCACTAAAGTCTAGGCTGAGAAAACCCTCTCCACACAAACATGATGACTGGGCAACAAGCTGCAGAGCACAGGTGCTTGTCTTCCCACCGCACAGAGCGGCTAAGAAGCTTTAGTTTCAGGAAATCCCACAAGTAAGCTGTGAAACTACATTTGTTTGCTTAGAAAGGAAAGCTGTTTGTAAAGTGAAAGTTTTGCAGGAAGTAAGCATCCTAAAAGCACAAAGACTCCTGACTCCGATGTTTTCTTCCTTCCATCCATTAATACACGGTCCTCATAAAATGAGCACAGAGCTGTACAGAGATCACAACCTGCAGCTACACGCTAAAGTAAATTAGGAGGCTTTTTTTCCCTAAATCACTGCATTCCATAAGGGCATTAACTATTAATTATTATATCACATTATAAAATGTGGCTCCATGTGTGTAAATTAATAACATTAATCCCATTGTAAAAAGCGTTTTATAGATATTATCACATAATTTCAGATTTATTAACAGTTTGAAAGTGGATAGACGTTAAACTAGATCAGCCCAGGAAACTGTCAGGAAAATACCAGATTCTGCTTATTTCAAACGTTCTTAGTTGATCAGAAAATTAAAAAAGAAGAACTGATTAAAAGAATTATGATAGGTGAGCTTTTTGATAGTAGAAAAGCACAGTAAAATAGCAGAAAGATGACATTTGGTCATGAGTCTCTGCAGCTTTCCAGGATTCTGGAGAGGGCTGTTACTTCAAAATTTTATTTATTATTTATTTTTATTTTATTTATTTTTAAATCGTCAATGCCTGTTTTTATATTTTGTTGTGTTTTAATGTTAAGCACTTTGTGTTATATTTTTATATGAAAAGTGCTTTATAAATAAAGTTTGATTTGATTTGATTTGAAAACAGTGAGGATCTGAAATGTTCTCATCCAAATAATGACGAGTAAGAGGGAAGAAGTAGCTTCAGTAAAAACTACTTACAGTGCTGAGTAATCTATTCCTGAGTTTTTACCTCAGTTATCAAGTTATGAACTTGATTGACTTTTTCTGTTGCATCAAGACTTTCTCTGTTTTCCCTGCTGTCAGCTTCACCAGCTTCAGGTTGTTCAGCTGTCTTCATTTAGTAGTGTGTATAAGTGTTTGGTTTTCAGTTCTTCACCGTCAGGTCATCTGCTCTGCTTTTTCACTTTTTTGTTTCTCTGTGTTTTTTGTGACGGTTCAGTTTACTAATTCAATGTTTTTGATTCATGCCACCATGCGGTCTCCTGCATTTTGGGTCCTCCACAACTAGTTCCTGACAGAAATATAAAAAAGTGTAAAACCAAAGAAGTGAAAACATGAGAAAAAAGTTTTGATATGAAAATTCTCCAAATAGCTGTGGTTTTCTACCTAAATCTATTAAAATAAATGTTTGACTTTTTCTGGAATTTAAAGTTCCCCCAATCAAGAAAAAAAATTAACTTTAGATTTTAGTTTAAATAACCTTTGTTTTTCATGGCAACTTTTAAATCAGCTTCATTTAGTCTTTACAGGACTTTAATAACAAAGCAGCAATAGATTTAACTAGATTTAACTACATTTTTTTTAATAAAAGCACAAATTTTAACACCTCTGATGTGCTGCTTTTAGTGTTTCCCCCTAAAACAATCTGAATTCCCTAATGTCAGCATTTATGAGAATCTGGTTCAGGAGGCTTTTGTGGCCACATCAAAATCATATTCTGCAAATTAAGTTCTACGACAGGCTGGTAATAACATCTGACAACTAACAATTTCAACTGAGAGGACTGTGTTTTCTTTATTTAAAGTTTGGATGAAAGGATTGAAATTGGCCGGCATTTCTTGTGTGGTTTTTGTTAAAATAATGAGTGCCTTAGTAGTTACCACAGGCAGCGGATAACCAGCTTGAAAAAACACACGAAGCAGCTTTTAATGTCTTCTTTAAAATCACTAATTTCGAGCTGCTGTTTGAATTATTGGAAAACTTCAATCATGACAAAGTAATCAGGACTCATCCTCCAGGGAGGCATGAAAATCTGTGCGCTGAATTTCTAAAGCGGCTCTCAGTTTGTTCATTTAACTCCGAAAGTCTCTTTGCTCTTTCAAAATAACACATTTGAATTTTGTTCTCTTCACAAAAAATTTTTTCCGTGTTTTATATTGGCTTTGATATACAGTAACTTTACACCTTTAATTTATTCATGGTTCTTGAACGTGAATATGCAGATTCACACAGCTGCTATCTTCACCAGCTGCTCGGCTTTCATTTTGCTCTAACCCTGTAAATCTTCTGTGCATCAATGTGATTTCTGAACATGCCTAAATCTGAGGTATCATCAAGGGTCACCTGCAAGTCTGTTTATGAGAATAGACTTGACATTTTAAACTTTAAAGAGCAAAAAATACTGTAGATGCCTGATCAAATCTGCAGTGTGACTTTTAGGATTAGTAAATGGGTACTCCGGCTTCCTCCCACCGTCCAAAAACATGCTTCATAGGTTAACTGGTTAATCTAAACCCTGTCCAGGGTGCCCCTGCCTTCGCCCACAAGTGGCTGGGATAGGCTCCGGCGGCCCCGTGACCCCGAAAGGGAATAAATGGAAGAAGATGAATGAATGGTAAATGGCGTATACTTATATAGTGCTTTTCTACCTACAAGGCCCAAAGCGCTTTACAGTCACAGACCCATGAACACACACATTCATACACTGGTGGCGGCTCAGCTGCCGAACACAGGCGCCCGCCTACCACCAGGGGCAAGGTGGGGTTCAGTGTCTTCCCCAAGGACGTATCGACTCATGGGCGTGCAAGCCGGGAATCGAACCTACAATCTCACCATCATGGGTCGACGAATGAATGAACGAACGAACGAATGGTTAAATAGGAGCAACTTTTTGTATTTTTAAGGCACAAAAGTGGCCTTTAGGTTCATTCTAGCACATCAACTCTGCAGTCTGAAGTAAATTGCTTAGAGGTTGGTTAAAGTTTAAGATCTAAACCAATTACAAAATGAAGGATAAGCCACTTTTGATATATTTATTAAAATCTATTAAAAGTCGTTAATACAGATATTTTATGTCATAAAAATTAGGTTTTAAATGAGAAACATGCGCTCATAATTATTCAAATATACGCAAGTTACAACAAAAATCTGTCATTCTGGTTCATTTTTATGTGTCCTATAACCAATGATTACAGTTTGATGAGAAATTCTGAAGCTTTACATTAGTTGGCCTGTTGTCCACTGTTTCATTCTAGTCCAATTTGGGGTGTAACGATAAATCGACTTAATCAATGAATCGATTTAAATTCCTTTGATCCAACCAGATCAATATCTGCCTGTGGTAAGTTGTCAATCAAATTGATCTAAACTATGATTTAATCATTTCAAAATGAAATAAAGTTGAGTATTTTGATATTGGAAAACACCATTTGGATTGAGGTATGTTAGGTTTATTTTACCATAATGAAAAAAACGACCATGTGGATCACAACGAACAACACACATGTGATGGCATCATTGCAATCCGTGTGGAAACACTTTGATGACATACAGTGTAGTAGAATGTCCTATTACAGTCATCTTTGGATTATTTGGATGTGGAAAAACAACAATGGGCTGAACTTTATTAAAATAAAATTTGAAAGCATTGGACATTAATTCTTGTCTACTTGTAAACATATTTAATTCTTACTTGATCATCTTGCAACAAATACAAGGAATCTGGAGAACTTCACCTGTACTGTTCAGTACCCAGGTATCTATCTCTGAGTCACAGATTAATTAGATGTCCTGGATCGATTTTAGGTCAGTGAATTGGATCAAATTGTTCAAAATGAACCAAAATCAACTATGAATCGTATTGCCAATTACAAATGATGATGGGAATCAAATCATTGTTAAAACGAATCGTTACACCCATAAATCCAACAACTGCACAAGACTTTGTTCACTAATTTCTGCTGTTGATCATCATCTCAGAGAACATTAACGTTGAACAGTTGAATATGTGCATTCAAACATTTTCAGAAAGATCATCTGTAAAACTTTTAGGGTAATTTTGCAGAATCCATAAATTTACTGTGAGACAAATTTGCTTCTTTGAAGCAAATTGTAAAATATAAAGTCTTGTTTGAGTTTTTGCATAATCTGATCTGGTTTTGTTTTCTTGTGAGGCCTTTTACAGACTGTCGGGCATGAACAACTCAACCAAAGGTATGCTGTTGCAAGAAAGCTTCCTTTTTGTGTGACTTGGTGCGACCTCCACGGAGTACCAGAGACCTCCCTTGCAGCCTCACTGTGTAAGTCAGTTTGCTTTACCATTGAAGACACAAATCAGAGGAGTGGAGCCGGGATTAGCTTTTATGAGCTTGGCAAGAGCCTCACAAGGCTGCTGAAGACCAAAGACTGCACTCAGTGATGCATCAAATAGAGCTTAAAAGAGTTACGCACTTTTCTTAAGTGTTGCAGCCTCTCTGACTGTACACAAAAGAGTCATTCAGTAGCAGGAGGGGAGAATGCAATCATGTGAAGTCTCAAATGTATAAAGTTTGCTGTTTTCATGTGCATCTGTCATTCACAAGTCCTTTCCATGTTTGACAAGCTTGTTTAACTTTAGGTTTCTCAGGATAAATTCTTTTTTTCTCAGCTGTCATGACATTTCTTGGAATAAAATCACCTGAGCTTCTGAGCTGCTTGTTGGTCAGATGAGCATGTTGAATCCAATCTGCAGGCGACGCACAATGCCGTTATTTAACACTGTGAGTAAATAAAGTGATTGAACACCATACATAGTGATTACTGGCTTATCTCTGTTTCCATGCATGCAGACTGTCGTTTTGTACCATCCCTCCTGCTGAATTTAGAGAAGAATAATGGGAAACAGACATCACAGCGGTGTAGACACTAGAAAGGACCAATGTTGTAATTACAGAGTTTGAACTTTACACCTTATGTCTGTCACCTATGACGCAGAAACAAACTCTGAGGCTGGAAGATGTGTAAAAAAGCTAAATGTTAGCTAAATATATCACAGGGATGGAAGTTGGAGAGCAGTGCTAAAACAACTCCCCGAGGTAACAGAAGTTTGACAGAATCCAATTACTGGTTGGTGGATGTCATTCAGAGTAGATGTGAACTCGATGCCCTCCACGTTCTGCCTGAGGGCCCCACACCCCCAGACCTGCTGTGGGGAGCAGAGTTGATGGATGGCCTGGCTGCAACACAATGGCTAATGTTAAAAGCTGTCAGCCGTTCAGTCTAAGGGGGAGTTCTCATGCAGGTGTATACAGTCCATTACCACTCCTGAGCGGCCTTTTCGCTTGAGTGGCAGCTCTCTGGAGAGTGACTGTCTTTGATCGTACAGTGAGGAGGGAGCCTTGGGGGTCGGTGACCCTTCAAACCCAAACTTCATCGTGCTGAACTTCTAACTCACACACAGCGCATGGTTGAGTTGTATGCATCATTTATGTGGGTTTAATTATTCAAATTTCAATGAGCCTCCAAGTGAATTGCTCCAGAAAAAGGAAAGTTTAAAGGGTTATTGTAAGTTTGCCTTTACCTAAATTATAAAGATGCCGAGCAAATAAAACATAGCTCAATTTTTTATTTAGTCTTGTTAGTTGTCAAAAAATGTGTATCATGGCCGTCCCCCAATCTAACGCTATAAGACTTTGGAATGGCCAGACTTTGACATTGAACCTATAATCTTTCATCCTAATTGCAGGGTGGTCACTCTACATGCCATTTTACTTTATTTTTTTTGTTATATATTTATCATTCATTATAATTTCTTGCATTATTTCTTAAGTAAAAAAAATGGACTTCCAATCAAAAAGTCATCATTATGAATGTTCCGTCTAACACAAAATAGAAAATGTGTAAACTATCTGGATCTCAAGCATGTTTTACTACTATCATCTTTTCAAGTGTTGATCCAAAAAAATATCTTTGTCATCCATCAAAATGCAAAATATTCTATTTTTGTCCTAAACAATTATATTTGTTTGTTAAACATAGGAATACAATTAAAAGAGAGATAAATATGACCCTAATTTGTTCAGGCCTGTTTGTGGACTTCTGTCTTGTGTCTGGGTTTGTGTGATCCTCCATCACTCAGTAAAAGGCTGGGTTGACAGACAGACCTATAAACAACCAGCTTTTATCTCCATGAGAGAGACAAGGCAACAAAGAGCCCAGCTGCCTGGCCATATTCCTCCCATCCCTCTGTTTCCCCCTTTTATCTTTCCTGTCATCACCCCACCACCCTGCAGAGGGGGAGCAGGAGGATCCTGAGGTGTGCTAAAATCTTTTGTTTCTTTGCAACAGTTTTCTGTGTCTGGCTCACTGTCTGCTGCAGAACGCAGAGATGCTTTCTTTATTTTACCAGTACATACCAATGTCTCTTTTTAAAATAGAATGGCGTCATTTAAAAAACAAACCTCAATTTGACGACAGTCTCTTTGAAAATGGAAGTGTTTGATGATTCTATGTAGCTTGAACTTTCAGTAGAGGATTTACACATTTTCATGAAAGTTACGTAGTTCACTTTTACTGTCAAATTATTATTTTTATTGCCATATATGTGTTGATAGAACTAAGAAAAAAAATACTATATCAAATTGGTCAGAAATATTTTACGATTTTAGAATATTTTAGAAATTTGCATTATACCTTATAATCCAGAACTCTGCTGCTTAATTTTGCATCACCTTGAATAGGAAAAACATTGTAGAATTTTTTATATATATATATATAAAATGGAGAATAAATTTAGGCAGGACTGGGTTAAGTCATGGAGATTTAAGGGCCTAAAAATAGAATTTTAAAGGTTTATCAAGCTGCTTTTTCACTTTTTAATGATTATTTACTACATTGTGCTCCATAAACAGAAGGGTCTGTTAATACAGTTAAGATTCCAGCTTAGATCTTTTTAAAATCCAGATCCATGGCAACGTTTTTGTTTAATTAATTTATTTAATTTTTTAATGCCGATACGACCTTCTATAGTGGGATGTTTCAAGGGGAAAATGAGTCATCCTTTTTCAGATCAGCAAAAACTGTCCTTCAGAATGCACAGAGATGCATCTATATGGAGGATTGGTATGCATGAGAGAGTTCAGTTGTGCAACAACCATAAACAGATCTGTGATCTGTGAAGAAAAAAGTGATACTTTGTCTCTGGCAGAGCATGAGTCAGTGCATGGTAAATGCCGGAGGTGCTTTTTATTAGACGGAAATGATTCTTCATGCCCTCTTGTCTTCAAATGACTCAAATTTAGTTGTCCCACAGCAATAATTGAGAACCATTCAATCACTTGGAGTACACCATAAGGAAGTATAAGTGTGTTCACATTGAAATCATTCATTATGTTTGATGAATCCATATGTGTAATCTCTGGCTGTATTGAACCAAGTGTTTATCCTTTGGGAGCTTCATCTCTAGAAGAAGCTGAGATGCAAAAATGGCATCGTCAAATTCCTTTTGGTACAATATTTATCTGACAGGACCAATTTTAAATCAAGATGTTCTGAAAAACTGTACCTGACACAGCGCCTTTCTTTGGGTAGCTTTAGCTCACTTTATGATAGTAATTTCTTTGTATTTGTTCCCTGTGTGTTTGTGCCAGTTGATGTGCGTGTAATCTTTGTTTTGCATACCTCCATCTTGTTGAGAGACACCCAGCAGTCTGAGGGGAATTCCTGCAGCATGGGAACGAGGAACTGTAGGCAGCCGTCCCAGTGACACAGCAGCAGCATCATACCAATCAGGTTAAAGATCCGCATCACCGCACTGGCCAGGTCATAGGTCATATGAAAAATCTGGATCGGGGACATCAGACTTAGCAGGTGTGCTCACACAGCTCCTTTGGTTTGATGCGTGTTTGATTAATGACTCAATGAAGCAATGACCCATCGGGCCCAAACACAGCAGGAGAGGCAAAGATATTTTTCACACGGAGATACACAACATCAGTCACACGCACAGGGTTCAGTCGCACTCAAGTTACTCTCACGCAAGCCTGGAGGCACAAGGATGCACAAACAACATGGGCAGATATGTCATCACATACACGGACACACATTCACACATACCAAGTGATAGACAAGGCCCATCATGATCCTGAACAACTGATAGTCAGCTTCGTCTTTCACATCAATCCCGCTTAGTCACTCGACAGTCACTTAGGTCAATCATTAGTCACCTGACTGACCTGAAGAAACCTTTTTGTGATGCTGCTAAACAATTTAGTGGCTGCCTGGATGTAACATTTATCTCTGGAAGGTGTAGAAACATTGAACTGACAACGTCTTCCAAAATAAAACCAGTATGATGGTCTGACGAAGTCTGCTGTGAAGTGGGTCACTCCTTACTGAATGCAGCTGAGGGAGAAGTGATACTCGGTGATGGGGAGGATGAGAAATCAGACTGGACATGAATCACATGCACTGATCTTTCTAAATGCAGCTTTAACCTTTATGAGGTTTTCACTGTCAGCTTCCATCAGTCAGGAACTGAAAAAATACAGCATGTGATCATAATTTCTCACTGAGGTTGGACGAGGGAAAGTGCAGTAAACAAACATTTGTGTTGTTGTGGCCTCTGGATGCTTTCAGCACCGTAGACAGCTCCATGAAAGCTGCAGACGCTAAACGCAGCTCCAGGCCCAAACGACTTGGTTTCAGTGTGAGCTATGACAGAGGCACAATTTTGAAGTGGTCACTCCTTGCAAATAGTGTCACACTCCCCTGCTCATCTTCCCTCATTCTTCATGCATGCCAAGTATCACTTCCCATCATGCATCTGTGTGTGCATGTGTGAATATCACATCATATCTTCAGAAATCCAATTATCTAAAAGGTCAAGTGAGCAGCCAAGCCCCACTGTGCTGCTCACTACTGCAAAATGCCAACACCAGGCTGCCGATACTGCCATAAGAGAAGAGTAAAGGGATCCTATGACATAACTGGACTTGTAGTGTCCCAGGCTCTTGTCCTTGAAGTGAAAATGTTTTTGGAAGAGTGGATTAGCACAAACACATATCTCTGACAAAATAAGAGGTTGACATCAAGAAAAACAGAGGCATTCTCCCAGAAACTGTAAATGTTCTTCAACTCAACACAAAAAAGGTTTAAAGCTAAATTTAAACGATTCTTTAAAAATGTCAATGTCTTTTATGGTCACCCCTCAACCCTGCAGTCTGTAATCAGTTGGTTACATTTTAATCACTGTAAATTACTCTAGTGATGCTTATTATCAGTATCCTCAACCTCATCGTCCTTTCATTTGGTACTTTAATTGGTAAATCATATATTCCCTGATAATAGGCCACTTACTAGACTTCCTGACATCACCTGTGGGACGGCCAGCTCAGACAGCAATGGGCAAGGGATGCTGGGATCCTGTGTCAACAGGAGTGATTAGGATGCAAAGTTTGTAGATCCTCAAATATCCTGCTGACATGACATTGTTTGTTTCTCACTAAGTGGCAGGTGAAAGCATCAATACTGAGCCTCCAGGTCAAGGAGAGCAGGCTGCCTGGAGCAGACAGAGAGGCAGATTGTAGCTTTGATCATGAGCCAAAAGCAGTATACTGGAGGAAGACAGCTGATGTTTTACAGCTAACCAGTTTATATCTTGTACTGGAACATTGATCAGCAAATGTAATGATGCCAGTCAGACACAAAACATGTGTTCTTACCTCTTCCCATTGATGAATGTAGCGTATTAATCTAGACAGCCTCAACAGCCTTAGAAGACTAAGGATCTTGGTAAAGCGAACGATCCTCAGGGCACGAGCAGTCTTGTACACCTCTGAGTCTATCCCTTTCTCCACTATGAGGAATATGTAATCCACTGGAATGGAGGATATAAAGTCTACAATGAACCAAGTTTTTAAGTACTTCTTTTTAATGGTTTTGGGGTCCAAAATGATGTCTGAGTTGTCCTCTATGATGATTCCAGTGCGAAAGTTTAGCACCAGGTCCATGAGGAAGAAGGTGTCAGAGACCACGTTGAAGATGATCCAGGGTGTTGTAGTCTCATCCTTGAAGAAAGTGATGCCCACAGGGATGATGATCAGGTTTCCCACCATGAACAGCAGCATTGTAAAATCCCAGTAGAACCTAGCAGGAGTTTGTGTGGTGATTTGTGTGTGTAAACACATTTAGATGTATTGGTATGAATGAGGAGACAAGAGGGGGAAGGGAGCAGAGACAAAAATAGAATCTGTTAGGAAAGAGGAGAAACCATGAAAAGCCAATATGCTCTAGAGACTTTCTAACTTTAGCAGAACATTATATATAGTACTGCAGGAATCAAAATTTCTTGCATGAACATGCAGCAAAGGGCAATGACAGGATGCTAAAGGTCTTTATTTGACTGTCAAGCACCAGATTTAGAAGCAAATTTGTTTAGAAATAATTTTTGTTTTAATTTTACTGCAAAAATTTGAATTTATTCTGCAGTTTGGGATTCATTTAAACTTGTATTTTATTAAAGTAGGTAATGAAGCATCTTGTTTGGCATGTGTGCCATTGATAAATAAGCAAACATGTTTATTTTATTGCATATTTGAGAGGCTATGTCTGTCTACTGTGTTTAGCACGGGGTCAGGTTTGTTAACATGAGCTTTTTATTTATATGGTTGTAAGATTTTTGTGACAGCATATTTCAGAAATACCACAAAGTATTAAGACTACAAATAAAAGTTTAAGACTCCTGTTTGCCAATCAAACAAAGACGTTGTCAACACATGTCAGAAAGCATAAGAAACTAAAAAGACAGCTGTCACACTATTTACTGGCACTGATTTGACGCGCTGGCAGGCGGGACGGAGGGTGAAAGTGTTTAAGTTTGAGCCCATCAGAGAAAGCTCTGCAGGGCAGGTGCAGCGTTGAGTCATTACACTGCGACTTATGCAACAAAAAGCAGGGCGATAATGAAGTACGAAGCCTCCACGATGATTGAGATCTGCATTAATCTGAATAAGGATCGAAGGGTACAGCGACAGGTTCTTCGGGGGAGTCTGATGGCAATGACGGGGTCTCTTGAGTGGGCTATCGTAAAATTGTACCCAGGTTGCTCAGGGTGGGTTTCAGGTAAAGCTTTTAGTGGCCCACGAAGTCGAGTTTCTGCTATCTAATTTGGGCCAACCTGGTTCAAAGGTAGCGCGCAAAAGCGCGAGACGACTCCAAATGAAGGGGAGCTGTCCACTCCCTGTGGTGCTGAAACTAACCGCTACATCCAAGCGAAAATAATTGTATAAAACGTGATGTTTTTTTTAAGCTACAATACATCACTGCGACTGATACATGTCGGATGTAGAAGCTTTATTGACAAGCGTTAGTCAGCAGGCGCCTCTCTGATTTGCATATGTCCTATTATTTGAATGACGAAATAGCGACTGGAAGTCCTGTGGTTTCGGGCCAAACGGGGTGCATCCTTTGATTTAAAAAAAAAAAAAAAAAACGCAGGTTCTGGAGACCCGAACAGACGGATGTGTCTCCAGAGAGCACGCTTGAGCTTTTCGCACACTTGGCTCAAGGTGACATTCCATTACTGGGTGCATCGCCTGCACATATGCACGCTCCTAGCCCCCATCCTATCCTTTGAGCACGGCTCTTGTCGCATAACAGACAATACAACAGGTATCAGTCCTTTTCAAAATAATGCATTAAAACATGGATCCCGAATCGCGTGGGAGGGCTGTCCTCTATGATAAATGTGAGCGTCACGCAACGAGAAGTCGAGATAGCAGGCCTGGCTTGTACCCCAGAAATGCTACCCGTTCCAACTGGAGCAGGGTTTGTTTACAACCTTGAAAGGACACTAAAATCCATTTGCCTGACAACAGGTTGTTCTTTTGAGGGGGATGCATTAGCGGCAGCTTGTTGTCAGGCATTAGGTTGTGTTCTGAACGGATCATGTGGCAACCAAGGAACAATCAGCAGCGGGTCAATCTAAACATTTGCATGTGTCTCCAGAGTCGCGCTGGTTCGGTTACTCACTGTCAAAGTAAGTTGGAGATGACAAGAAGGACCCTCGCGGGCCTTTCGTGACTTCCATGGCACCTCCATATCTTACCTGAAATCGCTGTAAGGGTGGATAATCCAGTTTCCAGCTGATTTGACCCTCTCCTGCTCCCTTTCCACCGCTTTTTGGCTACCATACATGCGTAAGGAGAATTTATTAACTCCAGGCTGCAGCATACTACTGAACTGCCGCTGCATGAAGCTGGCTTGGCTACCCCGAGGCTCAGCATCCTCCGCTGGCACGATTGGTGGTCCATCCTCTTGCTTCTGAAAAGTGACAGAGTTCCTTGGCTGCTGGAGTTGAGTCTGGGTCGGGCCATGCAGCGAGGACGAGGCTTTCCGGCTCGGCGCGTTGGAGAAGGACACCTTTGAATCCTTTTTCTCGGGGACACCACTGGGTGTGGGGTTTGCGCTCTCTCCTCCTTGCCCCCCGGTCAGAGACCCGCCTGGTGTGATGGAGCCGTCCATACTTGCGGTGGCTGAGTTACAAGCTCCTCTTTTGGCACCCCCTCCGTCCTCCGTTCTCCCCGACCCCGCCGTCTGCTTCTCCTGCTTGGAGATTATTGAGCGCAGGCTCCCGGTTCCTGAGTCCCTCCTGCATTCTCCGTTTTTGTTGCATTTCATGCTAGATATGGGAGCGACGCCGTTGCAACCATCACCCGTTGTCGTGCTCAGAGCGTCTGCGACCGCAGATTCCGACGCCTCCGCCCCAGATGATCTTGTGGTCTCGCCCCGGTGGGCAGCATCCCCTGGACAGGGTGTCTCGTTAGCTCTGGAGGCAGCAGTGGGCCGTGAGGCAGCAGGAACGTCCTCTGTGTGCGTAAGGCAGGGCTCCTTGTTGGAGCTTCTCCTGGAAGCCGAGGACGCGGCTCCCCCTCCTGGTGCAAAGTTCTTCATCCTGATACTGCCGCCTCCACCTCCGCTGCTGCCGCCCCCCCCGGATCGGCGCAGCCGCGGATACTGGAATTTGGACTCCTCTTCTCCATCCTCCGTGTCATCCATCACGACGGGCTGCTTACCGCTGGAAGCGCAGGGAGACGCAGAGTCCAGACAGTTCTGGCCGCTGTCGTTCTTCGCGCATTTGGATGCGACAGCCTCTGGTGCGTTGATGCGGCTCCGTCCACTGCCGCCCACCCCCTTCTTTTTCATGGTGGCAGCAGACGCCGGTGAGACCTCATTCCTGTCCATGACATTGAGCATATCAAATTTTGCCTCCAATTATCTTTGAAGAAAGCCAATCAGAGCCGGGGGTGGGGGGAGAGAAGGGACAGCAAGAGAGACGGGAGGGACGTGGAGAGGGAGGGGTGGACGTGACTTATTTGCCAACTATTGTACTTTAACCCAAGTTGTGTCAAAAAGCACCAGATTTAACCACATTTGACCCCAATCGAAAGACATAAAGTTCATACAAGTCCTACATGTGGCCCCCTATAAAGTCCTATCGTTATATCTACCACTCGAAGTGTTTTACTTATACTTTAAAGTAATTAGAAAAATACAAACTTTCATTCAGCAGACAATAGAACATCAATAATGGCACGTGGTAATTAAATATTCTTTGGTCTCTTGACAATGACAAGCTGATTTGACCACAGCTGGCATAAGCATGTGTTTACCGCCCTCTAGTGGCCTCAGCGATGGATCACTTTTAGAGGAATATATGGCACGTCAGCTGTTTGGGGGCAAATGATCAAACTAGAATAAATCCAGAGCTAACTGTATGAATTTAAAGACCCACTCCAATAAAAATGGAGTTTTTGGTGTTTTTAACATGTTCCTGTAGCAATTTTTTCATGGTGGAGGACTTGTACAGAAAAATAACCTTAGAATTGCATTTCTGTTTTTTTATTCAAGTCATGGTGAATTAGGAGCAAATGAATAAAATGCAGTTGTAAAAACCTGTAGAAATGTCCTACAGTCAGCATTCCATAAGCTCTCTGCTCCGCACCATTCTGATGCGTCCACTTGTGGACGACTACATCCATATACGTCTTCGTTTTCCTCGTCTGAGCTGGCATCTGGTTCAAAACTATGCAGCTGGATGGCTCCAATATTGCTCACCATATTTACTGCACCGCTAAGGTTAGATTGGGGTTGTGATGGGGCTGTAAGCTAAAGGGAGAGAGTTTAAACAAGGGGATGATGGGATGTCAGAGGAGGCTTACTTCCGCGCCAACAGTCTCACCCACAATTTAGTGGCGAATTTCTGATGAACTACTGGCTCTCTGCAGAAAATATGGCTGAAAAATGACAGGCTTTGTGATTTACTGACTAATCATAATTAAAAGACCAGTCTGTATGTCTTTACAACAGATAAAAATATAGTTTGAGTGTAACTTGAAGTCCATCCATCTTCAGCACCCGCTAAATCAACTTTTTGGGTCGCAGGGTTGCCAGAGCCTATCCTAGCTACTGTTGGGCGAAGGTAGGGTATACATCCCAAACAGGTTGCCAGTCTGCTGCAGGGCCTCACACTCATGCACACCTACATTCACACCTATAGGACAATTTGGAATTGTCAATTAACCCATTAAGCATATTTTTGGACTGCGGGAGGAAACCAGAGTTCCCCATGCACGAGGAGAACATGCAAACCCCACTCAAAAAGGACCCAGCTTGGATTCAAACTAGGGCCTCCTCACTCTGAGGTGAGACTACACCACCATGCTGCCCAACTGTGTAATCGTTTGAATGTCCATTCCACTAACCTCAGCTATAGAAGCACAGGGCAACATTCATACATATTGAGGCCATCATAATTGAGTGCTCCATTGCAGCAGTGGAGATAAAGTAGTTAGCCTGCTTTCTAGCAAATGATCTAGTTTTGGTTAAGTTTAATTTTGAACAGATGCACAGTTCAGCGAGAAAAACTTGAAATTTATGGCTGAACTGTTCCCACTGGTCATGCAAAAGCATCCAAAACCCAGATATCAGACTGTCTCTGTAGCAGCAACACCTGATTTCAAGAACTCCCCAAGTTCTTTCATTCTTGCAAAAACTTCAGAAACTCTCGGCTTTTTTGCACTCCTCTTTTTTCTTTATGCTATAACTAATCAGCTGCTCAAAGCATTTCTTTAAGTACAGTGATGGTATTTACATTTGTTAACAAAATTCTGATCAACAAGTAACTGTAATCCATTTACAACAGAAAGAAAAGCTGCTGACCTAAAAACAGGTTTCAGCTTCTCACAGGTGGAGGAAACCCGTTCTGATTGGGTTCTTCCATTGATCAAAGTGAAGCATCTTAACCTACTTAAGGAAGATTAACTGATGACCTTATTGGTGTGGCACAAAGACACATGGACGTCCCAAAAGCTGGGGGAGATAAATAAAACTTCATGTATTCAAGTCTTCCCCCCAGTTTGCAATAAATTACACTTCCTGAGAGGATGTGATACTTGTGTGTTTCTCTAACAGAGTGCCCGTTCTGTCTGGGTCGTATAAATGGCCATGTCTGACCAACCTAAGAGCTTTTTATATCTGCAGCTGAAAATACCTAATTTATTCCAAATAAAATGCTGACATCTGGAACAGGATTTTTTTTTAATCTAGGAAATAAAGCAGAGTATACTGAGTTTATACTGTACTCAATTTCTTTGAAGTTCTGAATTAGGGTCAGGTGATGATTATTTCTAAAAGTTTATGATTTCTTAGATAGCTTACACGGTTTCTAAACTGTGTGCTAAATGCTGACACCAAATCATAGCCAAGCAGTAGCAGCAGTCTTCTTTTCTTGGCAGGCTTCATTTGTAAACATGATGTTCATGCAATCAAAAAGCTGCAGTTTTGTCTCATATGTCTTCACCCTTAAGTATGTAGCTCAACAAATTGGAAAATTCCAGAGTCCCTTTCATTATTTACAGTCAATAGTGTTGTCCTCCTTGGTCATCTTCCATAAACACTGATGTTGACTTTGAAGGTCACCTTTACTTACTTTGGAGGTCGTTTTAGGTTTTTTGATTATTTCATATCATTTGTCTCTTCAATCAGCCTGACGTTTTTCTCTTGCCATGTCCAGGGAGGTTATCCAGTCCTGAGGCATGTAAACTTCCCAGGAACATCCAGCTGCTTGGCATTGACCTTACAGCCTTTACCTCTAGCTTCTTATCTTTGAGTTTCACTTTATTCTCCTTTGCCAACTTTCTTCTTCTTTCTGTGATCTGTCTGTGTTTATGGTGGACCAGTCTCTATTTTTTAACAGGCAGTCTAACTGATTACAGATTAAAAACACCTGTGATGCTAATTAAAAGGCATCTCAATCTAGGGGGTTTGTTAAATAGTACAACTGTTTCTGGCCTTTTTCATCAGTTAGTTGTTTTTTAAATGATTAATTTTTAGATTTTTTTCAAAAACAAATCCTAACTGTTTTTATTACTTATAAGTTGTAAGTTATTCATGACACATTTAAGAACAAGGCAGTTGTGGAAGCTACAGAGAAATAAAGCGGATCGGTCACCAGATGAGTTATGGGAAAGAGGAGCAGAAGCTAGGCTGTGGTCAGAGATGAGCATTTATGAGCAACAGGATGGTTTCATGCAGAAAATGAGTTCCAAAGATTCAAATGTTGCTTTGAGGATGCTGCTGGAGAAGAACAGAGAAGGTTGGTGGGAGCTGCACTGTTTTTGTAGATCTGGAAAAGGTCCATGACAGAGAACAGAGAGAGGAGCTGTGGTTTGTGGAAGTGGCAGAGAAGTAGGTTGGCGTTGTGCACGGCCTGTATTTGAGCCGTAATACAGTGGTGAGAAGTGCTGTAGGTATAACAGAGGAGTCCAAGGTGGAGGTGGGACAGCACCAAGGATCAGCTTTAAGCTCCTTCTCCTTTATTGTGCTGATGGGTAGACGGAGAGATGAGATTAAACAGGAAACTTTGTGGATCACGATGTTCGCAGATGTTATTGTGATTGGTAATGAGAACAGGAAGCAGGTGGAGGAACATCTGATCAGGTGGAGGTGTGCTCTGGAAAGGAGAGGAAAGAAGGCCAGCTGCAGAAAGACAGAGTATCTATGGAATTAATTCAATTCAATTTTATTTATATAGCCCAATATTACAACATTGTCTCAACGGGCTTCACTAATTGTACAAAACATAAAATCAGTTATAAAATACAATAGCTAAATTGAGAAACTAAACTAAACAAACTTAACTAAGCTGGGCATCCCTGGCCTTTAAACCCTCCTTCTCTGTAAGGAAAAACGTATTAAAAAACAGATTCCAGGAAGAAAAAAAAAAAAAAAAGAAACCTCAGGGATGTCCACAAGGAGGGATCCTCTTCCAGGACGGACAGGTGATGTACCAGGACTGATCTAGCTTATCCAACTCTACAACTACATGTTTGAACCGTGTAGCAGATGGGCTTCATCCAGATGGAATTGGGGGGCGTGAGACGACTTAGAGGAAGTCAAGTGGAACAGTGGAACAAGGAGCAAAGGGTGAAGAAGATGGAAGACTTTAGGTACTTAGGATCAATCAAATGTGGGAAAGAGGCGAAGAAGCGTGTTTAAGCAGGTTGGAATGGGTGCAGGAAGGCTTCAGGTGACTTAAACCTCTCATCAAGAATGAAAGCAAAGGTGTTGAAGACTGTGGTGAGAGCAACCACTTTGTTGGTTTAAAGACTCTGAGGAAGAGACAGCAGGCAGAGATGAAGATCCTGAGGTTCTTTTTGAGAGTGATGAGGATGGATAGGATCAGGAATGAATCAATTTGTTCTTCTGAAGGATTCATTCCAGATCCTATCCATTCTCCTATCTTAATTATATCCATGAACTCCCTCTTTGGTCTTCCTCTTGGCCTCTTTCCTGTGGACTCCAACCTCAGCATATTCTTTTACACTCATGATCAGTCTCCCACCTCAGAGGATGGAGAGAATAGGGTTAGATGGAGACGGATGATTGGCTGGAGTGACCCCTAAAAGGAAGCAGCCAAAAGACGAGGAGTCCGTCTTGTGTTCTTTGAGAGACTATTGTTGGTTTTTCTTTTAATAAAAGAGCAACCAACTATTTAGTCCAAGAGGATGAACATCACTGCACCATATAGTTTAAACTATAAAACTTTATTAAAAATGTGAAATCTTGATCTTAACACTTTATTGTGACTATACAAAAATACAGCAAGTAACATTTTTTTGAACATTACTTGGCTAGTTTCACACAAATAAGACAATCCCATGACTTTTTCCTGTTTTATCTTCTAATCTTAAAAAGAAAACGTGTTTTAATGAACACTTGGGTTTAGTGAAACACTTCACAATAATCTTTTTTAATTAAAAGTGTCTTTAATCAATCAAGATGAAAATGTACTTTCACCTTTTATAACAACTGAGGTCTAAAAAGAAATAAATGTGTGTTCAAAGATTTATTAAATGCAACAAGTAAAAAAAAAGCATTTGTATGTACAATTGTATATATGAAGTCAAATTTCCCATCATCAGACAGAATATTGTGCAAAATAAAAGTGCAAGAATAAGTTAGAAACCAAAACAATTTTTTTTCTATGAGGTTTGAGTCTAGTTGATATTTGGAAATGGATTTTCATTTCTACGCATCTATGGACTCTCCACCACACCAAAGGCAAAATCTTAAATAGAGCATCCTGCCTTAAAAAACAGACAAACATGTGTCCCAGCCTTGAGGCGAGGACATCTTTCAGCCCAAAAGCAGTCCACTGTGGGGCTCAACTTTAACTCAAGTTCAGAATCTTATAGTTCAATTCATATTTATATCCTCAGTTAAAATCCTCAAGCACTCAGCACAAATAGCAGCAGGAGCAGAACAATAATCTGTGCAGCAGAGGGGGGGGGGGATGATGCTAAAAGTCAAGTTTGAATCCCAGAATGAACCTCCTCAGCAGCAGAGAGGAGCTGCTGGGTCTCACCTGATTTGTTTTGGGAGGTTTTTTTTAGGAGTGGAAGAAACCTATGAGTTGCTGGCAGCATTGTGATTACTGGGAGAGCTAGGGGAGGAAGAGGAGGACGAGGAAGGAGAGAAGTTCATTCCTGATAACTCTTGTGGGTCTGTGGCTGTGTTCTGTCCACTTAGACTCTTCCGGCACACAGGACAGGTATCGTGCTGTCAGGAAAAGAGGATCGACAAGTTATTCACCAGATCAACGGGACCAACCAAACACCCGGCATGCTCCAGCAGAAAATGGTCACAGGCGCGGTAGAAACACAAGAAACAAGTCTGGTTGCACTTCTATGTGAGGCGTCTATGTTACACATGCATACCTGCTCCAGCCATGGCACTATGCAGTCGTTATGAAACAAATGGTTGCATGGTAGTTGCCTAACCCTCTCATCAATACTGTAGTCTTCTTTGCACACGGGGCACTCTAAGCCAGCACCTGCACACGCAAACACAACAATATAACATTTGAGTTATCACAATCACACACTCTTTACTTTAGATCAAATCAAGAGTTCAGCTCTGGGCTCAAATCGTGGTCAAAACCAGATTGTGGATTTAGATAGACCTTTTAATTCTGGAAAAACGAAATCTGAAAAAAGTTTTACTCGAAAGTAAAAATTGTAAACTTTAAGGATATACTAATCATTTAAAAAAAAAAAAAAAAAGGAAATTGGAAACTTAGATATAAAAACTAAAAGCCTAACACTGAAACCATAAGAAAAATAATTTTTATTTGTAAAAAGTTCTGTTATGAATTTTTATTTTGTCCATTTCTCTTTCTCTTTGCTTTCAGTCATCAGTTCATGAAACCGTCGCTGTAACAAATAAACATTTTTTTTCCTTTCGTAACAGTCTGAGGTTTATAGTTGTTTTATAATCAAGTTTCAAATGTGCATTTTTTATTTTCAAAATTTCTTTCAAAAGTAAACTTTTTTTTCAAATGTACAATTTTATTTTCCAAATTTTCTATCATTTCTTCAAGTTTCAAATGTGTAGTTTGGAGTTTAACCCAATGACGCTCAATTTATTTCCAGCTATGAAAAAAAAAAAAAATCACTCATGTTTTTGCTTCAAATAGATGCTTAATTAATGTCATTTAGAGGTCAGAGCAGTTTGATGCTTGATCAAGGAGTTAAAACTGTTTTCAAATGTTCTTTTCTTTTTAAATTTACAATATCTATTTTTCAAATTAACCATTTAGTTCTTCATTCACTTTACACTGATCCTGATTTGACCGCATAAAGAGCAACATGCAATCAAGTGAACACAAGGAGGTCTGACAGATGAGAAAAACTGAGCGTTTGGAGAACTTACTGATGTGTTCCTGTGCGATGGATATTGTCGGTAAACTCTTGATTCTTTCTCGGTCTGCAGGAGGGGGGCCGGTGTTTTCAAACTGGTTCAACAACTTCAGAGAGGGGGACACAACAGAATTTCAGGTTGTGCCTATGGGAAGGATTACCGTTTCCATAATTTATCATTTGAACTTTTTTTTTAAATGCATCTTTCCTAGTGTGATTGTCTGAAAAGGTACAGCAAGTACATGATACTTTAGAGTTTTTAATCGTACTTGTGTAATGATCGCGTCCAGACCATTAGCCCCCCAGGCATAGTCCATGGGGTTGGAATGCAGCATACCCCTGCAATGAAGAAAAAAAATAATGATGATAATCGATAAGTATAACAAACATACAAAAATGGCTCAATTGTCCTTGAACTTGCCATGATCCCATCCCTATATTCGGCATGGCTGTAGGTGCTATGATTCCATTGACCAGCTGTTGGATAATTCTGTAAAAAAAAAAAAGAAAGTGTAGCAAGTTAGACTCGATTTAACTACCACGAGTAACAACACCAGTTATTTTGTTTGATTTAAAATGTGGTTTATTCTGTCAGTAAATACAGACATTTATTCAGCAGCTCCGTTTAATAAAGCTCTTCTGTCGTGTGATGATGCTGTGACAGCAGATGTAGGATCTACATCTAAAGGCAGCTAAGTGCAAAATATGTCATGGAAGTGATGGAAGGATGTGTCTACACGACTAAAAAAATGAAGAAAATGTGGTTTTGGACAAACTTTGAACTTATGATATCAAATAAATAACAGATTTTGTATTACAACAGATGCTCTGATGCTTTTTTAAAATGATTTATTTTTCATTTTCTGCTGCATAACTGATATTCTACTAACATGTTTTTGTGTCTTATAACAGATGTCTCTGGGTTGTTTGATCTGCTTCCTCTTCTCTCATTGCTGCTTGTTCGTCGCGTTGTTTTCAGTATTTTTTGCTTTAGTGCGTCTAGTCCTTGTACTCTAGACCCCAGCCGGCCACAGCAGGTGGTCCTCCTGACTCAATCTGGTTCTGCTTCCTTCTAATCTCCCATTAAGAAGGGGTTTTCTTCCTCACAGTCACTTCGTATTTGCTCGGTACAGAGATGACACCAAATCTGTCGGTCACTAAAATAAGCCATCGATATACAATTAAAATAGTCTGGTCCTTTTTTTTTTTGAATTATCAGGCTCAATTAAAATATTTTTTGGTTTTTGTATAGCAGTTTGAAACTGCCTGAATTATGAACTATCAAATGAAGTGAATTGAAAATGAATTGGCAAAGTATTCACTAAAGCTAACATTATAATATACAGTGAGGTTAATAAGTATTTGATAACCCTGTGATTTAGCAAGTTCTCCCACTTAGAAAACATGGAGGGGTCTAAAATGTTCATCATAGGTGCATTTCCACAGTGAGAGACAGAATCTGAAGAAACATTCAGAAATCACGTACGATTTTTTTAAACAATTTATTTGTATATTACTGTAACAAATAAGTATTTGATCACTTGAGTTAAGCAACTTTAATATTTGGTACAGAAGCCTTTGTTAACAATTACAGAGGTCCAACGGTTCCTGTAGTTCTTCACTAGGTTTCTACACACTGCAGCAGGGATTTTGGCCCACTCCTCCATACAGATCTTCTCTAGATCTGTCAGGGTTCTGGGGTGTCGCTGAGCAACACGGACTTTCAGCTCCTCCAAAGATTCTCTATTGGATTTAGGTCTGGAGACTGGCTAGGCCCCTCCAGAACCTAGATATGCTTCTTATGGAGCCACTCCTTGGTTTTCTTGGCTGTGTGCTTCAGGTCATTGTCATGCTGGAAGACCCAGCATCGACCCATCTTCAACGCTCTGACTGCGGTGAGGAGGTTTTCTGCCCAATATCTCACAATACAGAGCCCCGTTCATCCTCTCCTTAATACAGTGCAGTCGTTTTGTCCCCTGTGCAGAAAAACACCCCCAGAGCATGATGCTTCCACCCCCGTGCTTCACTGTAGGTATGGTGTTCTTGGGATGATGCTCCTCCTTCTTCCTCCTCCAAACACGCCGAATGGAGTTAAGACCAAAAAGTTCTACTTTGGTCTCATCTGACCACAAGACTTTCTCCCATGACTCCTCTGGATCATCAAGATGGTCATTAGCAAACTTCAGACAGGCCTTGCCGTGGGCTGACTTCAGCAGGGGAACCTTCCGTGTGATACATGATTTGAAACCATGACGTTTTAATGTATTACTTATAGTTGCCTTGGAAACGGTGGTCCCAGCTCTCTTCAGGTCATTGACCAGCTCCTCCCGTGTAGTCCTGGGCTGATTCTTCACCCTCCTTAGCATCATCAATAGGTGAGATCTTGCGAGGGGCCCCAGTCCGAGGGACATTGACAGTCATCATTAGCCTCTTCCATTTTCTGACAATTGCTCCAACAGTTGTTCTTTTCTCACCAAGCTGCTTGGCAATTGCCCCGTAGCCACGTCCAGCTTTGTGAAGGTCTACAATTTTGTCTCTTGTGTCTTTTGACAGCTCTTTGGTTTTGCCCATGTTGGTAGTTAGACTTCTGACTGATTGGGGGGGGGCACAGGTGCCTTTATGCAAGCTAACCACCTCAAACAGGTGCCACTAATTTAGAATCATGAGCAGAGTGGAGTTGGACTATTTCAAAGCAGAACAGCAGGTCTTTGCTGGTCAGAAATCTATCTGATAATCAAGTGATCAAAGACTTATTTGTCACAGTAATATACAAATAAATTGTTTTAAAAAAATCGTACAACGTGATTTCTGAATGTTTCTTCAGATTCTGTCTCTCACTATGGAAATGCACCTATGATGAACATTTTAGACCCCTCCATGTTTTCTAAGTGGGAGAACTTGCTAAATCACAGGGGGATCAAATACTTACTGACCTCACTGTATTTATGGATTTGTAATCACCACCATTAAAGGAGGTTTTAATTTGAAATAAATTGGTTTGAGAGGTAACATCAGACACATGGTTTTTTGAGCATTACACCTGTGTAATACACACTTCTGATAGAAACTAAAGGATTTTCTGGAGCGTCATTTTTTGTTTTTACTGTTTTTAAAGTCTCTATTTTGTTTCATGCCTAAATAGGAATAACAATGTTTTTCTTCCTCTGCTGCTGTTAACACCATGAATGATTATGCCAAATACTTAATTAATCCTAATTAATCCTATAATTAACTTATAACTCACAAGCTCCCAACTCTTTTTCAGGTTTCATCAGTTAGAGGTTTTAGGAAACCTTTGTAAGTGTGTAGAATTAAGGTGTGGCACAGAGTGTATAGAAAGTTGCCTTTTTCAGGATAATCTAATTTTCTGACATAGAAATTAAGGGTTTTCACTACCTGTAAACCTTAACCTTAAAAGTATAAGAATTAAAGACTTGAAATATTTAATTTTTGTGAAACAAATGCATACAAAATAAATGTTTCCCTTATTTAAATGACTGACAAAAAAATGTAACTTTTTACAGTATTCTTATTTTTGGAGTGTACTTGTACTACACACGCACCACCACGACAAATGTCTCACCCCTCTAATGTAGGCACTCCCTCATGGCGCGTACCCTGTCGGCGAGGAAAATAGCGACCCCGTGGTTGCCGTGCACTGTATCGTTGCCGCGACGCCATTTCCCGTTCTCTCCTGTTTTCTGCCTCTCTGTTATCCTCTGAGGGTAACCGCGCTCTGAGGTCAAAGTTATCATCGAAGATGCCGAGGGCAAACGGACCGTATCCAGAGGGAAATGTGAAGAAGTGCTGGTGATCCATGTCCTGCAAAGAACCACAGAGTCAAGGTCCAAAAGCTACTTAGAGTTTTTCCATAGAAATAAACAATTACTAACGCCCCCACTACAATTATCTTCTGACCTTTTTTTAAAGGCTTTTAAAATGTGATTATGCCGTTTTAAGGCAAAATCAAAAAGGCTGTGTTGTTTTCTAGGACATAGTTTCTGCAGAGCGGCAGTAGTTCATTGGAAAGTTGACTCTGAGTTGAGGGCAGGACTGTCGGCATGGAGTAAGCCCACCCTCATTCCCCATCATCCCTTTGTTTACAAGCTCACAGCCCCTTTAAACCCCAACCTAACACTAGCGTACAACAAAAATGGCGATCCAGCCGTACGGTCTGGATCCAGATGCCAGCTCAGACGAGGAAAACAAATACATACATGGATCTAGTTGTCTAAAAACAGATGCATCGGTCTGGACCAGAGCAGGAAACCTGTGGCCCGCCGATTATAATTTGTACACAACAACTACAAGCTTTTTCAAATGTAATATTTTTCATCTGCTCCTGATTTGAGCAAAGAAATACTCAGAAATGCAGTTGTAATCTTCATTTCCGTTATATGTGTCCTCAATCATGAGAAAAATGCTACATGAAGATGATAAAAACACCAAGAAACTTTTATTGGAGTGCGTCTTTAAGTCCCTCTTACCTCGAAGGACTGACGATTCTGGTCACTGGAAGAGGAAGTGGATGCTGACCTATTTTCAGAGCTGCAGAAAGTTCAAAATGTAACACAAAATACAAAACAAATAAACGTGCACCACACAAATGTGAAGAATAGCAACAATTCACACCTTCTTTCTTCTGGTAGCTCCTCGATAAAACCAGAATCACATCTTGGACATGTGTAGTCCTATAAAAAAATATACAATATCATATTACAGTCATAATACCACAAATATTAATTTGTAGGATGTCTATAGGTCTGAGAGAATTATATATTTTTTTAAATATATTTTTCTAATCTGACAGTTTAAATCCTTAGATTCTGAATTTAGTTAGTCTGTTAAATACCTACACTATTTCCAACAACAACAACAACAAAAAAACAGAACTAGCCCTTTAGTAAAAATAAACTCCATTGTTTTTTTAGTAAATATATTTGCCTAGAATACATAAAAGCACTTTGCCAGTACTTCCTTAGTAAAACACAATCACACTGCTAAACAGTCGACTGAATATAAAGCAAAGGTTACTGTAACAATCAAGAAGTTTCCCATGAAAAGCATGACAGCATGCTGTCAAAGAGTCAAAGCGCCATCTGACCCAAACCAGTTTCAAACAAACTCAAGCTCACAGAAAACAAACCAGTTCAAATATTTCAGGAGAAACCTGAATCCATCATCATCATGACATTAAAAACAAATTGAATTTCTGTTTGTTAGCTTGTGGTCACTCAGAAAACGCCGCGAGACAGTTAACACTAGATCTGTGAAAGCTGGCCTTGTTTTTGTCCCAAAGGTTCCCATTTTGAAAGTGTATGTGTGTAAATACAGATGGATAACTGGAGTCTCTGCCTGCTGTTACTGACATAGTGACAGGTTAGCTAAACTGGTATAGCCTAACAGCAGCAGCGCGTGGACGTCTGTTGATCTAACACACTCATATTTAGATAACACGCATTTTCTACGCTTTCCTACTGACTGTTGTGCCTGTGAGGTTCTTACTGGTAAACGGGGGGTAACCTCTGCTGAGCACCGGTGACAGAAAAACCGGCAGGGCCGTGGAGGGGCTTCTGCCATTTTCAGGAGTTGAAGAGTAACGGTGCGGACGGAGAGCGGTAAAGGACAAGAAAACCCCAGTTTGAGTTCGCTGAGAGGAAAAGTGAAGACATCAAACATCATGTGACCGAGAGAGGAAAGCTTCCGCTTTAACATTGACTTTCAAAATAAAATAAGATAAAATACAATACAATACAATACAATACCATAAATTAAATTAAATTAAATTAAATTAAATTAAATTAAATTAAATTAAATTAAATTAAATTAAATTAAATTAAATTAAATTAAATTAAATTCAGAAAGTGGCAGTGCAAAGTTTGAGCATAACCTGCAACACCACCATGTCCAGGGTAAAAAGGAAAAATATCAATGATCCAGCTATCTCAGCGACCATTGCTGTAGAAAACTCTGAACTGATTTGCAGTTAGTTCATTAACCCCTAACATAATCTAGGAACAAATTCTAAATTACTTTAGATTTACCTTTACTTTTCTCACTACTAAATTCATGCTAAAGTAAAAATGAAAAACAAAAAGTGTATCTTTTCACAGAAGCTTTAATCAATCAGAAAACCGTTAGTTGAAAAGTTTCTATTTAAAAAAAGGCATATTGTTTTTTTGGAAATGTGTTACTTGAACAAAAGTTAATGCTAATGGATTTATTTTTGGTGTATTTAAATTTTGGTTTAATTGTGTACTGGTTTGTGTAAGGCACGAGTAGTGTGCTGAGCGGCAACAAATGTTTTAATTCCTATTAACTTTATGTAGTGACATTTCACAATTGTCTGTGCTAGATATACCGGTGACAGAATTATAGAGTATGCTGAGAGATGCTTTTATTTTGAATTGTTAAAACCGGATGTGTGATACTTATTATTCTATCTTGCTTGATTCCTCAAGTCAGTTAGCTCTCACGGGCCTTTTTGTTGCCCAGCTTGGTTATTTTCAAAATACAGATTTCTTAGAGTTACTATGGAGTCTGGTGAGACAGGTAAACCTTAGTTTAATTATTAACCCGAAGCTTTATGTATGTTAAAATTTGGTGCGTTTTAGCCAACCATCTGGCTGCTCAGCCAATGCTTAGCTTAGTAGCAACAGAACAGATCGCCTGCTAGCATAATCATGTTTCAAATTAAATACATTAGGATAGTGTCGCTGTCTGGACATTAACAACTTTTTACATAAACAATAATGTTATACGGGGAGTCACTGCGTTACAGCTTTTGACAGAAATGATCAAATCAAACTAATACTTAATGCTCAGTCAGTGGTAAGCTAACAACAATATTTGCTGTTTTCATTGCAAATTAAACTAGTAGTAAAGTCAACAGCATTTAAAACTCTTATATTCCTTACTTAACTAAGAAAAAATAATGTGACAAATGCTTCTAAAAATACATATATACACAGATTATTTTTAACAAAATACAAATTATCCTCAAAGTATTAAAATGCTAACAGTGAAATGACACTAAAATGATCCTCATGTATATGTTATGATTAGTAAGCTTTAACAGTTTCTTTTGTCACTTTTTTCTTTAGGCCGTGGAGGATGGAAGTCCAAGCCTGGCCAGCCTCAGAAAAACAAGATGAACTTAAATATTCTTCGTCAAGAGCAACTGATCGCCCAGAAGAAAAAAGAGATTGAAGCGAAAATGGCAGAGAAAGCAAAACTGAATGCAGTATCTAACAGCAAGCCTCCATCTCGAAGGTATTTGTGTTTTTCTATTGATATTTAGTCATACACACAAGTGAGAGGCAAAACTGGTGCTTGGTCAGTTTATTATTAATATTCTAGAAATAAGTCCTTGAGGAGAAATATGTCAATTTATATTAAAAGCTTTATTTATTCCTGTATCCAACAGCTCTCCAGGTTCTCAAGTACCTTCCTCCAATAAGTTTGCAAATGATGGAAGCTTCTTACAACAGTTCATGAAAATGCAGAAAGAAAAGGCTAGCAATGTGTCTGGTTAGTACACTTATTCCAACCATTTCTGTGTTTTAGATTTTTTTTTAACATGTTCTTATGACATTTTTCTCATAGTATGAAGAACATATATAAAGAAATTTAGCTTAAAATTGTATTTCTAAGTATTTATTTATTCAATTTGTTGTGAATCAAGAGCAGATGAAAACATGCAGAGCCCGTTTGGAAAAGCTTGTAGTTGTTATGTAAAATGTACAATGGGCAGGACAAAGTCTCCCTGCTCCGCTCCATTCTGATCCACTTGTAGACGACTAGATCCATGTACGTCTTTGTTTCCGCATCTGAGCTGGTATCTGGCTCTAAACTGTAGACTGGATAGCTCCAATATTGCTCACCTTTTTTTTTTTTTTTTTTTTTTTTTTGCACTGGTAATGTTAGGTTGGGGGTTTGAAGGGCTGTAAGTGAAAGGGGGCGGGGTTGCTCCACACCAATGGTCCCACCCACCACTCAGGTGAATTTCTAATGAACCACTGCAGCTCTGCTGAAACGATGTTCTGGGAAAAAAAAAAAAAGCACAGATCTTTTTATTTTGTCCAAAAATGGCATAATCATAATTAAAAGACTACTGGGGACACTTTAAAAATAGATCAAAAGATAATCAGAGTAGGACTTTATTGATGGCAAAGAATAAACACTTTGAAGATGTAAGAAAATAAATTAGGAAAGTATCCAGAAAACTGTAATAGGAGTATTTTAATTATGGATTATTGTACTGTATTTATTTTACTTATTTTTAAATATTTTAAATATTATTTTCTCTTTTGTCCCAGATTCCTCCAGTGATTCCAAGACTCCCTCCACCTCTAGCTCTTCAGGAAACCACGTTTTGCAGAAAAAGAGCATTTTAATTGGTCAGCGTACTGGCATCGGAGTTAGCAAGATGCTTAGTCAGTTCAAGAGCTACTCCCAGTTCAAAAAGAGTCCAGTGCTCAGCCAAAGGCCAAGTGCGTTTTGTTCACCTGACGATGAAGACGAGGAAGAGGAGAGTGATTACTCCAAATTCCTTGAAATGAAAGGTAATTCAAGGACTGTACCTTTTGGTCTGTCTTGGAAGAGTTCTTTAAATCGGACATTTCATCTAGTCCTCTGCATTTAGTGGCACCATTGCCTTGTGAGTGGAAGTTTTTACCATTTGTTCCCATGAAGCAAATGTACTCATAGCCTCCTTAAAGTCTCTCCCCCAGAAGACTCAGACACCAGACTCATTATTGAAAAGATGGCCTCTTTTGTGGCGGAGGGAGGGTCTGAGCTAGAGAAGAAAGCGATGGAAGACTACAAGGACAACCCTGTTTTCTTGTAAGTTTGAGGGAAAACTGTCTCAGTCCAGTTTATTACACTTTTATTTGTGATTTCAAATGTTCTAAACTACTGTTTTGTCATTTTTCTATTCAGTTTTTTATTTGACAAAAGCAGCTTGGAGTATCTTTACTACAGAAAAAGAGTTGCTGTATTGAAGAGGAATTTGCAGCGATCTGAGAGTCTGTTGGATGATAGTAAGTTCTGTTTATCTTCTCAAACTTCTGTCAATTTGATTAGGTTTCCTCCCTGAATAGTTTAATATTGTAGTATTTCTGTGCAAACTGTGTAAACATGTTTCTGTGTAAACATTTGGACGTAATGCATACATGACTGACCATGTGAGACAGACTTAGATCTGCGCGTTGTGTTTATTTATTTGCAAATACTTAAAGACCCACTCTGATACAAATGGTGTTTTTTTGTGTTTTTAGCGTTCTTTAGGCATTTTTCTTATAATGGAGCACATGCATAAAGAAAGAATCAGGAGCTGCTGAAAAAGAGAGTATTTGTGACGTAGAAAAAATACTGGGCGGGTCACAAGCCTCCTATTCTGCTCCACTAGATCCATGTCCGTCTTTGTTTTCCTCGTCTGAGTTGGCGTCTGGCTCAAAACTGTTCGGCTGCGTAGCTCCAATATTTCTCGCCATTTCTGTTGCGCCGGTAATGTTAGGTTGAGGGTGCGAGCGGCTGAGAGCGCATTAACAAGGTGGGAAAGGTAAGTGGGGTCGCTCAGGACCTACGGTCCCGCCCACAACTCATAGGCAAATTTCTAATGAACTACTGCAGAAATTATGTCCTAGTAAAACAGCACAGATTTCTTGATTTTGGCTAAAAATAGCATTATGGGGATTAAAAGACCACTGGGGACATTTTGAAAATAGATTAAAAGATGATCAGAGTGGGTCTTTTAGTCAGTACATTTGACTGTGGTGCTTTATTTAAATCAATTTGTCTGACAAAAAATTGAAAGTTTTTTTGTTTTTTTTTAAATAGCTTAAGATCAGAAAATCTTAAAATTTTGGCCTTCGTATTTACATATAAACTAATTTCTGGCAACACCACTGATTGGGTTGAGTTTCATTAATTCTTAAGTGCAGAATGTCATCCATTTACAAGTGAGATTTAGATTTTGACATATGTGACAGAGCCTTTTGCCACTTTCCTTTTATTATTATTTACATTTTGTTCCATTGAAAGCCTTGCATCAATAAAGTTCCCCATTCACCATCCCTGTTCCCCTCACTCCTCCTCCCTTTTCCTCTTCTTATCCCCCATTGGCTCTAGACTGGTGGTGTGAGAGGGCCAGTTGAGTACGGTACAGTAGTAGAGTGTGAATTGAGTTCCAGTACTAATAGGGTGCTTAAAGTCTCCCCCCCAGTGGACCCAGAAACCCAGGAAATGGTCGACAACCTGGCCAGGTTTGTGGCAGAGAGTGGCCCCGAGGTGGAAGCCATCGCTGCTGAGCGCAACCGAGACAACCCCGCCTTCAGGTCAGACATCTTTATGACTGTGTGTGTTATTTTAGTGTCGTCGGCGACATCTCTGGTCTTAAAGGTTTAAGCTCAGTTTCTAATATGCTCTTTGCTGATGGCCTTATTTTATATCTGACGCCAAATATACCGTAAATCTCTTTTTTTTCCCCTCAGTTTTTTGTATGATAAGCAAAGTCCAGCCTACAAACTGTATAAGGAGAAACTCCGGGAGTATTGCGGCACAGCCCCTCAGAGCTCCTCGCCTCCAGCAGAAAATGTCAGGGCAGACGTTCAGCAGCCAGCAGCTCCTCCATTACAAGGTTCCTCTGCTTTACGGAGCGGCATGTCTGGGCCTCCACACCAGGGCTCAGAAACGCCTCCTGTTAAACGGAAGAGGAAGAGCAGATGGGGATCGGAAGACGACAAAGTCCAGCTACCGGTTCCTCCGATCGTCGTTCCTAATGAAATTACCCCCGAAGACCCGAACACTCCCTCTCTTTCTGGTACTTACACTTTGAAAGCATAATCTATTTCAAGGATAGATTTTTTTGGACATTTTGACTTTTACCAGTTGAAATTGAATGATCGATGCATCTGTTTTAGCCCAGGAGCTCAGTGGCCTTGGTTATAAGAAGGGGAAGCCACTTGGTCTGGTGGGGGTGACAGAATTATCTGAGGACCAGAAAAGGCAACTTAAAGAACAACAAGAGGTACAAAGAGAGGCTCCATGATGTCCTGAAACATTTGTGTTGTTTTTAGCGTCTCTTTTTTTTTTTTCCGTGTGGCAAAGAGGAAAGTCCATCAAAGAAGTGTTTGTTTTCACCGGGGACAGCTCTCTGATCCTCCAGGTTTTGGTTTTCTCCACAGATGCAGGAAATGTACGACATGATTATGAAGCACAAGCGCGCCATGGCAGAAATGCAGAACATGTGGGAGAAAGCCATAAAAGAGCACCAGCATGAATATGACAGTGATGAAGAGGTCGACCAGGACGCAGGAACGTGGGAACACCAGCTTCGAAAGATGGAAATGGAGAAAACAAGGGGTAAGACCAAGAAACGTACAGAAACGTAAATCATTTGAACCTGTTGTGCTCCTCCTCAACTGTTTAGTCTTTATCATTTTTTTAAAAGTCCTCCGTGGCAGCTTCTAAGGTCAGATTAGTGTTTTTCCAATTTATGGCCCTGTCTGTTGATTCAAGGAGCTTTCCAATTGAATTTTACTATTTCATTTAGATTTTTTTTTTCAGAGGCAAGCTATTTTCAGTCTCTCTCAGCTACAGTTTTGGGGGAGTATTTTAGAAATGGAGAGCTGGGAGAGGAGGAAATGAGTTTAAAAAGAAAAACCAACTCATTTATTGTGTTATTGCTTTGAATGTAGTGGGTTTTTTTTTTTACTATTACACAATGTTGGTTAATTTGATTTGTTTTATGTATTTTTAATTGGAGGTGGGGTTGCTACAAATGACAGTTTGTTACAATCTTTGGATTTCTAATATATCTGAAGTAACATTTTGGAGGAGTAAAAATGAACATGCTTTAATAAACGCACATAACCCTTTTTTTCTGAGGTGATCAAATTGTTTTGTGCGTTTCTAGAGTGGGCAGAATCCCTGACGGAGATGGGCAAAGGAAAACATTTTATTGGTGACTTCTTGCCGCCTGAAGAGCTGGAGAAGTTCATGGAAACCTTTAAGGCCTTAAAAGTAAGTCCTCCTTTTAATGAATGTGTTTGTGAGCCTTTGGGAGGAAAATGTATGTAGAAAAAAAACAGTAACATATTGCATTATTGTGTAAAACATTTTAAGACGAAGCTTTAAAGAAGGAAAAAGATCCATACATTTTTTTATTAAGCTCATTTCAAAGGAAATTTCTTACAATTAAATTATATTTAGGTATTTTTTTTATAAAACCACTGGGTTTGGCTGTAGTTAGTTTGAAATATTAATCATTTAGTTATTTATTCCAGTTTTGAGTGTTTAAGCTAAACTTTACAGAGAAGAGGTTCTTTCAATGATTGGGGGGGGGGGGGGGGGTTGGGTAAAGAATAATAGATGTATCCATGTTTGATCAGAATCAAAGATCCAGATAAGAATGTGTGATTGTTATTGGATCTTCCTTGATTTGTGTTATTCATTTGTTTCTTTAATGAGAGCACACAATATACATTCAATACAATCTCAAACGCTAGACAAATTCCCAAACGACCTAAAATGCATTTAGCACCCAGTTGGACCTCATCACTCGCATTTAAACATCTGACAGCTGCAGAGGTTTTTTTTTTTTTTCTGGCAGGCCACAGGCATCTTATAGCATTATGCTCCTAACTATTTATGTCAAAACAAAAAAAAGCACCACAAATGTAATATATATCTATCAAAAATTCCACTAAGTATGCTATTAGGACGGTTATCTCTTATTGACTAAAAGAGGTTTTTAAGCTCTCAGTGGAACCATAAACACCAGGGGATTTGTGGATATGCAGATGTTTTTTGATCTGTATCTGTATCCCTGCTGCATAGACAAATTCCTAAAGTTGTCTTCGCCTTCCATGCTGTGTGACATGTCTGCACACTTTTGTCTTCTCAAATTGCAGGAGGGTCGCGATCCGGACTATTCTGAGTACAAAGAGTTTAAGCTGACGGTGGAGAACCTCGGTTTCCGAATGCTCATGAAGATGGGCTGGAAGGAAGGAGAAGGCCTTGGAAGTGAAGGACAAGGAATCAAAGCTCCAGTAAACAAGTACGTCTTTATGCTTCTCAAGTTTTATTTGCGACTGACTGAACATACATACTTAAAGCTCCAAGTACGGCTCAATGATTAACTAATATTTCATACCAGTTCTTAGTCAGTTTTACTCATTTCACTTTCAATTTAATCCAGACTTAATATTCAGTTTTTTCATGCTGTATTTTTTTTACGTCTTAAATTTTTAAGGACGATAATCTCTTCAATTGTTGCTATTGTGCTATTCAGTTTAATTCTGTTTCTTGTAAGCTTTTGCCAAATTAGTCTGTCATACATCCACAAATCAGCTTCTTAGAATTAAGTTTTGTATAGTGACTTTACACACAAAAAATGGCTGAAACAGCATCACCTTCCTTTCAGTTGTCAGTAAATCAGACAGAGATAAATAAGGTGTTGTTTTTTTTCTGTCTTTGATCTTTTCCAGGGGAATTACAGCTACAAATGGCGGTGGTTTCGGGGTCGACCGTCCAGCTGAGCTCACAAAAAGTGACGATGAATACGACGCTTTCCGAAAGAGGATGATGCTTGCTTACCGTTTCAGGCCAAACCCCCTGGTAACAATCTTCTGCTGAAACTTGTTTACAACTTCAGAACTCTCAAAATTGCCGTTTGCTAGTTTAAATTTGCATATAGCATTGTTCAATAGTATACAATCTCTTAGATCTGTCCAAATATATGCACAGAATTTAATCTACGTTTTGTGTTTCTTTTACAGAATAATCCACGACGACCGTATTATTAAAAAAGGGAGTTCTTTCTGTTTGTGTCTGTAATATAAAAGCGAGTTGTTGTCATTGTTTAGCTTGTTTTTGAAATGTAAACTCTTAATTTAGAACTTAAGCAATTTTAAACGTGTGAAGAAAGATAAAGTGGGAAATAATGGGAAAAAAACATTTTGTGTTCATTTAAAAAAATTCTTACTTTGATTGCATTGGATGGAAATGTTTTCCACTGTTTCGCTACATTTCAAATGTAAAAAAAACTGATGATCTGCATCGTTGGCATCACTAAGTACACTTTTTTGTGTAGTTCTTACATGAAGTGAGGTCCTCACTGTGCTGTTTCTTTTTTCATTATCTTGAGCTTTGTTAATAATGAAAACAGCAACTCACTGAAATGTAAATGTCTCACATCTTAATAAAAGTGATAAATAACAACTGTTTACTGTGAAACGAGTTTGGACTAAACAACCCTAAACTAAAGAAACAATCAGATTCATCTGTGTGTTAAGTGCAGGTTTGTCTGCATCCTTATCTATAGTTTCCTCACTTCAAATCCATGAAGCTCTGAATTAAAGCATCTTTGACTTAGACTATCAATTTAACATCCTCCAGGTTTACATGGGTCAAAAATAACTACATAGAGCCTTCCATCACCTATGTCATCAATCAGAGCCCCCTGACATTGGAACATGATTTCATCTCTACTGTTGGAAGAAATCGAATAGTTTGATATATCAAGAAGAAGTTTGTAATAAATTTTTGCTGTATAAAACTTGTCAACTTCCAAAACAAGTAGAACAAACGGAAAAATATATATTTTTGGTGAAAATTTTTAATAAGATGGCCTAAATCTTCATCAAATTTACAAGAGGCAGAACTGTAGACATCTCTTGTGTTTTAATTTCTTAAGCTAACATTTTTACTCTTTTAATCTGATATTGACCAAAGGTCACTAAATATCTAATATGTTTATTTGTGTTAATTATTCTTTTGCATATGCGTTCAAAAGTACCTGGCTCCATTTATACATATTTTCTCGGTTAATGTTGGTTTTATTTTATCTATCTTTAAGAGTTAATGCTTAATTGCAAAGAGATAAATAAAATTAAGCTGCTTTACTTATTTTAGGGTCCCATTACACACACATTTTATTTACTTTATTTTTTTATGGAACTTTTTTTATTTTTATGTTTGTGCAGTAAATCAGCAAGAAAAAAGTTTTCTGTAATTGAATAAACGATCTACCTGTATAAACAGGTATAAACCATTTTCCGAGTCATGCATTAAAAAGGATAAATATAACAAACGGATAAATAGGAGCCGCCGTGAGACATTCCTAGGTGTCGCCGCTCCTGCGCCTCCGGGAAGCGGACGAAACTTTGATTTGACGCAGTAACGTTCGGCTCAATCTGCGCAAGTTCGGGAGGAAGGTAAACAAGATGGCGACAACCTGAGAGGAAAGAGTATTACGAATTGTCAGAAATTATTAAGTGTTTTTTCGGAGGGGGGCTCAGACGTCAGAGCGATATTTAACTGTATAAGGACAGACGGACACTGCGGTGGAGACCGGTTCATATGGATTAAGGTAAGAGCCGGTACCGGGAGTCTGATTCATTAGTGCTAGCTTGCAAACCGACTAGCTGGCATTTTACATGGGAATCATAAGCGCCTTGCTAGCCAGCGGATAGCTGTGCGTTAGTAGTTCCATTCTCCTTGTGATCTGTTTGGTCTGTTTCCGGGAGTTAAATCAATCCCGGTCTGATTTTTCTTGGTGGAAAAGTATTCTGCAGTGTTAACAGGAAATTGTGTTCGCCTCTGACGAACTTTGCTAGCTGCTGCTGTGCTGCACATCTACCGTTAGCTGCAGTTTTGTGACGACGTTTCGGTTATCTCCCTTGCCTGCATTTCAGTTGTCAACTTTTACCGAAAAAGGTAATCATTCACCGCTGCTTCTGTGTTTATGTCGACCTAACTGACCCGATATCTGTGTAGATCCTGAAGAATCAGCAAGTGACAGCTCGAATGGGAAAGATTGCTCATTCAGCGAGAGTTGCTGACCTAGCTTAGCCGCTAGCCAACCGTCCAAACTCTTTAAATGTTTACATTCAGTTGTTCCTTTGTTCTAACTTGTTTTTTGGCGATAAACTTTTCAAAGTTTGAATTATGTGTAATAAAGCAGACCTTGACTCCACTGTTACAGCGCTAATCCATATAGCCCATTTAGGGGGATTTCTCCAATTAAATAATATAAAAAGCTGGAAAAAGCCCGTACATTTGGAATAATATTTTAACACAAAGTCATTTCCACCATAAATGTAATTTTTTTTATAAACTTGTGCCTTCGTTTTGTTTTGTTCTAATAACTTATTAAGTGCTAAATGACTTGAAAGACCCAACATTGCATGACAGTTATATTTAATTTTTGGGAAATTAAACACGGAGAAAATGTATAGTCAGTTTTTTTTATAATTATGCCAAAATATCAGATACACTAGTGTAAATATGCTGACAGAAAACGAGTGAAAGAGACTTGTGTGTATAAAGTAATGAATCCTGCACTAGCTAAAGAGCTATTAAACCAGTTGAAGCTCGATCTTATTTAAAACTTCAGAAGTGTTTTTATCTTATATTATTATTAGTATTATTATTATTATTATTTTTTTTTTTTTTTCAAATATTTGTAGCCTTTGTGTGTCATTGCTTTTTGTTGTTTTTATTCAGCCTCCTGTCACAAGTTCAATATTTTTGTAGGTAGCAGTATTATATGATATTCTGTATGTGCAATGTTTGTCAGTAAAAGATATATAAATAAAACGTGATCCTTTTTTTTATAAATGCAAGAAAAAACAAAGTACTACAAAAAAAAACGTTCTTTATCACAATAAAAATGAATCTGTATATATTGAACAGACCCATAATAAGAACATATTTGTAAAGGATTATTTTTGATGGCATCCCAAGAATCACTCAGTCCATCACAGATGTATTCTTATTCAATTTGATAACAGTGGTACAAATGACCCCTTTGGGTTGTTGTAATGAAGGTTAACCAATCTAGTGTTGTTGTGTAAACAGCTGGATTGAAAAGAAAACTGTATAAATTGGTCTGGGGAGAAATGCATTTTTGACTTGTTTTTCATTTGATACTTGACCTTTTTCCCAGGCACTAAACAGTGTTGAGATGGAGGACACCTGACACTGGACAGTTTGGTCGACCTCCCGACTGACACCAGGAATTGGACAGAGCCTGCTGCTTTTTGCTGCTCTTTGCTGCTTTTTGCCGTCAATCTGAGCTCATCCACCCTAGTGTGTCCCATGGAAGCTGTGCCACGCAGTACGGATCTTTGACAGAAATGCCGTACTGCCAGGTTTTGAGGGAACAGAGGTTGCCTTGACCTAAAACTGTATTGTAATTAATAAATTAATAAGTAATTGAGACTAATAAAGGATTAAAGTGGTAGAATTATATATTTTTCTTTTTTTTTTTTGGCAAATGTACCTATAGCTTTAGTTCCTAATGCAGAGTTCTAGGCGCTAAATTGTCACAGCAGACACCCCTTCTCACTGCTCTTGAGGAAGAAGAGTCCTAATGTTTACAGATGTCCAACTGATAGTCCACCGCTTCCCTCAACTCCAAGGCCTCATAATTCCCTCCTCCATTTTCAGTATTTTCAAATTCTCCCCCTTGAATAGAAACACCTGATTTCCTGCTGACAGATTAACAGTGGATTTTACCCCAGTAGCATTAAAGCCATTTGCAAACATTCTGTTTCACACAAGGCTAAAGGTGCAGTGTTTGAACTTTGCAGTCATGAGTGCCAGCGAGCTGCATCATCTGGACTATTTAAATGAAAATGAACTGATGGAGATGGACACTTTCATCCACCGCATTGATTCTACAGAGGTGATTTACCAGCCACGGAGGAAGAGGGCAAAGCTAATAGGAAAATACTTAATGGGGGATCTTTTAGGAGAAGGATCTTATGGCAAAGTTAAAGAAATGCTGGACTCAGAAACACTTTGTCGGAGGGCTGTTAAGATCCTGAAGAAGAAGAAACTTAGGAGGATTCCCAACGGTGAAGCCAATGTGAAGAAGTAAGTTTTATTTTATTTAATTTTTTAGTTTAAGCTTGTGCTGATAATAAAAAATGTAGCTAATTGAGCACCAATTGGCTTTTAACTTGTGTGTAGTGTAATGCTTTTTTGTTTTTAACATTAGATTGTGTTTTTATTTTAAGCTCTTTGAGTTGGAAAAGTGAAATAAAATGAAATTCAAATAAAATTGGATTTGATTCACAGAAAAACCCATTGGCACTGACCCCATTTGAGTATTTTTCTTTTTCTCTAATCTTGCTAAAGTACCTTTTAGGTTGGAAGAAAAACTGCTGGACTATTTTTGATTTAGGAGGACAGCAGGTTTTTTTTACTGAATTATTTTGACAAAGCAATGCAGACATTAGATTATAACAATTTAGCATCTCCAAAAACTACACAACTGAAGACGGATTCGTTCATTTCTACAAATCTATTGTTTTTATTCTGTAACTGCACTCTACAGTTCTACTCTACAGTTTTCTGCATCGTCTCTTCCCTGAGGAGCATTGCAGCTTTTAATTACATTACCATTATTAAATAGGAATCCAGGCTTTTGCTAATTGTTGAGATGGCTCTAGAAAATGGAATAACTGGGTTCCTTCATGAGGGGAAAAAATGTCTTGTGTCTGTCAAAACAGCAGGACTAGTGATTCTAGGAACAGGAACAGGAACAACTACATGGAATTGTTTAGTTGTTACCTCCTAAGGATGTGCTTCCTTACTTTTAGCAAACACAAAAACAAACAAAAAAAGGGAATTGTATCTGTTCCCAATGTCGGACAAAGGTTAAAGTTTTTACAAGAGGGAGAATTTTCTAAACTGGAAAGGCTACATTGTGTTGTGGCGCACCGCAGGTATATCACTGATGCAAAAAGGACAGGAAATGCAGTGTTTACCGGGTGTACAGCGCCCTGAGCATGGTGGATAAGGGACATCATTTGTCTGCAACAACGACGCTTTCCATGTTGACAGCAACACTTCAAGGAGATGGATCTCCAAAACAGTTACTGGAAACCAACAGCAAGTTTAAAAAAAAAAAAAAAGACCTGGGAAGTTAGGTAATCGCCCTTCAAGCTATACAACAAACATACTCAAAATTAAAAACCTGTCTGATGCAGCCATGAGCACTATTTCTGGCCCTCTATATTAGGTTTTCATCTGCGATTTTAGAGTATGTGTGGAACGAGCAAATGTTGGAGTGAAGAGAAAACATTCAGCTGCACAGAAAGACAGTAAAGGGAGAAACTGAATACGTTTAAAATCTAAATCTCCTTGCTGCATTGAAAAGAGCCAATAAAACATGTGAGGAGGTAGAGGATGATGCTGGATTACACCCCCATAGTTTTTCACAGTCTATAATGCAAGTTTTCCTGTTGCTGTGCTTGTGATAGACCTTAGAGTTTGTACACTCTGTGTCTGGATGTCTGTGTCTCTGTGAGTGGATACTTTGATAACCTGAAGCTGATATTTTTTTGTACTCATGTTTTCCCTCTTTGGCTGCTTGGCATTCTTGTCTTCCGAACAGTTTATCTATCAGGATGGGCAGGCTCTTACTTGCGGTGGTTAAGCAATGCCCCCCCTAGTTTCTATGGTAACACCCCAAGAAGTGCTTTCAGGAACGATAGAAGTGCACAGATACGCAGACACACCCTGATCCACTTGAACAGAGCACGGGTTCAGATGTTGGCGACTTGTTTCTGTGCTGCTGCTGCTGTTGGTTTGGTTAGATATCGCTGAGTGTTGCAGTCCTGTCAGCGCTGCAGCCTGTAAGCGAGTAAGGTCCTTCAGTACACGTTTGAAGTGTCTTTGCAGTCCGTTCGCCTTCTGTGCTGACATGGCCTCTGATTCCATGTGGTGGATTTCATTAGGATGCACCATTTGACACATTTCCTTTTTGTTTATTGTTCAGTTAGAATTAGATGTTTTTTCCCACTAGTGCATGAGTTTCTCTACTTTTCTGAGCACTGGTGCAGCCATAGCTGCATGTGTCAAATTAAGACTCTTTGTTTTGCCTTTTTAACTGTACATTTGTCATGAAAACGAAGATGAGGCAAAGGACCGCTTCTCTTTGTCTTTTACTTTTGTTTATTTTGTGTTCATTACTCCATAGTCTGTAGAACTATTTGTCTTTTGAAGGTATTTGTTTTCAACAGAGGCACTATCGCTTCCTTATGACCCTAAAGGTCACACATGTGTTATGCAGGAAGGAGAGGACGACAAAGTATTGAGCACCAAACTACAAATATTATGACGTGTCTGGACTTGGATTTGTAATGATCCTACCCTTTCCTTCTTTTCTTCCGTGTCTCTTATCAATGAGGCCACATTGTTTCATATATTTTTAATTATTTGATTATCTTTTCAGTGTGTTTCAGAGTTTGATGTCGCCTTTTTGTCTTTGAAGAGAAGCTCTTCCTGTTCCCTGGGCTCATTTAGCAGACTCCAATTTTTATTTTTTATTTATTTAACCTTTATTTACCCAGGAATTGTCCCATTGAGATTAAGAATCTCTTTTTCGAGGGAGTCCTGGCTATTAATTTGTGTGTGTGTTTTTTTTTTTTTGGAAAATAAAAAATAAAAAAAGAAATAACACTCACCCTCCACTGGAACAGTACTTCACCAAGTTAATCCCGTCTTCGGAACAAACAATTTACTCTAATCTTTCTGTTACTTGGCTTGTTAAAGATGTCAGCAGACTCTTGCTTGCTGCGATGTTTGCCACTTTGACCTGCAATTACTAGAAACATTTTCCAGCATTTGGTGACCCAGAATTCTCTTTTTTTGTTGTGTTTTTACCCTAACAATGTTTTTCCTTGTCATATCTCATTTTCATTTTTAGGGAGATTCAGCTGCTAAGAAGACTCCAACACAAGAATGTGATTCAGTTGGTGGACGTACTTTACAACGAGGAGAAGCAGAAAATATATCCTCAACTTTCTTTTTTAAATGTAGACTTAATTGGATTAAAACCACAGATAAAAGTTCAAAGAAGTGACCTAAAAAGAATAATAATTTTTTTTGTGGCTGTCAAGTTTTGCTGTAGAATATTTTATTTTGACCTTCTGGTATGTTGCATTTCCTTGACTCCTGATTTACGTATATGGTGATGGAGTATTGTGTTTGTGGGATGCAAGAAATGCTGGATAGTGTTCCAGAGAAGAGATTTCCAGTGTTTCAGGCTCACGGGTGAGTTTCTTTTACTCCCCCTTTGCTCTCCAGTCTCAGCCTCTGTTGTTTTTTTTGTTTTGTTTTTTATATTTAGCCTCTCTGGAGTCGCTCCTGCAAGTCTAAGTTTAGATCAGAGTTTGCCAAGCTTTTTCTGTAAATCAATCAGCCAGAGGTTGAGTTAATGTCTCATCGCTCTTTCAAAGCCACTTAATCTGACTTTTCAATTAATTAAGCTTCTTCTGACCACAGCATTGATTTCTGTATTTTTTTTTGTAAATGCCACCTTTTTTTCTCTGTTGTTGCTATTTGCAGGTACTTTTGCCAACTTATAGATGGCCTTGAATATTTGCACAGCCAGGGAATCGTTCACAAAGACATTAAACCTGGAAATCTGCTGCTAACCACGGATGGGGCACTTAAAATCTCCGACCTTGGAGTAGCAGAGGTGATTTGGGCTTGTGTTGTTTCTGTCAGGTTTCACTTTTCGACAGCTCTGTTTATTCTTGCCACCTGAACGTTGTTCTGCGTTTGTGTAAGAAAAGGCATTTTGAAGTTTTTCTGTCTGTTTACATCTACGTAGATTATATTCAAAGAAAGATCTTTTTTTTTTTTTTTTCGTTGATATTCTTTCATCTTTTTGTTGACTTTCAAAAAAATATAGTTTGTACTTAATCAACATAAATTAAATCAATTTATTTATGTTTGGCTTAAAAGAATGACGACAAAATAGGTCAATCATTTTAAAGATGTCTACATTTTTGCAGGCCCTTCACCCATTTGCTGAAGATGACACGTGTCGCACGAGTCAGGGCTCTCCCGCCTTCCAGCCTCCAGAAATCGCCAATGGACTGGATACCTTTTCAGGGTTTAAAGTGGACATCTGGTCTGCTGGAGTAACACTGTGAGTGAAACTGTCATCCGTGTGTTTCGTTTGACTCCTTTGCTTATGATTCCCAACCCTTTTTACTTCTTCTTTTCATTCAGATATAACATTACAACAAGTCTTTATCCGTTTGAGGGAGACAATATCTATAAGCTATTTGAGAACATTGGAAAAGGAGACTACACTATTCCGGAGGACTGTGGACCTCTTCTGTCAGATCTGCTGCGAGGTTGGTGTTGTTCAGACCACACTCCTGTGGGTCTTTAGCTGCATTTATCAACAAAATTAGAAGAATGAACTCTGATTTATGCTACCAGTAGTGAGACTTTCCAAAAATAATTTCTCTAGTTTTCTGAATAACATTGGTTCTTCACTCTATAGCTGTTTATCTTTTGTAGTCTCATTGTTTTGCTGATCTTTTTGGTGTAATTTTGTCCAGTTTTTTTATTACTTTTTATTTTTTTACAGCATCTTATGTTCTGCGCCCCGATTGGCTGTTAACCTTGTTAATCAATTTCCTCCGTGTTGTCTCCTGTACAGAATGCATTCAGTTTGCCAAATCTATATGAATCTTCAATTGCGAGCAGATCTTTGTTTTCCTTCTATAATACTGGACTTATTTTTCCAAAGGTTTGAATTTTGAGTTTAATCAAGAGAGAAAAATGTCCAGTGTGTATTGAGGAAATGTACAGCTTTAAAACATCTAGTAAAAAATATTTCACAGATTCCACCTATTGCTGGGTTGTTGTTTTTTTTAGAAAATAATCAAAATTGTGATCCTTAGTCTTCTTGGACAGTTTTTTTTCTTGATTTGCTTCCCAAAGGAGGATTCCAAAAGTGACTTCAGTTTGATGAATGAAGGCTTTCCTAAGTCTCAAAAGGGGAAACTGGTCTGCTGTACAACCATCAACACACAATATTAGAAATCATCAAATCGGTTTAAAAAGCTGATAGCAACACAAACTGTTACACAAACTAAAGGAACATTATGAAAACATACGACTGTACAACTCACAGCAAGACAACAGCACTTGTCAGTCATTAATATTTTGTTCTCAAAAATATAGAAATGAATCTTTTAGCTATAATCCTCATAAAATGAAATTCTTTATACGATTTAAGGGCTTGAGAATCTGGATCTTTTCTGCGTTTATCCAGTAGGGGGTGCTGTGTCCTTTAAAATCACTGCAAGTGAGGCCTTGCCCATGTAAGATGAAGCACTGACTGGTTTCCATTGAGCTTATCAGTAGCAACAATCAGAACCCTAGAATAGAATCACATTAAAGTTAGATTTTCTGTTAAATTCATGAGTGTTGTAGTTAATTACCTTGCAAAAAGGAAGAGGGAATGGAACCGTATTCCTTTTTATTTTAATCGAAATATTTATTGAAAAAAAGTTGCTGCTGTAAAAAATAATGTAAAATTAAATTAACTGCTTCTTAGTAAATGGAAATAATGTTATAGTTGTCTTTGTTACCTTTATTTAATAGTGAGGAAGCTGTTTTTTATCTTCATTTAAGATGCCAAACTGGTCTGCCGCGCTTCAAAAGCAGAGTGAAATGTTACTGCTTTTGTATAAAAACCCACTCGGTCTGGTCTCCCAGTGTTGCGGATGTGTGACGTCTGTCTGGGATGACGCAGCGCTTCAGAGACAGTCCATAATTACATGCTCTAAAATAAGCTTAGTACTACAAAAGGTGTCCTTCAGCTGGCGCAGCACTCTCAGCTCTGCGTTCTGCCCTGTTCTGCCGACGGGGAGAAAACGGCGTTATTAGGAACGGCATCGTACGGCTTCTACAGCCTTTAGACGCTGACCCCTATACACACAAATCCATCCTTCATTAAAGTCATTAGGAAACCTCTCTGAAGCTTTGCAGATTGACTCTCCATAGTTTCTTGTGTATTTAGTATATTTTTGACTGGCATTGTTACTGTTAGTGATTGGTGTTTCCTGCAGAGCGTTATGGTCTGTCTGCTGTCTCCTTTAGCTTCACTTTTTTTTTTTTTTTCCCCTTCATGTTGTGTTGCACTGATTCACAACGTACCATTAAATCCAGGACTCCACTTAAGTTGGACATGAAGGGGTTCATTTTTTTTCATTTGTGCATTTTCTTCAGGAATGCTTGAGTATGACCCTGCACAGAGGTTTTCTATACAGAACATTAGGCAACACAAGTAAGTGATGTCAACCTTTACCAGCATTTCCAATGAAGACATTTTCAGACATTTTTTACTTAAATCTGCCATTTATTGGGTTAAAAGTGTTTTTTTCTGTTGTAAATCCGCATTGCTACTTTTGATGTGAACCTGTCGACTTCCTCACAGCTGGGTGCGAAAGAAACACCCACCCGCTGAGCCCCCCGTACCCATCCCTGCCAACGCAGAGAGCAGAGACCCCTGGAGGAGCATGACGGTGGTTCCCTACCTGGAGGATTTGCACGGATACAGAGAGGAAGACGACGACGACGAGCTTTATGATGGCGAGGATGAGATCATATACACTCAGGACTTCACAGTGCCAGGTAGCACCTGCTCCTGAAATGACAGAACGTTACCTCAGTTTGTTGTCTTTTATTGCTTCTAGTCTGCAGAATAGAATTATTTAAAAAAAAAAAAAAAAAAAAGATCTTATCATCTTCAAATGAGCTTGTCTTATTTGGCCCCGCCCATTTTTCTATAGTTCCTATTCCTAGCTTTCCTAAATCTTTTGTTTGTTTTTAGTGCAAAAAGTCTAAGAAAGGGATATTATTAAATAATTTCCTCCTGAGTCTGTCACCTCTAAATGTACTTGCAGACTCTCAGCTCCACTGATGTCTTTTTAAAAAGGGTCTTTAAATAACTCTGCTGATATATTCTTTTAAAGACAGAACAGCAGAGGCATGAAGCCTCTTTAGCAGACCTGTTGCCTTTTATTCTGGAAGAAAAATTACTTTTTTTTAACTATTGTTATGTATATTTGCCAGAATTTTGGTGATTTTATTCAGTCAAAAGCATACACATCCAAACAGTGCCTGACAGGGGTCATCTGAGATGGATAGTGCCACAGTTATTAAAGTCCATTCAGAGAGATTTATTATATAGAGAGTCTATTATATAATCCTGCACTCTTGGTCTTCTGTTTTCCAATCGCATCGTGTCTTCATGATCACTTTGGATTTATTGTTTTTTTTAGTTTTCTCAGATATGAAAGAACAACATGAGTGTGCTAAAGAGATGTACATAAAGAAAGACCGTCATGCTCTTCATTATTATGGACAAATGTGTGGATTAATCCCTTTTTAATCAGTCAACGGCCATATTTTAATGACCGTTTTCCGATTATAGTGTTAACATGATCACTTGATAATCTCGTAACAAAAAAACGATCGTCACCACTGATGCACATGGCCTCAGTGACCTCCTTCTATATTTGGATGACGTCCTGTAAATATATTAATATTGTAGCTGGACTGAGATCAGGATAAAATACTCTGTATAGTCTGGATTTATCCACAGTAATCCAGCATTAAAGATAGCAGCAGCAGGACATCTCACTGAATGTTCTGAATCAAATGATGGGAATTTTCCGGAAAAATCCAGATGTGAACAGCGGGTTAACACGCTGCACGGCTCTACTTGGCACAAATTCACATTTCCTTTTTTGTGTGGACTGTAAACGGCTTTTAAAATGGCACATGCAGATATATTGATCTAATATTAATCATCATATTTATTTATAATGGCATTAAGCCAATTTGATTCTTTGTTGCTTTGACAGATGTTCAGCAGCATCTCTGCCTACGGCTGTGTGTGTTTTTTGTTGAGATGTAAAGTTGTAACCATGAATGGAGTCAGAACACTGGCTGTGAAAAAGGCCGTCAGTCTGGATGTTACATGAGAGGATTAGGTCTGAAGGCAGCTGGATTTGTCGCCACCGTTTTCCTTCAGGCAGAAATGCTGCCCCCCCATCTCTTGTGGCGTATTTACCCCATAGAGTTCTGGCCTTTCATACGTTGCTAGGTAACAGGCAGTAAAAGTAAATGCTGCATTCGGTGTACACAAGCGGTGTCCCACATAAAAATGAAACGGAGCTGCAAAATGTGAATGAAGTGATCTAAATATAGTCGAGCTGAAGGAGTCGCTGGGTTTTCTGAATTTCCACTCCCACCGACAAAGAGGATACGAGATGCTTCACATGAAACAAATATGTTTTCCACTCCAATCATCTTTTCATCTATTGTAAAAGCGTTTGACTGGCATTGTTACTGTTAGTGATTGGTGTTTCCTACAGAGCGTTATGGTCTGTCTGCTGTCTCCTTTAGCGGTCTTTTAATTAGGATGATGCCGTTTTCAGCCCAAAAAAGAAAAAAAGAAAAAAAAAACATTAGAAATTAGCCTTTGTGGGTGGGGACATTTACCCAGTTTGCTGTTAGCTTACAGCCCGGCCTAACTTTACGGGTTCAAAAAATATCAGGAGCAATATTTTGAGCCAGATGCCAGCTCAGACGAGGAAAACGAAGACATGCATGATCTGGTCGCCTTCAAGTGGATGCATCAGAATGGAGCGGAGCATCGATTGTAGCCTCCGCATCGTACCTAATCCAACAGCTTTTTTGCACCTGCTCCTAATTTACAACGACTTAAGTAAAGAAGTACTCAGAAATACCATTTTAAGCTTCATTTTCTTTAAATATGTCCTCTATCATCACAAAAATGCCACATGTTAAAACCCCAAAAGCATGATTATCATTGGAGTGGGTCTTTAAATAAACAGTTTGATGTTTTATTTCAGTATTTTGGTCACTCTGTAACTTGACAAAGCGGTGTTTTGAACTTGTTTTTAACCTGAACTGTGTGTGATTTCAGGGCAAGTGGAAGAAGAAGAGCAGGAAGAGGAGAGCGTGGATTACTGTCCAGCTGTAGCCAAACCCGTCTGTGTGAACGGGACAGAAGGAGGCTCCCTGAATAGCAAGGCCAAAACTGAACGCAGATCCTCCTCCTCATCCAACCCTTCACGCAAAGGGGTCTCAACAGCAAGCAAGATCCGCAAGCTCTCCGCCTGTAAACAGCAATGACGGCACTCTCCTCTTCCTCTGACAGCAACACACCTGGTGAGCGTGCAGCCATGCGCCTTTCCAGTCGAAGCCTGTTTACACATGTGCTGCAGATCCAGGCTGAGAGATGAGGAGAGGGCGAGCGGCAGAAGGAGCAGAGCGAGGACATGAAAATGGAGAGAGAATCCGTTGATATTCAGCATGCAGCGCCGTGACTCATCAGCTCTCCACAGGCAAACGCGGGCATTTTCTTACACAATCTCAAAAACGACAAAAATCAGGATGGATTTCTCCACAATCCATTGTTTCGGCGAGGGCTCTTCTCTCAGGTGGAGCGAGACAAATATTTACTTAGAGCATCAAGTAAAACGAAACAGGTCATCTTTTTTTTTTTTCCAGCCACCACCCACAGCTCTTCCTGTCTCTGTCATGGCTACAGTGCAGAGTATAGAGTGTGCTCTCATTTTTTCATATTTCAGGGTATGACTCACCCTGACTGATAGAAAATGGGTTGCAGGATTATTGTGTCAATCTAACCCTGTAGGTTGATGGTTTCCTTTTGAACATTCATCCTTGGTCCGTTTGTCTTCCTCCTCAGTGTTGGCCCATAGAAATATGTTCTTTCTTTTTTTTTCTGTGAAAGTAAAACAAAAGTACGACGGAGTATTAGGGCCAGCATAAAAATAAAAATATATATTTACGAAAATACAGCCGTGAAATTGTGATTTAAAAAAAGTCGTAATTTTACAAGGAAAAAGTCATGCTCTTTGGAAAATACAGTTGGTGGTGTAAGTAAAATCCATCAATGCAGCCATTTATGGTGATGCTTTAAGGCTTTGGCTTATCATAGGAATCTATTTTCCATAATGTATTTGGACTTCCTGCACCGACGGCGTAAGCGGGGCACCCGCTGGAAATCCACTCATTGAGGATCAAGATTGTTTTTTTTCTTAAGAGTCCCAGTGTCCTGCTAATTCTTTTCAATGTCCTTAGACATACAAAATGTCAGGGTTTACCTCTAAAAGACTTTCATTTTATTGTGAAACCAATGCGGAAGTAACCGCTTACAAAGCGCTCTTCTTCTCTCATAAACGACTGAAACACAATATTCTTTTTGTTGTTTGCCTCATAAATATACAACTTTAATCTCATTATTTATATCTTATAAAATTGTAACTTTATTCTCGTAAAATATTTACTTGTTTTACTCATAATTCTACAAATGCTTTCTCGTAAAATGAATTTTTTTCTCATAAATTTATGACTTTGTTCTTGTAAATGTATGTATTTATTTTGATGGTGGCCCTTATGCTCCGTCGTACCAACGTGCACCCCAGTTTCCTTTAATGGGCATTGAGTTCATTCTTTTTTCCCTCATCCAGATTGATCTTTCCTGGTTCTCCTGCGTCTGCTGACGTTGATGTCCCCCCCACCTCCTTGGACCACTGTCTTCTGAAGATATGAGACCAGAGGAAGACGGCATGAAAAGATCTTTGAGCTCTCAGACTGAGGCTGCGACGTTGTTGTTTTTTTTTCAGTGTTGCCCTTCAAAAGTGTCATCTCTGCTCCCTCTCCTCCCATCCTCTTTGCAAGAGGCCAAGTGTTGCAGCCGGACACATAATCCCCCCCCCCTCATCTCTCCACCTTCTGTTTACTTTGTCTACTTTTGTTTTTACAGACCCCTAATGGCCGTTTTAAATACACATTGTGATGTGTAACGAATTAAAGTGGGATAAAAATGTATGTAGGATTCTATATTTACATTTGTAATGAGGCTAAAACACCACAGACATAAAACTGCATGCTGTACAGCGCTGGATGAAAGGGAAGGTGTGGACAGACTAGATCCATCACCAACCTGTTGTCTGATTTCAACTTAGGTTTTATTTTTATTTTCAAAATGACTTTTTAAAAAGAAAACGACTATTATTTATATAAAATGTCTCCCAAACACAGTCGTTTGTTGAATTTTCTTTTCTGTTTACATTTTAGTTGATATCGTCCCTCCTGCAGTCATTTTTTATTTTTTTATTTTGGTTTTCAGAGCTTCTGGGGTTAGTTTTTCCACTTCTATAGGTTAGAGAAATGCCGCATAACTGTTCTGTAATGGAAGCAGGCTTCCCTCTGTTCCCTGCCAGTGGTCCAGTTAACCTGTTTTTTTGGATGCTAGTGATGCTTTGGTGCTCCGATCCCGTCAATGGGAGCTCTGCCAGACCCATCACCAGCTCCTCCCTAGGAGTAGATCAGAGAGCAGGTGAGTCACTGCTGCGAGGGAGGGAGAGGGTTAGGGAGGGAGGGAGAGCATCGCCTCCTACGTCAGCGAGGTCGGCACAGAGGCTCTCCCTCAAACGAGCAGTTCCTGGATTGGAGGGGTGACGGGTGGCTGCAGCATTAGTATGTGAGGACACGTCGCATCTCTCTGACAGTTTCACACAAAACATCACACCACAAGAGAAAAATAAAAATCAAAGGGGGAGCTGTTCTGCAGATCTTTTTTTTTTTTGGCTTTTCCTTTTTTGTTGGTTTTTGTCTGAATCATCTTTTGCAGTAATTTCTCTCTCATGGTGCATTGAGGCAAAGAAATAATGAGGACGTCTCAAAACACACTAGCTGTTTTGAGACGGTGCAAGTTAAGTTCTAGTGCCTTTTCCCAGGTAACCCCATTCAATATAAAAACAGTTTGAAACCTAAAGGCCGTGTCACACAGCCACTACGTACATTTTCCACATATGTAATGCCAGTCTTTTGTAATATAAGCGTGATATCTATGATATATATGTATTCTTGTGTTTTAGGGTTTTTACAGACGGGTCTTTATGTGAATTCAGTTTTTAATAGTTAAGCATTTCTGAGAGTTATGCCATTTATGCATATTTTTCGTAGTTTATTCGCACTTATCACATAACTTAGGCAATTGTGCATGATTTTTGCAAGATGCATAACCAAATATGTGGCTTTCCACAACCGTTCCATGTATGTCTAGCAGACTTTTCACACATGCACCACCAATGTATAACTTGCATTGTGTTAACGGCGCACATATCACATTAAAATTACGTAATTCGTGCATGAATCACTGCAGAAATGCATGTAAACCCGCACAGTTTGCGTTCTACGTTGATTTAGGTGTTCTTTGCGTCGTTCATTCATTCTTCTTCAGTGGTTTTAACGGAATTCCCTTGTGATACATCTGTGCAAATTTCACAAAAATCTCATGGTTTCCACAGATTACCATTTTTCATCCGCGCAAAATGTACATAGCAGCTGTGTGACACAACCTTAGAAAACTGGACGCCATCTCTTTATTCAAGCAGCAGTTTGTAGAAGCAGCATCTAGACAGCAGATCTTCTAAGATATGAAGCACCAATAAAATATGTTAATGGATAAAATGATAGGATTTGTGGGATACTTCCAGGTATTCATATTGAAAAATACTTTAAATTGAAGGTTTAGTGTGAATTATTACAGGAAGTTGTGTAAAGCGCTTTTAATGAATTAAAGTTAACCAGATAAAAAATGCTTTATTTTTTATTTTGGGCTTATCTCTGAGGGATTCTTCAACCTGGGAAGGGTAACATTTTTTTTAATTTGGGTTTCATGTCTTCAAAGCTTCTTGACCTTCAAAAATCTCGCCACTAGAAATAATGTTTTTTTTTCCCTAAAACGTCACTGAATTGTTGATCTGACAGCTTTAAAGGTTCATGACTCATCCAAGCATCACTTGCCAACCATGACTCAGCAGCTCTTCATTGACCACTACTGACAAAAAAATAACATAATTGAGAAAATTTACAAAAATATTCAGAACATTTATCTTCAGTGCAGTTTCCATTTCATGCTCTTTAAGTTTCACTCGAACACAAAAGTGTGACTGATATGGAGGAGAATCGTCAGAATGTCAAATGTGTTCTTCATATTGCCGAAAACAGACACGCGGTTGGCCTTGCTGATGACAGAGGATGCCGGGGGGCGGGGTTACGATGTATGACTGGGGGTGACGAGCTCGAGCATTGGCAAAGTGCTTTTAGAGGGTAAATCTGTACAGTATTCACACATATCATCAGGACCAACAGTAGCATGCTGAGAACTCACAGTTAGGTCAGAAAATATTTGTGTTTACATCTTCAAAGCTGTTAGGAATGATAAAAAGGGGCGCTCAGAGGTCACATGGAGTCACAGTGGTAGATCATGTCTGATTAGAGGAGAGTCTACCTGACAGCAACACTAATATGAATGGTGAGTCTAAATAAATGAAGGTGGATTATGTGGGACTGAATCCAGGCGAGGCCGTGTGGGACGCTGTGAGCACCCGCTCCGATCCTCCCTGCCTCTCTGCCCCCTGCAGGCCGCCATAAAGCCTCTCCTCCACCGAAGCCACCAACTTGTCTGTCAGGCTGCTCTCTGATAGGATGGCCTGGCTGCTGTTGTTGTTCCTGTTGTCCACCCTTGGGTCCATGAGGCCCATTGGTGCAGAGGCAGTGCTGGGAGGTCTCTCTGCGCTCGGGGAGACTCTGCAGTCTTCAGGTTTTTTTTGGTCTGATCCTTCCGTTGTTTTTTTGGTTGTACTCTCTGCTCCATCGCTGGGTTGCTCTGTGCTCTCTGCTCTTTCTATGGCTGCTTCTTCGGAAGCAGCAACCTCGCTGGCTTCCTCGTCTGCTGCACTCGCTATGCGGGATAGAGTGCTGTGGTATCTGGTGTCCAGGGGGTATCCCGCACTGTCACCCCTCCTCAGTGGGGTGAACCTTTGCCTCTCCAAAGATGGAGAGTACCTGCCCCCTGAGGCTGAGCCGGGGTCGCTGTATTGCTTGTGTCTTTGCCACTGTTTGCGGAGGTGGACTCTGGATCTGTGTCTGGAGCGTATAGGAGAGTCCTGCTGGTCGAAGCGAGGGTCGTGACGCAGGAACTCGTTAAAAAGAGCGTCTGTCTTCTCATCAATGCTGTAGTCACGGTGCCTGAGACGAGCTCGGTGAGGGCTGGAAGGCTGTGGGATCGACTTCATCAGTGGAGGCATCAGCTGAGATTCTGAAGGTTTCCGAGGATGGAGGGGATTCAGGACTTTATATGGCTCTTGAGGAACGAGGCAGCTCTGCTTTAGCATCTCCTCTCCATCTGCGGTGTCGCCTATCTGGTCCTCCAGCTCCTCCTGAAAGAGCCGAGCATCTACGCTCTCACACACAGAACCTTTTCTGCCAGAGTTGGTGAAAAACAGTCTCCTCTCGGATGCCGTCTTCCCCCGGGGGGCTCCCGGGGTCCCAAACAGCCGCATGTCCTCAGGCGCCCTGGATGGAGCTTCAATGGAGGCGTAGCCGCTGTCCATTTGAAGGAGCTTCCTGTTTCCTCCTTCACTGTCTCCTCCAGCTCCATTTCCCACCTCACTGTCCACACCCGATGCTCCATCCTGCCCCTCTGCCTCCCCGTCTCCTTCAGGCTCATCATCCAGTTCTTGTGACAAGCAGCTGTCCAGGCCTGAGCGAGCTCCAGCACCACCGAACGATGAAACGCTGTCAGCGTCGCTTCGGATGGACTCTCTGTCTGTGCTGCTCTGATCCGAGGAGGCGTATTGCTCCAGGGAGGCCCGCAAACTCCAAATGTCCCTATACAGAGATGGGGGGGCTTCCAGGCTCGTAAAGGACTCTGTTCTCCGCCTGCCCTCTGCTCCTAACACCACCTCATCTCCGTCTTCCACATTTCCTCCGTTCAATTTCCTCACATCTGCCTCATTGCCTGCTTCTGTGTCTTTATTTTCTCCTAGCAGGTCTTCAAACTTTTCCTGCAAGACCACATCCTGTTCTGCTCCAAAGAAGTCTTCACCTTCTGCAGGTCTGGGCCCGTCTCCTGCTGCTCCTGTTTCAACATCTGCTCCAAACACAGTCTCCTTTTCTGGTTCTGTTCCATTGGCCGTGACCTCTTCATCCATTTGACTCAGAAGCGACGGCATCGGGAGTTCCTCCCTCCTGGAGGGGCTGCCACCATCTCCAACCTCCACCATGGCCTCCAGTTTCAGCCTGCAGATGAAGAGCGAGGTTTAGTCTGGAGTTATCTAACGTTAAGAGAGTCTGGGTGTTATGAGTGGTTTACCTCTTGAGGAAGACTGAGGGTGTGGGAGCTATTGCAGGGTGAGACAAGGACTCTGCAGAGAGGGACTGGAACCCCACGGTCTGGATGGGGGTGTGCGGAAAAGACTCGAAGGTGTCGTCACAGAGAGGAGAAGAGTCATCTTCAGTGTGCTCTGTGTTTTCACTTGCTGCCCTTTGTCTTTGGAAGGGCTTCCTCTTTGGGGACCCTTAAGAAAAAAAATTGACCACCCCAAAATTCAAAATTGTGTTTGAAATTTGAATAATTTTAATATTTGGCAAAAATTCTAAGTTGTTCTGTCTAATTGTTAGTCAAAATAGTCTAATTAAACATCACTAAATTATGTCTTTTTGGAAAATACATCAAATTAATTTCTGAAAAAGCAAAACAAGACTGCCTGTAGCAATATCCTTTTCTGTTATCAGATTTAATTTGTTTATCCAATAAAAAAAAAAAAAAACATTTGAGTTGTATTTTCCAAAAATACAACTTTTGTTTCACCAAATTATACTTTAAAGTCGTAATTGATAAATCAGGGCCTCTACATCAAAGTATTTACAGAAAAGCTTGTTTTATTTTATTTTAATTGGAATGTATTTGTATTCTAAACTCTTGCGATGAAATTCACAAAAACATAATTGCAATTTTGTTTTTTACAGCATATTAATAGCATCTTTTATGATCCATTAGTTGATTTGTTAAGTTTTGGTTCACAACAATGTTAGTTTAAGATGCAACAATATTGACACGAAAACACCTTGTTTACCCACCGTCACAAATTTGACCCTCACACATTGTTAGCATGGTGTACACGTATTATAAATAAATATTTCAATACAGCAAGTAGTCTTTTAAAAAGGAATGACAATAGACAAGCCTTTTGCCCACCTTAAAGTGAGCTACATTTTTCCGACCACAAGAGTTTTTTCCAAATTTCACAAAAGCAGCCATTTTGAAATGAGCAGGAAAAGCCCTTCTAGTGCCCCTAGTGGAATGATGATGAACTACAAGGCAGGCAGTGTTTGGAAAAGGAAAGTTTGGATCACTCTAATGAGCCAGGGGTCAAAGAAGTAAGTGTATCAAATATGATACAAATGCTTGTATAGGGTTATTTAGACATGAATTTAGACATGTATTTTTGATGAGATTTGGAATTTCTGTGTATAATCCACACTAACCTTTGGCGTCCAGACTGGCAGCCCTATGACTGGTGTCAAACTTCCACCTTCTAAAGTAAGGCCCAGCTCCCTCCAGGCTGGCGTGACGCCGGAGTTTGGAGAAAAAATGCAGAACGGAAGTCTGTCCACTGCTGCCCTCAGCCTCCCTTTTGTCCCCGAGAGGCTCCATCTGACAGAAGAGATGAGGAGAGACGAGGATGGATGGAGGAAGTTGATGACACATTAAGGGAGAAGACGTGCTGAGATGAATCGTGACGGGCAGAAGCACAAGCCCCCAGGAGACGCACTTTGTCATTTTGTCACTCAGCCGCAGTGGTGACGGATGTCAGCGAGCATCAGTACTTTGAGTCGATGGCAGCTGATTTTTACCACATATTTTTTCAGATAAAAAAATAAATCTGCACTGGAGAAACTGCAGGTTTCTGGTCAAATGACAAAAAATGCTAACCCAAGCTTTTTCCATTTACCACACATGATTGGAAATGCAAAAATCCAGAAATCTTCAGGATATTTGTTGTTTTTGAAAGGATGTTTCTCAGAATCCCTTCTTTAAAATGCTTTTTTTTGTGATATATTTTCTTTGTGCTTTATTGCTTTTCTCTTACTTTTATTTTCCCCCTCACCTCTTTGTTGGATTGCATTTTTTGTATTTTTCCATTCGGTTTTGCTGCATTTTTCACCTCAAGGCTGCAGCAACAATGAAAGTTTAATGAAAAACATTTAAGCTAAAACAAGTTTCTGGCGTGCTTGAAAACGCAGCCAGCAAGACAAACTGTGAAGATCGCCATGCTGAAGAAAGCTTTCTCAGATTCATGGTCGTTTATTGAAGCTCCACCGTGATGTACTTTGGAGTTTTCAGATAAGAGTTCAAAATAAAATCTTTGGTTCCTTCTCCTGAACATGTTACAATGTACAGTAATACCTTAAAGTCGTCTTATTTTCCATTTTCAGCTTTTTTGTCTGCTCAAACCAGTGACATATTCAGTTTTTTCCCCTTCCTATTATGTTGAAATAAGCATAAAACTTACTGTCTGGGAGTGTGTGTGCTGTGGCTTCATGGCTGAGGAGGACTTCCTGCCTCCCTGGTCCAGGATGATGGAGTGATGTGGGTCTCCGGGCAGACCCCCACTCACACTCTGCCCCATCCAGTCACAAACTCTCCTCTCACCAGGCTGATTCAAGGAAAAAAATTAGCTCTGGTTTGAATTCCTGCCAACACCAACCGTGCTCTTTCTCGGGGTGCTCTGCTACCTGGTAGATGGTGAGGGGTAATTTGGACGCTCCACTCTCATTGATGTTGGTGGAGCTGCTCTCGGTGGATTCACACTCCATAATGGTGAGTATTTTCAGGTCGCATTGCGCTGGAGGCAGGTGAAGGTGGGTCAGCCTGGCCTTTTTAAGGTGGTGGAAGTCTCCTTCAGTCAGAGTGTACCTTCAGATGGAGATCAGCCATCAGGCTTCTGATCTAAAACTGCATCAGAGATGGTTTGGTTGCGGTGTACCTGCGTCCTTTGTCCTGAGTGGTTTTCTCCTGTTCGTAGAGTGCAGATTCATTGAAGGACACTCTGCGGCCGGTGGACCCAGTGAAGACAAATCGCTCTGGCTCTCCATCATGGCAACTTGATGCTGAGAGCGCATCCGATTCGTCCAGGCGAATAGTGATTTCTGATCGACAAAAAGGCAACAAGGACACCCCAGCGTAGAGTAATTGAGGCTGTGGTGATCCTGGCAGGAACGCACGTGTCAATAAAGCCATAAATGAAGAATCAGTGCTGACCTTGAGTGGGCTGAGAATCCTCAGCATAGGTGGTGTTTGTCTTCTCCGGGTCATCGCTCGCCCTGAAAAGTACATTAAATGTCACTTTTTCGCAAACAAAAAGTTTTTTTTTCCCATTTCGCTGTATTTTGAAGGCTCCATCACATTGGTGTCTGTAATCCTGAAGCCAGCACGCACCTGGAGTACCGGCGCCCGCCCAAACAGCAGCGGTGGCAGAAGAGGAGCAGCAGGGAGAGCAGCACCAGCGTCCCGCCTGCAAACACACTCAGGAGCACCAGCAGCAGAACGTAGTTCTCCACCTGACCAGCCGACACAGGCACGTCCTGCAAGCATGTACAATCCTATTGTCTGATTTGAAATGATGTATAACTCCCTGATATTTCTACCCTTTTTTACCACTTTTTAGCTGCTATGTGCCTCGGCTGTTTAAATGTGTTTTTATTTACTTGTGAGTTAACCTCTTTTACAAACATGGATGAACTCAACTCTTTCCTCTGAAGGAGTAATTTTCAGAAAAACACACACAAACCCATTAAATTTCATGTGATAAATGAATCCCAACCAAAAAAATGCCTAAAAGGCATCCATCAGGCGTGAAAGGCATCCTTTCGTTGATAATGATCAGCTGCATCACTGCAAGCATCAGCCTCATCAGTCAAAGTCCTATGTTGACAAGCTGGAGTTCATGACTTCTTCCATCAAACACTCAGACAAATACAAGTTTCTGCCGTCGTGTTTTGCTGCTGTGAGCCTCAGAGTGAAGTAATTGATTCTTCTACTCTCTGAGCTTTGCAGCAATGCCAGGGATTTTGGTTGTATTAAACTGGAGCTAATATTTAATGAGTGGAATTAGCTCTCTTAAGTCGCTGCGTTCTTGCAGTGCTTCTTGATGCGCGCTCATATTTTGCTGTCCACGCATTCACACACTCTCACGGCTGCTCTCCTCTGATTAAAACTCTCAGTCTTGGCTGCGCGAGACTCGGGATGCTAATCGAAACGTCAACTAGACCCTTAATTCAATTTCCCAGCTCCTCTCAATGAGAGGGAAATGAGGCCTTTGCAGGCTAAAAATGGAAGCCAGAGGAGGTGGAAGAGGAGGAGGAGGAGGATGCCGACACACTTGAGCAATCCCCACATAAGTCTTTCCTGTCTCGTGTCCTGATGTTAGTTTCAAAAGAGAGTGGAAAAATAATTGGGTTCTTTGCAGAACCACAAATGGGAATATTTATCTGCTGCAGCGTTTAATGTTGTATGACATCTGAAGATGGGAGAGGGTTTCACGATGGAAGCGTTAGGCAGGGGGGTGAGGAGCCCCCTCAAGGAGCAAAGTGTAACAATGAAAAACAGGAGCTCCAACAGAACCAGAACTGTCAGAGCAAAACTTCATTTTTCTTATCCCCTAATTTACTTTTTTTTTTATTAAAAAGGAACAAAGGAAGGATGCCTGTGGACCAACCACAAAGAAGCAGCAGATTTTATAGTGACTCTAATTCCAGAGACAGTGATTGGAGTTTGTCTGTGATGCTGCCGCCGTGCATCCATCACCCTCCTCCGGCTCCATTCACGAGCAGCAAGTCACTACAAGGAAAGAGGCTGCTGCACAGAAGCCACTGTCACTACCTCCTTAAAAAAAACACCAGGCTTGTCAGATGCTTCTTTTTGCCATTTCGCCTCCAACTTGCTGCAGGCCCAAACATGTAAAACCTCAGAAACACTGCAGAACCCTCATGGAAGCCGTCACTCTCTCTGAATCACAGTGTAAAAGTGACCTAATGGCATCTGCTGTGTTCTGAAGATCAGCCAAACGGAGGCAACAGTCAGTGAAGCTCCTGCAAAGACAGCTTCAACCGACCCCCCCTCTGCACACGGAGCCAGATGCACCCTCACAACCAAACCTCCACCTGCAGATCATCTCTCTTTCCTAAAACATGTTGTTGAGTCAACACATGTTTTCTTGTTGTTCCGGTTCTGACTGATTCTGTGAATGGTTTTAGTCACCAGGCAGCTGACTGCAGCCCTGTGAATGGAGGCGTGGGGAGTACGTGTTGATAAAGCGCTCAGAGACACAGCAACACTCACAGTGGAGCTCTCCGTCAGACTTGTCAGGACTGGAAGATCATTGCTCATGGTCCAGGTCAGTGTGAGTGAGACCTGCAGAGAACAGGGAGGCACAGTCAGATAGGTGTGTCATCAGTGATGCTGGTCATTTTTGAAAAAAAAAAAAAAAAACATCAAATGATGGGAATGAGATGAAATTTGATCTGTTAACAAATATGCATCTTTATAAACAAATAACTCTAAATGTTTTTTAGTATAATTGTGCTAATACTGTTCTTTTTTTTTGTTTGTTTAATCTAAATATTTTTAAAAGGTTTTTTTTTTACACATGAAGCATGCCATGTAAAATTATCGGCTAATGTTTATATTTTAACGAAATAAAGAACATTTATGTAAAATAAAATTCAACCTTTTGTTCCATAACTAATCTTTGCCCATCCATCCAATAAAGTGATCTGTTAGTCACATATTTAGACTAGAATTATAACTGTTTGACTTTAAAATAATTATTTCGACCTTTGGTTTGATCTATTAAAATAAGTAAAAAATGAATGATAATACATTGAAAATATTTCTCTTTTTCTTCCATTTTACTTGTTTTATTTAAAAATAAAAAAGGAACACTAGCAAACTTTTAGCATGCAACATGAAATATCTTTTGACAGGTTGCTGGTTGAATTCCACTGCATTTAAACGTCTGTGACGGAAACAGTTTCCATTGCACCTGCCGTGATACAAATGTGAGTCTTCTCCCTCTGTGGGGTGACCACCGTGATGTGCAGCTTGTACGACGTCAGGCCGCTCTGCTCTCACATGCAGATTCCACACGCCCTCACTCCAAGAGTCATCTTTATATAAGAGTTCAGGAAAATCTCCAACCATGAGAGAAATGAAGCTTCAAATAGCAAGACAGTACAGAGACTGCTTGCTGGGACAGCTTGTTTTACTGTCATGAGTGTGCCAACGTTTCTGCCTCTTTTGGTCACGCAGACAGCAGCAACCAGAATTCTAGCATATTTTTTGCAGTTCTCTAAAGCATCACTCAAGTTAGAGGGTTTTTTAAAACTGAGTTTGTTTTTATTATTCCTGTTTTATTTTTTGAAAAACTTGCCATAAAAATGCAATAATACTTAGCCCTTTCATTTCTGATGGCAGACTTATGAGGGTAAAAAGTCTTAAATCATACTCAAGTGAGATCTAGATGTTTCTTTTTGACCCGTGCAGTGATGCTGATGCTGCCTCCATATTTGCAAATACCTTGTTAAAAGGAGCGGGGCAGGGGGATTACAGCATGTCACCCTGACGTGTGAGAGGATGACGATGATAAAGTGCTCCAGATGCGCGCGGTAGTTCTCGGTGTGTGCTGGAGGTGCTTCCCTCGCTCTGACCGGAGTGACTACAGCGATGCGCTGCAGCCGGAGGCGCTCAGCATCAGCATCAGCATCAGCATCAGCATCAGCAGCATCCTCCTCTGGTCACTGAAGACATTCCGAGCAGGGCTGCCCCGCGACTCCGCGCGTGCCTGCCGGAGATAATCACATGTACCGGACATATGGAGGCTGAAGTCATCCCTCAAACACAGCAGACCACAGTCGGCTGGGCAGCTTACATAATAAAATAGTGGCTCTGTAAATCCACGCGCGGAGGTCAGGGGAAGTCAGAAAAGAGACTCACCCGGTGGTGGAGTCGGTTTGAGGCGGTCCGCAGGCAGCCTTCCCCGTCTGCATACTTCAATTTGGGCTTCAAATAGAGTGTAGTTATGAATGAAAGCGCACACGATTGGACACACCCACCGCCCGCTCCTGCTGCGCCATGTGACCACTGTCTTTTTTTTTTTTTTTTTCCGAGGATGCGAGCTGGAGGAGAAACCCCCGCTGTAGTTTGAGAATGCGTCCCCACACCAAAACATATTAATTTATGCTGCAATCAGGAAGTGTTCGAGTCCGAATCTTTATTCCAAAACAAATTATGAACAGACACGCGCGCGGGGGGTGCGGGGATAGTTATTGTAGTACTAGTCCATACCGCTAGGGGGCAACAATGCACTGCTGCTGTCCATTCATGTGATTCTTCATGCAGGTTCTGCTTTCTGCGTTCATTTAGGTCCATTTTATTCGAATTCAGTCAAATGAATTCAAAAGTATATTTGTAAATATGTCACGTGCGTGTCTGACTCACTGTTTCCCCTCAATTAGGACTAATAAACTATCCTTCAACATCCCTTCAATACACATAAGCACACTAATGTGATATCTAACACTCTGGGGTCTAGTTAACATCTTTTGCACATCACTGTCACCATTGTTTGCTCATTATTTTCACAGCAATCCATAAACTAAATGAACTAAACTTTCAAGCTCTGACTCTATTTTGTGAAAGGCAGAACATGTAGACAACACCAGTGCCACATCCAGACAAAAAGACGCATGTCAACAATATATTTTATTTCTCTTTCCTGTAAATGAAATTTATTTTTTCTGCGTTATGTAGATCTTCTATGAGGTCATTTTGGAGCGTTTTTTTCCTCCAAAAGCCTTATTGTAAATGTCTGCACCTCACATGTGGATAGCATCTACTACTACAGGCCATCGTTGGATTTTTCGTGGGCCTGTGTCAAGGAGCAACAGATTTTCACGTAAACGTTAAGGATGCTTGGTACACGCATGACCAAAAACCTTTGGAGGAGTAATAATATTCATTCCAGAAACAGTCAAAAAGGGTAGAAGTTTGATGATGAGGAGAAAAAGTGGGGTGGTAGGCGTTTTTTATTCATAATGTCACCCTGATTTTGAAGATGTTCCTGCACAATTTTGAGGCAGGGTTTGTTGTTTTTAGACAAAACAGAATATAAATGTTTTACTTCCCTAGTAACAGTGAGATTGTGTGTGCAAAGGAGTAAAAAATAAGTGCAATAGCACGTTTCTCTTAACCTTTAACGCTCTGTATGTGGCCGGGCTGCAGGAGGGGAGGGCAATCTTTAAAGCTGGTCCTAAGCCTTTTTCCAACAATCCCAGAAATCCTCAGACTCACAGGAGGGTCTTGAGGAGAATGAGTCATAATTTTCACGCAAACTCTGGCTCTGTTCTCATCTATGTGGGATCTTGATGACAGAAACTGATAATAGATGGAAACCATTGTTGCAGAGGTGCACATTAGAACAATTTTTGTGAAACCACAGGATCAGACTTTTACAAGTAAAATGTAACATTTCAGTTCAGATCAAAATAACATCGCTGTTTTCTTTGTTTTTGTTTTTTTGGAGATTCTTTGTTTGTAAATATTAGACAAAGCATTTTTTGTATCATGAAATCTCAGGTCCATGCTCATTTGTCCTGAAATTTCTCGGGATGCTGAGGTGAGACATACCACAGGAGCTGGAAAATGATGCAAGACGATGCTGAGCAGGGGTGGGAGGACTACGGGGAAGATGGGGTAGTGCAGTGTTTGTGTGTTGCTGGGCTGCTGACGTCAGAGCTGCGTCTGTGCACACTCTGAAAAGTACATCCTGTCGAATTGTTCACACTGAGGCTCGAAGAAGCCTGAACCGTCTCGCTCATCTCAGCAAAAAGCCAGAGGGACAGAAAGAGAGGAGACAGAAGCTGAGGGGGAGGAAATCACACCGACTTCACGTTTGAAGAGGGAAGACTGAGGAATTCCTTGGTGATTCCTGGGAAGATTAGCCAAAATATGTACATTTTAAGGGGGTTCAGTTGGGATTTGCTTCTGTTTTTGTGATCAGGGACAGATTTAAGTTGTCTCTTATGTGGGTTTTGGCGCCAAAACACGAAAATATGGAAACAGCTTTGAAAATGAGAGATGGAGGTAGTTTTTACACACTGCAGGTGTTTTTAAAATGGAGGAGACTGGAGCTGACGATGCTGTCTGCATTTACAAGTGACCTGAATGAGGGCGTGGAATGATGCATAAGGGACGGTGGTGACACGGGGAACAAAGTGGGGGGAGATGGTGGTGAAGCTATTTTTAGCTATTGTAAGGAGGCCCTTCGACTGCTTCCTACGTCACATTTTTACTCCAGGTCGTTTCTCTTCATGACAGGCGCAGCCCCGGATACTGCTGTGCAACGGAGGGTTGACATGAATACCAAACAGCCAAAGCTGTGAGGGACTGCAGAGGAGTGGGTGTTTTCTATGAGCATCTCCTCCCACAGACTCCTGAACAAAGTCAGTGATTCATGTGAGCGCCTGTAATGTGCTCCCTGTTGTGACTAAAATACATGCTGGAGCAGGACTCTGAAACTGACATTTATTTAGAACAAAAGCTAAAAATTGATTTTTTTTTTTTTTTTTTTTTTAAAGAAGTGCCTTAAAATCATGCTTAGAGGTTTATAGAGACTCCCCACTTGTACAAATTGTATGTGTGTTTTTCATTAAGACTGTAAAAATGTGAGGATATTTCATAACCTGGTATGTGCAAAATGTAGCTAGGTAATTTCTACATTTTTTCAATGTAATTTTGCTGTTTTGATTTTGCTGAATGTGCAAAACACGAGAAAATTATAATAATAAAATGCATATAATTCAATAATAATAAAATTTTGCCATCATTGCATTGCAAAAGCAAACATTTTATGTAGGAGTGGGTTTCAAAAATACATTTAAATCAAGATTTTATTTCAATCCCTTAGACTGACAAAATAATTTTCCGTCAAAGCAATTCATTGTTTTCCTGCTTATCGTTTTTACTGCTGGAAATCTTACTTTCCAGCAGTAAAAGTTCCATACATTTTCAGTTTGGATCATAAAGCAATGTGAAAACTGTTTTTATGACTAAACAACAACATTTTATTTAAAAGACCATGAGAAATAAATTCAGTAAACTCAGTAAAATCCCTTAAATTCATGAATTTGTGGCTCAAGCAGAACTAGTTCAGACATTATACAGTGCATTTTGAACAGTTAAAGTGAAATATATTTATAAAAATGTTTTTCATTACCTACTTAATAAATGCTCTCTGTGTAGGACTAACAAAATAAACATGTAGTTTTATTCTTTAAAAAACAGTGATTTGCTCTTTAGTTTTCATAATTTATATCATAGTTTCAGGAAGTTATAAAGATTCTATACTTTAGCAACAAATGTAACTTCATCATATTTCTTTTATTTATTTATTTTTTTTTTTTTAGCAAAAGTTTGCTTTTAAATATCACAATAGGACATCCAAAAAAAACAGCAATCTGCGTTGAGGTGAGCACGGCTCAGACCGGGGTGGAGGCAAGTTAGTGTGAGATGGGAGGGGTGGAGTTTATGATTGGACGAGCGAGACCCAGTTTTTGGTGTGGCTTTTGCTGATTGGCTAATCGCGCCTGCGTGGGCGGGGCTTCCTCCTTGACTTTACTACGCTGGTGGAGCTTCTGCTACAGACGGACGTACAGACGCAAATGTTTTCTGCATCCTTTGTTTGGTTTCTAGGAGGTTAACACGGCGGATGAGGCGGAGCAGAGTCGAAGAATAAAACAGAAAAACAATCCCAGCAGCCAGAATAAGTTTTTTTTTAACCGATAAGAGCCACAAATCCTGGACAGAAGCAGCATCGGACCCCCTCGCTACCTCCTTCCCCCTCCTCCTCCTCCTCCTGTGAGAATCCGATACGGTTGTTCATTACCCGACAGCCAGAAGCTCTGATTACCCCCCACCCCCTAAAGAGAGACTGTGGAGGACACGCATCCACGAACACGAATCCCACTCATGCATAGAGACAGACAGGCAAGTGCTTTCCTGCTGCATGTTTGCACGGAGCGCCGAGGCTCCTATAATTTTGTGAATGGATGGAGTCCTCAGGTGTGTCAGTGAGGGTTCAAGGCACCTGAGCGGAGGGAGGCTGTTCACGCGGAATCTCAGAAATCCTAGCATCCATCATTACAGCTGATTTAGCCGTGAAAAGGCGCGTGCACATCTACAAACTCTACTCAGTCAGACTTGAACTGTTTTGATTGTGTTGCAGAGCTCATCGGACTGAGGCAACACCAACATGGATGCACTGGAGAGTTTATCAGACACACAGGTAAGTGCTTTACTCTACTTTATTGGGATTTTTCTAGATGTTCTCTTCGGTGACTCATTTAACGAGTCACATCGATGATCTCAAGCAAACCTGCGCACAACAAATTATGTCATCTGTGGAAACAAGGAAGTGAGCACTGCCAGTAATGCATGGCTTCACCTCTACACAACATACTTTAGTAATTACCAATTGCTGTTTAAGTTATAAAATACTTTTTATTAGATTTTTATGTTCCACAGTAAAATTTCTATTAAAGATCCACTCCAGTAAACATGTTCTTGTAACATTTTTTTCCAAAAATTGAGGGCATATTTAAAGAAAGTTGGACCTTAAATAGAATTTCTGAGTATTTCATTACTCAAATTGCTGTTAATCAGGAGCAGAGAAAAAAATGCCATCTATAGAAGTCTATAGAATCAACGGGACACAAGCACATCCACTTGCAGACAAATAGATCCATTTACGTCTTTGTTTTCCTTGTCTGAGCTGACATCTGGCTAAAACTGTACAGCTGGATAGCTCCAATATTCATCACCACATTTGCTGCACCTGTAATGTTAGGTTGGGGGTGTGAGGGGCTGTAAGCTAGCGGGAGACAAAGGGATGGGAAACGGGGGCAGGCGACTGATGTTCTGCAGAAACTGTGTCCTAGAAAACAATGTTGAATTTTTGATTTAACAACGGCACAATCAAAATACCACTGGGAGCGCTTTTACAATAGATGACAAGATGATCAGAGTGCGTCTTCAAGTAAAATTTTTCTGTGATCAATATCCATCACTGATAGCCCCTTTTTGATATCAATGTGAGCATAAAGACTACTAAAAAATGCACTTATCTTCCTTGTTTAACAGATGGAGGACTTCCTTTCTGGACGCTCCTCCCTGACCCTCACGCTTGGACTCGGTGCCCACACCATGCATGTGCAGCTGCAGCTGTCTGCGCAGGATGTGAAGAAGCTGCAGCAGGACAGGGATTCAAAGCCGCTGCGTGGCTCTGAACTCAAAACTGACGCTCCGACATCTGACAGCGGCCCGTCTTCCTTTAGAGGATCCAGAACCTCACAGACTTCCTCTCCAGCTCTGCTCCAGACTGACCTCACATCCTCTGTCCAGAGTACTCAGAGACTCAAGCGTACCGTGAACCCAATAGATCGAGTTCCACCTGGGAGCCTTGGTGGTCCCTCATCTGAGGTCCAGTCCCACTCTGCGCCCTCGCTACCTTCAGCGTTTCCATTTGCCAGCTGTCCGGCTGGAAACGCTCCAGTCTGCTCTGCTGGATGCGGCGGTTCGGACCCGAGGCCTCAGAGCCCGAGACCGGCCTCCACGGTGTCAGAGGTCAGCCATACATAGAGCCATCAACACGCCTTACAAAAGCAGAATCTGAATGAGCAAATTTTCTGTTTGAGTTGCAGTGTGATTCTAAAAGAAGCATTTGCTGTTTTTGTTGCAGGTGGGTGTTAATGGGATGGAGTCTCAGCAGTCGGGGGCAGTCATAGAAAGCTTGGTGAATGATTGTCCAGGTGTCGTCTCCGGGACTTTCTCAGGTCAGTAGAGGAGACTGCGTCCCTTCTGGTATATGTAACCCAAAAAATCAACTAAATCAAGACTGTAGAGACAAGAGTACAACACAAGTTTGCAATTATCATGCCACTTTTTATTAGAATGAAACACATTTAACAGAAATCTCATCAGGAATCGTTGTCTTCCATCAGGGACTCTGTCGTCTTGCAGTCAGAGTCATCCTCGACGTGGCGTCGCCATCATTCTTCAAATCCTCAACGATCTCCTCATAGCTGCCCACCGACACCAGAGGGCTCTAACTCCTCCTTTTCCTCCCAGCCCTGCGGTCGGTCAACTCGCCACAGAGGAGGCCCACAAGAAAAGAAGGAAGCTGCCGACAAAGAAGAGAGTGTGTCACCATGGTAAAAAAACAGAAACCGAGGCAGTCCAGCTAGTTTACTGAGACTAACGTGTAACTGTTCACCTTCAGTCGGGGCTCCGAGATTCAGACAGGGAAGTGAAGCTGATCCCACGCGAGCAGAAAAATGTGATCGCTCAGGTTTTTCTGTTCACAAGAAAACAAAACCTGCTCTGAATACTTCATTAAAAAGAGATGGGGACTCCAATGAGAGGCTTAACTGATATGATTCAGTGTTATTGTTAAGCTTGTGTGATCTAATCATCATTAATTATCTTTTATGTGATGCTAAATCAGTTGAAAACGTTTATTTAGACATCCAGTTAGCTGTTCTGTGGCATATTTTTCCAACTAATTTGATGCATTTTAACATGAAATCATTAGTTGTTTTTTTTTTTAAACTATAAGCCTTTAGTAGATTTTTTAAAGGCTAAATAGTTGTATTTTTGACTCAACTTCTCTGAGCCCTGCAGATGGCTGGTCTTAAAACGTTTGATTTGATTTGTTTTAACCTTTGTTAAACAATGTACCGGTCGTTGAGAACCAGTTCTTGTTTACAGTGACAAACTGGATCTGTTTACATGAAAAAGGCATCCGTGGGCCGCAAAGCAAGTCAAACTTGCAGAACATGAGAGGTTCAGAACAGGGAAACTCAGCTGTACATGAAATTTCACATGAAGTAAGCAAAGTGTTCTTAACTTTAGGCTGCAATGTAAATGAACACGTGAAGCCAAAAATATCAAATCAAGCATTAAAACATCCACAGGCACATGCAAAAAAGGTCATTTTACCTAAATTTGGTGTCCATAAACTACAAGTGTTTTCTTGGCTCTGTTCTTTAATACACTTTTCTCTCAATTCATCATCAAGCATGAAGCAAAGTTTGAATGTTTTATCAGATAAATTGATTATAAAATAATTAAAACTGTCTGATTTTACATTTTTTGCTTGTCTAACAGGTTATATTCTGTCTTCTATGCAGGCGATGAAAGCCGACCGCTTAACTCTGTAGCAGAAGAAAACCAAACCATGCATTGTAAGCTAGAACGCCTCCAGCTTTTGATGCGACAGAGGCGTCTTCGCAGAAGAACTCGCCAGAACTCGCATCTCAACCAAACTACTTGTTGGTATCAGCATCACCGCTCCTAACCTTCTGGAAGGAGAAGCTCCTCTCACTGTGCTGAGCTCAAATACAGAGGTCATTTAGTGTCGCACATTTCTGTCTCTGGTCCAATAATTCCCAATGTGTGTCTTTGTATGTAAACCAGGCTGGAAATCTATTTAAAAACACTGAACTGAGACTTAAATTTAGGCCTTAAATATGTTTGATGCGTTGGAAATAATCTAGAAAATGTTTTTTAGCCACTGTCATCTCAGTAAAACTACAACTGTTGTGTCTTTGTGGGTTTGTAGTAAAGCCTTAGAGTTGTTGTAGTCTGGTTTCTCTGAAATAATCTGTTTTCTCAAAGCTCATAGTATTAGTTGTCCTTGAGTCTACACAAATGTTAACTGCCTCCACTTCTTTTATGTAAGACGTTTACAACTGTGGGTCTGAAAAACGAAAACTTTTGTGTTTATGCATTTTTATGCTATTGCCTTAAATGTTTCTGTTTTCATGTACAGTATGGGTTTTCTCTGGGTATCCCTTTAAAATTATATAAATATTCAAAAGGTAGGCAAATAATGAATAAAAATGAAAGAAAACTGGAACTTTTTATGTCTTTTTTCCACTGGGGGAAGAAACAAAATGAAGTCTCTGTCTGTCTCTTTACTAGTCAACAACAACAACAAAAAATGTGACTGTCATATAGTTCTTGAGGATTCAATGTTGTTTTATGAATTAGAACATCTTTATCCTTAATATTATCAGTAAAAAATTCTTAACCTATAAAATTTGGGTTGCAGTTTGCAAAAAATAAACCTTTGTTGTCTTATTTCCAACTAGAAAGTGCCCAAGTTAGGATGCAGCAGTAGATGAAATCTCTGCACATGTTCTCTGTTTCAGGAATGCAGGCAAGTTAATGTAATTATTCAGTACCTAACTTATCTGTTAGGTGGATTCAGAGGATATGAATACATCAGATCTATGTGAATATGAAGAATGTGCTTTCAATTTTAATTATTTAGCTTTCTGAAACTGTTTCTTTTAAAACTATTGTATTTTTGAGAAGGGAACATAATACCGTTTTATTTTCATAGATATAAAATTTTGCTTTCAAGTGTGATTCTCAATATCCAAAATGGAACAATTAGAAAATGGCACAAATTCACTTTTGATTATAAAATAGATTAACTTCAAGTAAGTTATATTACTCTGCTAATAAATTCTACAAAATAAAAAAAGGATTTTATACATCTTTAAGTGACCCAAGTTTCTCAAATAATTCGATTTAATTAAATGGAAATGGCAAAAAAGACGTGTTTAACACATGCCGAACTTACAGCAGAAACATTTTTGTTCCAAAATCAAAACTAAAAGTACCACTTAAAGAGATGTATGGAAGCATAAAGAAGCAAACTATTAAAAAAAATACAAAAACAACAATCCAACAAAACAAACGACTTTTAACTTTGACTAGTAGGCAAGAACAAGGGTTTAGAATTGTTTTTCGAACAGTATTCTTCTTTGAGGCTTTTCTTTACAGCAGAAGAACACGTGGGCTTAGTTTCGGTCTCTAAAATCTCTTTGTTGGTGTCTATTTCCGGGTCCAACCGCCAGAATTTCCTGAACAGTAGGTGGCGATATTAGGCTTTAAAGTATCAATGCGGGATTTCAGAGCTCTAAACCACCATAGAAGAAGTAGATGCAGCTTGTATAAATACGCAGGACAGTTCCCTCCCCCGACATTTATCTGCATTGCAGCACCGTGAGTCTTTCGCCCCATCCCTTGTAAGGACAAAGGTAATCTTTTTCTTTTTATCTTTAACTGGTGACATGGTAAAATATGGTACTTATATTTGCTTTATAACGAGCAAGTAAACTAAATCTTTTTTCTTCGCAATCTAACTTGTATTAGGAAAATCATTATTTTATAAATTTTGGATTTTCAGTAAGTGTGTAACAAAAAATAACTATATTTTGCATTAATTTTTAGGTAAAAGTAGGACAAACTGTCGTTGACCTAATTTTCGTAAAAGTGGGGCACTTATGTAACCTTGAAAGAAGGCTTTGCGGACTCGTGGCGAAGTAGGTCACTAAACAAAGAAGACGAGCTCGACGCCACAAAATGGCGCTGGGTGAAAAATTAAATCCTGCGCAGCACCCTCTATTTGTACTGTTGCATTGTGTTTAGGATGTATTTGGCTAATATTAATTGTGAGTAATGTATTTTAGTATGTTTTCATAAAAATCACAATTTTTTTAAGTTAAATTAAAGGCGATCCAGCTTTGGCGCTAAAGTGCGCAACGTGCGGTCGCCATTTTGAGTCGTCTGGATGACCTACTTTCACAATGCCCCACCCTAGTAACCCTCAATGCTCGAAGTTGCCCTACAATTATTATTATTTTTTTATTTTTATTAATCGATTTGGTTTCTTTTTATTTGCAGCTATCCCTTAAAATGTCGGACGAGGGCAAACTTTTTATTGGAGGTCTGAGCTTCGAGACCAACGAGGACTCTCTTGCTGCCGCTTTTGGCAAATATGGAACCATCGAAAAAGGTAAACGATTTCAAAGCGCATTGTAATTGTATGAAAAAATTGTCATTTTATTTATTATTTTAACAATTTTTTTTTGTCTTTCATTTCAGTCGATGTGATCAGAGACAAAGAAACCGGAAGATCACGTGGCTTCGGCTTTGTGAAGTACGACAATGTTGAAGATGCTAAAGATGCGCTGGACGCAATGAACGGAAAGGTATGTTGTAGATTAGTTCTTGCTTAAGAAGTTTTATGTTTTAGTGTTTAAAAAATTAAAATGTTTTCATTTACTTTTGTTCCCCAGACGCTTGATGGCCGTGCGATTCGAGTGGATGAAGCAGGGAAGGGAGGTCGCGCCAGAGGAGGATTTTCATCAGGCCCGCGCGGTGGACGCTTCAGCGGATCAAGGGGTAGGGGCGGCCGTGGTTTCTCCAGGGGTGAGAACTGCTGAAGAATAAAACCTCGCTCCACTTTAAGTTTGGTGCCGTAAACCGCATTTTAATCCTTTGTTTCTTTAATGTTAATAGGTGGCTACAACAGCGACAGAGGCTACGGAGACAGAAGTTATGGCGACAGGAGCTTTGGAGGCGGAGACAGGAGCTTTGGCGGCAGCGGTGGTGGATTCAGAAGTGGTGGATACTCATCCAGCGGCTACAGAGACAATAGGTCAGTTTAATCATTTATTTATTTTATTTTTTATATCTTTTTAATTAAGGCATTATGAGGTGATTTACTAATTTTTATCATTCATACAGGGGTCAGGGAGGATATGGTGACCGATCTGGGTCTTACAGGGACGGCTATGACAGCTATGGTAAGCTTTAATCGCACTTTGGGGCTAAAAGACTATAATCATTAGGATTGTAGCGTTTGTAGGAACAAGTTTAATGCCTAGTCGTAAATGCAGCTCGTGATGGGGTGTCCTCAACCTTTAGTTGGTGCAACTTGATCACTAATCTGCCCCTTTAAAAGTTGCCCAATCACTCTCATGTTACCACTTTCCAAACTTTGCTGGTCTTTGTGCCACAAGAGGATGGAGGAGAAAACGAAATAATGCTGCCACCTCTAAAGTTGCCTTGTCCTATGGCGGTGCCTCTTTGACAGAATAAAGGGAGGGTTAGTAGACTACCTGGTGGGATGAAGAATGTAATGAAACTCCAGTGTCGGAACTTTCAGTGTCTTCACCTTTTTGCCCACTTCTGCTCCCCCAGCTTCACACGAGTAAACACCTCCTTGATTCAAGACCATCACTTGGCTGGCTGTTTTTGAAAGATGCTCTCCTCAAGAAAATTGTCCATGTATTTTGCTGACCTGTTTTGTAGTTCGCCATCTTAAGTGTAGTTGTTAATTTGCTCCTCAAAACCTGTTACAACAGTTAACGAGTCTTGCCTGGCTCAATTTGACAACTTCCTACAGCTTCGATTCAATCTGTCCTCGGTAGAGCACAGAGCCGTTCTCAATTTGGGAGCTTCTGATAGCTCAGCGGCAGCTTTGCTGTAGAACCTTTTGTCTGACACTATAAATGTGTTCTAATATAATTTTCAATTTTTATTACAAAATATAATGGGGCATAGTTTTCCTTGGTCAATCATCTACCTCCTTAAGAGTTTTAAATTGAGTAAGGAAAAAGGTTAAATAGTTTTGGGGTTTATGGATGAAGTCCTTTTCCTATTGAGAGAACCTTCATTCAGCCAAGGCTCCTTTCTGTTCCATTTCCCAAAAGAGTGAATGCCTTTGACTGGTGAACTACACATCCGAAGTGGCCGGCTGTTCATGAAGTTGCACAATGCAGCATGCTACAGTCTGTCCAAGGTATCTTCTGTGCTCTCTGCTCAACGTCTGCATTATAAATGTGCTGTAAAATGGACTGTTTAAAGTGATTCAAAATGTAATTTCGTTTACCCAAAAGTTTAGTCTAAAGCGGGAACAGTTTTGTACTTTTTGTTCTTTGTATGATACAAGAATATTTTTTTTTGTCAGTTTGGCTTCATGGAGCCTATTAAACGAAACATGGAAAATGATCCTGATTCTGCCTGTTGAAAGTGATCTCATGGAAGTCAGATGGGAAGAAATTGAAATGGAAGTAAAAGAACAGCTTCAATCGAAATTAAGTTAAAATGCAGTACAGTTGCAGTCAAGTGATGTGTGACTTTTGCATTTTACATCAAATTTTTGTGCCTAATAGCTTTTTACCCAATGCTCTATGAAGTAGGTCAGTTAGCCATGTTTGAATGGTGTCTTCGTCAAACTTGCACTTAAGGGAAGTGCTAAATGGCACAAGGAATGGTACTATGCCTGTCATTTCAATGCTCCATTACGTTCCAAGAACTCAGCCACCTCAATAACCAACAAGTCCTTGAAGAGTGAAGCGTTGCGCCTACCAAGTGCTCATCCGATGAAAGCTGCTCTTGCCTAGCTCAAATGTGAAGAAAGTAGGCCAATGCACGTGAGGTAAAAATCTCCTTTTGCTTTGCTCACATCCTTCAAACTCAGTTCTCATTGTTTCCATGAATACCTTCCAAGTTAGCCGCTGTGTAACATCCTCTGCTTCAGATGTCTTACAAACATTCCAAGCCTCTGCTCTGATTCAGATTACCATAAGTGGAGGGAAGGTCTCTAAAGCTCCTGTGGATTGTATCACCCCACCTAAAGTCTACAAAAGAGCATTTTTGCCTCCTTAACCATGGGTAGCATTGTTCTCAGTCAACTTCTGATCACTGCATTACTCCTCAAATTTGCTCCGATAATGCCCCTCAGCTGTCCTGATGTTACATATACTGCACTCAAGTGTCTTTTGTTGGATGGATGTTTTAATAGTATTGCATGCTGTCAAGTGAATCTTCTGTTCTGATGTGCTTGGTTTAATACAGTTTTCTTTCTCTAGTGACTTGACGTGATAGGGGGCAGACTTGATCTACCATGTGGCACAAGTAATCTGTTGCAGGGAAACCAGGCCTGAGCTGTACCTGGTAAGTCTCCTAGACCAGAGATGTGAATTATCTGTGATTACCTCTGATTGGGTGGTCTTTTATCTTTCAGGTCTGCGATGTGAGGTGATGGCTTCAAGCAGTTAGAAGGCCTGTGATGCTGTGGATGGTTGAAGATGGACGCAGTAACAAACTGCAAAGAAATGCTTTTTATAATAAAATAAAGATTCTAGTAAATCTGAGAATTGATTTTTCTTTCGCAGAACTATAATCATTTTAATTTGAAGTTTGTGAATTTAGTGAAATTATGGGCAGTTAGATCGGTTGAGGAAAGGGTTTTGATTTTCATGGCCAGGGAAGTCTGCTGAAATGGTATTATAGGAAAAAAGGAGGAAGTGTAGTAATTGAAAAGACTTAAGCCAGTTAAGAAAGGGAGCTGAGGATGGAAAAGGGCCCAACACAAAAAGTTCCGACAGAATAGGTCGTAAAGTGGATTAGCTGGTAATTTTCCATGAAGGTGCGCCATCTTGGTCCCATGAGGATACCGGTTTTAAGATTGCATCAGCCGGTCAGTGATTGGGTGTAAAGAGTGACGTAGGGGTTGTTTGCCTGACAACAAAGCAATGAGCTACGAGCCAGAGTTGTGCTACACCACTGATTATTAAATGAGTGGACATGGATTTAGTTGCGTCGTTTGTATTCTAAGAACCCAGTTTGTACAAGGTTCATTTTTTAGCGTTTTTTTCATGTGTGGAAAGACTTGACCGAGAAGCCCGTAGGATGCGTTTCTAAGACGTTTCAGGTAACTAGGTCAAGCAGCTGTCAGTGGGTTGAACGGTGGTAAGACGGTCGTAAGAACGGAAGGCCCTCACTAGTTGAGAGGAATCAGTTGAGTTTATAATGTAGAATAGAAACTACCGCTTGTCGTTTGCAGTTGATCAGACATTTAATGTTTTTTTTATATATATACACATCAGTTCCAACTAATTACTCTTTTTTTCAAAGCAAATTTTTATGGACATATGAAAATATCTTTAAATGAGGATTGTGACCTAGAGTATGCAGCAATGGTGGACTAAAATCTATGCCAACACCCTAAAAAAAGTCTGTAAAACCTGTGATTCAATGTTCTCAATAGAAATTAGAGGCATGGACGAAGCCTTTTCACTGCAGATAAGGATGTTTGATTTCTTAATCTTAACAATAATTCTTAACAATAATTTGGTTTCCGGTGTGAAAACTGAATATGCAGACTTCCTGAGTGCACAGAAAAATCAACATGTTACAGACAACATTGGCTAAATCCAGAAGAACCTCGAATCCTTTATCTAAATGTATTTTTTTGGTAAAGATACAGTTTACGTACTAATTTTTTTCCTGGTCAGTTATAATTACTTAACATTTCAAAACTTACATCTATAAAGGTCCACGTAAAAACTACAGTAGTAGGCTTAACCGATCCTGGGTTACTCATAAACTCTTTTTAAAGAAGAAGAAAAAAGAGAAGCTGAGATGGGGTACGGAAAAAAGATACTTTATTATTGAACATTTACAAGCTGAAGGGAAACAGGTCCACATGCTTTTGGCTGTGGAGATTGGTGGAAACGGGGACAAGCTCCGTCTGGTGACTAAACGTACCACAAGAAGCCAAAGCGCTTGTGCAAAAGCTCTTCGCGTGGCCGGAGGTGGAAGAGCTCCTCAGTCAGAGGGGTGGTCCAGCGGTCTGTGTGGAAGACGCTCTCACCCACCTGCAATACAGTTACAGAGCAAAACTCAGAAATAATAAGAAATAAATGTTTATTGGCCTCTGGAGGTTTTTAACTGGATTAAAACTCTCAAAGAAACATTTTGAATATACTTGGTTTGTCATTTGTAGAATAAAAATCATTATCCTGGTAAGTTTGAGATAATTTCTATTCATTTTCTTATGAAGCATCAGGGACCCCTTTACCTTCCATCCTGGCACATCTTTCATGACGATTGCTTCCTCTTCCAGGTTTTCTCTCAGCATCCTTAAGGTCCTGGAGAAATGCAAATACAGTTGTTACACACAAAGACCGTTCCCGTTTTTCCAGTGTTTGGGAGAGATTCCAGCATCACCTTCGGTCTTGTTCTGCTTGTAACAAAGGCATCAGGGCTATCCGTGCTTCCAGCTCCTCAATCTGCAGTCGCCTATAAAACACTATGGCTGCTATAACCTTCACAACACCCCGTCCAAAGAAATGCATGACGTCTCCTACCTCCTTTCTCTATTCCAGCTGAATAGTCTCCAATATCCAAACACCATGATGCCAATGCCAATGCCGAACATACTGTATCCTAAAATGTAAACAACAATGAATTAAGTCTCAACATTTTTTCAAACTTTTTGTGATTTTACAGAAAAACATTAGGTACCGAAGGGTAAGTGATGGTTAAATATCTATTTCCATCCTTAAGGGTGGACTTAGAACTTTGTGCTGGACGCCCGCCTTTAGTTATGCAGCTATACAGAGATGACTAGGGGTTGTTTTAGCATTAACATATTTTTCTTTGTGTGTACCTCTTTAATCAATCATTCATTGATTCAGTTACTAATTTCTCTCTTTTGATTTATACACAGTGTTTTTTTTCCCCATTCTTTGACCCCCAGTTGGTCCCAGTAGATGGTCGACCTACAGAGTCTGGATTTGAGAAAATCTGGAAATATTTAAGTCAATCTCTCTTAAATCTTTCAGCTACCATGACATTTCATGGCCTTGTTTGCCAATAAACTGATTCAAAAGTTTTTTTTTGTCATTCAAAAATATAAATTCTAACTACCTCACTAATGGATTATGTTCGCTTTATAGTTGAATATTTTGAGATAAAACAGACCAGATAATTGTTGCCTATAGTCTGTTAAATATTGGTAAACTGTGATAGATGCTTTTGTTGTTTAATATTAGAATTGTATTATTATTAGGTATGATTTTATAGCTTTCACCTCTGTAACTGTTAAAAAGCATAATAAATAATCAAACATAGACATTAGTAAGTTTAGCGAAAAAACTAAGAAAATGTGGGTTAGACAGATTTGTTTTGATTTCTTCTAGCCAATGAACCCAGTACTAAATTCCCTATTACATTGCTTAAAAATAATAATCATTTATTTCATTTATCACTAAAAACTGTTATTACAAAAAATACATTAATGCAAAAGACATTTGTGCTATGTTTATGATCTGGATTTTTTACTAACACAAATTATTATACAAAATATTTCTTCTTTTAGCCTGAAAGTAAACAGTTTTGGAATATTTATTGCGTATTTGCAGAAATACAATGATTTAGCTGACTTGACCTGTAAACAGCAGCAAAGATGTGCTGGCTAGTTAGCATGCGGTTAGCTTTGCTGTTTATTTAGAAAAAAAACAAAAAAAATCTAAAAACTCTATTATGGGAATTCCAACAAGACAGTGACAAAATTAGAACTTAATAGATAAATTAAAGAGTAAAACCTGCTACTACTACACTACTCTGTCGTTACGATTACTACAGTTAATGCTAGGTAGTTAGCTTGCGCGGTTAAGTCGTAAAGTAGTGTCATTTTAGTACCATTAAAAGTCTCTAAAGCTGTCGAGTTGTGTGTATAGTATGCATGTACCCGAAAGTCCTCGTTTCGGTAGGTTTCTCTTGTAATCAAAGGCGGCATAGCCTCCAGGAGGAGGCATGTCCTGCTTCACCTTGGACCCCGCCATCTTCCTCCGGCCTCCTCCACTGCACGGTCAGTGACAAGAATTAAGATTCTTCTTCTCGCAAAGAGAAAATACAGAAATGACTCTCTACCGCCACCACATGTCAGAATTGAAAAATGCCATGCATTTGACACTTCGTTGGACCACATGAGATATTTTGTACTTATTCTTTACACACAGTATATTTTTAAATCTATTTTTGGAAGAAGTAAAAAAAAAAATTGTTTGTCAGACAAAAAAAAGTCTTTAGAGATTTGTGTGATGTCAGAGGCAGAAATAAATGTCTAAATGAACACAATCGTATTCTAGAAGCAAGAATTATGAAACTATATATTGATATTCAATATTCTCAAGCACATTATGAATTTTATTTTTCTCTTTTCCAATAAAAAATCAATATGTCTCATGCTATCCATCGATTTTTATTTTAGAGTAGTCTAGAATAATATCCAACCTTTACTAGGGTGTAGGTTGACTGAGTAAGCTCTGATGCATTCCTACTGTTTACACTTGAACTATACTGTCAGAAGTATTCATTTGTCCATGCAAATCATTGAATTTAGATGTTTTAATTACTTCATCAGCTAAATATATGGGAAATCATGCACACAGATATGTGTGATAAAGAATAGGCCGTTTTTAAGAGATCAGTGAATTCCATCCAGTATGTTACTGTGAAAAGATGCTGCCAGTAAAACCAATCCAACTACCCCGTTTCCTCCTTTTTAAAATATCATCATTCAACTGAGTGATATTGCATTAAAGGGCATATTTAGTGACCATAATTCAGCAGTGAAGTGGTAATTACGTAAACTGACACTTTCTGAAGTCAACAGCTGCACAACTGCAAACTTTGTGAAATGGTAAATGGCGTATACTTATGTAGCGCTTTCTACCTTCTTACGAAGGCCCAAAGCGCTTTACAGTCACAGTCCCATTCACCCATGCACACACACATTCATACACTGGTGGTGGCTCCGCTGCCGAACACTGGCGCCAACCTCCCACCAGAGGCAAGGTGGGGTTCAGTGTCTTGCCCAAGGACACTTCGACACTTGGGCGTGCAAGGCGGGAATCGAACCTGTAATCTTACGATCATGAGTCGACCGCCCTACCACTGCATCACAGCCGCCCGAAATCTTCTTCTTAGCTCAAGAGCAGCAAAAGTTTTTATTGCAGAGTAACAGCACCCAAAGGCAGAAGTGTAGTATTGCAAAGCAAATAAAGCAGAATCATCCTTCTCCATCTAGAATTTGATGGATGAGTTTGACAGTTTTCAGGAGAACTATACTTATCTGACTGTAAAATCCCAAATGTGGAGTTTGGATTACCCTTGCACTTACAGTAAACGCTTCAGTTTCCAAGACAGGCGGGGAGGCTTCTTCCTACTCCAATACAAATTTCAGCACACAAAGAAGGTTAAAAAAAAGGTAAGGATGGGGAAGATGTGGAAGAACTTAACAGAGGATACACAAAACCTCTGACCACTTCAACAAAGTACCTGAGAGATGAATCAGAGCACCATCATTCATGCAGCGTGTAATCTCACAAATGTGTTCCCCGCTTTGGAATATTCACATTTTCTGAACTTTGCTGACTCTCCACATCACTGCTACCACAAAAGCAGAACTCTTAGTAAGAATAGAGTAAGAAAACTGAGGCCTGCCAGTAAATCCTTTAAATGTTTTGGTGGTAAATAAACTAAAAACATCAAATAAACACAAGCATTTAAAATTTATAATTTTTTTTTTTATTTCTTTAGGAGCTAAGAAAAAGTAAACCAAATAAATGTCAACATATGTCTGAATGATGCAGGTAAGAATATTGGAAAGCAGGAAAAAAAAAAAGCAACATGGTTAAGAATTCAAAATGGTTTTGTGTGTAATCCGAAATCTCGGCAGGTGGGACTTCCTTCAGGAAGTAACTCAGGAGGACTGCATATGTCCCACATCAGGGACTGTAGATCAATGTCAAAGGCAAGCTCTCTGATTTGAGTGTGGCAAAAATCAGCTCCTTCAGAGTTTTTCATTTCTCAGTGATGTAACACTCAAAAATAATCGTACAAAGTTGACATCAATATAAAATAAGCAAATTACATATGGTAATAATTACAGATGACCAATGACACCGCGCTTCTTCACCTAAGGTGCAAAACGGGCAGAAAGATAATCATGCTGTTAAACAGGAGGAGAAAAAAAAACAAAAAAAGACGAAGCTAGAATAAACTCTTCATCAGTGGAAACCAAACTGAGTGAATTTTCACCTCAGTCAAAAAACAAATAACTTACTGCAAATACAAAATAAAGTCAAACCTTTAACTACAGAGGTGGTTTAATGGAAATTTTACAACTTGGTTACTTATTTTTATTTTTTACTTAAAATAAACATATGTGTTGAATGGAAACTCTTGAGTGTGACAAAAGCCATTCAAGTGTCAAAGACCGGGTCCGTTTGACCCACATTATGGCAGAAGGGAGCTAATGAGTCTAAAAGAGAGTCCTCGTTCTTAAGCGGAGGACTCACACACGTCTCCTAACAGATTACAGAACATGGAGAATAGAGCCCAGGGGAAGCCCTTCAAGTAATGTTCTTTCTTTTGCCCCACTCAGGTGAAAAATGGTTTCTGCATAGTTATCAAAGAACAGCAAACTTCAAAATATACAACAGAAATGGTGAAATAAAAAGCATACAAAGGTAATTCAGGAACGTTGAAAGACTGCAGTTGCTTATCGGTCCTGCGGGGGTGCTGTGGATCATTATATTGTAGCAGAGGAACTTTGACATAAACTAATTCTGGGCAGAAGAGTACTTTGAATCGAGTTATTTCCACGTGTTTGCAGTCTGCGAGATGGACGAGCGAGAGGGGATCATGTCCAGCAGGTACTCCCTCTGACGAGCGTCTACCGTGGCGGAAGTCTTGTGACCCGTCAGGCTGGGGTTCACGTAGGCCATGGTCACTCCTGTGAACATGCAGGAAAAAGGCAGCTCAGGGCGTGAGGCAAATCCCACGGCAGCAGCTCTGATGTAATCTCAGAAAGAGAGCTAGGGTTTGTGCTAAAGTCACCCATGTCACCATACCACAGAGAGACGCACAGGGGGGAGGGGGGGGGGTCATTACATTTCTACTCTAAGACACCCAGGAGAAACAGGAGACCACAAATCTGAGAGACTGAAGTTGGGAAATGAGATTAATTCCAGGGAAGAAACGGGAAGACTGGGACTGCCTTGTCCGAAAACATTTCCTCCTCCATTTTACTGATGTTTTCCTTTTAAATCTGACTGACATTTTTGCTGAGAATCCGTTTTAGAATATTACGCAATTCCAAGAAGGCTCAAGCGGAGCTTGTGCAAGGATTGCTTTTGGACCAGACAGGAATTAAAAGAGAGCAGATGTCAGGCGCCAGAGTTGGGCTGATAGTGACGTCAGTCTACCTGTATTGCTGTTGCTCTGCTTCTTCCATGCAGTAGATGAGGCACTACCTCCGCTGACATTCCTGCTCCCGCCGATTCCACTGCTGCTCACCTTTGAACTCTGGACAGAGCGGTGGGAAACATGGGCATGCTTACCTGGCCGGCTGACCAGGGCTGCGGCGGCCACTGCACTCTGCAGCTGAGAGGAGGAGGAGAAGGAGTGGGGGATGCCTCTGACTCCCACACCATGGGAGAGATGGCCCTTGGAGCTCTGCACAGAAGAGGAGCATTTGAAAAACAAAAGGCACCCGACCCACCGGTGTTCTCCTTCAAAGAGAAAAGCCTCCAACCTGCTTGATGGAGTGATGATGAACCAGGCTGGCCGCCTGGCTGACCTGGTGGTGGTGCTGCAGGGAGGACACTCGAGCCTGAACCTGCTTCAGCTGCTGAGCCACCAGCTGCTCCGCCTTCAGCGAGGAGCCGGATGAAGACGATGAGGAGGTACTGTGGGAGACCGGCGAGGACGCCTGCTGAATTATGCGCTGCTCTATTTCCTGCTCTTGCTGCAGTGCCTTCACAAACGCAGCTTTCAGCCTATTCGTATGCTCGGCTTTCAAAGCCTTCTTCTGGTTGGAAGACATGCAGTCTTCACAGAGCACCACCCCTCCTTTAGCCTTATCCTGCCTCCAGCGGCAGGTGAAGTCAGTATTGCACTGGGAGCAGATGAAGGGCTCTCTGATTCCTAGCTTGGCCGGAAGAGCACCAGTCTTTCCTAGGATTGAGAAAGACGAGAAAATCCACCAGAATTAGGTGAAAAAAAGTTATATATACCATTAGAAACAATCAAGGCATAAAAGACTGAGTGAAATGAGTTTTTAGGCCTAATCTAGCTCACTTTAAAATAAAGACAAGGATGGAATAACTTATTTTTAAAACAAAGTTTTATAAAGTTTACTTAATCTGATGTTAAAATCACCAAACAGAACAAGAAATAAAATAAAATGTAAGAACACACCTCTGTGGATGGTATCGAGCAGATTCTGCACCACCTCCTCCAGCCCCACCAGATAGATGAACTCATTATTGGCTGCCGAGGGCAGAAAGTTAAACTCGGGGGCGGGGGGCTTGGGTGGGGGGATCTCCAGAAGGGTCTTCTCCAGTTGTTTCCGCAGGGCCAGTTTAGCTGCAGCTTGCCTGCTGGCGGGAGAGTCATTGACGCCAACCACGGACACGCCGCCGCTTCCTGATGACGAGCCCTTCATACTGGAAGGTGACGTCTTTGAGAAAGAAAAAAAAAAAAGGATTCACAGAAAGAAAATGTTTTATTCATTCAGGCAATTACGATAAGTGGTTACCACAAACCTATTTAGAAATCTGTGACGGCTCACAAGTAAAATCAACTCACAAACTGATTATTGTGGCTTTTAAGAAGTTTATTGACCAGTAGTAACCAGTATCAGAACCACTGGATCTTCTCCACCAAAAAAACACGAGTGTGAATATTTAAGCTGCACAATAGGGCAGTGGTTAGCGCTCTCGCCCCACAGCAAGATGGTTCTGGTTTGAATCTGACTGGGAGCTTTCTGTGTGGAGTTTACATGTGGTCCCCGGGTTTTCTCCAGGCCTTCTCCCAAAGTCCAAAAACATCCTTCAAAGGTGAATGGGTGACTCTAAAATGTCCCTAGCTGTGAGTGTGAATGATTGTGTGGCCCTGGCGACCTGTCCAGGGTGTAACCCACCTTCACCCAACACTAGCCAGGGCAGACTCTGGCGACCCTTTGACCCCAAAAGAAATAGTGCGGGTTAAGAAATTTCTGGGATATGGCAGAGATGCCATCTAAAGCGTGGGAGGTTTTTGATTAAAGGCCTGTGAGTCTTTTCTAGTTGTTACAGTCCTTTATTTAATTTTTAATTGAGATGTTGCCTTGTCTTCATTTATTCTTATTTTCTTGTCATCTATTTACTGGAACTGTAGTCAGCAAAACTTTGAGGATGGAAAAACTGGAGAACATTTTCAGGAGTTGTTCTAAAACGGTACAAAGTAGCAGTGATGTTTACATTTTATTTACTGCTGAAGTTAACCAGGAAGTTGACAGAAAAACCTTTGAGTGTAACTGTATTTAAAGTGGAAAATATAATTTATTTCTTTTAAAATCTTTATTTCATCTGTAATGTTTTTTTTTATTCTTATCTCTTGATCTAAATAAATGTACAAAGAATGGTGATTAAATACACATTATTTTCATTTTAATACATCCAGTTAAAAGACCTACATATAGCAACCATTTGGTCATAATATATTAAATAGTAAGAATTATGATTTGATCTGTGAATCGTTGATTCATTAATCAAAATAAGTAACGACTCACAACCTAACTGACCAGAAATAAACATTTTTAAACGGATTGAAAAATAAAAAACCTGTACATTTGAGAATTCCCTCTGAGGCTTGTAATTCCATCACGTAAATAATTTTGTCCAGAAACAACTTTCAGCTTGTTAACCTGCTCCCCCCACAGCTGTCCTTCAGTTCTAGATAATGCTAATAAAATCTGTTGATGTACACAATCTTTATTGACAGGAGAAGTCTCATCGGAAAGTGTTTTGAGTCACAGGACGTTGGTTGATTAATGTCTTTGCCGTTGAACTGCATGCTGGGAGTTTTTTTTATCTCATCCGAACCCCGGGAGCTTGCAGCTGCTGTCGTCTCTGCGGTTTAATACCAACCAAACTAGTTTTACTTTGCAGCGAAATGCAGTAAATGCAGACATAGTCATGGAAGTAAGCGGTCGAACTGCTCAGACATGTTGCACTAGTTTTGTAAAAAGTGGGGAATTTGGAAAAAAAACTCACAAATACAGCATGGGAATGTTTGACAGTTGTTGAGGAACCCTGATTAGTGTGAGACTGAAAAGCAGTAGGAAGAAAATGACTTTTTGTGGTTTTATCTGACAAATCTATAAACCCGGGTAAAGAGGCAGACTTCACCGCAGACACTTTAAATCAATTTTCTGGTTTTCCATTAACTGGCTAATAAATGAACTTTTTGTTGTTATTTTGTCATTAAAAAATAGAAAACAGAGATTTTTGTTTCACTTTAGAATGAAAAAAGTAAATATAATGTGAAAGAAGTGATCAAATGACAACATTCACTGTCTAGAGTGTACTTGTACTACTAACCAGTGTGCTGCCGCCGACTCTCATGAGGCCGGATTGGACCAGGCCCCTCTGACCCTGGGACGAAGTGGCTGAGGTCCTGGGGCCCAAGAGCAAAGGGGGAGGTCCTGATCCCGACCCACCGGTAGCGGCTAACTGCTGCTGTTGCTGCTGCTGGCGGAGAGCCTGGATCTGCTGTGGAGACACAGAGATGGGCTAACCATGACAATGAGAGGGAGGACACAGACAGAGGAAGTGGTGGACGAGGGGACGGACATCCAAACCCCGAGAGCAAAGAGCACAAACAAACAGAGAGAAGTGCAGAGACAGAGCGTGAGTTCTGCATTCAGTCACCACCCCATAGTTTCTCTCGAGTTAAAGGAAAACAGAAGTAGTGAACTTCTTAAGATCTCATTTTCCTGACAAAATCATTTTGAATGGATTCTGAACTGCAGCTGCACCTTCTGATAATATTTCCACGTTCCCTGTAACTTACCTGTGCTCCTCTTACCAGAGGTGGCATGATGATCTGGGAGCCGTGTTTGGACGACACCTGCTGCCCTCCTCGTACCAGAGGAGGCGGGATGACTGTGCTCGAACTTCTTCCAGTCAAAATCTGAGTAAGAAAACAGAAACACGTATTTATTTAGAAAATACTTGTGTCCCCGCCCCAAAAATATGCTCACATCTAATGCTACATTCAGAATGAACGCAATTTGTGCATCCAAGCATCTGTTCATGGATGCTTGTCCAATTATGTGTTCATAAACCTGATGTTCCTGACGCGTGTGGGAGGAGCTACTGTCAAAAGTTTCTAACTTCATCGCTACATGGAACATTGCACTTTGATTGTATATCTCACTTACAATGCATGGAAGGCTCGGATGATGTTGGAGTTTCTTTATTGTGAAGAGCTCTACAAAAGCGTCAGTAATCACGTCTCCACGTTTGGGGTCATGAGACTCTCCCAGATCGGCAAACTTCACCATCTACTACTGGAGCTGCATCCGAATGGCGGCCGCTTTTGGCGCTATACTTCCGTCTCTCTGTGACCCAGTTTGCTGTCCCGCATTAGTCAGAGGAGCAAAATAAATAAAATTAAAGGAACTTGTTATTGTTGTCTTGATGCTAATAAAAAAAAAATCATCAAGTTCAGGAGGAGAACGATCGGATTCTCCTCCATGTTTTTTTCTGGACTCCGCCCGCTGATCCCATCATCAACATGTCCTGGGGTCAACGCTGATTGGTTGACGTGACAGAAATTCCGCACCGAAGTTTCAATATTTGAACACGCTCAAAATGCACCGCTGTGCCACACCTGACGTTCAGAATGCACTGCGGGACATCCGATAGCGCCTGCACAATGAGCTCGCATTGAAACTGGACGCCCCCCGCCGTGCAAATCACGTCTGGAATGAACGTAGTTTAAGATGGAGAACAAACCTGCTGAGAGCCTTTATTGCTTGTGATCGTTCCTCGAATTAGGGGAGGAGGAGCAGTGGAACTGGATAATCCAGACGGCTGTAAAACAAGGGACAGCTATCAAACACTGCACTCTGTAAATCCAAACTTAACCAAACTCTGTTTTTTAATTGCACTAATGGAACTTACTGTTAGATAAAGGTGATATAAGCCCATCAAAAAGCAAAGTCAATACTTTGAAGTGAAACAAAAAAAAGTAAGGAACAAAAACCTTCTAAATGCTTCTATTTTTAGACCTTGACGTGTTTTTGTTTTTTTGTCAGTTTCCTGTGACTCTTTTTCTTTCCCTTTCTCAAAAGGTCTTGGCTTTTGCCAGCACAGTTGAAAATAAAAATATTGGGTTTCATCTGTCTTGCTTGGATAAATAAACGTTAAATCAAAAATAAATTCTACAGGATTAAAGAGACACATTTAAGTGAATGAGTTGGGAGGTTTCATCTGATGCTCTTCATGAAACGAGTCAGTGTGATGATATAAAGTAAAATATGTTTCATGTCAGAACTGAAGTAATGTATAAAAGTGGACGTTTTCAGGAAAAAAGGGACCATCAGTGAAGGGGTGAACACCGCCTGCTCTGCCTGCAGCTGAGAGTACAAGTGCAGGAATCTCTAAGCCAGAGTCAGCCCCCACTGCAGGGAGAATTTTGGGATGAGGGAGGGGCCAACCATCAGCTTTACGCCTATTTAATTCCCCCGTTACACAAGAAAAGGCCTTTTTGTGTTACTAGTTGGCCTTAACAAGAAAAACAAGTGACTAAAGAGGCTGAAAAACATGTGAATGCCCTCAAAGTTACCAAATTTGCTAAAAACATGCAGGATGGAAATCAAATACAAAACTGCATTAAGGGGGAGTGATTTTATCCCAGAAAAATCATGTGCGTCAATTGTGCCCTTTACAGCGGGGGGCTGCTAACCATCAGCACCTGATGAACTGACCATCAGCAGGTGGGCAAAACTCAATTAAAGCTCATCAGGTTTTTAATCAAAGTGCTCTTTGAGGCAATTAATTAACATAGAAAAGCTCATTTCCAATAATTGACTCTTACCTTCTGCAGAGTGTCCCTCTGTATTTGGCTCTGTCGGAGTTTCTTTAGCAGCACCAGCTTGGCCTCTTCCAGTCTCAGCTCCTCCTTCAGCTGCTTAATGATGCGCTCCCTCTCTGCAGGGCTGCTCTTCTGCTCCAAAAGACAAAAAATATTTACAGATCCATCTAACAACCAACATTAAACACTCCAACTATGACTTAATTGATCGATTTTGCTTTTTTATTTTATTTTATGTGGATGCAAACGGCATGACTGTGCCTTCTGTCTTACCATGAGCAGCTCTGTGTCCAGCTCTTTAAAGTGACTGAGGCCGTTCACCGGTGGACTGGGAGAGTCATTATCTGACAGGATGATAACGTCGTCATCTTCAGGGGACGGCGCTCGCTTCTCCCTTTTTATACTGACAGACAAAAGGGAACCATAAAATCCTCATCTGGAGTTTATAAGTAAACTAATATTGCTCACATCTGACAGGAGGACAGGGGTCTGAGACCTCCAGCACTAAAGCAGCCTTCAGGCCGGTTTGACATTCACCAAAACTTAGAGGGACTGGAAGTTTTGTTCCAGCCTTTAGAAAAAGTTGACACTATTTTGTATTGACGTTACTTTCTTTTATAGAACGGAACTTCAGCTAGTTTCACATGGAAAAAAAATTGAAATATGGAAAGAAAATAGCATTTTATTCTGATTATAAAAGTGTTTTTTACTCTTGAAAAAGGCTCATATAAGTCCCTTCAAAAATAAGAAAGCGATGAAGTTCAATGAAAAATGTTAATCAACACAGATCAACAAAGGCCTTTTCTTTTGTTCAATTCAAGTCTGTTTTGGTGTGCTGTCACCTTACTTAAGTTAACCTGATATAAATATGATTTCCCTGGTTTAAGATCCAATACAAAAAGTATATAAAGTACTTACAGATACATATTTTCCTCTTTTTCCCTCTGGACAGAAACGTAACATTGTTTTACAAAATACTAATACTAAAAAGGGCTTAAAGAAGATTAAACTTACCAATATTTTGCTTATTTTTTCATATTAGTGCATTCAAACGGCCCTTTAGTGTAATATAATTTCAACAGCAATATTAAACACATAAAAGTCCATCTTACTGATGTAGGAGCATCTTTGCCATAAAGTCATAAACCCAAACTAAATTTAAAGCAAAGCTACAATCATTTTTGTTTCTTTAACCGGAAAGCCACAAAGGAGGGGTAAAAGAGCCCCATGTGGCCCCGGAGCCTCGGTTTGCAGACTCCTCCTGACCTAAACTGTGTTGTTAGTGTTGTACATGTTCATGTAGCATTTTTCTCACAATGGAGGACATGGATAAAAGAATTGAAGATTTAAACTGCAATCCTGAGTGTTTATTTGTTCAAATCGTGTTGGATCAAGACCAGATAAAAAACCCTCATTAGGATGCCACTTGCAGACAAATAGATCCGTGTACGTCTTGATTTTCCTCGTCCGAGCTGGCATCTGGCTCCAGGCTGTACGGCTCCAATATTGCTCAACGTTTTTTATTTTGCTGCGCTAATGTTAGCTTGGGCTTGTGAGGTCCTATTAGCTAGCAAAATAGAGTGTATGGCAAACGTCTGTGCTGGCGGTCCCGCCCACAACCCAGAGGTGAATTTCTGTTGAAGCCGAAAATATGTCTTAAAAAGTGACATAGGGTTTTTGATTTTGGCAAAAAAAAATTATTAAACGACAACTGGGAAGAATTTAAAATAGAAATAAAATATTCGGAGTGGACCTTTAAACAGCCTGATGACAGGAAGTCAGTGTTGATTTATTTAAATAAAGAAAAATGAAGGAGTTGGAGCCATCCTGTTATGCTAAATGAAAGGTAACCCAACATTACATAAATGAACCCTTTCAGACACATAAATACATCTACAAAACTGAAATGTATTTCTAAGCTCTGGTGGCGATTTTCTTTTTTTGTAATTTATATTCTTTATGAAAAATGCTACATAAACCGCTGCACAGTTATATGCAAGCATTACACGTGCTATTTTTAATGCCTGCTTTCAAAGAGGCCTGCCTCTTCATCTACGCTCTAATTTATGACTGCAGGTTTATCTGCTTCACTATAAGGTAACAAGTCCAGACAGCTCTCCATGCAGCTTCACTCATCATGTTGAAACTATTCTAAGAACAGTGCATAACGCTAAAAGCCAAGGAGGGGCAGGTTTGGCTGTAAAGCTTCAGTTTGGGTCTTTAAGGTTGAATGAAATTGCTATTTAGGAGAATCCGTGTCTTGTTTAAACAGAATAACGAAGCACAGCAAGTGTCACTCTGGACGGCGCGATTTCACCATAAAAAAACGACAGCAGAGGATAAAAACTCTTGAGGCCGCTTGAGCTCAGAACGTCACTTTGGTCTATTGATTGGCAAAGTTATGCATATTTAACTGGCACTGCCTCCCAACGCATTTAGCATCCACAGCACAGTGCCAAGTTCAGCTGCAGGCGGTGTGTTGGGAGGGTATGACCTAAATTCTTTGTCATGTCAGAAGCTGAGATGCAGGAGTGACGTCCCATTAAATGCAAGACCGTCCATGTGGCTTTGCAGATGCGTGCACTTAAATGAAGCAGGAGGATCTTTTGAAGTCATCACGTGACGAAACGAGGCCCGACGTTTCAGGCCGCCCTCCTTTATGCGTGTGTGTTTGGGTGTGTGTGTGTGTGTGTATAAATCTATCCTCAGGGCTTAGCGCCATCATCACATCCTGTGGATTAATCACTACTCTTCCAAAGAAGTCACATGACCTAAAAGTCATGATCACGTGACATACACACCCCCCCTCCTCCCTCCGACCGTTCCTTCCACTGTGGAAACCATGGCAACAACCGGCTGGAACCAGTTTGTGACACACAGCTTCATTTTGTGTGCAGGGAGTTTTTAGGGTTCAGGTAGAGAAAGGAGGGAAAATGGAGGTAGGCTAAAAGATTCACCCCTCCTGGTTACGCTCATATCAAAAGCGGCGTTAGAACAGCTGTTCAAAACCATCAAACATGGAACTTACAGAAAACTAACTTTCTATACCCTCAATTTGAAACCAAGAGTCTACAAAAGAACCAACTAAAAAAACGTACGGTTCCTTTCACCATCCTCAAACTTTCTACCATTCATGTGGTGGAAACACCTTAAAAAAACTTTCTCACCTTTTGGAGGTGCTCATGTCCACAGGCTGCTCCGCCTGAACCTCTACCTTAATGGTGGCCTTCACCTCGCCTGCAGCCAACATGCCACCGGGCACCTTCTGCTCAGACGGCCGGACCCGGCTCCTCATATCTGCAGGCGCCTCCGCCTTCACCTTCTTGGTTCTGTCATTGCAGTCAGTCCGATTGTCTGAGTTGGCTTCAACCATCTGCTGTCTCTGTGTCCGATCCTCCTTATCTGGCTGAGAGGTCAAAGGCAACGCTAAAGACGACGACGACGACGACGACAGCGGGCCCTGCTCGGCCTCCTGCTCCTTCCCGTGGTCCAATCCAGGTCTGGTCTGGCTCTGAACGTCCTGTGACAGTAAAACGTCAGTCGCCGGTTCGTTCTGAGTCCCTGTCGCAGGGTGAGTCGGGTCCAATTTAGGCTTTTTGCTGTCATTGTCGGCACCAGTGGGCCCGGTACTCTGCGGGGCAGCCTCTCTCTCCAGCGCCCTCTTCTGGCTGCGTGTCTGGCGTACAGCCTCTTCCGACATTCCCTGTGAACAACAAAACAAAAAAGTGAATGCATTCTTTATCGGAATATCTACGCATGTCAACATTTAAATCCCATAAGAACAACAAAGAAATGAAGAATTAGAGTGCAAAACAGTAGGAATTGATACTGTTGAGTAGTTAAAATGCTTTTTTAATTAAATTAAATTGGTCATCTGGTACCGAAACAATTCAGTAACGGCTCAATTTAAAAAGACTATCGCATTTCTTGAATCTCTGTCATTGCATTTTCATTGTTTCAGCATAAAACACAATTACAGCAGCTCTGTTCTGTGACAAATGATCTTTTTTTTCTACACCAGGTGCTGCTATTGCAGCTCACCCATCATTAAGTACAGCTCCAGACTAAACTGACCTTGAAACAGCTAAAGGATACAGAGCTGAACTCTGAAGCCGGCTAAAATGGCTCCCAGAACAAAACATGTTGGATAAGCATGATCACATGACCGAAACGTTGACTCCATTTTCTATAAACATATAAGAACGTTAATGTAAAAAATTCCAACAACAGGAAAAATGTTGCGGTAGGTGTTCATTAGAACAGCATGTTGTTCGGTGAACTCTTTAATCAAAATAAAAACAAATGCATTGACTTTAACACAAAAATCCATATATTTGATCAATGTTTAAAAGGAAAATGACTTTAATTGATCCTTTCTTCTGAAGGGTCAGGCACTAAGTAGCACCAGTTTCATTACCGTCTCATGTGGTGCACATTTGAGTTCCATCAGACTCATCCATGCCAGAAGCAGTGAACAGAACAAATACTGCAGCCTTTTTCATCAGACAGACGAGCGTCACAGAGAGCAGCAGTACATGGCACACAGTGTCACACTTCACCCGATAGTGGACGCTCTGAAGGCCTCAGTCATGGCTGAAATGTGTGGAGATGCATTGTTTTCTTTGGGATGAAGTCTCTACATCAACGACTACATTTTTAACATTTTGTCTTTTAAGTAAGACTGGGTATAAGCTATTGGAGAACAAATCTCAAATATGAAAACCAACAACCATAAATAAATGTGGAAACTTTGTGGAAGCCTTTTTTCTTAAAAAAAAACAAAACAAAAAGCTGTGATGAAAATTGTGTTTTTGGTGTCATTAACATGCTCTTACAGCATTTTTCTAACGATGAGGACGTATTAAGCTGAATTCAAATCATTATGAATAAAGGGCAGAAGGAAAAAAATGGCGATGTACACAGGGCAGGCCACAGGCTCCCTGCTCTGCTCATTCGGATGCATCCACTGTAGACGACTAGATCCATGTACGTCTTTGTTTTCCTCATCCAAGCTGGCATCTGTCTCAAAACTGTACAGCTGGATAGGTCCACTATTGCTCACTGGTAATGTTCGTTTGGGGGTGTAAACTAGCGGGAGAACATGTAAACAGCTCAGTTATGGTAAGGAGGTGGCGTTGCTCCACGCCCAAACTCTTAGCCACCACTCAAGAGGTGAATTTCTAATGAACCACTGCTTCTCTGCAGAAACTCTGTCCTTAGAATAAATCAGAAGGGGATCAGAGTGGGTCTTTAAAGGAACAATAAAATACACACGACTGTCAGTTTATTAAGAAAACAAACAAAACAAATGTAATGTTTGTTAGTCCAGTTTTGTCTTGGGCTTCAAATGAGTCATAATTGTGAACAAACCAACATCTGAAAAGTAGTCAAAATTAAACACAAATGACTGACACAAGTTTGGAGTTCAGAAACCCCCTCATCAATACCTACAGTTTAGGGGTGTGGTGGGACAGATTTTCTGAGGTAACTGAGTTATTATTATCTTTACTTGGAATGTGAATCAGTCAGTCCAGCACAGCCAGGCTGAGTGAGATGCCAGATGTTTAGGAGCACGCTAAAATTAACATCAAACTAAAATAAAAGTTAGTGTTTTTTTTTAATCCACAGGTTTCAAAAGTCATGTAAGTTTTGGGGGTTTCCATGTAAATATTTATGGTCTGCAGGTGTGTCGTCACATTCCTCACATTAGACGGGTGTGTCTGTATCTATGACACATTTGTTAATGTTGAAACAAATAAATACAAACTACCTCTCCACCAAAGCTGGAGTAACCACCACAAGTAATAATCTCAAGTCTTAACACTCAGGGTTTGAGTTCAGTTTCAGGTCTGAACCCTTTCCCCCCACAGGCCTGATTCCCTTTGGATGCTGCAACAAACATGGGTTTGAGAGTACACCTGTCCTGAAGAAAAACAGTTTTTTTAGTACAGTAATAATCCTGAACTCTTGTTCTGAGATGCAAAACTCAAGAGGAAATGGAAAACTCAAACTCAAAAAAGGTTCCTGATTAACCTGCGGTTTGTGTCCACCACCGAAGAGTCAAAGTGGGGAAAAGTGGACACTGGGGCCAGCTGATAGGAAAACGTCCAGGTTTTAGGGTTGATTTTGGTTATCATTAAATGTAAAAGAGTCATTATACCAGCTGATCCATAAGAAACACATCTATGAACGCCTCAAAACGGAGCAACTATTCAAAGACATCTTTAATTGTTTATTGACTACAACAAAGTCATATTTTTGACTTTATGTTCGTGCAGTCTGCCCGCTCTGCACAGAACTTTGCTCCAGGAAGTTATGTTTTGTTTTTTGTGAGGGACAGAAAAAAAACTACAATTAACCCTTACAACCTGGGTTTCTGTTGACGGAAACACACCCTACCAACATTTCCCCCCTCCCTTCCCTGCTCTCAAAGCGGTTCTTACGGCGGGCATCAAGCACACTTTGCAACATGCGACGCACATATCTCATACTCAGGAGCTGGCTACGTTTTTTCTTTCTTTTCTCAATACTCTGACATCACTGAGACACACATGACATGACCCTTCCCAGGATTCAGTGGGACACACAAAGCACTTTTCCTGAGAACCGGTTTAAACCGGTTGACTACTGTGTGTGTGTGTGTGTGTGTGTGTGTGTGTGTGTGTGTGTGTGTGTGTGAGGGTGTGTGTGAGACTGTTGGTGTGTGTGTGTGTTTGACGGAGAGAGGCTGAAGCTGGTTTTAACCCTTCAGGTGCTGGAGCAGGCGCAGCGCCTCCACACTGACAGCCATTCTACAGTGTGTGCACGTATGTATAGAAATGCAGATGGGGGGGGGGGGGTGCGATTCCTCTGATCAGCATTAGGGCACATCAAAGCCAAATGATGCTGTGGGCAAAAGTTGGGCACAAGACATGCCCACCAACACCCCCCCAACCTTACACGGACAGTGACCCTATCTTTGTAATGGGGGGGGGGGGGGGGGGGGATGAACGGGTGGCAGGTTTCACATTTCATCTCCACGGCAGATTACACACAATTCCCTCAACCTCTCAAACACACACTGAAAGGATCAGACCCCCAACACACCCAAGAACTTGACATTACATTGCAAACAACCAATGCCCCCCCCCCCCCCATATAAACTGATCCTACACAAAGTGAGCTGCCTTCTAAACAAAGTTATCAGATCACAGGAAACATGGTCCATTTAAATATTAACCTTTTGTTTTTTTCCAAGGGATTACGCAAGTGCTGTGGTGGAAGGACTAATAAATATTTAATTAAGATGGAAATCCTAAAACCGCTTCTAAAAACTACATAAAGACTCGGTTTCCTGGTGAAAAACGGTCAGGCCTTCATTTTAATGAGCTGCATCTCTTGTAGGAGTGGGCGCTTTGGCGTGATCATTTGATCCAAACGTATCTGTATGGTAAACTGCAACCACCGTGAAACCTGAAGGATGCTAAATGTCCCCGTCTTTAAGTGGGCTGAATGTTAATGAAACAGCTATAACTGGTTTCCTGTCCATCTCATTTTTTCATGACTTTAAGCTTTCAGATACTGCCTTTAACAAAGACTGCATGATAGCAACCCAGACATATGATTTACACACAACATGACTCATGTGAAACATATTTATGGGGGTGAACCCCTGCGTTTGTGGGTTAGGATCTGTCAGGGCCGACTGAGCGCATGATGCTTCAAACGGATATAACATGGTGGTCATTTGATCGCATGGTCAAGTAGAATAATTAAACGTGTCTGAGCAGGAATGAGGCTCAACAGCGAGGATGGGAGCGACTACTGCATTAACCGCCATTTCATATGACGCAAGACTTTAACTTTGATAGGAAAAAATTTACATTAAAGATACTGCGAGAAGGTTTCAACACAAAAATCTGCACAGATTAATGCTAACCATCATTTATTTTTCAAAGGAATATGCCATGTGCACATTAAATCTGTCTACAAGATGGGTTATCCTTGAAACCCAGATTAGAGCGGGGGGAAATGTGCGTAAGCAAAACTTAGCCTAATATCTGTATTTATAAAGAATGGAGAAAAAGATAATTCTGCATGAAACACAAGGTTTTCCTCTGCAACATTTGAGACATTTAATGGCAAAAAACGTAAAATAACCCAAATGCCCAGGACATGACTCACATCGACAGAAATGGAAAACACATTTGTGCGCTGATGTGTTCATTTTTGTCACCACTTAGCCAGTTACAAGTTAATATGGTAGAACAGAAATCACTGAGGATACGTTGTATTAAAATCTAAGATATTATATTGCAGACATAAGAGCTTTAGAGTTATAAAACTGAAAGAGTGGCGGTGTAGGACGAAGTAAAAAGCAGCTATGAATGAATGAAAATCTGTGGTTACATATTTTAATGTTTCTTTAATGTCACATGACAAAAAGGGTTTTAATATCATATTTCTGCAGTGAAATATTTAGCAGCATCTGTGCCCGAAACTGCATCACTGGCCTGAAAGCGTCCTGATCGCTCCGCTCCCTGAGGCTGAGGATGGGGCGCTTTGCCCTTCCTGCCCCCCTTATTGTCGGCACAATACTGAAGGACGCCGCATTAAAGAATAAAGATCTATTATTAGTAAAGTGAAGAATAATGTCAAAGGCGTAGAGTTTCTCTTTCTATGGTAGCTGCGTCACTTTTGATTTCTGGAATTCCGGACTAAAGTGTTTACACAAAACTGGTGACACACAAACCAACACACACACACACCTGAAGCATAGATGACTTAGTGGAGGCTCACTAAGAAGACCAGTTTTTAAGACTTCAGTGGACTTCTATGGATAAAGGAGGAATGGGTGAGGAAGGATAACGCCACATTTGCATTCAGCTAACAGCAGGTTGACATTCCTAAAAAGATGGCGAGCACATCATTAAATAAATAAAATGTTCTTGCACCTTCACATTTTTGGAAAATGGCATACGAAAAACGGTTTTCTAAATGAAACCCCAGGAGGACAGATACCAGTCTATTTGGACTCATTCTGGTTCCTGATAGCCTAGCATGTCACTGCCTTAGTTTGCTGATTACAGATTTTTCCTTCTTAAATTGAGGCGGATTACAGATTCACTCCAACAAATATTTGAACGCAGTTCTCCAACTTAAAAGGCCGACATTTTGTGTCCACAATAAATCTGTCAGTGTTGCAATTTTGTGGGCAGTTCCTGCGTACTGAAGTCACTGGCAGCTGCACAGACAAACCCAAGCCATCAGTCCAGCTCAGAGAAAGGTTTCTTTAGATGAAAAGAAGGTTGAAATTCATTGTCAGTGTCACCAAGGTTATAGAAAACGTTTTTTGTACTTTACTAACATTTGGCAACCAAGTAACTGACATGGAAATTCTGGATGTGTGAGATCTGCTCTGCAGTTTTTACTCATATATTTTTGTTTGAGTTTCGTGTAGGAGTACATCACTTTCCGTAGGTTATCTCCTATTAAAATTTACCATGTAATAAAAGCAGCATTATAGCTGACTACCACATCGTCACACCGTACTGTTGCAGGAATCTTGACAGCTCTGACGTTCACCAGTGCAGAGAAACACACAACCCAAACTGGTATCAGGTGCATCCACTGTGTCAGAACCGCTGCTCGTGTTCTTGCTCTTCTCCAGCCTTCTTAGAGGTGATCACTACTTTCTCAATGTGAAACTCTTGGCAAACTTATACTGGAGCTTTGCATTTTGTTTACTCAACTGACAGACTTTTACCCCACGAAAAACATTTTTTTCACACTGCACAAGAATGTAGAAAACTGCGCAACTATATGCTACATTTTTGAACCAAACCAGTCACTTAACGGTGTTTAGGTAAAGTTCCCGGCTGAACAACAAGTTCAAGGATTGCTTCCATACAAATAAAAAATAAATGCTTTATTATGACTTAATCTTAGTGCAGATAACCTTGTACCAACCAATCAGTTTACTTAACAACCAATTTTCCTGTCTGCAAAAGTTAAAGATCTCCCCAAATAAATAAATAAGGCTTCTCTAGAGCATTAGAGAGGCTGACCCGGGAGCTGCCTTGTAACCCCCCACTGTTTAGCACAGCGCTTTAAAATATGTTCAACAGATGACCTTTCACTAAACTGAAGCTGATTACACAACAACCCTGGGTCCTCTTTGGTGAGAAACTACTGGAAATACGGTTAAAAGAAAAAAAACTACTGATACATAACTGCAACAGTAATTCTAGATGCTCTTGGGTAGGTGTACTAGCATAGCATCGCAATAAGAGCTCAACTCCTGCTGTGGAAGACTAGTAGTTCCATAGAACTGCAGTTAACATCTTCTCTTTTCTGACAGAATATTTACTAGAGGCAACCAGCGCATTGTTTACATGTAAATGACATTTTACAAAGCCTTTGTTCGTGTAAACAATTGAGAGTCCATTCTGGATCTCAACAAAAAAAGCAGTAAAGTGTCCCAACACCACCCTCCGTTTACACTCCACCGGACAGTGCTGCGCTGACGCTAGACGACAAGGTTCAAATCCACAACCGGATATTTTAGTTTTCCTAAAAGTAGGGGGGGAAAGCTGGTAAACTTTAGGGAGGCAACTTTCAAAACATTTTTGATGCCTATGGGAATGATGGAGAGTTAATTAAATAGGAGCAATCAATATAGATTTTATTGCAGCACAAATAGACGAGAAAAATAATATTTTCTTATTTATAATAACATTATATAACATTTATTTTAAATCCAGATAACATTTTAAACTATTTTAAGGTGTTCCCAGTGGTCTGTTAATTATAATTATACTTTTTTTTTAATAGATTAACATAAAAAGTCATTTTTTGCAGGGGTTCACCTCTGAGTTGTGAGCGGGACAGTTGATGCGGAGTGAGCCTTCTCTCACTTCCCATTATCTATTTGTTTACACGCTCTCCCACCAGCTTACACCCCCTCAGAACACCAACCTAACATTACCGGCTGTACAGTTTTGAGCCAGATGCCAGCTCGGATGAGGAAAACAAAGGTGTACATGGATCTGCAAGCGGATGTTTCAGAATGGAGTGCTGTAAGATCTATGTCACACCTACAAGCTTTTAGAAATTGTATCTGCTCCTGATTCACAATGATTTAAATAAAGAAATGCTCAGAAAAACTATTTTAAGCCTAATTTGTTTTATAAATGTTCTCCATAATCAGAATAATGCTGCAAGAACATGTTAAAAACGTGATTTTTTTTGGAGTCAAAGATATAGGTTCTTAAATACCCAGAAAAGGCCATTAAACTTAATATTTCTCCAAAAGAAGTTGATAACATAGTTACTTTATTAAGCATATTTTCTATAGGTAGGGTGTTGATGAAGGTGTAAAAGTGCTATATGCAAGCTACCCATGTCACACAAAACATTCCTAGTTATGGATGGCATAAACTTCATTTAAAATGTCAGAAATGACATACATTAAATATGGATGTGCTCATTTCCACCAAACAAAAATGTAATAATAATTTTCAATTTTCTTGTTATTATTACTCTCTGTGTATATAGTGCCAAATACATGAAGCTCCCTCGGGCCAGTTATGGGCTGAAAATGTTTGAAAGAAATGGTTAAAAGCCAGAGAGCTGAAGGATCAGAGATGAAGGTAAAAGCAGGAACCATCGGAGCACGGCGTTCATTCTTACATGTGCTCTCACGAAACCGAATGTAGACACCGCCGGCTTCCGTCCAACCAGCAGTCAAATATTAAACGCGAACAAAAGCTTCCCACGTCTACAAAAAGTGTTCGGTTTTTAGTTCCATCTGTTTGAGGACAGGACTCCTCCGAAAAGCGCGTTTTAAAGCAGAGAAAAGTCGTGTGGAAAAAGGAGTTTGCTTTTGTTTGTGTGTGCGTGTGTGCTCGTCTGGGCGAGAGGAAGAGGCAGAGGGAGTTTGTGCGGCGTGTGTCACGAAGTGTGTGTGTGTGTGTGTGTGTGTGTGTTCAGCTTTAAGAGGAGGAAGACTACGGTTGTCACAGAGCGAAGTAGGAAGATTAGCTACCAGATAGCAGAACCAACACTGGTGCCACGGGGCTTAAAGCGGGCAGCCATGTCCACCATTACCGTTCCACCAGCCAGTACAGCATCCACACAAAACTCAGCCCTTTAAAAACTAAACCCAACCCACACTACATGTGCAACTCGCCGGCGTTTCCCCCCCTATTATTGACACAAACCTCTGAGGTGTGCATGATGTTATTAGTTAGCGAGCTAACATTAGCTACATCGCACAAACAAAAACACGGACCCGCTTCGACTCCAAACCAGAAAACAGCCCGAGCGCGAGCCCAAACGGCAGCTGGACACTTTCAAACAAACTAGGAAAAGTCCCGGTGCCGGCAGCTTCTCGACAACATGACCCGCTCAGCCAGAACCGAGCCCGAATCGCTGACCGACCTGGCAACTGTCCGAGAGGAACAGCTAAAAAAGGAGGCAAAAAAAATATTTAAAAAAACTTCCACCCGCTGGTGTAAAAGTATGCTTTCTACGAGGTTTACTAGGATTGTTTACCTGCGTGTTCCCTCCTGAGGAAAAACCTTCGACTCGGAACTCATAAATTTCACCAACCGGCCCACGGACTCCGCTTGCCGCCGACGAGCCGCCGGCGATGTAACGTAGTAATCCTCACCTCATGTAACGACTTCTTCTAGCGCACAGAATCAACTCCACTTTTTACGTTTACAAAGCTGCCCGACTGGGGAAACCATAAATAAAATAAAATGTGGCCGGGCTACCCCCCTTCTCCCCCCGCTCCCACCAAGAGCTCAACCTTTGGCTCTGCGGAGAAGTGTTACTTTTCAACAGCCCATCAGCTTCTTTATCGTCACAGATAGGTGGAGGAAAACCTGGCTCCTTTCGACGAGTCCGAATAAAAGGCTCCCTTCTATACACTTACTAAAAACTTAAGCCTCACATAAGTCAACTTACTTTGTGGCTTTATCGCCCGTTCTTCGCCGATGGTCGAACAAGGAATGTTTAATCTGCTGTTAACCTCGATAAATCGTTGCTTTTTTTGAAATCCAGGGGATATCCTCTTTTTTTCGGCCCTCCCCACTGCCGCGTCTGTTGCCAAATAATGCGCCTCAACACACATGGAGCCGCTGCGTCCTCTTAGTGGGCATGCGCACCTCAGCATATCAGGGCGACCAGATCACATCATGTGTGCCACTGACCACCAAAGGGCCAAAAACGGGGCGACGATGTCAGGGGTCCCACGGATCCCTCTCAAGCAGAAACCACACATAGCACCCCCCCCCCCCCCCCCATTTCTCAGCATGTCAACAATGCTTCCCCTAAATGACCAAACTGCATCAAATTTCTTTAAAAAAAAAAAAAAAAAAAAGAAGAAGTTAAAACTCACAAATCAAATGGTGAAACGACTCCAGACAGCTCAGACTGATCATGTCTGAGCAATAAGTAAACAAAGTGTCAACAGGAGTTGCAAAAGCATGCAAGGAAGAAATCCAGTGAACTGAACTGGGGTCCAGACTTGGCAGGTCTCCACAAGTCCAATGTTCAGTGTGTTTTGGTCACTTGATTAGCTGCTGATATGTTGAGGAATTTGCACTACTCCAAAGTAATGTTCACTAATGAGGGGGTCCTGCTTTATTGCACATACCACTGTAGAAGTGCGGCATCCCTGAGTAATCCATAGGAATAATCGTGTAGCTGTAGAAAAAATGTTCCTGGTTCCAAATAATACACATTATATCCCCTTTGAGCTAAAACAATTGTACTAATACTATATTTACAGTGTTCCTTAACCTTTTGTCATTTCACAGCAGCTTTCACTGATCTGTACATTTGGTTTGGCAGAGATTGTTACGCCGGATGCCCTTCCTGACTCAGCCCTGTATTTTATCTGGGCTGGGGACCGGCACAGGTGGACCCAGACTTGACCCCCTGTGGCTATAAGTTAGACAGTAGCTTGAAGGGTCGTGACCAAGGACCCACACTGGATAAAGCTCATTGCGTCCCCTGGGAAACAAACTCTGGTTTCCCATGCGCCAGTCCTGCACACAGCTAACTGAGCCATCCAGTCGCAATACTAAATTACCAGCCCTAGTTTATTTTTGCTTCATGCTATATAGACAATTTTAAACGATTTATATCAGTGAACAAACATCCAGGCCTATGATGACCCCAGCAGCCCCTGTTCCTCCATTGTGACAAGAACAACATGGGTTGGAACACTTCACACATGGAACTCTTCCTTCATCCATGAAAACAAACTCCTGAGGAGGGGCTCTCCCTCAGATCGAAGTGAGGTGTGAAATACAAAGTTGGGGGTTGAAGTGCTTTGTCAGCTTTACCCTGCTGTTCTTTAATTGAGAAGGGGGAAAAAGCTCTGTCTTGATGTTGCTGTGTCATCAGGTCTGATTGTTTCTGTCCTCTCATCCTATAATCCATCTCCTGAGGCGGCAGGCTGTCGTACAAAGCCAATCAAATCTGCAGCAAAGGGGTCATTTCCTCATTATCACTGAAACTAAATGTCTAACAAGGATTCATAAAACAATTTAGAGGAAACTCCTAATGAATTTGTTTTAGGATTTTGTTGCAGATGTACATAAAGGTTACATGATAGTGAGGAGTTGTAAATGAACAATACAGCAGTAATGGCTCCAAGTGTTGTCTCTCACAAAATAGGTTTTTGTTCTCTAAACTAACTAGCAAGAAAAAAGTTTTCCGGGACAATTATTTCACTATAAACAAAGATATGTATCCTGATGCCTCTGAGGTTTTCAGTAAAAGTCAGAGACTCAGTCACACCAGAAGAAAAGTCATTATTTAGCAACGTTTATGTAACAACTGAAAACAAAGACAATTTTTCCATCAACCAAGTTTTCCCGGTTATTATTATAGGTTATTGATGCAAACAATAAATAATAACAATCTCTAATGTTATTTTTGGGGGTTAAGCGTGCAAAAACTGCTTAAAACTAATACACCACTAATTGGAAGTAAAATACACAGCTACGCAGAAACAAACGTGCAGACCGGTGTGTTCAGTGAAACATTCAAAAAGTTATGTTTTCATCTGCCTCATTCTTTTTTTCACATCAAATTGATTACAAAAAAATAAAAACTTCTTGTCTTCCCCCCAAAATATTAAAATGTTTATGTTTATACTTAAAGAAAAGGGATTGGCATCTAAAACGTTACATAACTGTACTGATAATTTTTCAGTCCTCAAAGGTGAACACTCCACCCTCAGATAAGAAAAAAATGCTATCTTTATTAGGCAGTAATGGGTCAGGAGCTGTCATTTATCAATATTTGATTTAAACACATAGGAAGGAACCCTGTCTCAAATATCCTCATTAAGTTAGAAGACTGTAGAGCACAAATTAACTTGATATTTGGATTCTGAATAGTGTTGTCATGCAAGCAGAAACGTTCAAATAGAGTTTAGACAAATTAATATTCTTTAAGTAAAGAATTCACCCTATAAATGAGCTTCTGACTCATTTCGTATTTAGGGTTAAATGTTAACTTGAATTCTTGCACATTTCTGCACTTTATTGATATGCTATATCAGATGCAGGAATGCTTCTTTAAATTTTTACATTTGATTTTCTTTATACTCTAAATCAGCAGGAAGTCATTACTTCAAGCCCAGCCAGGAGTCCCTCTTCTCGCTAAAGCATCGTTCAATGCAAACGCAGAGCCATTTAAGAGGATGTGAAGTACAGCTGAGCGCAGTCCTGCTTTACACAACCCGGGCCTGAAGTGAACTGTGTTTAGCACACTTATCTGCTCACACAGCTTGGAACTTGTGATGCTAAAACTAACAGCATGGTGTGGTGATGCTGGAGTGGTCCAGGCAGCCTCAGCTGTCAATCTGGGGTGAAGTGAGGATGATGGGGAGGCCAAGAACAGAAGAAGTCACATTTCAGATGTAATAGATGGCTATTTAGGCCCAAAGTTCAAAATCACTTTATTAAAAAAAAATCTATCTATCTACCTATCTGTCTGTCTGTCTGTCTGTCTTTCTATCTGTCTAACATCAGGTTGAGAGGAGGTCAGTCATCAGCCTGCTGCTTTTTTCTCCTCCTTCCTCTCTGTATGGCGCAGGCTTAATGGCCGCCCGTTTCATCATGACAGCTTCAACTTAATCCTCATTAAGCACTGTAACAATGCAGGAAGTAGCTGCTGCAGTCACGATTAGACGGGCTCACTATTTGGCAGGAAATGGCTCGTTTCAGCTACTGCGTCCAAGACACCTAGAGCGTCCCAAAAGTTTTCACGTTTTAACGGCTCTCTGTCCCTTTTTCTTTTTTTAGGAAAAAAAAATCAGCCAGTAGGACCGGACGCCAAAGCATGAAAAAAACGAAATAAGAAATAAAGTTGGCCGACAATGATTTTCAAACAGGAATTTTATTGCTTTTCTAAGGAGTTCCAGTTTAGCCGACCGACAGGCGGCATTTTTTCCCCCTTTTTTTCTTTCTCTCTCTTTTTTTTTTTTTTTGGAGACAAAGATAATCAACCATAAAACAAAAATTTCATTATAAAAGGTTTGTTAATAAATAACATTTACGGAAGTGGAGGTTTAATCAAAACCTAATCTGAATTTAAATCAAATTATTAATCAAATTCTAATGTTAGTTCACCACCAAATATTGTCCAATTTAATACAGCATAACTTAATAATAAACACTGGTGCTCACAAAATGTATACAATTAGAGACGTTTAGGTACAAACCCTAAAACATATTATTATTTTAATGTTGACATTTCTATTGTTAATTTCAGAACTTCCTGACAGATGTCTTATTCATGCTTAGATGAGTGTATTCGATAGGCTAAAAAGACTATCTTACAGATCTTGCTTGGGTTTTGAAAGTCGTTTCTGTTTGTCTCTATGGCTGTTTGCCTCTGTCAAGAGTTAATTATCACATTTTGTTTCACTAAAATAGCAGGAAGAATAGCCACCTCTAGGGCCCAGGCTGTTCACTGTCGGATAAATACCCTTCAACACAGCCACAAAATTCATGTCTTTGGTAAAATGCCCCCATAAAGCCTAAAGACAAAACTCAGTCTCATATGCATCAACACTATTGATTGTGTTTGATAACAAAAATGAAAGAAAGAAAGAGAGACACAAATTTCGTTTTGTAGCTCTTACAGTGAAATGAAGTAGTTTGAAACCAGAAAAGTGTGCATCAAGACACCTACTAGGGTCAAACGTGTGGATTTTTAACAGTTACTTATGTAGGAAATTTGTATTGGCTGGAATAAAATCTCCTGAAAATGCAAAAGAGAGAAAACTTGTACTTCACTTGCATTGTGCAGTGCCTTCTGGGAGGTGATGCCAAATTTAGATTCTGACAGCCATGAGTTGGTTCGTTTATGTGAACTAAAACTAATGAGTGTCATTACATTATCAAGCTAAACTTTCAGTGGATTTTAGGAAAAGTCGCTGATATGTCTAGACAGCTATCATTTACATTAAAAGTACTTCTTAATTTGTTTACACAAGCCTAACTTTCTAATTACCTTAACAGTTTGGCACCATCGTCAATGACTCATGAGAAACCTGAGAGTTAGGCGAGGGTATCACCTCACTTTGATAGAACCGACTGAGAAGACATTTAGCAGAAATAACTTAAACAGAATCTTGTCAGCTTTAGCAGAATTTGAAGTAACATGATCCCCAAAGAGGAGGTGACATGCTTTCATACTAAAAAAGCAGAGAGAGTCAACTTGTAGCTCTGAAATATTAGGAGAGCCGGTGGTTTGTTGATGCAGGGAGGCGACTCCAGGTTTGAGGTCTCAAGGCAGAATCTTTATTAGCCTCATCTTTGACAATGCTTCATTAAAAAAAATGTTAAAATGTCTTTTATTTGAGTAGATAGTAATGTTGCATTGTTATCTTGAAAGAGAAATTTAAAAGCTCAAAATGTATTTAAAATTCTACATTTAAATGATACTCAAACAACTTGAATTGGGTTAAAAGTTAAATGAATGTGATGATGGATGATGACTATGCTTTCAGCACAAAAAAGCTGATGCCACCTTTGAACAATAGGTTATGTCAACATTTTTAATTTGTACAGAAAATAAATGTTTGTGAATTTAATAAAAATTTTCTAGTTAATATGGAGAACTGCCTCCACATTTTTATAAAACATTCCACCAACATACCCACATTTCTTCAAAATCCACAGAATGGTGGACTAAAACTCTGTCCGTATGTTGCGTGCGTTAATTAAGTTGTGTCCAGTGATGCTCCTGGGGAATGGTCTGTGCTGTCTTTTGGGCTTCCATAGTGTTTCTTTAAGCCTTGTTTAAATCTGCTGAGAAGAGATTATGGTAAATACTGATGAAGATTTACTGAAAATCACTTTCGAGCCCAACATCAGATTTAGACTTGTCTTAAAGATGTCACGTTTTTGCAGAATGTCTCCTCCCTCATTAGTTCTCTAAACAATGTTTGATCTTAATGAAGCTGTGTCTCAGCTGTATGTATGGTCCTAAAAGAGGAGAAATGGATTATAATTGACCCTGTTAAACAGATATGTTAATAATATTTTGGATGGCTAGATAGAAAAACAGCAACATTATGAACTCTTAAAAAAAACCCTAGAAACAAATGTTGAATAAACCAAAACAAGAAACAAAAATCTGACTTATAAAGAGAAATATCTGGAAGCTTCTAATTAAGGACAGAATAAATGTAAGTAAAAAGAAAAACTGTGAATCAATATGAACCCTTGAAAAACCTGAACTAAATGTGTAAAAAATGACAAGTATTAGATAAAGTATTACTGCAGTAAAGACCAAATAGTGTAGTATTTTTATTTCGTTGTATTTAATACTACAATCACATTTTACTGTAACACCTCAAAAGTTCCAACAAGCTACACTCATGCACCACCTGCTGGTCAAAGAGTTTATCGCATTTTCCTCTTTGTTTCTGCTTATTGTTAAAAGTAGAAGCTCATGAAGGGTTTTATGGAAAATAATGGTGTAAAATGATATGATGTAGCAAAACATTATAGCAGGAAAAACACTGAAGAAGAACCTCACTAACACAAACGAGTATTCCAAAGAGGAGCAGTCAGGTCATTTTCCAGGTGACTATGGCTTCCTTTCGGAAATATCAACCACAGTGTTTTATGCAAGTGATGGATTAGTTTGAGTCTTAAATGCTTAAAACCACCAAAATCCAAGTATGGCATCTTTTCTTTCAGCTACTCTGTCCCCAGAGAACCACCCCACGATTCACACACATGATCTGACTTCAGTTTTCCAGTGGATGCCCATCTCAACCCAACCCTTTACATGTACCTGGACACGTGAAAACACCAGAGACTCCCTCCATTAGGTTGCAGTAACTTACAGCCTTTCCTGTTTGTAGCCAGGGAGACGTCCTGGAGGCATCCCAAAGAGATGCCCAAGTCACCTCAACTGGGTCATTTCAATGTAGAGGAGCAGCTGCTCTACTCTGAGCTCCCCCAGAGGGACCAAGCGCCTCAGGCTTACTTTGAGGGAGCACCCCAGAAAAAAACTAATTTTAGTCTATTCGACTCTGGATCTTTTCCTTTCTCATGACCCAAAGCTGATGTCCACAGGAGAGGACATCTTTCAATCTGTTAATCTTGGGGCAGGAGCTTTCCACCAATCTGAAGAGGGCAAACCACCTTTTTTTCCAGTAGAGAATCATATTCAATTCAATTTTATTCAATTTTATTTGTATAGCCCAAAATCACAACAACAGTCGTCTCGATGGGCTTCAAAGTAAAACATGAACTCAAAAGGATCACGAATACAAAGAGTTCAATAGGAAAATTCTAAAATGAACTAACAAACTGACTAAGCTATACTGGCATCCCTGCCCTTAGACCCCTTTTCGTGGTAAGGAAAAACTCCCAAAAAAACAGATTCCGGAAAAAACAAAGAAACCCCATAGCCTCTGACTTGGAGATGCTAACTCTCATTGCAGCTGCTTCATAGTCAACTGGCGGCGTGACGCCGGATTCTCACTGTCTCTTCTTGATCCCAGACGTGCAGAGACTGGGCTCCGAGAGCCCCCTGCTTCAGTTCATTTCCTTTAAAAACAAAACCGTCAGTGTTTGTAAAATGTTGTTTAGAACATTAACTGGCCTCAATTAACTGGTGGACCTTGTTTTGCAGAATTTCTTTGAAACAGATCGACAGTCTTTTTTCATGGCATCCAAAGCCAGGGATCACTGTTTTTGCACATGTGGGCATTGAAGTTCCCCAGTAGAACAGTTGAGTCTCCCCTTGGGGACTTAAAACACACAACAACTAAGCACAGTTGCTATGAACAAGTCCATATCAGTCCACCCTTCCTCACTATGGGCAACTCCAGAGCCCCTTAAGAAGTTGGTTTCATGGCCCAACCTGTGCATGGAGACAAACCCAGCTGTTTTTATTCGGTACTGCACAGCCTAGCACACAGACTCAGGTTTTTCCCCACTGTGTAAGGTGCCTTTCCATGCCCAGTTAGAGCCCATTTTTGTGGATTGCGCTGTTGAGACACCCGGCCTTGGATTCAGACTAAAACACCTGTAAACCCCTTTTGGGCCTTCCTGTGGAAGGTGGAAAGGCAATCCCACAATGTCCATTTGGACTGATTAAGGCAAGGTTCCCCACGCAGACGTCCAGCCACCAGTTACTTACCTGTGACCCCAAACCTCAGGTGTTGTTCCAGGGTGGGCGTGATGTCATTCTTACATGTATTTGCTTTGATGCACAGCTCCTTTCACAGTAGAAAAACTCACACAAAGTCCTCTAATGATGTCACGGATATTTAACATTGTAGGAAAAGCATAATCAAATATGCAAATTAAAGACAAAATTGAAGAAAAATAATCTAAATATCCCCATGTTTTTTTCCTGGTAAACTAAACCATTTATGCAAGAGTAAACAGGGTCGTCACAAGCAACCTCAGTCTTTTAGTTCAAAAATATAACCAGCACAAGCTTGAACAAGTTGATTTATCAACATTTTAATCAGGGGAAATAAAGAGTCATTCTAAATGGAATCTCTTGAATCATCCGTGTTCCTGTGTGCCTTTTCCAAGAATTATGTCAGCATGATTTGTCACCCATGCATTGAAAAATATTCTAACAAAAGATGTGTTTTTGTACCTTAGACAACACATTTGTCAAAGCCCTAGTAAGGCGAGAAAGAATCATGCCAGGTATGTGGGTTCCCAGCAATGACTGCAAAAAGAGAGAGCCGCTGGGTTTGTTGGAAGGCTTTCAATCAGGGGAAGGCAGAGAATGAATGATCAGACTTCTTATAAAGAAGGTTACCATGTCAGTTCACTTATTCAAAAAAACATTCAAAATATATTTAAACATAAACAATGCACCAAACATATATTGGTTTAAAGAATTACTTAAGAATGGCAATTCAAAGAAATCTGCAGATACAAGATAAAAGTTTTTCAAAGAATTAACTTTGCTTACAATCCAGTCACATGTGCAATGTCTCAGTAAATTGCTCCTCACGTTATTAAATACTATTTAAAGGTGTAATGTGGCACTGTCGGATTTTTAATTGGAGTTTAAAACACACAAACAAAAAAAAAAACAAAAAAACAATTACATTTGTCGCTAAACCTTTATAAAAGGTAAAATGCATATTTAACTTTAATAGCAGGTTACCTTTGTGGAAACTGATTTTACAGATTTCACCAATCATTTTTGAAAATGTAGTTTAATAAATACAAGAAACAACATAAAAAGAAAGTAGGTCATAGAAATAAGAAGCATAAGAAAGCAATGAATAAATATCAAATCAAACTTTATTTATAAAAAAAACTCTTCTCATGTCTTGCGCGCTTTTACATTTAAAACAAACAAACAAACAAACAAACACAATATTACAATTAAAACCCACCCTTCACCCTTCCCACTCCCCTTTGTTAACACATATGACATATGACCCCAGACACAGTTAAAACTTCTAAAATGCGTTTTGAAAACAATAAACATTGTGGTAGAATTTCTACACGTCACTGCTTCTGTATTTTGTCATATTTACAACATGGTAAATTTGTGTTTCAAATTAAGTCTAAACCAAGACAGAAGCGTTTTCATTCTCTGATGAGTCTGTGCAGGAAAAATATGAAAAGATAGTCTACAAAGGACCACTTATTGGTAATAAAATATTTTATTAAAGTCAAAGAGAAGGTCAAAGTGCTATAATCTGCTGAAGCAACTGAAACTTAAACCTTGCATGTGGACAGAAAAACCTACCATTCTGTTTGCACAAAATTTTTGCAAAAGTCTAGCATGACTTATTTTTTAGCACCGGAGAATGAAAGAGTATACCTGTGGTTTCAGACATTTATTTTATAGGTAGCAAGCAGCTAAAACATATAGCTTATATTTCAGATACAGTATCACAATCTTTTTATTCAGTAGTTTTTCTATTTTTATTATAGGTGTGAAAAAAATCCTTAAAACATGTGTGTCATTCTGAGATCGTCATTTGTAAAACTGCCAAACTAAAATAACAAATTACACAAAGTAAATTAAAAACAAACAAACAGCGGAACTATTTTCTTTTAGGTCACGTTTTCACGGAACGCAATAATGTGTGGGACACTACACGGACTTTGCTATTCATGAAAAGAAGCCCGCTAACAGTCTCCTGTTTGTGTTTCTCGTAGCTACGAAAAATGCGTTACTCCACAGCGTACATTGAAGCGGGTTTTCGCCTGTTGGAGGCAACGATTCTGCTTTTTCTTCATCTTGATTCTCTAAATGTATGTATTTACTTAAAATAAACGCTAGAATTGTGCGTTTATAGGTTTACCAGAATTGTTTAAAACATTTTTTACTTTGAATATCTATTTAGGACTCGTTAACTATCTGTTCTGTGTGAGTGACTGAGCACATCCTTCCTTTAGTTTATTTTTTTTTTTTCGTATCATCGCGACTGTTAATTTCAGAGTGAAAACATAACAATACAGTAATGGCGAAACGAAGGATCACACAGGAAACATTTGACGCTGCTGTCAGGGAAAACGTGGAAGATTTGGAGATGGATCCAGACGAAGCTGTGAGGGAAGCTGTGGAGCAGTTTGAGTCTCAAGGTAAATGTAGAGTTATGGTGAGGAGCCAAAATGAAAATAAGGACAGGAGTTCCACAATACACAAAACGGAACTCAGACATTTAATTAGAATAATCCTTATTCACAACGACAAGTTAAAAAAAAAAGATTACAAAAAAATATATAGTGGGTTTAAAAAACTATGCAAAGTTTATTTTTTAAATTCAAACACAAATAAAGTTGATCACTATTCACTTTATGTGGCTTTGATGCATTAAATTGTTCATTTTTAATCTTAAAAATATGAATAATCTGTATTTGTGTCTGAGAAGATTAATCTAGATCCTTTTGGATGCAGGTGTGGACCTAAGTTGTATTGTAAAAGCTGGACCATCTGAATTGTCTGACGGTCAAGGAGAGCCAACACATATTATTTTAAAGGTAAATATTCACCTGTCAGGGTAGAAGAAGCTTCACTGCAATAGAAGCTGCTTTCAAAAATTGTGCTCACCCATTTACCTTTTCTGCTTGCAGGCTTTAGATTCCCTTCGAAAGGGTAGAGAATCTGTTTCTTTACCTGAAATGGCAGAGGAGATGAAATGCTTTACTGAGCAATGCTCCCTTGGATTTGCACAGAGGTATTTAGCTGCCCAGAAAGACGCATACACCATCATCCTGTCCTACTGCAAAAAAAGCATGGAGGAGGAGGAGGTGGAGGGTGTGGTGACCACTCTGTCCGCTTTCGCGGCTCTAACAGACGGACAGCCGGACTTGTTGGAAGCAGAAGGCCGGCAGATCCTCTTGGATACCTTAAAGACGTACCAGGGCGATTCTTTGGTGACGCGTGCTGCAATCAGTGTGGTGCGAAACTGCTGCTTAAAGCATGAACAGAACAGGCAGGATTTGGTGAAAGAGGGCGTTCTACCGCTGCTGACTGATGCCATTAACCGACACACCGGACATGCTGAGCTGGTCAAGGAGGCGTCTGCAGCTCTCAGGGTGATGACGTTTGATGATGATGTGCGAGTCACTTACGGGCATGCACATGACCACGCAAAGATGATTGTTCTGGAGCACAATGGGTTGAAGGTTTTAATTGAAGCTGCCAAAGGTAATATTACTAAGATTTCTTTGCTACTTTTTCTTTTTTAAACCAAATGCAACATTTTGTTGTTTTCTCCACACAGCTCACCTTGACAAGCCTCCTCTTCTGAGCGAGCTCTGTGCAGCTCTATCACGCCTAGCGGTCAGGAACGAGTTTTGCCAAGACATCTGTGATCTGGGCGGATTAAAGCTCATGATGACTTTGCTTGCAGACAACTATGAGTCAGCGGTAGTTAAAAACAACACTAACAAAATAAGACCAGTGAGAACAACATACCAAATGTTTGTTTACTCTCCTTACCAGGCTGCTTTTGTCTCTGCAGGATCTGAGCCGACAGGTCCTCAGCGCAATGCGAGCCATAGCGGGGAATGATGACGTGAAAGATGCAGTTGTTGCAGCTGGAGGAGTTCAGCTTGTTGTCATAGTTATGAACAAACATGCGGGCAACCCTGCTGTGAGTTTTCTGTCTACACTCTAAATGACTATTGTTTCCCTAAGTTGAACTATAGATATAACAGAAAATAATTACGCTTAATTGTAAAATGATTTAACCAAATTAAATCAATTTAGGTTATAAAGAAATACAACCATGTTTCTAGGAGTAGAGTCACGTTAAATCCAAAGTCATGTTACTTGGATCAGGTGGAAACATTTGAGTCAACTAATCAGCCGCAAGGAGTGAAGGGAGAGCTGGAAAACAGGTTAGGATGCTTGATCTTCAGGACCAGGGTTGGGGACTTCTCAAACAAAATTCCTATCTGGTGTCCAAGAGCAAAGGAAATATTTTTCTCTTTACCATTCAGTGTAGGATTCAGAGAAAAAAAAAGAGAACATCACAGTGTCAAGCTTGGCGGTGGAGTAATAACGATGTGGGCTTGATTTCCAATGACAGGACCTGGATTTTAGGTATTCAGAAGATTCTAAACTTCTTTTTTTTAAACTTGTCCTGTCCAACAGCTGGGCAAACAGATGAGAGCTGAAGGCCTCTTGTGTTGGACATATTTTACTTTAACAACAGGGGTTATGAATCTTCAGACAAACCAGAGGTATGTCTGAATAAACCCCTTTTGTAATTGAGGCCAAACTTTATTCATTTTATTCATATTTGAAAATCTTTTGTGTTGGACTGGATGGAAAAGGAAAGGAGGGAAGAAGAGAGAGGGATGTTAGAGAGGGGGGGCTATAGGAGGGTGATTATAGAAAGGAGGGGGGGTGAAACCATGAAGCAGCATAAAGCAACAAGTTTCTAGATTAATCATTACATTGAGGTTCAGATGTAATACATGTCTGGAAGGGTGGGGCTTGTTCACACACACACACACACACACACACACACAGACACACGCACACACACACGCACACACTCGAACACACACAAATGTTGGCTCCAAAAATGTTCACATGTACTCAATATAAATATTGTTCACACACGCATACTTATGCATTCAAACCAACTAGTGTGAAATATTTCATTCAATCACTATTTATGCAAAGTTGAGCTAACACCTGTACTCAGGTGAGTGTTTATGTTCCTCTAAAATGGATGATGGAATGTTTTGATTTGATTTGGATTTGAAATGGTTTATTTCAAGCAATCAAATAATAATACACAAAAGCAATATAATCATCAGTTATACATTCATACGACGACAAATCAAACTTAAGATAATTAGACATATTAATAAATATTGCTTGAAAGGGAGTGGAAGGAAGCGAACTTATATAATCCCACCCCGTTCTGCCGTAACCATTTTATTACATAATTTATCATTATCCGGTTTCTAGCTTTTATCAGACAGAATCAAGAATCTTGAAATATCACTAAAGCACATGACAAAGATGAATTACTTAACTATTATGTAAAAAATAACTTTTAGAAATCAACATGGCAAATGCAGATCAGTTATCTAAAATATATGCAGATTATGTTACTTATAAAAGTCATTGATATGATTAAAAAAATAATACTATATCAGAAAAATAGACATAACACTGTTTCAGAATTTTTCTTAGCAAAATTTGATCAAGTATCAAAAGATAAAAATATGTGCAAAATTATGTTACATTAGGAAAAATCATGAATCAGCGTATCCAGTTTTTGGAGCAAGTGAAGTAATATCATTAAAAGTCAATCAATATAACTATTTCAATAATTGATTAATCATTTGTTTTATTATTATTTTTTGTTTTTGTATTTTTTATTTTATGTTATTTATGTATTTTTTGTAATAAAGTAATGTTGTTAGGGAAAATAAAAAAGGGTCTATAATCTGTCGAATGACCAAGGTTGGGTTTCCTTTGTCTGCTGATAGACAGCTGTTCTTCTGGGTTTAAACAGAGTTTCTAGTTCTCTTCCATGTTATGTCTGCTGACATTAGATAGAGGTCCTTATCCTTCTTCAGCTGATATCAGGTGAAAGTTGAGGTCAAATTGTCAAATGTGAAAAGAAAGGGGGGGGGGGGTGCCCAGTCATCCCCAAACCAAGACCCCCGCCGCAGCAGCAGCAGCTAGAACCCCCCAACATCTGCAAGGTAGCAGACCGAGACCAATTACAACCGATTATAAACTTCTTTAAGCTCAAGGTATTCCAGAACCAAATGTTGGACCATTTTTCTGACATTCCAAATAGGTAAAAAAAAAAAAAAGGCTTATGGAACAGCGGATTAAGTAGAAAATCTACAAAAAAGGCTTAAAAAAACCTGGTCTGAATTGGGCTAAAATCTATTTTAGGGGAACGATTCCTTAACTAATTTGCATAAATCTTAAAGGTAATTGTCACACCCAGTGATGCAGCTATATCCTAATAATATAACAAACAAAATAGGATATAATGTTACTGTTATAGCACTATAATCATTTCAAATAAAGTCTTGCATCATTGTTTTGATGTTGTGCTGCAGGTAAGTGAGCAGGGCTGTGCCTGCCTCTCTGTCCTTGCCTTACGGAAACCAAAGAACTGCACGGTCATCATGGAGGATGGAGGAGCCTTGGCTGCCCTTCAGGCCATGAAGGCTCACCCAGATGCAGTCAATGTACAGGTAAACATGATGTCATTTTTATCTGCTTTTTATCTATGCTTTATACCCACTAAATAGCTTTTACTCAGAGTTTTCACTGCTTTTCACAGAAACAAGCTTGCATGCTCTTAAGAAATCTGGTTGCACGTATGCAAAACTACTGTCAACCAATCCTGGACATGGGAGCAGAGGCTCTGATCGGTAAGGCAGTACAGAAACATCCAGACTGTGCTGATGTGGGGAAAGCAGCCCTCAGAGACCTGGGCTGCAAGGTGGAGCTTCGAGAGCTGTGGACCGGGACGCACGGCAGCCTTTCAAACTAAAGTTCATGCAACTGAATGACAAGTTGCTAAAGTTCCATGTTGTGATGTTTTATAAGTGTTCGGTCAACAATTATTAATAGTGACACGCTTTGACTTGATCATGTGTCCGTCAGTTTGCAATGGCCTTCAAATAGTTTTTTTAATTTAACTGTCTGTAACTCTTACTATGTTCGTTTGTCTATTATGGACTATAAGGTCTTTTTAAATGCATTTGCTGCTATACAAATATTTAAGCTTTTCTTTTTGTGTTTTATTTCAACCACAAATATTAGAGTCAAAATTTGAAATATCGTTCTTTTAATGACTTTTCTACTTTAAAAAGAATCTGTGTTTTAGTTTCTGTTTGCGGTAACTTTAATTAAATGTTTCTGATAAAAGCTGATAATTTCTTCACTTTTTTTTTCTCACACAAACTTCTTTAAGTTGTTTTCATCTTTTATTGCATTCATCTTCTAAACACATCATCCTGCCACACACCCACACAGACACACACACACCAAGGGACAATTTAGAGTAACCAATTAACCTATGAAGCATGTTTTGGGATGGTGGGAGGAAACCGGAGAAAACCCACGGGGAGAACATGTAAACTCCACACAGAAAGGTGTTCTGTTTTAGGTCCCCCAGCCCAGACTTGAACCAGGGGCCTTCTTCTCTGCTAACCACTGCACCACCGCGCACCTGTTGGATCAAATCTTATATTTGTCTTCAAATAATTTTCTCTTTACATTTCAAAACCTAGAAAAACTCTTGTGTTGTTACATTTCCCATCATTGGGTGTTGGCAAATTGAACCAAAATACCTTTTCTTGGAAGTTGTTGTCTTTTCTGTGATTCTGACTCCTCATAACAGGTTTTATGTAACTTTAGCTTTATCAGAGTGAAATAACAATTTACTCTTGTCAATGAATTTTGTTTTCGTCAATCTGATTTTAATGTCCAAATCTTTTAATTACTCTATATACAAGTTTTTTTTTTAATATTGCACACTTTGCTGTACGTACTATCCATTTTTTTCAGCCACCTTTTTCTTTTTAAAACTTGTGAAAAATGAACATTGTAAAAGATTTGTTTTCCTCCTGGAAAATAAAAGGCCCAATTCTCAGATGGTTGTCATGGCTAAGTTAATACTCATTTGATCTCATCTTGATTATAAAATCACAAATGTAAATATTTAATATTTTTATATATTTGTCAAGTTGTTTTGTTTTCTTTTTTTAAATTTTGATTTAAAAAAATTAAACATCAACTCATTGTCTCGAACTTTGCTTACGCCCCTCCAACCGACCAATCATGACTAGCCCAACCCCTGGACTACATTTCCCACAATGCCTTCGCGCTTGCCCTTGTCAAACCCAAACCTCACTGTTTATATGCTAACGTGAAATGCCTCGACTTGAGTGGCTGACAGACGCAGTAACGGCTGAAACGCGACCTTAAAAGAAGGCTGTCTGTCACAAAGTCAGCGCTACTGTGCCAGACTTAAACATTTAGAGGGAAACTTTGCCTTTTTTCTTTTCTGTAAAATTGAGAAACATTTTCTGTTAGCACTCAACTTTAGGGTTCATATATCAGGAGGCGTGTAGTTTGTCGGCTAACAGCTAGCATGCTTGACTTAATCGAACTCTTAGAGTTAAACTTATGTCGAAAAACGGCTGAAGGGAGGAAATAAGAGGCGAACTGAGGCACGTCGAAGCGCACAAAATCTGGGTGCTGCCAGTTTTATGAGGTAAGTCGTTTGTGACGTTTGACAGTTGTGTGACAGCAGAGGTAGAAAAGAAACGGTTTGGTTTGGTTTCAGCAGACCAGTGATAGGGATTGAACGAGAGGCGTGGTAGGTTTGGATGAATGTCCGACCAATGTTGATTAAAAAATACTATTTAGATTGAATCTGCTCCTGGTCCTCCTGTTTGAACAATAACAACGACGAGGCACGTCTGAGCTAAAAAAAAAAGCCAGTTAGGAAATTAACATTACATTATTCTATGAGCTGTAATATAAAAGGACTGGAACCTGTCAGCATTTCCACAAAACGTTTAGCTGGAAATAAATGATTAAGTCATTAAATGTGTATATTTTTAAACTGGAATCCTCCTGATTTCAGTCATCTGTGGCACTGACGGAGACATTTGTACTTCTGGAGCCATTTCTTGTACTCATTGACATGTGAAGTCAAGATTCTGCAAAATGTGAACTTACTGACAAACATTAACTGATGTGTTTATTAACACCTATTTGGGTGTCAAACTCAACTTTCTGGTCCCAAAACACGATCATTTTCCTGGAAGAGTCTGTGCAGCATAAGGAATCCCACATCAAGCCAGTCAACCTAAGCACAGGTTTCAGTTAGACAAAGGAATCCTTGTAGGTGGAAGGAAAGGAATGTTTTAAGTTACACCAACCACTTTTCATTTCACACACTTTTATAGTATCACTGAAGTCTTCAGCGCATTAGCCGCAGGAGTTTACCCACAAAAATAAAAGAAAAAGCGACACAAAATGATGCCTTTTTTTTGTTTATTATTTTTTTTATTGTAGTAGTATTTGGATTAGACAACAAAAAGAAAAATTATATATCTGCAGAAATAGTGGAGTCCCTCCATGTTTGTTTCAAATGGAGACTAAGATATGCAAAATGAGATTTATTGTTAAAAAAAGAAGGGAAATAAAACAGAGTTTTCAAATAAAGTTTCTTTACCTATAAAGTTTTCAAATGAGTTATCTAAGCCGCCTTTAAACAAGATAAATGAGTTACAATAGTAAAAATAAAAATAAAAACATCAGTAATGTCGAATATATTCTACTTTCACAGTACATTTATACCAGATTTGATCAAATTTATTTTATGGGGGTCTAAACTGATGTTTTTCCCTCCTGGATATTTTTTAGGACAATTCCAAACCAGCCTTTCAAAGGGGCTTGAACTTGGCTCATCCATTTTCTTGTAATCTTTTTTTTTTTTTTTTACTTGCCACCAAGAGTAGTATTCCAATCTCAATTTCACATTTAAAAACCAACAAAGAAGCAAGCGTAGTGCCTTTAAGCAAAGAGGTATTAGAGTGTTCAAAACAGCGCATAGGGAGGCCTGGACATTTTCTTCCAAAATGTCTTTAAACTGGGTCAATCCCCAAAAATATGATGATTAGCGACTATCGAGCCACATTCGGGCATAGGATCTCCTTTATACTGGTCTTGATGTGGTGTTTTAAAGTATCCAACAGTTCTCTCTCCAGTTTTTGGAGTATTTTAAAGTAAAGATGATTTACAACTTTATATCATCAAAACTATTGCATAATCTTATTTATCTCAGTGTAAATCAATTTGAATCCTAAATAACACAAATGTATTTTTTTTTATGATCAAATATAACCTTGAGATAATAAAGGGACTCTTCTTTAGGTGTTTATTTGACGATGCAGGCTTTAGATGTTCAGCATTACATGTCTCTGACATAAGCTGAGATCTGTCAACCACCAGATTAAGCAGACCGGAGTTGAGGTTAAAGGTTCAGAAATGCTTGATTTGTGAGATGAAATGTTAGCTAATCGAGTGCTATGCAAATGCCTTTGGTTCTTACAGCAGGAGATCCCTCTAAATACGTTGTCTTGGATGAAATCTGATATCCTGGCTTATTTTTCCGTCTTAGGTGTGGAGTTTGGTTCCAGTTACTTTTGTGTTAGTTAGTTAGTTAGTTAGTAGAGTTTGTATTAAGTTGCTTTTTGAGCAATGAATCCTACAGTATGAGGTCATCCTATTGCAACATTCCTGCAGCAAGAAATTACCGAATAAAAATGTTTTTTCTTGGAATAAAAAAAGGATCATTTCTGTTTTAAAATCTTTCTTATCATTATTGCAGTTGGCATAGACTATGACCAACGCAGGCTATACCGATGACATGTTTTATTCTGATGTTCAGTTTCTTCTAAAACTTGTTTTCTTCCTGTAGCTCCCTCGGCCCCTGGTGGTGCTGTCCGCTGCCAGTGGCTTGAATTCATGAGCGTGCTCTTTGTGTGGTCTGCAGTGATGGGGAGCGGAGTCCACGAACAACAGCGCTCACTGACACAAGGAGAAGTGTCGCCGTTGCCTTCATCCAGTCAGTCAGAAGGGAGCTATGAGGTGAAAACCATGTCACGCCATTTTGGGCCTAAAGGCCTCCATTACACTATTTGTTTATTTTCTTTGAACAGATCTTTTTGCTCTCAGACACACAGGCGAACAACACACAACCCCCCCAGCTAACCAATCAGCTTAAAGATTAGGAAGGAATGTAAAAAACAGCTGCTCTAACACAAAGAAAGATGTAATGCGGCTTTATGGCGGTGGCCCTGAAGTGCAAACAACAAAGCTCTCAACACACACACAAAAAAAACATTTTAAAGATAAAAGCTAAACAAATAAATTCCTTCCATCAGACAACACCTCGAGTTTCTGAGCTCTTCTGTCCAGTCAAGCCTCAGGTATCTTGGGGTGTTGCTGACAGCTCTATGTCCCTGGAAGGTCACTCAAAACAGATAATAAAACTTTTTTTTTATCATCTGAGGAACATGGTAAAATTTAATTTTGATTTCTGGAAATAACTTTAGTTTTTCTGAAATGTTTTATTTTTTATTTTGTCTCATTTCTTTTTTTTAATTGATTTCTTAAATGTAATGCGGTTTTTTATGATTTGTTTTGCTTTGTTAATTGTCCTTGTGATCTTTAACATGTTTTTTGTGTTGACTGAACACAAAAAAATAAAATCAAATAGTGACTGATTTATTTGTTTGCGGGCTGCACGGTGGTGCAGTGGTTAGCGCTCTTGCCTCACAGCAAGAAGGCCCCCGGTTCAAGTCCTGGCTGGTGGACCTAAAACAGATCATCAATGGGGGCCCGGGACCTTTCTGTTTGCATGTTCTCCCCGTGCAGGTGTGGGTTTTCTCCAGGGACTCCGGCTTCCTCCCACCGTCCGAAAACATGCTTCATAGGTTAATTGTTTAATCTAAATTGTCCCTAGACGTGAAGGTGAGTGTGCATGGTTTGTGTGGTCCCCTGCCTTCGCCTGCAAGTGGGCGGGACGGGCTCCGGCAGCCCCATGACCCCGAAAGGGACAAATGGATTAGATGAGGAATGAATGAAGGAATGATTTGTTGGTGTGATTTGGTCTTCAGGGCCACCGTACTTCATGGCCAGTGGTTGCAGCAAATGAGGTTTCTTCTTCCTTCTGTCGACCATAGAAGCGGGCATAGACCTGTTCCTGCAAACTTCCAACAACTCTGCAGTTTTACTGTATGACAAGTAAATGTAAAACTTGAAGGAAAAATGAAGAAAACAAACAAACATTATGTTGTAAAATTAAAGCATTCATGCTACTAAACTTGTTGTAGCTGATAATGAATGAGATTTTTGGTGTGTGCTTCATTTGCATATTTAGCTTTATATGCTAGAAGTTCAGTCGTGACGTCCCCACAGCTCTGAGATCTCTGATTTCTGAATGAATGAGCGCTCGCTTTGATTCATTTAACCCGGAGCGTGATCACTGAACCTCACATGGGGTGGAGGGGTGGTTGTTAATGATCCTCAGCATCTCAAACACATCTTCAGTCAGACGTTTCTGTCTTGTTGCTGTTGGTGACCCTAACGGCGATTCCTTCGTTGATGTCCAGGCCATGAAGCAAACCCGCTCCGTCCTAAACTCGCTGTTCTCGGGGGCTTTAGCCGGAGCCGTGGCAAAGACTGCCGTTGCCCCACTGGACAGAACCAAAATCATCTTTCAAGGTAAGTGGTGCTGATCTGAATGTTCAAAGAGGCTTTGGATCATTAATGACTTTTGTGACTTGTATTTTGAACGTGTTTGTCATAAATATTTGTTGTTTCTCTTCTAGTGTCTTCAAACCGATTTTCTGCAAAAGTAAGTTTGAGCTTAATATTTCATAGCTGCTCTCATTCCTGATGGTTTTTTTGAGTACTTGTAAATAAACTGTAATACGAAAATAAACAAAATCTTGTAAATAAACTATATTTAGGTTTCACTTATATAGAATAAATACATTTCAATAAAGTAAGAGAGTCCTCTGCTGTTTCTGCATGACAGGAAGCCTACAGGTTGATCTACCGAACTTACCTAAAAGACGGCTTCCTCAGTCTGTGGAGGGGGAACTCTGCCACCATGGTGCGAGTCATCCCATATGCTGCCATCCAGTTCTGTGCACACGAGCAGTACAAGAGACTGCTGGGAGGCTATTATGGCTTTCAGGGGAAGTGAGTGTTGTTCTCGTTGTGCGTTTATGAACTTCTGTCTTGTTTTTAGACGTAAAGAAGAAGGTTAAAGCTGAGAAATCTGCTGGTTTCAGAGTTCTGCCTCCAGTGCCGAGGTTATTGGCTGGGTCTTTGGCTGGAACCACGGCGACCATGCTGACTTACCCTCTGGACATGGTGCGAGCCAGGATGGCTGTGACGCCCAAGGAAATGTAAGCGCATTGACGGAGGTTACTACATTTACCTCAGTGGACATGACGATTTATTTCAATGGACCAGAACGGCATAAAAGTACTTAAACAGTTTAACATTTGGTTAATCTAAGAAAACCACAGCAAAATAAAAGCAAACAAAATATATAATATAGAGGAACTCAACTCAAAATAATATTCTGCCTGCTCTTGCATCTGCTAGCTTGTAACTAAAACTCATTTTAGAACTAAGGTTGTCTGAATTCCTTCAGTACTTACAACTTAGTGCACTCACTATATACGGTGCTCACTATGTTGTTTGTATCTTCATGTCTGAATCAGAATCTAGTGCTCTTGACATTTTTAATGCAAAAAATCAATGTGGGGCAGCAAGATGGCCCCCGGTTCAAGTCCCGGCAGTGGGACCTGAAACAAACACCAAGGACCAGGACCTTTCTGTGTGGAGTTTGCATGTTCTCCCCGTGCATGCGTGGATTTTCTCCGGGGACTCCGGCTTCCTCCCACCGTCCAACAACACGCTTCATAGCATGTAACTCAAAATGGTTACTCTAAGTTGTGTGATTTGTGGCCTTGCAACAGACTGGACCTGTCCAGGATGTCCCCGGCCTTCGCCCGCGAGTGGCTGGGATAGACCCCGGCAGCCCCGTGACCCCAGAAGGGACAAAACGGGTTTAGAAGATGAATGAAAGAAAAATCTGTGTGCATTAATGCTCACTCAATTAGTGAATATTGAACACAATGCATTCCCTTTGAATGGTTTGTCATTTGAAAAAATATGTGTGAATACATTCTTTTATAAATAATCAAGTTTTCATCCTCAAAACTCAGTGGATTCATAAACAGTCTTTGTAAAATGTTCATATTTATTAGGTTTTTACTTTGTTAAACCGGTAACGCCATATTTTGCGATTTTGCATTGAAAAATCCAGGGCACCAGAGAGTCCTGCACTAAATAGAGTTTAAGTGGTTAGGAAATAAGTGAATTCATTCAACTACCCAAAAGCAAGTTATTTTTCATTTAAATTCTTTTTTTTAAAAAAATGGGCCAAATATTCTTGTAACCAGAACCTAGTTTGGGTCAGGGCATTCAACTCTGTGTGTTCAGAACCTGGAATCCCCTGATCCAGGAGCTGCTATACATGGAATTGAAGGACACAGCTTAAATGCTTTGTTGTTTTTCTCTTCAGGTACAGCAATATTCTGCACGTTTTTGCACGGATCTCTCAGGAAGAGGGTATAAGGACTCTGTATCGAGGTTTTACCCCAACCATTCTGGGTGTGGTTCCTTACGCCGGTCTGAGCTTCTTTACCTATGAAACGCTGAAGAAGTTGCATGCAGGTAAAACGCGCCGCATTACCTCCTGTCTTTACATGCACTAAATTAGGGATGTCTCAGTCAGGTTTTCTTTGGAGTAATTTCATTTTGAGAATGTGCCGATACCAAAACCCGATCTGATTCTATGGTAACACATTTTAAAAATTGAACACATGCAAAGTAAACAGATCCCAGTTTTCCCCTGTTTTTTGTTTTTGTTTACCTAGTTTTATCATTTAACAATTAAACAGTGCACTTCAGGGAAAAAATAGTTAACAAGTAAAAGAGTGTTATTTAGTCATGAGGGAAAATTTGGTGACTGTAGCTTTAGTAGCTTCAGAACTATTGAACATTTTGATTATGATGGTTCATATCGCAGTTAAAAATCTATTAGAAATTAAAAATGACTTTCTTCCAAGTCGTTGCTGTAAAATGAATATGACAATGATTTTTTCCCCCCCTTTTTTGGATCGGATATTGCACTTTGTAGACGGTCCCTTAGCAGCCTTCTCACCGCCATCTTTCATTTTAATTCGGAATTCCTTTTTCAGATAAAATCAAAAAACAACGTTTTTTTTTCTTTGATATGCCTTAGTAGGTCACTGTTTGTGTTTAGGCAAACCAATAGAGACATTTGCTGTCAGGGTTGACCTTTTATGTTTTAAAAGGGTTATTGAGCCTGTTAGTCCAAATCTGATAAATTAACGGAACTGTTTTTGTGAGTTTCCTGCTCAAACGGTTGTGTTTTACAGCAATAATACTGGTATGTTGTGATCTGTTTATGATCTGCAGACTTCTAGTACTTATCTGTAATAATAAGCTTGAATTATTTAGTGCTGATCATAAAAATTAGAATGAAAGAAATATGTGATCCCTGATCTGGATGCAACATCCTATTTTCATCGATTCTGAAGCTACATGACTGGCTAGATTTCCAGCCACGTGTTTGGATCGGGACACCCCTACACTAAATAACATCCGAGTAAAATATCTTTTTCGTCCTCCTGCATCAGAACAGACTGGTCGCGCACATCCCTACTCTTACGAACGTCTGACCTTCGGAGCCTGCGCCGGTCTCATCGGTCAGTCTGCGTCTTACCCCCTGGATGTGGTAAGGCGGCGCATGCAGACGGCGGGTGTCACAGGCCACACGTACGGCACCATTTTTGGCACCATGAGGGAGATCGTGTCAGAGGAGGGCTTCATCCGTGGACTCTACAAAGGCCTCAGCATGAACTGGGTGAAAGGCCCCATTGCTGTTGGGATCAGCTTCACCACGTTTGACCTTACACAGATCCTCCTGAAGAAGCTGCATCAGATGGGCTTCACTCGATAGTGACGGCACAGACGGAGGAGAAGGGTGAGACTGGATAGAAGGGATGCTTGGAGACTTTTTCACAGCCGGATGGAGGCAAACGCACAGTGACTCAGGTTGTGCAGGGAAACGATTCCTGCAGTGGAGGTACGGTGGTTTTTGAGAGCAATATGAGCAAAACCGTTGTGAACGAGAACCTCTGAGATTCTTCCCAAGAGTTTCCAAACATTTGCAGAGGTCTCAACTGCCATGCCCGTCTGCAAGCAGTGATACCAAAGGGACGGAGCTTGCTGCAGATATGAATGTTGTGTGCGACGTTGATGTTGGTACGCGTGTCTTTGCACCAACAGTTTATTTTTTTTTAGTTTATATAAACAGTCCTCCGTTGTGGCCTGTAAAGACTGCAGTGTTTTGTTTTTAAGGCTAACCTCTTTGTTGGTGCCAACACATGTAATATTGCCCATATCTTCTCAAGTTTTTCTGCATTGTGAACTGGATTATTGAGCATTATTTTGTTTTATCCGACAGTAAAGTTTGCTAAAATTTAGGCTTGCCGCAAAATGTGACAATTCCCAGATTCCCGGTGATCCAGCTCAAAATCCATCGGTATAGACGGTCTCTGAAAGGTTTACAATGATGTGCGTTTGCTGGCATGACCATATCTGGGGTATTAGGCTGGTTGAAAACACACACAGAGTGAACACGTATGTCTTCCTTTTACTACCAGTCTGATGGCTGTATATTTCCTCTCAAATTACAACACTAGTCTGACTCTAACATGGCACGGATAACTTTAAATTCCCACAGAGCTGGAAATGCTAACAGAATAAGTTGACTGGAAATATGCAAGCATGCTTATGCAGTCTGTAATGTACATTATAGAGTTATGTGTTTCACCTCACAGCAAAATCAAAGATGCCTAATTATTGCATTTTACGATGTTAAATGAATTGGAGGTGTTAAAAAGAAAATCTATTTTATGGCCACGTTTCTTATGAGGCTGCAGGCCCGGGTTAACATTTGCAGTGTATTGATGGAGGCTTAGAGTCACTGTCAATGGTTTCTATACTTAGGAGACATAGTTGAGATATTGAGCTGCTGACTGAGAGCCAAGTGGAGCAGAGGGCAAGTCCTGCTTTCTAGTTCCAAAAACAGTAAACACAATCTGTATGTTTGGTTTGTAAGTTGGTCTGAACAAGCTGGTACAAAAAACCATAAAAACCTCTAGGCAAATCCTGTTATACGAGTAGAGTTTTTACTGTTAAGGTTATTTGATTGTTGAAATCATATCTGAATATTTTTGGCATATTTTTTTGGTTACTTTGATGAATTTCTCATCTGCCATGTTTTTCCATACTAGTTACTAATTTACTTTTTACTTTTCAAACAGAAAAGCCGCTTTTAAAAAAGTGAAAAACATAGGTTTCCACAGCTTTTCTCACATCTCCGAGCATATAAAAAAAAGAAAAAATAATCCAGTTATTTACATGGACTCAATGTTTTTTCACTGCAGCACAGAGAAGCTCAAAGGGCTGTTTTCACCTCAGGTGAGAGCAAACAGGATTCCTGGTTCTTTTCCTTCCCTTCATCGGTCTGATGAGCTGTAGATAAACTGTATCTACAAACAGAAGCATCGTCTTTTAGTCACAATCTATGTGACTTTCTGGACAAAGACAGTATCTGTGATTGATGGAAGAAACAGAGGAGCTGCTGTGTTTACAATGCTCAGTACCTGGAAGGTCAATGAAGGTTATTTACTGATTCTTAAGTGCCTAAAGAGGAGTAGAAAGGTTTTTTAACTATGACTAACTTCTTGGGGAAAGGGTTTTGATTTTAAGCCTTGTCTCTGCGTTGAAGGGACGAGTTCTCAGAAGGCAGCCGATGTCTGAAAGTTTGGTGTTGTGAGACTGCAGTGACTGAATGTATTACCCTACTATTAGGTTTTTTTGTGTGTGAAGATTTTGTAAAAGCTTGAACTGCCATGCAGAGTCATGCATTTAAAATCTAAAAAAAAATGAAACCCACTTTCAGTATTTTTCTTAACCCCCCTGTCATGCAGAAATGAAAGTTAATTATTAATTTTGTAACATCAAAGGAGTTGGGTGAGTGGAGACTGAAACACCTAGACAATCATCAAATACCAAAAATGTGATTAAATAATGAACCTAACAAAACTAAAGCACTACAATAACTATATTCAGTACACCCTGACTTTTTTAAAGGAGGGACTCCATCATTGAATTGCAGACATGCTCTTCTGTATTGTTCCAACACCTTGTACGATTTTAGTGGCAGTGAAACATTTTTTAAATCCTAGTGCCAACTGAATGTAATGTAACAGAAATCACAGCCTGTGTCAAATGTTTTGTGATGATGCTGTTTCTGTAGGAAATGTTCCTAAAATTTCAACAAGTGAAATAAAACTGGATGTTAACAATTAGTTTTATGTTTGTTCATGTTTTATGTCCATATCTGCAGACATGAAGTTGGTACATCTTTAATTTTTTTTAAAATAGTTTTCATTTGCTTACCTTAAAGAATGAAGAATTCAACATAAAATCGGTTCAATTTCGTCTTCATCTGGACTCTTAATGTGTATCGTGTAAGCATAATAAATACAGATCAAAAAGTTTTTCTGCTGAAGTGAATATATAATTTTTTTAAATGTCTACTTCAAATAAATGAAATAAAATTGCAAATCATTTTAAATGAACGAAAATAGTTTTTTGTGGCAAATACTGGGCTATAATAACTTCAACTAAATGCTTCATATTTTCAGCGACACATAGAAAAATATTGTAATTATCTCCACAGACTATTCGACATTACTGAAAAACAAATTTAAATTCTAAAGAGATGAGGAAATGTTGTGTAATGGTATCATTACTACACAAGAAGGCGCTCCAGCCCCATCATTGCAAACCTCCCTTTGCTGCGCTGCCGTTCTGTCATTCTGCCGCTAGGTGGCGGTGTGAGACGGGTGTTGCAGCCGAGGGCAGAGGCTGAGCAGAGCCGCTTCTGAGGCCGAGTGTTGAACTTGACCGTCAATTCAAACCCAACACATTTAAACAATAAAGAAACAGTCCCACGTCAACAAATAGTGAGCGTATTTAAACGTGTGAAAAAGGGACAAAAATGTACATTTTTTACAGTATAATGTAGAAACAAAGTTTGTTTAACGAAAAATGAAATAGCGTTTTTTGTCAGTGAAAGTATAGGCATGTTAATAGTTATGCCATAGCAAATAATACATTAATTATGATACTTTTTAACCCCACAAAATACAGTTACAAAATCAGTTAATTTTGAACAGATTTTGGTAGAAAGCTAAACTCTTAAGAAGGCTAACTAGACTGAAGAAAAGAGGGGATGAAAGGAGACTGACAGAGGATGTGGTTGCTATAGAAACTTGGCATGATGCCTGATGGAGGCAGAGCCAATTTGCATTCATTTAGATGAAGGTTGCTTTGCAGTCTCTCTGAAATAAAAGGAACCACTTCATTCACTTCAGTTTTTTCCTATGGACCACTTGGCTTAATTTTAAAGTTCTTTCTCTTGGACGTCTTATTTTGCTATAGCAATTTTATGTTTATATTTTTATGAATCAATTTACTGTGTATCATTAGTGTTTAAAGCACATTGTAGGGAGTATCATTCACAACCTATTTATATTTATATATATATTTGTCATTTTTACTTTATTTCATTTTAATTGTACAATATTTTAAGACAACATTTTTATTTCCATTTGTGCTAGTTTGGAGTATGTAGACGTTTGTAGTTAAAACTGAAGGGGAAAAAATCGTTTGCCCCCCCCTTTGAGTGAATTACTATAAATGACAAAAAGAGCAGAATGCACATGTACCAGGCCACGTGAGGATACTTTAAAAAGGCCTCTGTTTGTGTTAAAAAATGAAGGCCTATAATCGGGTTCAACAATTAATGAATCAGCAGAATATTTACAAAGCACCATTATTTTTTTTTTTTCTCTCTAATTATTTAACCCGTCAACATACTGGCTGAAGTTCTGGAAAAAGTATGGAGTCCATGTTGGGCCTTTGGAACAATGATTGTAATTATGATTTCCTTTAGCCAATGAAGCTTTGATTGTGTGTGTGTGTATCTCCAAACTTTGTGGAAAATTTAAAATAATAAAAAGAAAAAAGAAAAAAATGTTTTAATGTTTGTTGTCGTATTATTAATATATATTTTTTTTTAATAAGAAAAAAAAATGTAAACAAACTAAACCTAAAGTCATTAAACGGTCCACTGGAAGCAACTAATTACAATTCATCAGCAAACAGAGGGAGCCACTTCTGATCAGGTAAGAATGAAGAATATTGATAATGATTGATATCTTTTTTTTTTTAACATTTTATTCATTTGTTCAGTGTAAAACTTTCATTACACATTTTATAAAAGTTTAAAGCAACACATTGAATTTATCTTTATTTTATTCATCATACATTTATCTCACTCACTCACATCACACTCACGTCACTCAAAACTCTTAACATATAAATATTAAATTAGAAACATTAATGATTAGCCCAAATTCTTCTCGCATAAGTTTTGTTTGATTAAAATTATTAGTAAGCTGCAGCATTTAGAAAAAGGAGATCATTGTGTGCAAAAATAGTTCACAAAAGTAACATCTAAACAATGAAATATTGTCCTGATTTGATTCCATATAAAATATTTTCTAAACTAATTTGCTATTCAGACAATTTTACATTTTATTTAAATACAACAAAGAAATCAGAACCATTGTGTCCAACAAGTGGTGTAAACATGCAAAGCAAACATTAATTTTTCATCTCCATAGAAACAAAGGTCATCAATGAACAAAGAGCTTTATGGTTGAAACTAAAACAAGCTACAAAGTAGGACAGGTGAATAAATACATCATGTTCATGAATTGTGGTTTTTTACATTTATTTTAACCAAAAAAAAGAAAAAATAGACAATAAAACAAGGCAGGATTTCTTTTTTAGCAGGAACTTTTAGCTGGATCGGTCTATTGTGTTGTTTGGAGATTTCTCTGTTTGTCATAAATCTGGAAGACACACAAAAAAACAGAGAAAAGTTAGTGACAGAAAAGAAATGCTGAATAATTCTCGTCAATTACAACAAATGACATTTTTTAAAACACAGCAGTACCAGGCGAAAGTAAACACAGAACACAGCGTCATACTTTTGTTTCTTTTACACACAATCAAAATGTTTTTGTGTGTGTACATCCCACCACACAACGCACAGGTTTGCTGTCTGGTTTTGCATCTTGAGAACCGACAAGCATCTGATCAGCAGAAACAAGGACTTTACTGCTTTAAATGAGAAGGTGTACCAAAAGGACACGCCCACTCTCCTAAAATCAAGCAACGCCTTTTTAGCACATGAACACAACACAGATTTTCTGATTTAAATGACCTGTGGGGCGGGGAAGAAGAAGATGAGAGACTGAATAGTTGCAGGACTTCCAACATCGTTCGTTTTCCTGCAACCTTTATGGCTGCACAGAGCTGCTCCATCATGACTTCTTTGCAAATACTGTGATGCTGTGAAAGGAACTCATTTCCTTTAAATCTGAGCAAACGTAAAGGAAAAAATGAATGAAAAGGTTGAGCTCTTTTCACCAAGTTCTGGCACTTTACACTCGAATAGTTACATTTTTTAGTTTAAAATCACTACTTCACAGCAGGAAATACATGTCATCGTGGTAAAGAAATTTCAAAATAAATTAAGACTGTTTTGTGAACTGTATTTACATAAAAGTCAAGTTAAGTTTTAATTAAAATCCTTATTTCAAACATTTTTTCTGCTCCTTCTTACCAGGATATTTAACATTTAATTAAATAACATTTTAAAGGACAAATCAAATGCAATAGCACGACAGCATTATATTTCCTTATATTTTAGATTAAATTAAACTTTATTGTCAACTACAGGGTATCAAAAGGATTTTTGGTATCTGAACAAAAATGCAAGAGCAGCAAATTTTTAAAAGTGGGATTTTCGTCACTGTCTTCTGTAATTTTTTTATTTTCTGTCACACTATAGGTGGAAAGTAGCTTTTTTGCTAAAATATAAAAATATTTACGAAACACTTTTAACATCCACTGCCTAATATAATGTGTAACACACAAAGGAATAGAGTCATAAATGACCATGCTCATTTATGGTGACTCTTCGTCCGTCTAACAAAGACTTCCCTGCTGCCTCTCAGCATAAAGACGCGTCATTGGATCAGAGCTCGTCTGGGTTCTTGAATGTGCGGCGTGCTAAGTGGCTGTGACTGAGCTCTGAATGGGTGAGCAGCAACAGTTTTCAAACAGAGCCAACTTGTGTGTGTGTGTGTGTGTCTGTGTGAGTTTTCAGTTTACGTGAATAATGGCGCCACAGTAGGACAGGGTCTCAGGTCAGGATGCTTGTCCTGAGAACACACCTGCACTTTTTTTCTTTTTTTCAGGAAGCAGATTTTTTTTTTTAAAGAAACTGCGATTAAAATGATCTTGAATTTCAGCTGAAGTGTGCATGTATACTTCAGCTGGGGGTGGAGGGGGGTTGCTTTAAATCTGGGGCAATAAGTTTCCTGCAGTCTCAACAACAAAGCTGAATAATTTAAGTCCTAGTTCACGTAGAAAAAGGGAAAACGCTTTGCGTGGGTGTGTTCGAGTGCAAATACATTATGTGTGAGTTGCAAGACCTCCTCCCATCTTGTTATGCAAGGAAAATGTGAAAGTGTCTGCATCCCTCTGGAACCACAAACCAGGCCACAGTGTTGTACCCTCCTTCCTCCTCTCGTTTGCCATCAAAGCTTCTATTTCTGAGTCACAGCAGAGATTTCTTTTTGGGTTTTGCAAAGTTGTCTAATTTTTTTTTTGTCTTTTGGATCTGCAGTAATATGACCAGAAGCCACTTTTTACTTCTCATCAGTGGTATTTCTCTACTTCTGCACACAGGGATCTTCAGTAGTTAAACACTGACTGACGGTGGAAAAGGATATGAAAACAGCCATCAACTCAGGTGGGATTCTGGCTCAGCCCTTATCAAAAAACAAAGCTTTTTTGGGCATCACGTCTCCCATGCTAACCAACAGACTTTCATTTAAATAAGGTAAGGAAAACATAAAAATCTTTTATCGTCTTAATACTTAAATTAAATCTTTATTTTTTTAAAAACAAATGTTTAAAAGTATGCAGAGCTTCAAGGAAGATTGATTTGAAAACACTGAAACAAAAGATTTTAGAAAATCTGGTTTAGTCATGATAGTGATGAACTTTGAACACCTGACTGATGTTGGGTGGCACTTCTGAAGGCTACAAACTGACTTTTGACTTCTTTCTAAAAGTTGCATCTGCGTATGTTGGAACAAAAATGAAGCTTTAGTTTATCTAAGATAAAAAACTGTAAACTTGATCCAGAAAGGTATTTTATAACTGATTTTGTGTTTTGCACAATTAGTGAAGCAAGTTGGGGCAACTGTGTTGTAATATTGGGCTGTATTAATAAAACTGAATTGAACTGAAAGTGAAGAAAAAACCCTAAAAAAGGATTCTGTTTGACATCAATGCTCCAGAGCAGTTAGGATTAAATTAGAAATATTCTCAGACAGCTGGATAGAACTTGAGGAGAAAAAAGTGAAATGGAGAATATTATAGAGTTTTTAAATGGGAGAGATAACCTTAAAGAAGAAAGACAGAGTAATATGAGCGGGCCTGGATTTAGCCAGCCCCACTATGGGGTGCTGGTTGAATTTGGGTGAATTTGCAAATTTGGGTGTGCATAGAGTTTAGGGTGACACATCCCTTTGAGCTGCTAAAATGCACAACCATTCTATCAACATATCAGTTCATCTTATTCATATATTTATCTTCTCATTTTATTTGATAAGTTTGATGTTGAATACTCTTCCTGACACTACCCTCTGCATTTACCGGGCTTGGGACAAGCACAAGCAGGTCACTGGTTTGTGCCCTGTCGAGGCTGCATTTATCTTTTTATGTCTGTTCATCTGTCCGTCCACCCTTACAGTTTTGGTTTTATTTATTATATTTTTGTGTGCTTGCTTTTGTGCTTTGCGGGCTGTTTTTGTGAATATATTTTTTTTTTTTAAGGTAATTGTGGATTTCTGCACGTCAACACATTTGCCCATGCCCAATAACTGGCCTTGGAAATAAGTCTTATTTTGAAGTGTCAATGGCAGGCTCCTTTTTCTTAGTTTAAGTGAGAAACTATGAGGCCTGGTGGCGTGTCAGTGGCTCCAGAACACACATGCAAACACACGCACACGCATGAATAAGTACTGCAGGCGCATTTTCACGCCTCCTCCCCGCTGAGCCAGAGCCTGAGACGCAGACAGGTCTATGGGTCTATTGAGGGAACCGTGAGGGAGCGGTTCCTTTTTGTAGACCTAATGAAGCCTGGAGCCACAAACATAAAGGAGAGCAGAGAGTCCGCTCTGCTCTCCGTCGCCAATTCCCTGCATCTCTTCCCTCGCCAAAGTGACCAGTTTCTCCAGACATGTACACCGCAATCGCTGTGAACATTAGACCATCTGCACAGATTTAAATACACTATCCCAGGAAACTAAAGCAACAGCCTCAACTAGGTAGCATCTACATAAATTATAGGTGCTTTTAAACATGTTTGTTTCAAATTTGATGTGACAAAAATTGAATCAAAAATGTCTTTATTCTGTGCAATATCACATTTGCTGTTTATTTCATCAAAATTTGTAGTTGGGAATCAAATTTTTTATTTGACCCCACTTTCATTTTAAAACGTTTCACGCTTTGATCATTTAAAAACAAATTTGAGAAGTGTAGTAATGTTATCTGCCATTTAGTGGACTTGCATTTGTGTTCATCTTTAGAGGGTTCATATGATTATCCCCTTAGTTGACAAAAAAACAAACAAACAATAATCTCTTTCAAGTAAAAAAAAAAAAAAAAAGGGCCAAAGCAGATTAATGATTTAATCAAGTGAAATTACTGATAATTCTTCTGGCTGGTTAAATAAGTCATTGGAAGAACAGAAGTTTACACGTGTTTGCCGTTTCTGCTGCAAAGCTCCCGTCAGTCAGAAAGAAACAAAGACAAGCTCCATGCTGGAGAGCCCGAGACCAACATGTCACTCAGAGAAGAAATGTCACAGAAAGCAGAGATGTGGAGAGAAAAAGCCTCCTGAAAACACAATTACACTTTCAGCAGGGTAGGTCTGACTTCTGTGTCTGCCTGTCTGCAACTCTGCTGTCACTGTAATGTGATGAAGGAGCGTTTGTCCAAATCTACACCCAGTATCCTCCCAACAAACAGAGCGGGCTAATAATAGACGGCGGTGCTCATCGACAGTCTGCCGGCTTCATTTGCATCTTCAGAGACCCAGACGACAGAAGAGGCCCCCCTCCCACCCACGGATGAACCAGACAACCCCTTCACCGCCCTTGACCCATGAACTCTAGGGTCCTTTTTCACCTGCTGCAACGTTATTCATAGGATCAGGGCCGTCTAGCCAGCGCCTGAATTCTATGTGTGCCTCGGAGATTCCCACGCTCCGGTCTCAGACCCCCAGTTCAAGAGACAATCACAAAGCTGCAGGAATTATAAGAAATACTGTGGAAATCAGAATTGTCTCCGAGTCTTTATGTCTGACTTTTTGGGTCTCACAGTGACCCTTCACGGTCAGTGTTTCTAATCACGTCTGACTGACAAAATGGGACATCTTTGTGTGATTCTGGGTGGATGTAAAGCCACGAAAGCCTTATCACACAGTCTCGTGCAGCTCCCCCTCACTGTGATTTGGTTTCTTCTCCTTTTCCCCACCATGTTTTGTTGTGCCTTCTTTCTCCGGCACCTCAAGGGTAAACTTGTGACTCGCCTCACCTTTCCTTCCTTCTTCCCTCGTCTTCTTCAATTGCCATTGGCTGAGAGCGACGCCTCAGACTCTCATTGGCTGCTGTACCGTTCAGAAAGAGTGATGCGACACACAGCAGGCTCGTGTAGAGTCGGGGTGTGTAACTGTTATTGTGAGGGATCAGTGAGAGCATCTCCTGCAGATAATATTACTGCCACATCATATGAAGGGGGGCCTACAGGGGCAGATTCTGAATTCGTCTTGGTTGGCGGCATATGGACACCTTCGTCGCTCTATGCAAATGACCGAGACACGAACACATGTTTGAATGCAGACAAACTGAACCCCCCAACTTACACCCCTCATTAATTGTCCCTTCTAAAAAAACCAGACGCCCCCTCCTCAAATAATAACCTCTCCACTTAAACCCCCTCTGCTCCATACCCCCCCTAACAGTCTAGACCCCGAACCAGACACCCCAAAACCTCCCCACCCCCAGCCTCTCCTCCTCGGCTCCCACAACCAGCCGACAGACCCTTGATTCGCGTGACCACCATTTTGCTGCCCTCACTGTACAGAGCAGCAGCTGCCCAAAAGGATTGCATTGTTGCTCCCATTGCATGAATTCAGCACCCCCCCCCCCCCCCCCCCAACTCAAAGCGACAAAACGTATTCAGTCAAACGTGCAGAAATGTTGTGTGGGAACTCATGTGAGCCCTCAATAACAGAGCTCCAATGCAATCACACGGAGGTGTTGGCTCCAACATCTGCAGATATTTTTATTCAGCCGCCTATTTTTATGTTTCAGGAGGAGCTCTACAATTCAGTCCCTCCACCGTGTGTCCAGAACCATGGTAACCAGACACATGAAAGTAACTCCATTATGGTCTGTGCTTTCTCAACTTTGTTGGGCCTTGGGATCGTTTCTTAATTAGGATGTGTCTGAGCTTCTCTGTTTGCACGCACGTCCGTGTAAAACCTGTTGTGTGTGTGTGTGTGTGTGTGTGTGTGAGACGGGGCGCGATCTGATTAAACAAAGCCTCTGCTTAATCTTGTGTACAGTGTCACATTTGCATGCGAGGGAATCACACACAAACATGCCAACTGCCATATGGCCCAGTGCGTCTAGACACTTGAACCCGCACACTCCAAGCACCCATCAAACGGGGTGCAAAAAAAAAAAAATCCCAACAGCATCGTCTTGAAACGCCGTTTAACTGCTGCCCGCTCGCCGCCGCATCACATGCGGGATCAGCAATCAGCTCACACCCTGGATGGAGGTTATGCAAATGCAATTAGCCTCGATTTGCATTGGGCGACAGTTAACGGATGCACAGATGGCAGCCGATCGAGGTGTACTCGCCATCTTTGGCAGCGAGAAAGACTGGCGGCCATTTTGTCTGAAGCTGTGCCCATCTGGATGGAAGCGACCACGCTGTATCATCGTGTCGACGACAGCAGTTTGGGAACCCTGGATGCAGGCTGCAGCATGCACTCAAGCAGCGAGCTGTCGCCCACATCTAACCGACAACATGAAGGAATTAATAAACTCGTTAACATCCAACAATTGTGGAGTTAAAAAAAGAGCGGGAGGAAGATTTTCTTTTGTCTGTACAAAATCATTCAAACACACACATTCTATTTTAGGCAATGAGCAACTGAGAGCTCATTCCGAGTTATCGAGAATGTGAAGTGCTGCAGAGAGATACTTGCCATTTTGTCATCTCCATCATAAGGTCTTTCTGTGCTGTGATCTTCTGCCCTCCATGCTTTTCACATTTTTTTTCCCCTCCAATGTTCAAAACTGAATAAAAATGTTAGAGAGCAAAAAAAAAAACAAAGAAAAAAAACAGAAGTGATGCGTTGTCTGCCATTATTTCTGGCTATGACAGACAGTCCAGAGAGGAGCATCTGCTCAGCTTCTTCCACTTCAAGCAAAGAGCGGAATAGAAAATAAAAGATAGTTGTGTCTGTTTATCAGATGTAAAAACTAGTTGAGGGTGGGGGGGTGGGATAAACGGCAGATGAGTTGATGATGTAAAGTGAGTCAAAAGCAGAACTCCCAAGCTAGCTTCAAACAGCCAGAGGCAGCAGGCAGGGGGGGGATGTGTCAATCTCGCAATCTGGGGGGAAAAATAAAAACAAAGGGAAAAGAAAATCCCTCTCAGCAGTCTTTCGGCACTGTTGGCATCGTTTGGGGAGAAACCCCCTGCAGCAGAACCACACACAGCCAGCGGAGATGGTGACTGAGGTCCAGAAACGGGCAGGGGCTGCAGCTGAAGGAGCCGTGCAGGGCCTGTCCTTTGGAGGTTTGCTGCCCCCCTAAGCCACACACTTAAAAACACAGGAAACCCCACTCAGAGCTGTGAAGATTCTCTGTTTCTTATTGATTTCTCCTGCATGCCGGTAGCTCCAGAGGTATCCATCCTTCCCAGCCCACTCACTCGCTGCCCGCCTGGGCTTCACTGACTCTGCTGGACTCCAGGATGGAGGTACGAGCCATGGGAGGGGAGGAAAAAGACGAGAGCCCCTGGCAATGATGATGAGCTGTGCAGGGTCTCCAAGTTCAGTCATCTACCAGCCTTCCAACCACCCACCCATGTCTCCATCTGAAAAAGGGGATAGGAGAGAATGTTTTATAAGAACCTCACCTTTGGCTCTCAGCATCCCTCTGCTCAATTCAAATGCAAATGCAAACAGTATCACTTTGATTAAAAATATGCGAAAGGAAAAAACAAAAAACAAAAAAAAATAAAAAGGCTAGCTTGCTCTTTTGTAACCTGCCTCAAGGCTCTAATAGAAACAATGTATGACACAGAAAACCTTTCAGTTCTGTCCATGTTTTAAATGTTTCTTTAAGGTTCACACCAAACCATAGCTGTTTGGAAATATTATTCATATTTTCATACACCATTTCCTTTGTTGCACTGCATCTCGAAATATTCTAAATCCTGTTATCATGCTAATACCACGAGGTCTTTTGTGTGCTTCTTTGTTCTTTTCTCTAAGAAAAAAAATGAATTGTGGGGGCCTCCTTCAGCGGCCGTACACCCACCAGCCCCAAATTTCTGTCAAACCTTGCTACAAAGACATATTCAGCTCGGTGTGCTCTGCTGGAAAATTAATGAGACACAGAAAGTAGCCGGTTTACACGTCGGTTATGGGGTGGGTTGCCGGGGGATTTGAGTTTGCTCTTATGTGCATGTTTTCATCATATAATAGGGGGAGCAGTTGCAGTAGCCCCCTAACTTGCCCCGCGTGGGGTGGAGGGTGACGTGGAGGGAGATTGGGCGAGCTGGAGGAAGATTCAGACACAATGCGCCTATTGAGGGGGTTCAGACATGGGTGTTAACTTGCCATTCCTTCACACACAATAGGGCCCCCCTACTAGGTCCAGCGCTAGAGACAATGTTGGTTCAGGGCAGCCCTCCACTCAGAGAAAAAGAAAAGAGCTGCATTATCACGATGGGAGGAGAGAAGAGTGGGGGAACAGGAGGAGGCGATGAGTTACAGATAGAGGGATGGAGCGGGACTGGAGGAGGGAGGCGCGCTGTGATCCATGGCTTTGGACTTGAGGAACAAAACAAAGACGTGTCATTAATGCAGCAGCACTAAGGATGTCTCCAAGTTTAAGAAAACCTCTGATTTGCTTCAGCAGAAAGTTATGGAGGAAAACAATTACACAATCCCCCCTATTAGGGAGTATTTATATTGTCCCTGCATAGATTAGCGTCTGCCGCTTTCAATGCCATAAATGTGATCACTTTTATCTGAATTTTCTTTGCTTCAATGAAGCGTAGTTACCGCGGGTGGCGGTTTGGGGGCAGTGCTATCCAAGAACAACCACAAAGACTGAAAAAGCACAAATTAGGCAACGAGTTAACACTTTGACTATGGCCGAATTCCCTCCCTACTCCATAACTACAAAGAACTATATAGTGCGGGACTATCTAGTGCCCTGGATTTAGTTTGTTTTTGGGTTTTGTAGGTGAATCGGACAGCTCTACCAAATGGTGAACGTCTTTTATCTATGTAGTGACTAAGGAATTCGAACACAACCCACGAGGAGCGCCCTCGTTTTACAAGCTTATCCATATTTTTGTGTTTTTTTAAATGAAGGTTTTTTTTCCCACCCACTAATACTAAATAAACAATGCTAGCATCCCTTTTCTTCTCTTTTCAATCCTGGACAGCTCACTGAATCAACCTAGTTTCAAGTTTTAGAGTTTATTTGTTTAGTCGTCAGTAGAGTCTGACAAATTTTCACAAGCAAAGAAGAGAATTATTAAGAAAATTAACTGTCCAACATGATGGATCAAAATAGCAAACAAACTGACTTTCAAAGTTTTTAATATATAGAAATTACCTAGAGCAGCCTTGTTATCAAATGTGAATTACTAGGTATTTAGAATGTTATGTTTGGTTCTAAAAAACAAAAAAAAATAAAATACTAGCCTTTAAAAGCCATTCTTAACCCTAGAGCACCTTTGCCAAAAATAGTAAAACTATTTACATGAATTTCAATATGTCGCATGTCAAGGAGTCTCACATGTCCCAGCAATGGGTGAACCAAAAACCAAGTTGTATTATTGTATTATTTTGTAGAAATTTTTTGTTGTCAAATTCCTAATTTTTCAGTAATTTTTTAGCTTGGAACTTCCCATGTTTTTTTTTCATTTTGTTACACATACCACAGTTAAAAATAAAAGAAAACCACTCTAATTTATCACGTGTTGTCATATTTTGATCTAGTTTTTTTTTTAATCTAAAAATGACTCGGCAAACGTGATGGTGTAACTCCAAAGTGTTCTAGGGTTAAAGTCCTCATAGTCCTTCTATATCTGTTTTCAGTCTATATTTCAATCTATTTTCAGTTATAATTATTTGACAATCCTTGAAGATACATTTTTTTCTTTTAATCAAATGTCTTTTTAAATTTTGATTCAGAAATGTTCCATCAAAGTCAATGAAATGCAGCTTTCAATGCTAAGCTGCATTGACTGAATACTGAGATCAGCATTTTAGCTTGTTGAAGATGATTGATTAAGACTGTTGTGCCTTTTTCATAGCATTATTATTTTTACTTGAATTCAGAGATGGAAATCTTTTTTTTATCATTCGTTATTGTGTTTTATGAATTAAAAGTGCCTTTTAATAATCTAAAACCGAGATATAATGAGCAGATCTCTTATCAAGTTTTTCATTTTAACTCTGAACACTGCTGCTTGCTTGGGTCAAACATAAAACATGTAAAAAGGTTTAGGAGGATACATAAGTTTTATACCCCCCCCTGTTTCTTCCACTTCTGGTGAAAAGATGGAGGCAGCATCTTTATTGTCAAAGTTGTCCTAATTGCACATATTCTTCTTTTCAAAATAAAATACCAAGCTGCCTCTCAACCAATTGTTTGTCTTTGTTAAATTTGCTTGCAAATTTGACGTGCAGTATGTGCATGAGATAGGTTTATCCTGCGATTTTAATGGTATGTTTGCAGCTCGGAGCAGGGAGCTCATCCTCCTCTGACTTCCGTATTTCTGAAGCATCTTTAGCATCCCTCCATAGACCGCATAACAAGCATTTGCTTGTCGCAGTTGCTTGTTAAGTTCTCCTTGCTTGTAAAGGAGCAGCTTTTTTGCGAGCGAGTTTTGGGGAAAAGGCAGACGGCGTTAACAAGCCCGTGGTAACTTAAGTGAGTAAGCTTTTATCTTACATTCCTTTTCCAGACAGGTAAATCTATTCCGGCAAAAACAAAGGAGATTCTCTGCTTAAAATGTATAAAGCAAGCTATCAGTTAGGCTGTTTAGGGCTATGAGGTGGGGGCACTTCAATAGCTGGGAAATGTTTATGGAGATCCTCTGTCTCTCTGGGAGCCTGATAGATTCCTGTGGCTGGAGCAAAAGCTCATTGTGCCAGTGTAAAGGATTACACTGGTAAACTGGTAAAACAGGGGAAGGAGCCCAAACACTTTCTACCTCCTATGGAGAGGCAACGAACCATCGAACAATGAGGGGGAGACTATGCTGCAAGCTGACTCATTTCATCAAGAGAGAAGAGAAACTATTGGAGGAGCTGTGACTGAGGGAAGATAGAGAAAATAGATTAGGGAGTTCATATACATGCATGTGCACGGGCGAAAGCTGGAAAGAGAAAAAAGCAGCTGCATATGGAGCGGCGAAAGAAATAAAAAGGGGAAGAGAACGGGATGCATGGGAGGCAGTTTCAGTATTAGAAGGTAATATGGTAAAATGATGTCTGTCTTGCTTGTCTGTCTGCATCCTGAGTGACAGTTTACAATCTCTGAGGCAGCAGGCAGACCCAGCAGGTCAGCAGTTTGGCTCCACGCAATCCCTCATTTCTATTTTTTTCCTCTTCACGACCACGTTTACCATCGTCTGTTTTCCAGCCGTTTAGTCTCCGTCGTTCCTCCACAACGTTCCTCAGAATTTTCGTCTCTAAGTCATTATCAAAGGTAAACATCACTCTGATGCACATTTTTATTTCAAATATGCTTTTCCAGACATTGTGATTGCAACATAATCATCTTTTTTTAAAAGTGTGAAAATACTTTTCTGCAAACAAAAAAAGACTGATTTTTAAGAGCTGATCAACACTTCCATCACAAAACCTACGTTTTTTTCATACAATTTTTTTTCAATCTCCAAAAAGTGGAAACTCCACAACAATTTTCCAACATCCCCCTCAGTTGTCATGGACAGCATGCAAGTAAAGCATTATATTTTTCTCAACTGGAAACTACACTGTGCATAATGCATCATCTGCATTCTGCAACCTGCCACGCTGAAAGATTCTTCTCTCCTCCTTCGCTCTCTTCATCTCTGTTCCTTCAAAGACTGCCGAGGGTGTATTCAAACAGCAGGATACACACTCAGCTAACAAACCTCATTAAGGGCCCATACACAGCTCCTCAATGCTAACACTAGCTGTCACACATCCCCTCTCAATGCACCCACTGGTGGCCACACTGACCACAACAAAGCATCTTTACAGAGCTAATTAGAAGGGTTCCCCCTTTCTATTTGAAATTCATCTGAATAGGAGTGAACATTATAATGAGGAGCCGAGACGAGTGAGGAAAAAGGAGGGAAAGGGAGTCGCGGGCAGAGGAGAGAGGAGAGGATGCTTGCTAATGCATTCACAGAGACGGAAGGCGTGGTTTTCATAATGTGGAATTCAAGCAAAGGGGCTCGAGGTAAAAGGGGGAACGGAATTAGTGTGACACCGCTCTGTGAATGCTTGATGCAGCAAACAGGGAGAGAAGTGAACGCTGCACCATTTTGTTTGGTGTGCCATGCCGAAGGGACAGAGGGACAGAGGGAAGGAGAGGGTGGGACCTCAGCTTCACGGGGAAGGTGGCAAAGGAGCAGCTGCCGTCAGAAGAGATGGTTCAGCACTTCAGGAACCAACACAAATTACACTTTTCTTTTCTGTTTTTTGTTTGTCCAATAAATGTAGAGATATTTTGTTTCGAAATAAGTCACAGCTTTAAAATAATTGTAGTGATATTCAGGATGTGTTGCTTTTAACAAAGTAGGAGGTCAAGTTCAGAGGAATTCTCTGTGTTGTAGTTTTCTTTTTGTTCATAATTTTTTTGTTTTTCCATAAAAATGTCAGAAGAAAAAAGCTCATTACAGTAAAATGAGAGAATAAACAATATATATATGCCTGTAATTATTATTTATTCAACCAATCGTGAATTGGATATCTAAATATCCTCTAATATTTTAAATGCGTAAAAGGGTTTTCTATAGCCTAAAAAGTATAGGTTTAGTGCATGAAAGCATTAAAAACTGGAAATAGTGAAACAAAAACAAGTACACAATGTAAAAAAATAAAATTGGCCACCACAATAATTAAAATGCGCAAAAATGTCATTTCTGACATGTTTTTTGAGTCCTGCAGGATTTTAAGTTCAAGTTGAAAGTATGATCTGACTGTTATTTAGGGGGAGCAATGCATTTTGGGAGAGAAGCAGGTGTCCCCCTCCCGTCACAGAGCTTCCCAGACAGCTTGTTAATTTGCACAACTTTTACACATGGTCTCTGCCTCTATGTGTGTATATATTAGCGACGGGACTTGACCCCAGCGAGCCACGGCAGTGTTTCGCGTCTTACTGGGCGTGGGAAAAAGACGGGACCCCTTTTCACAGCTGCCTGGCCGAGGCCCGGACTGCTTGGGGGCCCCCTGTACCCCCTCCAAACTCACCCCCTTTCTCCCTCGCCCATCTCCCCCTCCCTCCTTCAATCCCATTCAGACTCCAGCATGCTGGTTTTCAAAAGCGAGACCCCCTTCCCAGTCCTTCATAAATACATCTCATCATTCAAGCCCTAGTTTGCATAGAGATTCCAAAGAAGTCTCCACTTGGCTCGTGAGGCCTGAAGCCCCTCAGCCCTTTAGACCGCACAAGAGCAAATTTCGACTTAATAATCCCCCTGTGTTAATATTTGTTTTAAAACAATGTGTGTACACTTTCTAAACTGCCTCCTCAGTGCTGTGAATCCTAAATAAAATCTGATTTATTGAATGTTTTGCTGGTAAAAATAAAAGAAATGTGGATATGAAAAAACTAAATCCAATGAAAAGGGAATTTAGCATAGCAACTTTACTTGTCTGCACTCCATCTGCCACATGCTATTGTACAGTACCCCTCACACACACACACACATATACACACACACACACACTTAACCCTGAATCCTCCCCCCACCCCTCACTCCTCAGTTACCATTTGCTGCTATGCATTACGGCACAGATTTATCTCCTATCAGCCAGTATAATACTGAGGTTATAATTTACACCCACTCTAGAATACAGAAGCACAGGCTGCTCCTTGCATATGCTAATCAAAAGCTTGGGAAAATCTGGGTGAGTCAAAGAACTCCATAGTACATTTGAATAACTGAGCTTTCCATTGAGTTTCAAGGTTGGGAAACCATGAAGATGTGACCTTGCTGCCCATGCATACTCCCTGCTTATGTCCGATTTCTGTACTGTTTAAGGACAAACTGGAGGAAAAACTCAGACATTTAAAAAATATATTTTTACTTTCATTTGGGAAAGACTTGCAAAGAGTGTTTTAGACCTTGATGAGATTCCTACTTGTTTTTTTTTTTTGGCGTGAACAGGAAACACGTCCAAGATTGCTGCAGAATGCATGCACCACACTTTTATGCAGATCTACACGCAGTAATCGTCTGTCTTTAGACATGGAAAGGGGACGTCTGGGAAAAGCATCAAGGTCGAAATGACAGAGCCACCCGAACACTCTACATGCAAACCGCGGGTGAGCCTAACCTCCCCTCTCCTAACAGGATAAACAACCGCAGCCAAGATTACATGGCAACCTGCCCTGCACCTACCACACGCCACCTGACAAAGTGGATCACAGTGTTTAATGGGATCAAATATACGAGTATGAAAATGAGAGCCGTGCGTGAGGACGATGAGAGGAGGTGATGAAGAGGGGAAAATATGGTTCATAGAAGGAAGCAAGAATTCAACATGGAGGCCTCCCTCCAAAACCCTTACAGTCTCTTTGGCTACAGGCTGGAGTTTATTGTTGCTGCTCTCTGCATGCATGTCCAGACGTTTTCACAATAAAACAGACGTTTATGTCACGTTTAAAAGGAAAGCAGCAAACATTTCACTAAAGGATTACAGATGAAGAATCTATTTTTTGAAAATAAAATGCTAACTTTTTGATATTTACGGAATCAAGTCGTTCAAAAATGGCTCCTCCCTTTCCTATACATCCAAAATCCGCTTAGCTGTTCGTCTCCACATGATGGTTCCTGTTTTCTGTGTATTTACCTGCAGGCTGATGGATGCTTCTCATCCTTTGTGCAGGCAGTTTCTCTTGAATGCAGACTTTAGGTCAGCTTCTGCCAACATTTTCCTTTAAAGCCAAAGAAAAGAAAGCAGGTATTATATTTCAGAAAGGTTTCCAGTTCAAAGTTCACTGTTTATGTGAATGAACTTCTGCAATTGTTTTCAGTTCTGTTGAGCCTTTGTAACCTATTCTCCTTCAATCGGGACTTTGTTTTGGGCACCACACAAACATGCAAAATAAACACTTAAAAAATACAATTTCTGAAATGATTCAAATTGGAGAGCATGGATTCAGAAGGTTCAAGCTTAAGGGTTATGCTGACACACATCAGCAGCACAGATACATTCAGCAACAAAAACACCATCTGCACTCTCTTGTTTAACAGCACACATCAAAAATCGTCAGTCGGGGCTTAAGTGGAGCATGCTGGGACTTCAGGGATGCTCAGTTATCCATGAGCTGTGCTGACTCTGCTCTAAATATAGATCAAACTCTGAGCTGATGTCCTATTTTGTTCTTATGTAGCAGGCAAAAACAAAAATAACCCTTCCAGCAATTTGAATATATCTGCCTCTGCATTCAGAAAGCTTAATAAGGCCGGTGAGCAGCAGCCTGCAGGATACCTGGATCCAAACAAGCCACAGAGTTTGGTCGGGGGCTGCACGAGTCTTTTCAGTCAGAGCTCCTGCAAGAGGCTCTGTCTACCTCCAAGAAATGTGCATTCTCACCCAATTGTACATCACACTCCTAATGTGGAAATAATTACAGCCAGGGGACATCGCTTAAACAACACACTCAGAGTCAGGGAGTCTGCAGGATCTGCAATTAAAGGCTCAAACGAAGACAGTGCAAACTTCCACACACAAGGAAAAATCACAGAGATCACAGGGATGTGATGCTGCTGCTGCTGCCAACATGTCACGTGACAGCCCCGCGTGGCCAATCATATGAAAGCATTTAACTCTTTCTGTCTCATCAGTGCTGTTATATCATCCACAGTTATGACAGCCACGCAGCACACAATGCCAGATGTGACCACATGTGGCAGCCCTACAACTGGGGGAACTTACCGCCCCCCTCCCCCGGTTCACTGGCGATAACCACGAGCCCCAGGAAGAAGCGACATCCACGCCCTCATACCTCACACACGCACACTCATGCACGCAAGTGACTCCGCGTAGCCGGAAGGGATCAAGAACCGTGTACTAAAAAAATCACAGTTCCTCTTTTCCATCAGCGCGTCTCCGCATCCCTCTGCATCCCGCTGCCTCCGCGCCTGCCCCGGCGTCATCTCCTCCTCCGGCTGCTGCTCCTCCTGCTGCTCCACGCCAACAGAGAGAGGAGCTCCGGCTCCGAAGTGCTCGGCGTCAGTTCGTACTTTCGGTTCTCTAGCTTTATGAAATTAAAACTCATACAGCTAGATAACCAAAGACACAAACTAACCCGCGGTCCCTTAAAGGCGCAGCTGCACGGAGGAGGATGGAGAAGAAGGGAAGATCCTGCCGGTGGTCACACTGCGCAGAGAGCCCCCTCACACACACACAATCACACACAGTCCACACACACTCCACCTACACACACACACGGGAAGTGAGGTGTTCTGAATAATAAAACACATTCAGATTTGTTGAAGCTTTAAAAGGATGGACGATGAAATAAACAGTCACGCGCGCATCCACCCACTCTTTGACACGCGCAGAAATTTCCAGGTTTTCGCTTGTTATTTCCATGAAGACAAGGATATTAAAATGAAGTCAAAGGTTTTTTGCGTCGTTTTGTACTAAATCCACTATTGCTTGTGGTTGTGGAGTATTAACGCCTAGAAATTCTACGGACTGTTTTGCAGTCTGACCTGCTTTTGTCTCCTTTATGACTTTTCCAGCCATGTTTAACTCAAACAAAGTTGTTATTAAATAGGAATTGATTGATATCTGAGCTGAAGTATCTCATATGTCCAAATATAAAAGTGATAGACAAAAAAAATCATTAAAAAACACGCACATTTCCAGAGGACAAATCACAGTAATTCTGTCTTACTTGCACACTAGTGGTTAAATCCTCTCCTTATCCGACGCTCTACAGGAATTTCTCCACCGACTTGGACGCCTTTTTCTTGAAACAATCGCCTGTTTCTGACCGCATCCGGGCAGAGTGCGCAAAACAGTGGATCATTGATGCTGCAGAGTCCTGCGAGCAAACTTGGAAGTGACAACATCCTCCGCCTCACGCAGGCAGACTGCGACTGACAAGTGCGGGGCGTCCAGCATGGTGAGCTGAGCGGATAAACTCCGCCTCAACGCGTGCGCCTCAGAGAGAGGGAAGCGCGCGCGCGCGCGCGGGGGGGGGGGGTGAGACCATCAATGCCAATTTGAGAATGGATTCAGGTGTTCGTCTTTCAAGGAGAAGATTTCTCCAATTATTCTCATTAGTCAGATCGTAAAGCCCATGGAAGAGCGCGTAAAACGTTGCCGGGGGCAAATCAGGACCGGCGCGTAACGAGCTGGAAACTTCATGTGTCACACTTTTGTGAGCCTTTCAGGGTGCTGTGGGATCTTTTGCAGGGATGCCGGCTTCATGAGAGCACCGTTTCAACTATAACTTAAACAGACTACAGTATTTACAGTTTTGGAAACACCGTGTCTAAAAGAATCTTAAAGTTGAGTTTAAATTTAGGTCAAATATTTGTCAAAAAGAGGCCAATATCACAGAGGAACAGCTTTCTGATATTTTATGTGAAGTCTTATTCTACTTCATACACTCCTAAAACACCTGGGTTATTACCTCAACCCAATACTTGGGGTATTCCTAATTGTGGATTACTTTTTGGAGCAATACAAATTGTTGGGGTTATAGTGGTTTCGTTTGAATACAATTTACGCTTTTTTTTCCTGTTTATTATTTTTTTTTTAGGTTAAAACAACCCAGCAAGGGGGAAGTCCCTTTTAAACCTTAGACTTGAGTTAAAAACAATCCAACTTTGAATATTTTCAACTAATTTTAAAGTGTGTAACTTGCTTGCCTACTTGTTAATGAAAAAATTACATTTTGAACCAAATCCAATATCTTGACTAAAAACAGGATTTTAGATTATAACATTTGTTTAGTTTGCTATGAAAACATTTTCCCTACAAAGTCTTTCTATGCAATATTTTGAGGGCTGGAACCTGCAAATGCATTGTTTATTTAAGTAACTGGGAAAATATTATTATCATCATTATTATTAACATTTTTTAACCAGGATATTCCCATTGAGATTTTAAAGTGCAGAGATGGTTCTGTCCATTGTACAGAGGAAGGCCCATTTAAACCAAATCCTACATTTCAAAGCGAAAGATTGGAAAAGGACTAATCTTTGGAGGAAGAAACGAGAAAAGACCTGCAGAGCAACTTGTAATATCTGTCAACTTGCAATGATATCTTAAAAAAAGATGGAATCTCTCTGCATGTGTGCACGAAGAGGGAGCAGGGATCCTCAGCTTCAAACGTGGTTTGCATCAGATAGCATCCACGTATCTGATTATTGCGCATGAGCAATCTGTTAGTATCATGAAGGTGCAGCTCTCCTGTCAGACTGCAGCACAGGTTGGACTTTGTGTATGATTGGGCATCACTCTTGAGCAGATTAAATCAGTTTTTGCAGCAGCTGCAGTTGGAGTACACTGCAACCCTCTCGTTGCAGTGGCCCTGTTTTACTCACAGGAAAAATAATTCTTGGAACATGAAGGTGTGAAATGCACGGTCATAAACGCTTCAGAGCATGCGCGTGCAGAAGCTGGTGTATAAAGTGAATCTCTGCAGAGCATCAGAGACGAGTTTTCCTGTTAGTATTCTGCAGGTTTGTACAAAAAGTAAAAAATCTTTATGATGCAAAAGTGCTGGTTGCGCGCGCGCGCGCACACAGACAAACAACTGTGGAATGGAAAGAGAAGTCAAAATCAAGTTCAGCAGCGTGCTGGAGACAAATTAACATGACAATCCGGTCTGAGGATCCTCCACGTCTCCCCCTCCAGCCATTTTACACCCCACCCGCGCAGCGGAGTCTGGCGTCAGCCGCGCTACACTTTCCCAGGCTCACAACAATATCTCCCTGCTGAACTCTGCACTGCAGCGCTGCCTGAGGCCTCCTCCTCTTCTTCCTCCTCCTCCTCCTCCTCCTGCTGCTGCTCCTCCACTCTCACCTCCTCTTCAGGAGCACATGGTGACCATGATCCATTAATAACCTCTAAGTTTTGGTATCTCAAGTGATGTTGTTACACTTTCACATGAAGGAAATTTAAAATGTTTATATAAATAAAGCATTAAAAACTATATTATATATATTTTATCTAATAAAATATGACATTTCTGTTCATTTGTTACACAAAGTCACTTGAATAACAATACAAGAAGCAAAACAAAACGAGGAAGAAAAAAACAGTTTTACAAAAAAAAAACCCAATAGAGTTTTTCATTTCCTTTAAATGTTAAAAAATAATTACAGTATTTTTCCTCATATAACAGCTACAGAGACGAGAACAACCAAAATAACCTGGAATAAAGCTCACGTTACCAATGCTGAACAAAATAACAATACTCACAGTTTTTGGAGGGATAATCCACATTTTGTAAAGAAAAGTCATTCAGTGAGTTTTTTCCCCTCATTTGTCTTTTCCACGAACGAGGCCTCAGGACAAAACACACGTGGGTCTAAACAACACCTCCATTTTTGAGTTATTATTGTTTGTTGCCTCTTTGTAAGGAAGAGACAGAATATTCTCTTAGCGGACATGGGGATGAAAGCTGCGGCTGTACACAGCGAGGGAGGAAAAAGGAGCTGTGATGATGATGAGGAGGAGGAGGAGGAGGAGGAGGAGGAGGAGGAGGGAGCGCAGCCCAGGGCCTATCAGATTTGTCTAACAGGCCCTTTATTTTACCAGGAGGAGCAGAGAAGGGAGTGCTGCTGACTTTGTCATGAATTAAATATGTTTTTATTCAAATTATAGGAGCGAAAACAGGAGATTTTTATGATGGAAACACAATAATAAGAGAAGCAAAATGAAAACACAATAAGACGAGTTTATTTTCTCATAAGGTCCATTTTTGCAGGTCTCCAGACTTAGGTGTGTCGCGGGTTTTATTCACTCATATTTGGCTGTAATTTAATAGACTTGAAGAGGAGAACCCCGTCATGTATATGAGCTGCCTGAAGCTTATATTTCAAGGTCAGTTAAGTTTTTCTTTCCCTCCAATAAATTCACAAAACGACACAATCAAACCGGTGAACTGTGCAAAACAGTGACTCGGACTTAAACCAGTGCTGGAAAGTGATCATCTGCAATACAAATATATAATAAAATGCATTTTAGTGCCTCATCACACGGCGGCATAATTGTAAAAAATCAACGAGGTTTTCTTTTTACTGTTTAGCAGAAAATACACTATTTATTTTGTGTTTAATGTTACATTAGAAATACTGTTATCATCGGTAGTTTTATATCCTAAAATATTTAAATAGTTTGTAAAATTATTCGAAATAAACGATGTTGCAAAACGTCAAATGTGCTCATTAAAAAACGATTTAAATGAAAATGCAAACACGGGATGAAACAGTGACACCTGCTGGCGGAAGAAGATTTTTTCCTGCATAATGTGCAGACAGTTCATTTACAGTCTAATTTTTAGACATTTATGCAGCTGCATACATGAAACCAACCAAAGGGAAAAAACAATGATTATTTGGTATTAATCTTAATTTTTTTTACAGCTTTTTACAGCTTTTATGATAGATGTTGAAACATAATCTTGGTAAAGTTCCTGTGCTTTTGTAAAAAACAAAAAATATTACATCTCTTTTAATTATTATCATTATTGTTATTGTTATTATTATTTAAGGCTACTTTTATTTATCAAATCTTATTTTTTTAAACAATTTAAAAGATTTTCTGTAGTATAATTCTGTCTTTATTTAAAGGATGTTCTGCCATGAAAGTTGAGGACAAATGCTTTCATTTCAGAACTTCAGGTCTCTAAAGCACAAGAAAATGATCAAGCTGCAAAAAAGTATTTTATTATTTTGTAAAATATATGCATTTAAACTGATCTTATATAAACAAATTTTGTTGACATACAAAACAATTAATAAGATTATAACTCTTTTTTAACATTTATTTGCTCCTTGTAGCTTTAATGTTTTGGATGTAGAATAGTTTTACTCTAGTAAGTGACAATACTAGTGTAAAAGGTTTATTTCTATGCCTTTATTTTATACCTAATTTTCCGTTGCAATCTTGAAATAAATATGATTAAAAATAATACTAAATTGAATTCTACTCATAAAATAATGTGATAACAGCTGTTTAAGCACCACTTGATCTTTGTAATACAGGAAATGAACTCTTCCACATCTGTATTTGCCACATCTGCTCAGTTCTGTGAATTGAGTCGAATGAACAGATGTCTGTCCAGTTGAAGGCTTGGCTTAATCGATTATAAGAGCTTCGCTTCACATGCTCTTATAATTGGACTCAATTGACATAAGATTTGACAGAAGAACTTCACAGTGAAAAAAAATGACAGTATATGCCACAAATAAGAAAATCCTCCACATTTAAGTCTGGACATTCTTGCTAAAATCTAATTCTCTGTGTTTTGTGAGGAAAATGAAAAATTTAAAGTATTAATTCCCCCTCCCCCAAAGTTAAATAATGTATTAAATATATGTGAATTTTCCCTAAATGATATTGGAAGAAAACAATCAACTCAGAATCTAATCAATATTTCCTCAACCTGGCAAATTTAGCAATTTCTGTGTGTGAGTTTAGGTAATTCAACAATAATTGTGGGTCAAAGAAAGTAATGTTTTTTTTTTCTTTATAGTTGGTTTTCTCATAAAATACAGAAATTATAAAGCTTAGGTTAAAGAGATTCCTCAGATATTAATACTTTATGCTATGGAATTTGGCTGTAAGAATGCAATAAAACTGCTTTGTGTAAACCAAAGTAATGTTTTTTTGAGTGTCAAAAACATTACTTAGTGAAAAAAAGTATTTAACTGTTTTTATGCCCTGTTTACAAAAAAATACATCAGATGATCAAATTATTTTATATTTTACAAATATTTTGTGGTATTAAACTTTATGAAATATGTTTCCATACAAGTTTTATTCTAAAACAATGCTATGTTTTTCAAAGAAAAAAAAACATTTACATTAATGTAATGTTCTTTAACTGAGAGACTTTGAATTGTCTCCAAAACAACAAATATTTAAAAATTTCCAACAGAATTAAGAGTTTTTGTTTTGTGGCAAAACGTTTCAGATTTAATGAGCATGCCAATTGATTCAAGCAAATATTACAGCAATGGCTAAAAAAATGAACTTTTTTAATGCAAAGCTCGGAAGCTTGCAGTTAAAAATGATCACTGACACATAAATGGTTAATAAACAATGAATTATTGAACTTTATTAATATTGTTCACACCCAAAAAGGCTAATGAGGCTTTAATATGTTTTAAAAAGCTAAACATAACTAAAAGTTCCTGCAGGATTCTCCTGAAAAGGCTAAAAATAATTGTAAATGTGATAATGATTTTAAACGCATTTAAACCTGTGGAAACAGTTATAAATTATTTACACCATAAAAATCATTTTAACGAATCCGTTTTGTTTTGGCAGCCTTTGAACTAAAAACGAAAATTAAGAATGATTTTATTTCAAAATAAATACCAGAAACCTTTCTGTGTGGCTGTAACTTAAATATTGCCAGTGTCCCGGGCTAAAGCGGGCTAATTCGCGCGCTGGCTCGGCTCAGCCCAGCCTGTGTAAGTGTGCGTAATAAAGTTCTTACCGCAGCAGGCTCGTGCAGAGAGCTGTTAATTCCTCCTCTGCCTGGTGTGAAAGAGGGACCTAATCTGAAGCAGGCTGGGTTTTATGATAATCTGAGTTGACACCGACCTGTGCGCCGTGAATGGACAGGGGCAGCCTCGAGCCGGCGTTCCCACGAGCCGCATTCCTGCGGTCAAGTTCAAGCTCAAAGCGCGAGGCGTGCCGCGTGGATAATTCCCAAAAGGCGCGCGCTCCCCGCCGTGGGAGAGTTCATCACCCCATATTCAAATGCAGAGGTGCAAGACAGGCGCACAAAAGGGAAAAGAGGCGTCTCTTGTGTTCTCTTCTCAGCTGAAAGAGTAAACAAATAAAGAGTTCAGTCGCAAATTTTCCACTGACTGAAAAGAAAATCAAGTTTTGCACCAACTTGCATGTTCCTGCTGCTTTTTAAAGTTTGTCTAAAGAAATCCAAAGAGAGCTGGGATCTTGGTCTTTGATTTGTTTATATGTTTTTGCTTGCTGTATAATATTTTAGGAATATAACTGCCAGAATGAGGGGGTGGTGGGGAGGTTTACAACTTCCCTGCTCTCTTCTTGTCAACTAATATCTAATGTTTTGTTATTTTACTTCAGTCATTTTGTACGATTCCTTTTTTGAGCATCCTATGGAAAATTCAACTTGTTCTCCTTTCTTTCTTTGTTCTTTTTAAAACATTTAATCTAAAAATACAGGAAAGAAAAAACCAAGACAAGAAAAACTAGGGGTTTACTTATATGACTATCATCACATCTTTTTTGAGCAAATAAGTAAAGTCTTTTGGACAAACTTCACATTTAGATTCAATGTGTCATGTATTGTATGCAGAAATGCAAATATGTCAACTCATGATAAAAAGTATTTATAATAGTACAATTTACATATGTGAATATGTATATGTGGTGATGCATCTCTTTTACTTTTTAAATTTACCAGTAAATTCACAATTTATCATCTTATGTATACAGGCCAATTAATCCCTTTTGTCTTCTTTAATGTTTTTGATTTGATTCCTTAAAAACTAATTCCGATCCAAAGGTCTCTTAATGTAGATGATGTTTTTAGTCAGGTTTGCACATTTTCTTAAAAAGGAAGCATTACAGCTAGTACTTGTCTTTGACATAAACTTTGAAGAGAAACAATGTTTTTTATATTTAATCCAAGAGACATTTTCAAAGAAACATTTAATCTAAAAAGCTTGAAAACTAAATCTAAATGTCATTTTAAAAGGCTTATTAATTCAGTTTGTACGTTGTGTCTCTTCTTTTGTGACATTGTGTTACACATCTGAGTCTTTTAAAGGATTTTTTCTACATTTTGCCACTTAAAAGAAATGAAAATACAGTGGTGGGTGATGGAGAAGAGCAAAAATACTTTTGAAAAGGCAATCTCTAAACTGAAAATTGGTAAATATTTGTTAAAGGTAAAAAAAAGAAAGTTTCCTTTAATGTTTTGCAATTTTCGAATATTTTTTATAAATAGGTTCTGATTAGGTCTTAAAAAAAGTACATTTTTAATTTATCTCAACATGAGCAGCGCTTTAGGATGGTATAGTCATCTTTGACTGTATATGTGAGGAAAACAGTATTTTCTCCATGACTCATTTCATCGTTAAAGCAAGACTTTGGATGAGTTGATTCTCGAGAATCCCCCCTCCCTCCATGTGTGAGGGCTGCGTCTCGCCGGAGTATAATTGGCTGACTCGGTCCCAGACAGTCCTCACCCGCCTCCTCGTGTTCCTGCATTTGAAGTCCCATAAAACTGTGTCTGCTTGGCCGATCCCATGACCCCCAAGGGAATATAACCTTCACTCATGATTTGGTTTCTCTGTCTGTGAAAACTTTTGCATATGACGATGTTTTTCCCATCAGATCTTCTCATACTACCTCAAATGCCCCTTTATTTTGTGGGCTCTTGCAGTTATTTGTGTCATAAAGACGATTGGATCATCATGCTGTCGCCTCTCTTGTTGACCTTTCCTTTACAACCATGTAGAGTTTTTCCTTCCTTGCATTTACACATCTTTTATGATGGATTTCGAAGCTTTGCAGCATCATAAAGACATTTTACGTCCAGCTCTCTAACATCTTGTTGAAGGACACAGATCAGTGCGGAGGGAAACGGCGTATTATGTAATGACAACAAGGAGGGCCGGCCAGGTCAGAGGTGACATGAACTCCTGACCTGCTCTGAGACCCAAAGTGTGCCACTGACCACAGGCCTGTTGATGAACTCGTAAAGTGGTGGACTCTGCCTTCGCTGACCTTTGGTGTTGCATGCTGGGACTCAGTCTGATCAGCGAACAGGAAGCAGCTTTAGTGAAGAGGATGCCATGAAAGGAAACACTTTGCAAATTTAAAAAAGTTGTATTTTAAGCTAATAAAATGTTTGTAAAGTGAAGCTAAATGTTGAAGCGGTTATTTTTAGTTTTGCTGTTGTTTGAGCAAAATCCTCACAGTTGTAGTTGTGACTCGTTATAATGACATAAATCACTGGATAAAAAACACAATATGCGACTAAATAACTTTGAACTTAAATAATTTTTAAAAATATGTTTAAAACAAAACTAAAAAGTAATAAATAAATAAAAAACTCTTTTGGATGTTTTAAGATGTTTCTGTTCTTCAGTCGTATGTCCATTTGCCTCAGTGAGACTACAAAATCATTTGTAATCCAACAAATACATTCATTGTTTTCTAATCTTTTTATAATTGATTTGCTTAAATGTAAACATTTGTTTCACAGAAATTCCTTCTGATATCTTGATGAAACTAAGTTGCTTTGTGTTGAAAACATAAATACCTGCTGATAATAGATTTTAGAACATGTTTTTAAATCCACAAGGATAAAAAAGGGGATGGAGCTTCTGTTGCTTGATATTTGATATTTGATATTTTCATACCAGACTGAGTGGGAAAAGGACTGTGTGTCTGTGATGCATCTTCAGGGTGACCTTCTTCTCTCTTCACACCTTGGCCTTTGAGTCGATCTTGGACTCAGTCTTCTTCCTAAACACTCTGATCATGCTGTAATTGTTGGGTGTGTCTGCACAGAGGCCTGAAACACACCTGATCTCAAATTTGCAGCAAGGGACTGAGATGTTTCTATTCTCTATGCACCAGGGTTACAACAGGAAAAATGCTGGAAGAGAACAATAACTCTTTGTAGGAAGTGTTTGCAGCAAGATGTTGGCTTTAGTGGTGAATGCATGCCTGCTTGCAGTCATGTGTTGCTACAGCATCAGAGCCAGTGACCCAAAGAAATTGAACAATCGGGTAAAGAAGGCCGGTTTGCTGTTCTGGGCGGCTGCTAACCTGCAGAGGAGTGTTGCAATCGGCTGAAAACGTAATGGAAAACGTTGCACCCCTTCTGTTCATTCAGATGTGCAAAAGACGACCTCACAAAACGATAGCTCCACACGACAATGACAAGACTTTTAAATGGCTTTGTTTTAATTTTCCCTGTGGTTGAGGAAGAAATTTGACTGGATTTGCACTAAGAAGAACAGTAATCTGTCTTTAAATACAAATAGACAGAGAAAATCTGATGTTTAGTATATCTATATTGCTTGGTTTAGAAGGTTAAAGTCAGCCTGACCCAGAGAGAACCCCTCAGTCTGTTTCCAGGCTGATTGTGAGACACAGTCAGCACAGATGTACGCCAAGACAACCTTAGATACAAGGATTTCAACTTTTTCTTTCAATGAAAATAAAAAAGTGTTAAGCCATAGAACACAATCTTAGCTGTTTGATCAGGAAAGATGCTCTGCAGCAAAGTCCTCTTCATGTTTCACCACTGCTTCATGGTTGGGCTCAAACAGGAATGAGTAGGCACACACACACACACACACACACACACACACTCTACAGGGCAGTAATTTTTCACTCAGCCCTGTGGGCCTCTGACAGGTCTGGGGGAGAGTCTGCCTCCATGTAAGGCAGACTGGCAGGACTGACACCACCGTATAGCAACGTTAATTATGGGCATCTGTTTGGATGTCCCAGTCTGGGGGCCTTCCAGGGCCCTTGACTGTTGCCATAGGGACAGTGGAGAACCGTTGGTGGTTTGCTGGGCAGACAGAGACCCCCTTATTCTCCTGAGAGGTGGCCAGACATGACCCCCCACGACTCACCCCTTTTGATTTGGGTGGGAAAAGGAGAGGCGCAGTCAGATATTTTAAGGAGAATTCTGCATATTGTTGGTGCAAATCCTGTAAGGAAACTATCAATAGTGACGAAATTAAATGCAAAAAAAGAAAAGAAACATAAATGGAGTTTTAGAGCAAAAACACAGATGATGGATATTTTCCAAATGGCTAGAGCAGCATAATATCTGATTCTCTCATTTCCAGTACAGGTGAAGCATGGATGAAAACTGTAATACTGATTCAAAAAGCTGCACGGCAAACAAACTAGACTAATCTATTTAAACATAATACTCAGACACACACGCAGACTGCATGAACACCCTTTATTCCCACTTTGCATAAATTATCCAGTGTCTGTGCTCTGAAATGCATTGTTGTGTTTTCCCACACCTCCCCATTTGACGTCTCTTTTGTCACCGTGAATAAAAGCAGACTGATGGATGGGAGGTGCTCTGCAGATGCATCCAAGAGGAGAACTCGCCCGTGATGCTGCCACAGAGACACCAAGTGACCCCTGCTGGACAGAAGGCGAACTGCATAGAACAAATTGAAAGCCAGGATTGGCTGTGGTCTTACTGAAACGGGCAAGATATTTTATGGAGAAAAACGTTTATTTGTCTTTCTTTTTTTTTTTTTTTTTGAAGAGAAGTGTCTTTTTGGAGAAACAAAACTTCAATCATGTTATAAATGTATATTGTCCATCAAAAAATGTTTTTATTCAACACAGCAACCTCAGATTTATTTTGAAGTCTCTGCTTTTGATAGACTCAACACATATTTGTTAAAGTATGTACTAATTTGCTTTCCTTTAGTGCGTTCTCTTTTGGCAATTTTGCATAAAAAACAATATGTTACAGTATGTCTGTGTATGAAGCAAACAAATGCAGACTGAAATAGCTTAAAAAATGTAAAAGTGTATCTTTCTACTGTTTCCATAGAATTTAAGAGATTAAGTTATCACCAGATACTACGAGTTATTAGCATCCAATCATCCCTGTATCTTCAGAATCCACTGAACCCTTTTTTGGGTCACAGCGTTGCTGGAGCCAACCATCTATTGTTGGGTGAAGGCGGGGTACATCCTGAACAGGTCACTAGTTAGTTGCAGGGCCACACACTCACATGCACACATATGGGCAATTTTGAGTCATCAGTTAACCTATGAAGCACGCTATTGGGGGAAGCCCAGAGAAATGTCACAAGGAGAACATGCAAACTCCAAGGGACCCAGCCGGATTTGAAACCAGGGCCTTTTCGCTGTGAGGTGACGGACAGCGCTAACCATTTGGCCCAGTATGATCAGTTTTTGTTTTTTTGCTGCTCCGAGGCCCGTAGACACGTGATAAAATGTCGAGGAAAGTTAAATCCAACTTATAACAACCTATATGAAGTGTTTTACAAGATGATCTTGTTTTCTAACATTCAAGATGGTTTTAAACTTTATTTGCAGAGCACTTTTTGTGTAAAAGTAGCTCAAACTGCTTCACATAAAACATTTTCCCAATTTAAAAAACTAAAAAGCAAGAAAAAAAAAGAAACTCGTAAAAGCCCCCCCCCAATACATAACATAATAATGCATAAAATGACACACAAGATGCGAATTAGAAAAAAAAGCCTCATGTGTAAATTTGATGGATGTAAAGTATTAAAGTATTAAGTATTAAAAGACGTCCACTTGACAGAAGAGACTAGTGAGTTGTGATAAGTATGAACCTTTCAAGGTTGTAAGAAAAAAAGAGTTTAAAACTCATTTGCATAAATATTTAGTCTAAAAAGATAAATAATCTAAAACAGAAAACCATCTGAAATTCTGCATTCCCCCTCACGTTTCTATGGGCTCTAACTTTTATGAGTTTGACTCATTTCGTCCCTTTTCAGGTCACGAATGTCTTTAGGAATCCATGGAAGCGACTGAGTGGAGATCATCAGTCAGGCCAACACAATGCCCTCTTTCACTGTTACTTTGTAGGTCTTTGTTTTTTTCAAGCACTGCAGGGAGCATCCAAAACTGCTGAATGGAGATATCTAAATCCGGTTTACCTGCCTCTGGCAAAAGAAGAAGTGACTTATTAATTTATAGCTAAACAGAAGAGAAAAAAAACTGCTTCGCTGCTGCAGTTGTTCTTTAGTTCCAGCTTTCTTGATCTGTTAATATTTAAAGTTTGCTTAAAAAACATATAAAATAGATCACATTTGGTATGTCGCTGCAACACTGTTGATTATTTTATGTTCTTTAGAACTTTTTAAAATATTAGAAACACTTCTCTCTGATAAACAAACAGAAATCCTTTGATATGACTTTTCAATTCAATTCAATTCAATTCAATTTTATTTGTATAGCCCAAATTCACAACAACAGTCGTCTCGATGGGCTTTTCCTTTATGATAACAATGTCTAACTTAATTTGGTGTTTCCAAAAACTGAAAATTAGTCACAAGTCAAATCTCTGGCATATTTTGTCCTTTATTCAACCAGCATGGATCTTCAGATCAGTCTTTGTCTCTCTTTTGAGAGCTTAAGATCTCTAATGAACAGAAGATGATTAGATGAAGTGCAAGAGGCATCAGCATTTTACTGAAAATCTTTTTATTTTACATTTTAATACAATTGGAAAATGTTAAATTATAGCTGTGTAAACCATTATTGTCATTTTAATAGAGTATTAAAACTTATGGAAATTTGGTTAACTACTTTTAAAAGAGTTTTCTGAAACATTCCTTAAATATGTAGTCATTTCATGTCATCTTTCAGTCGATGCTCTTATTCCGATCGATAGATCAGATCTTGTGCTCGTTAATCGGCTAACTTTGTTTCGGAAATGTTGTATTTTCTTCTTTTGTTCCCTTCTTTATATGTTTATTGATCAAAGAAAAGGTCCATCTGCACAGTATAAAGCCAAATGATTTTTTTTTCTAGTGCTTTCAATTTATTTTCATTGTCATTCATTTTTTTTTTTTTTTTCTTCTTTTCATTTTTAAAAAAAATGAATGAATATTTTCATTGTTGTTCTATAAAATTGGGACTTAGTCTTACTAAACTGCAGTGCTACTTGCTGATTTTACTTATTGTTTAGATTTAAAAAAATCTCAATCCCACTTTCATTTAACATGATGCTCGGATGTTTCTTTCTACACGACACACCAAGGTTTTACCTGAAAAAATAATCTAACGATTGAACTTAAAATCACTGAAATGTAGAATAACATGATCTGGATTTTTGTTTCTATAGATGTAGAAATGGAGGTTCTGGTAACTTCACTAAAATTCTGCACATACTTTTGGCTTTTGCAGGATGTTCATTGTTGTTTACTCAAGAAAAACATTTTTAAAGACATTGTATTATAAATTACTTCTAGTGTACAAAATTAGTTGATTTAAAAAAAATTCAGATACAACTGAAAACACATTAGATTCAGAGAAAAGATGTCAGATTGAGTCTCCCTATTTGCACCTTTTCCATTGATTCAAGGCACTTAATTATGTTTTCAAGTGTTTCTTCGTAATTTTGTTGTCTTATTGTTCTTGTTTTGTTCCATCACAAAAATGTGTAGCTTGTTTCTGATGTCTCTGACCACTAGATGGCCCTCAAGTATCACATAGACAACATCACAACCTGGTCACGATTTTTTTTCTTCTTTTTTTTTCTTTCTTTTTTGTTGCTATTATAAAATTTTAGGTAAAATGCGTGATTCCTTTCTTTCACACGTTCTACAGTCAGAACCATAACATCCCAGACAGAGAAAACAATCCGGAGCACTTTATCATTTTTTAAGTGCCTTTCAAGAAAATAAATTATGCGTCTACGTGTTTTTGTACGTTTTTATATATTTATTATCTTTTACTGTACTTTTAGGAACAGTTTACACAGCTATCCTGTATATCAGAGTCATTTTCTGCATTTAGAGGCACTGAAGTGACAAATCCGGACTGAAGGGGATTTTAAAGATCTTCTGGTGCTACATTATGTAAAAGATGGGAATCCTTTTTTGGCATGTCCATTTTTCCATCACTGCATGAGCTCCTACACATATTCATCAAACACACAAAGGACACATCAGAGAGACATGTTCCCCATGCACCCCAAATGAATAACTATTATTGCTTTTTTTCATGATGAGCCTCATTGCTTATGTCTTACAGCAATATATATATATATATAAGGACAACTATACATGCAAAGACATGAACGCCCAAACGTTCTCATCTTTTGAATCTCTGTCATTCAAGGTTGATTCATCAGATCCATTTTATTGTGTTTTAGTCTACCGCCCCCCTGGTCCTGCAGCCCCCTTTTTACATGATTTTAGTGACTTTCTGTCTTCAATCATAAAACTGGAAAGGGTTTTAATACTAGGGGATTTTAACCTTCATGTAAATGACTGTTCATCCAGCCCAGCAATGGAATTTTTATTTTTGACTGAAACTTTTAATTTTGAGCAACACGTCTCCGACCCCACCCATCAAAAGGGCAACACTTTGGACTTAGTTTTTTCTCTTGGCCTGAGCATTACTAATCTTTATGTGGAGGATGTACACATGAGTGATCATAGTGGTGTCTTCTTTGAGCTAAACGTCACTCCTAAACCTGTTTCTTCTGGCATACTGTCTCAAAGGCGCATTATTACCGCCAACACTGATGGACGTTTTTCAGCGCTGTTTGACCCCCACATATTTAAGGAATGTTCTGATGTCAACAATCTGATTGATCGTTTTAGTGATCACTGTGTCACAATCCTAGATCAGGTGGCTCCTTTCAAATCCAATTTATCAAAGAAAAAAGTTTGTCCCTGGATAAATGAAGCCATCCAGAACTTAAAGAGACAGTGTCGTCAAACTGAGCGTCTTTTAAAATCCACCAATCTCATGGTCCACAGGCTGCATCTTAGGGATCTCGTGTCCTCATACAACGAGATGGTGAAAGACGCCAGATCCGACTACTTTCGCCAGCTAATATCCTCGAATAAGAAGAGCCCAAAAGTTTTGTTTGACACTATAAATTCTATTGTTAGTCCTGCAGCCCCAGTACCCCCAGTGTCCTGCAAAGCCGACAGCAATGAATTTCTCAAGTTCTTTGCAAACAAGACTAGGAAGATCAAAGAGCAGCTCCCACCTCCTTGTTGTGATGATGGTGTTGTGGTGGAGCCTGTTTCACACAAATGGTCTACTTTTAGGCCTGTCACTCTGGAGGACATATCTGCTCTGTTGACCAAGTTGAAACCTTCTACTTGTCCATCAGATGTTCTCCCTTCCAAGCTCTTCTTAAAGGTGTTTGATACCATCGGCCAAAGTGTCACTGAAATGATCAACCTTTCACTTTCCACTGGTGTTTTTCCAAACGCATTCAAACATGCTATAGTGGAGCCTCTGCTAAAAAAGTCTAATCTGGACCCATCAGTCTTCCAGAATTATAGACCCATCTCAAAGCTTCCATTTATCTCAAAGATTCTGGAAAAGGTGGTAGCTGAACAATTGTCAGAGTTCTTGGATAAAAGGAGCATCTATGACACTTTTCAGTCAGGTTTTCGTAAACATCACTCCACGGAGACAGCCCTGCTGAAGGTGTCCAGTGATATTTTGATGTCTGCTGATTCTGGCAAACACACAGTCCTCGTCTTACTAGATCTTTCATCAGCCTTTGACACGGTTTACCACCAGATCTTATTGGACAGATTGAGGGACCTGATTGGTTTGTCAGGGTCAGTTCTCCACTGGTTCTCCTCTTACTTATCTGGTCGGAATTTCAGTGTCATGGCTAACCACCAAATGTCTCAGTCAGCAGACTTACTGTGTAGGGTTCCCCAGGGCTCTGTTCTAGGCCCTGTTCTGTTTCTCCTATACCTGATCCCTCTTGGAAGGATCATTCAGGATTTCAGTGATGTTTCCTACCATCTCTTTGCTGATGATATCCAGCTATATTGCTCTTTTAAGCCCTCCGAGACACACAAGCTGGATTCTCTGATGAACTGCTTGATGCAGATAAAACAATGGCTCTGCAAAAACTCTGCAACTAAACTCAGAGAAAACAGAAACCTTAGTTGTTGCCCCTGATGATGCTATACCAGGGATTAAGCAGCACTTGGGTTCTCTTGGCCAGGATGTCAAACCCAGCCTTAGAAATTTGGGTGTCATTTTTGACAAAGATATGTCGCTGGAGCAACACTCCAAACAGTTGATCAGGAACTGTTTCTTCCAGTTAAGGAACATTTCTAAACTACGGAAGATGGTGTCTAATGAAGATCTAGAACTTCTTATTCATGCCTTTGTTTCTACACGGCTAGACTACTGTAACAGTCTGTTTTCCTGTCTGAATAAGAAGGAGCTGTCTCGCCTGCAGCTGATCCAGAACTCTGCTGCGAGGATCTTGACCCGCACCAAGAGAAGAGATCACATCTCCCCGATCCTCAAAGCTCTTCATTGGCTCCCAGTTGCTTACCGTTATCAGTACAAAATTCTAGTTTTGACATTTAGGGCCCTTCATTCTCAAGCTCCTCCATATGTTTGTGATCTGATCGCCCCCTACAGACCATCTCGTGCACTGAGGTCTGCGGATCAGAACCTGTTGATGGTCCCTCGCACACGGTTCCGAACTAGAGGAGACAGATCGTTCCAGGCTGTTGCTCCCAAACTCTGGAATGAACTTCCATTGTCCCTACGTTCCCTGGACTCTGTGAATTCTTTTAAAAGTCAACTAAAAACTTTTTATTTTTGCAAAGCATTTTAACTGAAACTGCTTTTATTGGGCTTGAGATGATTGTTTTACATGATTTATGCTTTTTATCTTTTATGTTTTTATGTTTTTATATGTGTATATATACATATTTTAACCTGTGAAGCACCTTGTGACTTTTGTCTGTGAAAGGTGCTATACAAATAAAATTTACTTACTTACTTACAGTAAATAAAAACCCACTTTACCGCTTTTTATGTCATCTTGGGAACTTGCAAGAGAACCTCAGCCTTTATTGTTGTGTATTCACAAGAAACAAAAAGTTCTACTTTCGGAGAAAGAAATATGATAATTTGCCGTCTTTGAGTGGCATATTTCTAAAAACCTGGTCGAAAATGTTGATAATTTAGATATAAAAATAAGATGCTTTAGGGTTCCTTAATGGAGAAAAATATGAAAATACACAGTTACAGGATAAAAGATGATGGTGAATATAAACTATTTTATGTCATATTTATTAATGACATAAAACTGCTGGCATGGGATGGAATAACGGAGGTTATGAAGTACCATAAGATATCACAAGATTACTGCTTCAAATGTGACTGGAAAGACACTCTGCTGACTCACAAGAAAAATATCAACCTGTTATTATTTCTAACAGTCATAAGTTACATTACCAAGGTGAAAGCTGAGGCGAATGAATATTTCCACTTCCATGTGTTAGATTGTGTCTTCCCACATCATGGTTTTAAAAAACAGTGAGACTGACTTTCATAAAACTTTAGAAACAAGAGGAGCATCAAGAGGAGCATCTGCAGCAGAAAAAAGCATTTTCAATTGCCACTTTTTTTTTTAGTGTGATTATAAATTCAACCCTGATTTTGCAAGAAACACTGTCCTGACATCAAATTTAACTCAGTAACTCAAGTGTAGCATCCTATTCTGGATTGATTTAGGGATAAAAAAAATCCTATTCATGACTTTATAAAACAAATGAAAATTCAGAAAACACTGTCAAAATGTAATTACGTTCTGTCAGTTTAGTTAGTTTATGCTGATTTTGAATATCCAGTAAAATATCAAGAGTTTCTGCATGACTGTTTTTTTCTTCTTGTGTAACTGTGAACATGTCAGAAATGACTAATGTTCACACAAACTCAGCAGTGACAGGCTGGCTCCAAATGTTCGTCAATAACACAAACGTTCAAAACAAAATGGAAAAAAATAATAGCCTTATTTCCAAGGTCATCAATGTAAGTCTGAAAAAAACGTTAGGATATTTTTATTCTCTCGTCTCTGAATGAGGGTTATGTGTTTAGTCTCATTCTCCAGATATGCTAAAACTGGAATTTATATGACTCTCACCTGCAGGGGCTTCACATCAGCTGTCAGTGAAGGTGTCACACATCCGTCTTGTGTTGCAGTTCCAAGTGAAACTGGACCAAAATAATAAGCTGACATGTCAACCTCAGCATCCTCACAAGCATTTTCCGTAAACAAGTACCTTTAGCAGGCACAGCGCCTGCACCAGAGTTATGGGCCTCCATAAACATGAACACTGTGTTTATGTTCTAATGAGCCAAATGTGCTCCAATTAGGAGAAATCAGCAGATGGACACTTTCATTAAAGGCAAGGGTGGGTGAAAGACAGTGTTAGGTTTAAAAAATTACAGCCAATTAAAAATCTTTCGACACATTTGTAAAAGAAAAAGTGATTTTCATCATAGCTTTCTTGTTTATTCATTAAGAAAAAGGGTGTTAAGTCTGTGGAACTTTAAATCAACTTTATACAAATTTGCACATTGCAAATAGTTTCTGCAGAACGTTATGACAAAATAGAAAAGAGCATCATACTAACGGAAGAAAGAAAAGCATGAAAAGAGCATGTTTTGATCAACATTAAAATGTAGATCTTATAAATAAAGTTGTGGTTTCACTGTCTAGATCCAGATAAACTGGGATGACTTTAAATATTGACTCTTGAATCATTCTGGGAGTCCTGAAACCTCAGGCAGTCGCCTTGTTTTTATGCTTTGAGGAAACCTTTGGGTCACAGTAGGAGAGCATCAAGATGTGATGCAATCTAGGAAATATTAGCATTATGCACTTTTTTCCCATCATTATCTTGGGAGATTCATGCTGTTACTACCTTGTGCAACATTTATTTTGAAGGTGTGGCAGATGCTTGCAAAGTTTTCTGCAAGCATGTATTTGCAGGGTAAAAGTTGGCGTTACCCAAATGCAGCAAACCAGGCTTGACGGTAGAAACATTTTTCTGAATAAAGTTAAACACGATTTAAAAAAAGGGAAGATTACAATTACAACAGGATAACCAAATCTTGGACAAGGCGTGCCAAGGGGCACAGTGGAACAGTGGCTAGTGCTCTCGTCTCACGTAAGGCCCTGGTTTAAATCTAGGCTGGGTCCTTCTGTGAGGAGTTTACATGTGTGCGTTTTTTCTGGTCACTCTAACTTCCTCCCACAGTTCAAACATATGCTTCATTGATGAATTAATGACTTTAAATTGCCCCTAAGAGTGAATTGAGTTTGTGTGTGGCCCTGAGATAGACTGGTGACCCTGCCTTCGCCCAACAGTAGCTGGGTTGGCTCAAGCAGCCATGTGACCCCGAAAGGGCTTCAGTAGGTTCTGATTATGGATGGATGCACATGCCAAGGAGGGTGAGAGCAGAAGGGTCTGACAGGGAAATCCAGAGAACTATGGGCCTAATCATGTTTAAAGACACAGCAGAGAACTTGAAAAATTGAAGCTGGTTTGCTGAGAGCGGCCATAACAGAGCAAAAATTATGACTGAAGATGAGAAAACAACCAGAAAGGAACCAATCCTCACATTTTTTTATATCTCACTTGTATTTTTGGAGATGCACTTAAAAATATTCAGGATTCAGCCCCCATAGGATATTGTGTATTAGTGTCTGCCCCTGCACTGCAGTTATGGTTCGGGTCAGGGTTATTGAACACTTTTGCTAAAGATCATTTTTAAATTGTGAGATGATTTAGCAGTTTAAAGATAATCTGGCAGATGCCCTTAGCGTGAGACGCTAATGCTATTAGTGGGGCGCCAAGTAGCAGATACCCAAAAGTGTGCATTTATTTTATTTGCTTTTATTAAAAAAACATTTACATGCAAAGCCTTTTGACATTTTAAGAAGATGTATTACCCAGTTTATTCTCCAGGTTCTGTCTCTAGTCCTTTTTCTATGGCAACTTGATTTATTGACTATTTTTTAACCTAGGGAGCTAAAGCAGCCCCCCCCATCCTGCTCCAAAAAGCTGAAGAATGAATTTCACAGATTTTTGTGCAAAGGCTGCCGTATTTGCAGTAATGGGAAACGGTGAGGTCCTTGTTTTTGGTTTTTACAGCAGGAGGTGGAGAGGGGGTTTATAACACACAGAGACATGATAAAAGGCTTCCTGAGAGGTGTTTACGCTCTTATGAAATATAGTCCTTGAGCACAGTGAGTCATATTCAGAGAAAGAGCAGTGAAAGTGGGGCGTCTTTCTCTGCAGGAAGGAGCGAACATGGCTGGGTAAAGAAACAGCTGCTGGTCTGAACTAAGTTAAGGCGCAGGCCTGCAAATCTTCAGTCGCTGATCATTAATCTCTGTCAGTGCGAGTGTGGCCCAGCGAGGCGATAAGAATGAATTGCACTGTTACTGTTAAACAAATGTAGCAAATCTCACCTGCAGTAATGAAGACAAAGAATAACTCTTACTTTAATCAGGATTTCATCATTTAATAATTAATTCAGCTGTATTTTAGTTCACTTACAGCCCAGAAAAACACCTGTCGGCTCCTCTGAGGGCTTCTGAAGATGCCCTGATGATGACAGACTGATGCCATCAGAGAAATCTCGGACTGAGACTGACACCTTCGATTTATCTGACGACGAGTGTAACTGAACCTGCGGAGTTTCCAACAGTACAGACAAGACTGAGAGTTATTTTTTTTATGTATCTGAATGTGTGCCAGGACTGCAGCCACATTAAAACTGTTCCCAAGGTAAATATCATGTGATCTTTCAAATTTTAAGCATGAAGTTTGGGCAAAATCATTATTTTTTGGATTCTTTCAAACTGCTGGTGAGAGCAGAAAAACAACACGGATTCAGATAAAAAATAAACAATAATTCTGTAATCCAAGCATTTACTGACTTGTATGTTTTGTTTTGTATTGATTTATTTCAGGCTATTTCAAAAAACAAGGGAAAAGAAAGACAACAGAAATAGATATATTCAATCGATTTGAGATGAAATTATATATTAATTTGAAAATAAATAATGAATTCGTCTTGACATTATAACTGCTTTTTAATCATAAATAGAGATATTTGCACTTAAAGCACTTTTCACATGGAATGATTGTAATGAATGTCAAATAGTGATTAATTGCTAGAAAGAGAGGAGAAGGAAGAAGTGAAATTATTTAATCCCTCTTTAAATGAACTATGTTTTAGACTTAGACAAATTTCCACTCATTTTATCCAAATAAAAACGATTTTTTTCATATGTGTTTTAAAATGTTTTAAAGTTTAAAAATAATACGAAGGCTTTTGATGATTTGCACTTGTTCAACTCAAATCTATCTTTATCTATACTTATTTATCTACTTTTAATACAATGTAGCATAAAGGCTGAAAATCTTCAAATGTAATGAGTTTATTTAAAAGGACTGAAATTATAATTACACCAGAGTGATAAGAAAGGTGCTGCAAAGAATACAAACAACTGAGCTCTGTAAAAAAAAAAGTCAGCAGAACACAGTGACAGAGCAGACTTGTGACACAAAAACACAAGAAAGAGGTACAGCTGAACTTCAATGTTCAAGATGTGATCAGTGATCTATTTGTGGAAATAGAGAAAAAGCTGCTGCATTGAAGACGGTGACTGTCAGTGATGTTGGAGGGAAGCTGGAGTTGACAGAAACAGATGCCACGCAAGAGAGACTCATTAGAAAGACAGAAAACCTCCTTCATTCATGTAAATTATTACCCATCATGCATGAGGGTCTGCAGGACTTCACACATAGGCTCAAGCGCATCAACACCCCTCCAGCTGTTCCATCGTGACCTGAATTTTGGCTGCCAAGGTACATTAGAGCCTAATTCAGGATGTGAGGGCTTGTTTTGTGAATCCATAACTGTAATAAAGAAGAAATGTGAGTTGTTGGAGCGTATGGGGGTGGAGGAGCTGCCGTCCAGTTTGATATGTTTTTACCAGAAGTGTTGCTAAATTTAGACTTGTCTTGAAGCTCAAACATTTGGGCTGTCACAGCCAGTCTATTTTTTGAAGCTTTTATTTCCTCCTTCAAAGCTCTTGTCTCCTGTTTTGCTTCTTTTATGTATTTTTTTTCCTTTTCTTTTTTTTCTTCTTTACAATTTTTAATTAAATATTGGTGGCGTGCTCCATCTGATAGCAGCATTCCTGTTAATACAATGAAATGTTTTGGAGTGCTTTCATTATTATTTACTCATTTCATAATGTTTTGTTGCCTTGAGCACCTGAACATGTTTACTTCACTGCTTGATGTGAACACAATTTATACTGAGGGTAAAAACAAAGAATAATTATGTCAATTTTTGCCTTTTCTTATTAGCAAACCAAAGCAATTTAAAAGTATATGACTTATTTTTATATTTGGATATTTTTTGCCAAGAGAAAAAAACAGAGATTTTTTTGGGTAAAGTGAGTAAAGATTTGTTTGTGTTACTGAAAATGTACATGAATTAAAAGTCCATGCACGTTGGCTTTCTGGCTTTGGGCCGATCTTATGATGTTTTATGATGTTGGACCAAAGCTGTGCAAACCCAAGAGCCCAGACGCTGATGGTGGTTAGAGGCTAAACTGCGCCAATGCATTGCTTCAGGTGGAGACCGGGGTGGAGGAGGGCAAGTGCACTGTCTATAACAGAGATGTCAAGCACCAGGCCTCGAGGGCCGGCTCCTTGCTGGTTTTCCAGCAATTGTACCTCATCTCCTACCTGGAGTTTAACAAACCTGGTCTATAATGTAGAAAGAGACAACCATTCATGAATTTAAAAGTGACAATATGATTGTGATTGACAGAGAAGAAAGGCGGGCTACTAAATTGGCGATGGCATGTATAGGGGGACGTACGTAACAAGTCTGTAAGTGAGATGCATCTTCCTAATTGAAATTGCAGCAAAGCTTCACTAGACCTATTTCAGATCAAAAATGTGCTTTTGGATTGACTCTTAAAATCTCCTGACCTTTTGTTGGAAGGTTCTGTAGGTCCTGTGACTATATCTGAGCAGCAAATTGTATATTACTTCTCTAGTTATGTCCAAATCAACATTTTGTGACTTTTTTTTTTATGTATGTTTGCGGAAGTGAAGTGACTTGATGTTTTGGACCACAACTCAACCATCCGACTACCAGCTCTCCATCATGGTTTGGCTTCTTTGTCTTGACTTCACCCTCCCCCCCTTCATCCATTCTCTCAATCCTTCATTACCTAAACCCTCCAGTTCAATCACCCTTCCTCCAACCCGTGCACTCTCATCCTTCCCTCACTGCTTCCCCATAATGCCGTCTTTCTGAGTTCTGCTTCTCCTCCTCCTGGTCTTTTTCACATGCTCCCCTCCTCTATCCACTCTGGATTCCTGTTCCTTTGTCTCTTCATTTATGGGCTGTTTGACTTCTGCACACACCAAACCTATCAAAATGTTCAAACCTCCCCACCCTCAGTCTATACGGCCATTCCTCCCAGTTGTTGTCTATATCTATATATATAGTCTTTGACAGCACACTGTCTTTGAAAGCAAAAACAATAAAACTCACAAATAATATTCTAACACACAGGAATGTTATCAGAATGATGGTTGCTCTGAATGAGTTAAATCAACGTTTAGGGAGTAATGTTAGAGTAACAGATGCAGGGTCTGTGGCTGGACATCATGGAGGTGGTACATGTGGTTGGGGTTATTGCCAACCACGTCTGTGTGATTTCCTCCATTGCAGCCACCCGGATGGGGCCTATGATTCGGAAGCATTTAAACCCAGCGTGGAGACGAAAGCAAGTCTGCCTCATCAGCCTCGAGACTAGTTTGTAAAAAGCAGTTTTGAAGACCTTTCTCCATAAATCCCGTTTCCCCTTCTTTTCATGTGGCCTGTTTGATCTCTGCATGCTGGCAAATTACAGTAAACACAGGAATTTAGGTGCAGAAGCTCAGCTAAAAAGCCTCATTATGGTATTTTGATGGAGGGTCAAGACAGTTTTGTGCCCTTTAGTTTTTCCCCCCAGAAATGTTTCATGCCCAACCTCCAGAACTTTCTGTACTTGGATGAGGAGCTCCAAATGAGCAACACGTGTATGAGAGGCATCCAGGAGTGTTTGGTCAAATCATCTCTCATTAGCTTTTGTACTTGGAAGGACAAAAATCCACCTTGTTCTACAAAAAGTGTATATGTTCAAGAAATGCGTCCATCAATCACCACAGAGACCGAAAGACTTCTTGTGAGCGGATAACCTTCAACTTTTATGAAGCCATGGAGCAATAGACAGAGGTCTCTTTAAGTAGAGTTTGTTTTTCCCCTCTGGTGGAAATCTGAGAGAATCTGAGACGACTGAAGGGGCCCAGCAAGCGGCGTGTCTGTAAACACATACTCTGTAAAATAAACACTATCTCAAAGCGCAGTGTCGGTGAAATGTTTTTGTGAGTCTCACATTGTTTCATTTGATCAAATTCTGTCATATTAATTTTTAAGATGCTTTTTGTTATAAATATAAATCAAAATCAGGTCTGTCAAAAAAAATATTTTTTCACATTTGTAACAGAGTCTGTTTCACCTTTGATAGTTCCCAATTTACCTCCCAAAAAGCTGAGATTTTCCATTTAACTTCACATTTATTAAATGAAGTAGATGTTATGCCGTGGAAATGCATGTCAATCAAGCTCCTAAACTTTTTATAAATGAGCAAGCAGACTGGACACACAAAAGCAACCTATGTTAACCCTGTCATAGACATTATCAATGTAGATTATATTGATTATAAAATTAATATTTTCAGTCTCTTTCCTAACACTATGTTTCAGATAATGGAAAATGTATTCAGATAGTAATGAAATTAGGGGAAACAGTTTGCTTCTGTACAAAATCAGCAATAATTGCCCTTTATTTTCTTACTTAAATCAAACAACAAATATATTTGATCAAAATTTTAGCCAAAACTGTTTGGCCCTAACTTATCTATAAAGGGCTCACACAAAGAGTTTTCTAACAATCATTCCATGTGAAAAGTGCTTTAAGTGCAAATATCTCTATTTATGATTAAAAAGCAGTTATAATGTCAAGACGAATTCATTATTTATTTTCAAATTAATATATAATTTCATCTCAAATCGATTGAATATATCTATTTCTGTTGTCTTTCTTTTCCCTTGTTTTTTGAAATAGCCTGAAATAAATCAATACAAAACAAAACATACAAGTCAGTAAATGCTTGGATTACAGAATTATTGTTTATTTTTTATCTAATAATTGATTTGCAAATCAGTCATTTGGTCAGTGTGTCACTGCTCAAACCGCTGGAGGCGCTTATGACACCGCTCATCTGCAGGTGCTCATTCATTTGGAGGGATTTTACCCCACGAAGCAAACATCCACTTTTGGCGAAACTTGGACTAAGAATCGGTGATTCGGTCCAACCCCACACACCCACGCGCCATGTGAGCATATTCAACTGCAATAAATAAAAGCGATTAAATGATTTTGGGACGATCTCCTCCAAGCGGCCACGCGTCAGTGATTCTGGAATTTTAATGTGCAGCCAAAATGATCTGATGTATACCCACGGTTTTTAATCCTCACCTCAGCAAGCTACCTGTCTGTTGTCTCTTGCTTCCAGTGCCAAGATCACATCCTTCTGGTCTTTCTTCTTTGATGGATTACTTCTGGTTCCTTAGCTTGGCAAGCTTGCTTTGTACATCAAAGCGTTTTCAGGTGAAAATGATCAGGAATGACAGTCACAATCTGGTCAGAGATTACTTGTGAAAATAAATTATTTATTCCCTTAGAACAGAAACATAACAGGGTGGACACATTGTGAAAGGTCATTGAATGGCCTCATTTTGCAATAAATCTAAACAAAATTATGTCCATAAAATGCCAGAGGTTCTTTTCCCATCTTTGTTCTTACTTGGAATTGATTAAAAAGCTGTGAGTTTTGCATTTGGTCCTTAAATTTTGCACACAGACTTCAAACAATGAATTATCGGAATAATTGATTTGCAAATAGAGAATCTTTTGTGGCATTTTTGTGGGTTCAGGATGTGTCCATGGAAGGAGGAATTCTTCTTGCAGGATGTCAGAGTGGGCTCAAGGTTGATTCTAACATGCTGTGTGTTTGTTTAACATTTGATGTTCTTTTGTGTTGTTTTTTTATGTGTAGATAACAGAGGCAGCTCTATGTTTATTCTATCTTTCAAAATTTATAGGCTTTCAGAGGTCATGGCAAAAATAAATAAAAATTAAAAAGTGACATGATCTGAATATAAAGCAAAAACCTTTCTATGGGGAGAACTTTAGAGGGAATGGCTCAATAGCAAAACAAATAATACATTGAAGCAACAACATGCAATAGTTTGTATATCCAATGTATTTATTATTTAAAACAATATGTAGGATAAAACTTAAACAGTGTTCATTTGACGTAATGATGGAAACTAATTTGATTATTTCAGTTGTTCTGATGTTTTTTTTTACAGGTAAGATGATGAGAATTGCAGGAAACACCTAAATTATGAGACTAAACAGCACATTTTCTTCATCTCTTCTTATTTTACAGTCTATGTTTTGAATTAAATTGTTTTTCTCACATTTTGTGTTGACCTTACCCTCTCAGGTTGTAACTAATATTTTTTTCTTCTGGTTTTTGAAATCAGAGTGAGGTAAACAAAGCATCCACATCCCAAACACACAGAAAGAGCATCTATTCATGTTTTGTTGTTATATTTCCCAACACAAACAGCAGAGATGGTGGCGTGTTGTTGTACACTCCGAGTACCTTTTCACACACATACCACAGCCTACAAACGTATTTCTGCAGAGCCTTCATCTGTCCACAACACTCCTTCGAAAAAATGCAGAATTTAAGATAAAAAGCATACAGTTGATTTCAGATGTTGTTTTTTTATGTGGCAGCTTTTCCAAGTGAAGTCTGTTTGTTGTGGTGCACCACGACTTCTGTCAGTTAAACTTTGTTTCACAGCTTTTGTTTCACCTTAAACAAGCAGAAATGTGCATTTAAGGCAAGTTAGCTCCTTAAAACAAGGGCTACCACAACCTTTGCACAAAAATTGAGTGTAGCAGTTTATTTTTAAATCCAAACAGAAAACAGAACATTCACTTTTATTTTTTGCTTCTGTTTTTGTCTGCCATGAGAGACAGAAACAGTGCTTCTGCTATGTGTCATGTTTGTCTGCACACATTTTGGAAGATGTCATTGCTCCTGGAAAACTTGTTTAACAGTTTTGTCAGCGCGAGGTTTGTGTAAAATTATAGTAAAATAACTCTGTATTTAAATATCCAGCATGGTTCTTTTTGTGTATTCTTTGCTGTAGGATGTGTTGATTGATCTGTGTTAGGAATTGGAGTTTGAATAAAAATTGTGCAAAAAAGGCTAATCAACTGAGTTTTTTGCTGTAAAGTAAAATGTTTTATGGAAGAGTGACAAAATAAATTTTGAATTAAAGACATTCAATTCTCTAAAACTAATTATTTATTTTTTTTAAATGTCAATAATTGCTAACATTATCATTGATTTATATAATGTCTTAGTTTAGTCATTATTCACTCTATTTAATGAATCTAATGAGATTTAAGTATGTATTGTATGCTTTGCAGCAGAAATCTCTATGTTGATAAGTCACTACACTGTTATCCTCTCACATCTTTGTAAGCTTGTACTTTGCTTTTTTTTAGTCAGTGCATTTCTATATATTTCTGAGTTTCTGAGTTTGATATATCTGTGTGATTTTTTTAATTGTATTTTCTGTTATTAATGCTTAAAAAACAATACATCAAATCAAATAAAATCTTTTGTCTGTCTGTAGCTCAATTCAGTCAACATCTTGCCTCAGACAGATTGATCTGGATGGATTGAAATCAATGAATTGAATAATCGTTGCACCCCTAAGATTCTTACAATACTCAAGAATTGGGCTGAAGAAATAACCCAAGTGTTTTAAGAGTGCATTTATTTTTTTATATTTGCATCACGGGCATCTTGAAAGACTGATTAAGAGGAGGCTGCTGCTCCTCTTCTTGTGGTTTATCACTGACAAGGATCAGTGTAGAAGCTGGACCTCAGGTCACGCAGCCTCAGATGACTCCAGTCTTCAGACTGTAGTGAATGCTGTTGGGTTTCCTTTAATTCTCTTGCAGTTTAGGGATGTTGGAGGATTTGCATCTGTGGCAGCTGTGTGTGTTTTCACTGATCAGCTGTTACGCTTAAATCTGCTCAGTCTGAGTCAAATGCACCCCCCCCACACACACACACACACTTATGCACACATTAACAGTTAAAGTTTGATTTAAACAGAAGGCGGGAGCTTCATGGTTTGGGACTGTGGGACTCAAATGCAGCATGTGTCTGGATATGTGGGGAGACATGAGGAGTTCAGCCGCTGGTCACTGTAAGCTCACGTGTGGATTCTACTTCACAGACACCAGATCAGCGTTTGAGGTTTATGCAGGAATCGGATTATGCTCTCATAAAGTCCACCCCCGTCTCCTTTTCACCCCCACTCTCCCCTCCCATCCCCTCTTGAACGGGGGCGCTGCGTCTGCCTGTCCCCGCTTGCCTTTGTTCAAACCGATGCTGCTTCTGTCCCTCAGTGCTGCTGCTGCTGCTGCTGGTGCGGAGGGGGGGCAGAAGGACCACCTTGCTGTGTGCGCGCCCGCGCGTCACCCTCTCTCTGCTGTGATCTTGCAGATATCAGTGTCTGGGGGGATGACCGGCGGTGCGGACTGCTGCTGTTGCGCGGAGAGGATCATGTGGAAGAAGGAGTGAAAAGTCCCGAGACGCACTCCTCCTGCTCTCCTCCGCAAAGTGCTGCTTCACCCTTTTTTTCTCTCCTCCTCCACCCGACTCTTCTGCTCCCGCCGGCAGCTGCGGGGAGCACCTTCGCTGAGGTGCAGAGCTTTCGCTGACATTCCTGAGGGCTGCACCAGCGACGCGCACCTTGTTCCGTCAGAGACGGTAAGAGCCGGCGCACGCACGCTTCATGAAATCAGTCATTTGGTCAGTGTGTCACTGCTCAAACCGCTGGAGGCGCTTATGACACCGCTCATCTGCAGGTGCTCATTCATTTGGAGGGATTTTACCCCACGAAGCAAACATCCACTTTTGGCGAAACTTGGACTAAGAATCGGTGATTCGGTCCAACCCCACACACCCACGCGCCATGTGAGCATATTCAACTGCAATAAATAAAAGCGATTAAATGATTTTTGGTGACCGATCCTCCTCCAAGCGGCCACGGCGTCAGTCTGAAACAAATTCCTGGATATTTTTAATTGAGCAGCCTTTAAAATGATCTGTATTGTATTACCCACAGGTTTGTGCGTAAATCCTCACCTCAGCAAGTAGCCTAACCTTGTCTGTTTGTCCTCTTTGCTTCCATTGCCAAGAATCACATCTTTCTTTCTTTGATGGATTCCTTCTGGTTTCTTGATGCTTGGCAAGCTTGCTTTGTACATCAAAGCATTTTCAGGTGAAAATGATCAGGAATGACAGTCACAATCTGGTCAGAGATTCTTCAGAACAACTGCTGATCATGTTGATCTTTACATAACCTCAACTTTAAGATGAAAATAAAAACAATGAGTCTGACAGTTTGGTGGGCAGCAGGGATCCTGGAGGGTTGTGTATGGAGTAGTGCCTCCTCTGTAAACAAACACTGCATGGACAAATCCCAGTGAAGGAGGACAACAGTTTGGGTCACCTTGACAAATGAGCTGTATTGTCTGATTGTCAGAGAATATGAAAGCCCCTGTTGCCCATTAAAGCCCATCCCGCTTCTGTTCATCAGTCTGGAGGAGTCCAAGTCTTTTCTTCTTTCGTTGTTTTAGTACGCCCACCACCAGCTGTGTGTCAGCATGCCATGAAGCCGGACGGTGTTAACTAAGCAGCATTGCATTAAGCTGAAGCAGGAGTTTATGTTTGTGAAAGGTGCAACCAGATCAGTGAAGTAAAGTGAAAGTGAGGACGAAATGAAGCAGAGGGACCCAGCTGAAAGTTTACAGGGCTGTCCTGAGGCCAGGCATGCATGCACGCTGTAGTTGCGTGTGTGTTAATGTGAGTTTACAGATGGCTGCACTCATACGAGGAGAGGGATCAGGGAGCAGCGTGGATAGGAGCAGCATCCAGGTCTAAAATAGAGTACAGTCATCTGCCTGGAGACCAGTTATTGCCCAGTCAACCCCAGTCTGTGTCATTATGTCCAAATATTAAAACTATTTCAGATACGTCATTGTTTAGAAGACTTCTCCCTTGTGTTCCCTGTGTTAATTAAACTTGTTTTTTGCTGCTGTACTTTTAAAAAAGGGTTTATTGTATTTTAAGTTTGTGGGGTTACTAACATAACAGTGCCAATTCCCTCTCATATAGGATGAATGCCACATTTTTTAAAGAGCCTCTCTGAAAAAACACATTGTTTTTTTGTGTTTTTAACATGTTCTTGTCATGATTCTCTCATGATGTAAAGAACATTTATCTTAATATTGCATTTCTGAGTATTTATTTATTCAAATTGTTGTTAGTCAGGAGCAAATAAAAAATGCAGCTGGAAAAAGCTTGTAAGCGTGATGTACAAGATACTACGACAAGACATCAGTTCCTTGATCCACTCCATTCTGATGCATCTGCTTGTAGACGACTAGATTCCCGCACGTCTTCTTTTTCCTCGTCTGAGCTGGCATCTGGCTAAAAAATGTACAGCTGGATAGCTCTGATAATGCTCACCATTTTTGTTTGTGATGTTAGGTTGGGGGTGTGAGGGGCTGTAAGCTAGCAGCAGAGAGAGTAAATAGATGGATTGTGGGAAATGGTGGCAGGCTTCCTCCACACTAACGGTTCGACCCACAACTCAGAAGCAAATTTCTAATGAACTCCTGCTGCTCTGCAGAAACTATGTCCTAGAAGATAACCCATTTTTGATTTGGGCTGAAAATGGCAAAATCATAATCGAAAGACCACTGGGAACACTTTTGCAATAGATCAAAAGATGATTGAAGTGGGACTTTAATGAATTAAAAAGACGGTTCAGTGATGATGCTTTCAAGTGCTTAGAATTTTCACCACTTTTGCAAATTTACCCGGCAGTGTATTTCCAACAAAAACCAAAAGTAATTCAGAATTGGGATTTTATAATACTCTCGGCGGTAAAAAAAATGCAGACTCTAATATGTCATTTACGTGATTATGGCGTCTATTTCTCCCCTAATACAGTGTTAATAGCTAACTGAATGGGGCAATATAAATGCAAATGAGGAACAGTACTCACTTATAGCAGCCAAGTTATGATCAGATAAGCTGCACCTTTGACAGAGAGACAAGCTTCGTGAGAGGCTGCCCTAAAACAGATGGGTTTTGTTTGGATCACATGCTGTGTGGTGAGGAATGCTGCACCGTGCAGGTCTAAAGGTGAACTCTGTAGGTCATTCCAGCCTGGATGGAGCAAAGTTTGAGGTTAACAATGACTTTTCAGTCAGAGAAGTAAAAACCCTCATTGTTTTCAGCACTGGACAGCTCCCAAATCTCATGTGGTCCTGTCTGACATGTAGCTGAGAATGCTGCACTGTTGGAGGTGCTGGATGTGGATTTAATCTGAAGCTCTGCCTCCCTCTACTCCTTAGAATATTAAAAACCCCTTTGCAGAGTGTGTGTCCCGTTCCCAAAACCCCAAAGGGGATTGGACACACCAGTCCATCAATCAACTTCTGTCTTTAGGCCGGGAGGGACTAAAGCAACCCACCAGGCCAATCATTAGCAGCGTAGATGTGAGCGCAGCTGAACAGCTCACCCACACAAAGAAAGAGGTCCCATTCTTTGTGTTTGGCCGGAGCTCTCCTTCAAGGGTCTAGTAGAAGACAAATGTTGTTGGACAAGAAGTTATTGCGAAGTTTTATCAGCTTATTATAATGAAAACCTGCACAGAAGCTAATGTTATTGGGGTTTGATGCTATGATCAGCTGTCAGAGTCAGACTGTGAGCATTTGGCTTTGGCGATAAACACTTGAAGGACAGTGCGTCCCCCCCCTCCTTTCCTCGCCTCATTGGTATTCCACAGACTCAGCACATCATTAAAGAAGTGGAATCTTTGGATGAAGTCCCGCCAGTCTGTCCATGCTTGTATCCGTTGTTCAACCTCATTTCCCTGCTGTTTGCTTTTCTGAACATCATTCTTTGCAGACAGAAATGTGGCCCGGCTGCAGACCTCAATTTATGCTTGTGGCGATGCAGAAACTGTGCGCATCTGTGGGACCTCAAGTTTAAAGACCCCAAAAGCATAACCCTGCTTCATACACCTGGTCCCTCATTAGTTTCCTTCTAATTGCCAACCTAAGAACTTTAACCTTTAACCTCAAATAAAATCTTCTTTTTACTGATTTTCTTGAACTTTACCAGTAACACAATACACGTGATAGTTTTTAACTAATTTAAACAATACTTTAAAAACTTCCAGGACTATTCTTTACCACATTTAAAACCTTTTGGAGCTGATATGTTTTATTTGTATTTTGTTTACACTTTGTGTTTTGGCAGATTCACATGAATATTTGTGAAACTAAACAGTAGACACACCAAAAGCAGTCATGGGAAGGATTTTAAAAATAGTGACATCTACCCAAACACCGGTTTTCTTCAACTTAAAGAGCATAACAGAGCTTGGATCCTTTAAATTTTGGGGACTGTATGTAAATACTGTGCAAATGAAAAATAATTCACTGGCTAAACAATTTGTGCATATTAGGTTTATTGTGCACATCAGCTGGAAACTACAAAAAATTGGCTCATATCTAGTCTCAAAACTGCTTCAAGAACAATCAGCAAAAAAAATAAATAAAAAGGTTTTTACTTAAAGACCTACTTGGATGAAAATTGTATTTTTTTGGTGTTTTCAACACTTTCTTGTAGCATTTTCCTGATGAAGGAGGACAAATATTGAATTGGATCGAATTGAAATTAGAAAACATGTTGGGGGGGGGGCACAAGCTGCCTGCTTTGCTTCGCTATGGAGCCCATTTGATCTCAATGGCCTGTTATTCTACTTAGCAAAAGATACAACATAGAGCTTTTGATTTGTGTTTATTAATCTATAAGCATATTTTAGTGGTTAGAAAAATGGATTGATGCACACCTGTGAAGTGGCATGTCAAGGTTTTATCAACAGATGTTTAAACAACAGTCAAAAATAGAGCTCTCTTGCTTTCAATATGCAGTTGCTTAGTTTGCGTCTTACTTTAACAGAAATAGTTCAATAAAGATCAATACAAAACCTTCTGACCTTTAAAGACTAAATATCAATGTTGCAGATACAGATGGAGGCAAACTCTTCTGTGATATGATTAGAAACAAAGCTTTTTTGTTGGTCCATCTTTAAAACATTCTTCTTGTAAAATCCAGTAGGGCAACATTTAATTTTTCTCAGCCATTTTCAAAGGAACCACGTGTCTGCTACAGTCTTGTGGGTCTCTTTCAGTCAGATCTAATTGAATCAAGAAACTTTTGTTCCGTGCCACAATGCCACATGGATCAGTTACCTTTGTGGATTGAAAAGATTTAAGTCTCTGAACTGAAACAATGGCTTCTCTGAATACTGCAGCCCAAGCCTAAATTGTTACGTATGGATTTTAGTATTTGAACAATACACGATTTCTTTTTCTGTAACAAGAAAATGTTTCCTTTGTCACAAAAGGGCAATTGGTTGGAAATCAATAGAACTGATTAATCCCTTTGAGGCTGCTTTCCGTTTCCTCTGAAAGTCACAGTATGTGGCAGAACTTCCAAATGTACATGTATAGGAGCACATGTGAAATTAATAGGATTCCCCTGTGTGTTAGAGAAGCTAATTTAATTAGGCGTTTTGTCCAACTCACACTTGACTACATCAACTCACTCATGCAAACTTATATCCTCAAAACAAAGGGAGGCAGCGGCAGGAAGAGGTGGAGTGAGAAAAGAGCATCGCAGAGCATCTGCTGCAGGTCAGTTGAGCGTAGCTTCACAGCAGCTTAATGACACTAGACGTTAGGAACAGATGGCTTTATAAGAGCTGTCAGTCTCTCACAGGTATTGTTGACACATGCATTAACCCTTTAAAACCTCATTTTGAAAACACTTACTGAAAACTGAGGTTCTTCTGAAGAGCTTGAAGCTGTCCTCATGAAACTGCTCCTTCTTCTACTAGTCTTAAAAGACAGAAAACGATTTTCTTTTGGGCTTTTACTGTGGCTGAGTAATTAACGATGGGGATGTTTCTTTGGTTAATTACTGAGTTGTAACAAACCCAAAGAGGCACTCCTGTTCTTTCTTTTTTTATTGATCAAAATAGATCCATGTTTCCTCACTTTTTTTGTTTCACAAGGTTCAAATCCTGTAACCCCTGACTCCTTTGCACGGAGCATCAATTTGGGAGACCAGTTTTCTTGCTTCATTTGAGTCCAGAGCGGCATGAGTCATTAGTTCCTTTGAGTATGATTAGTCATCATGCAGCAAAACTAAAAAACTGTATTTGTGTGTGCATAAGGCGTACCTGGTTCCTTTCACGGTTCATCTGCCAATTTTCAGCGAAAGGTCATCAACTATGCTTTAACAGGGATTTTTACATCAGACATTAAAAGTGTATTTATCTTGTTTGCAGACTGGATTAAATGTATCCGAGTCAGACCACCAAATGACTCAAAGCACCATTACATATCCTCAGAGTGTGTTTTTTCTTTCCGAAAAAGCAAATTAAGGAGACTGGCGTAGCTTCTTCTGCAGTCTCTTCCTGGAGCTTTTATCATAGTGGGTGTGATTTTCCAAATGTTGATAAGATGACCTTCCTTTTGGTTCTTCTCCTTCATCGTCCTCCCCATACCACTTTGTCTGTCACTTATTCAGTGCTGTTATTCTGCTCCTCACACTGCTGCTCTCTCGAGGTAATAGTTTTGTGAGATGTGATTATAGTTGAAGGACCATTTTTCTGTCAGAAAATCATGTGTAGACTTGAACTTTTTCTAATATGGTCCCTCAGATTGTGAGAGATTTATTTAAACCCTTTTAGACCCGAGGGTAAAATACGTGCTTAAAGTTTTTGGATATTTTATCTTTTCATAAGCTGTAAACAACTCTGTGTAAAAAACATGTTTGGGGTTGGTTTTATGTGATGAGAAGACTAACAGGAAACTGTTAAAGCAGCTGTGTATGCTCCTGGAGGAAAGTTGTAAGTGTGGTGACTAATCACTGTGTCTTAAGGGAAATGTTCTTGCTCTGCTATTAAAAAAAGTCATAAAAATAGATCTGAAACATGAACAACGTTGTGAATAGAAAACGTGGCATACTTTAATATCAATGCTAGTTCTATAGCAGGATTAAGACAAAAAAAGATCACTTTTCTTCTTATTTATCTATCTAGGTCTCCTATTGTAAAATAGTTAAACAGGCCTTTGGAAAACACAGCTTATCAGCAGAGGAAAATGAACGAAGAAGAATATTAGTGTCTATTTCTGACACAAAAAGTTCATATTTGACTGAAATGTTTTTATTTTTTTTCAAGGTTATTTTGTCCCATTTTGCACATTTTAAACGCTTTATTATGCAGATTATTTGATTCAATTCAATTCAGTTTTATTTGTATAGCCCAAATTCACAACAACAGTCGTCTAATTTAATACAGAATTCTCTTTATGTCATAAGTAAAATATGACACAACTTTCTCACTTGACTTGATGCCTATTTTCAAACCAGCCGGGATGTAAACATGAAGAAAGTTTGCAAGTATTGAGTTAAAGACCAAATTAAAATTATTGCCGTTCCTTATTGAGAAAATAGCCCATCCATGGAGTCAAAACTCAAATCTTTCTGACTAATGAAGCATCATACTTTTATCCTTTCTGTTTGTAGCTGTTCTCACCTGAAGTAGATGTCAGTTTAAAGGCCTATTATGTGTGCATGGCGACTTAGAAGCCACTCAGGTTACTCATAGACCGGTGCCGTGCTGTTATGTAGGTCTGCCAGCCTCGTCTGTTAGCTCTCTTTACATCACTGTCGGCCCGATTGCCAGCTCTGACAATGAGCCAAGAACTCACCCTATTCAAGCGGCATCATGAAAATGTGTCAGATGGACATCCACATTGAAGTCCACTGGAGCATTTTAGAGACTTATGGCTCTTTTCTCTTCAAGACACAAGTGTGGCTGAGAGAGTAAAGAGGGGCCATTTGGAGGGAGGCGTTCACAACATCTGATGTCTGGTCTTTAACAAAAGATTGTGCTGGTTAGTATGCTGCTGCTGTGATTGCATGACCACTGCGTGTTGTAAATTCCCTCCAGTAAAACTCTGAATGGCTGCTGTCTATGTAGGCATAGAGTGCTGCACATTGTATAGCATCCATTGAGATGTCCCAAGGCTAAACTTTGAGTATTAGTAGGTGTGGCTGTTCTTGGTGGGTCCCTGCCAGTTCCAGGTTCCTAAACACAGCACTTTAATTTTCTCATTGGCAAACTCCTCTGTGTCACAACTCTCGGCAAAGACTACAGGAATTGTTTTTGAGCCGATTCAGCCAACGACGTGGGCCTTCCACATGCAAAGAGTTCAGTGGTTTGACCCCAATCTGTCACAGCCCGTCACAAGGTCCTAACCCACCTTCAGAGACGAAATGTCTCCAAGTGTGTGGCACAGCGGTGTCTTATCCACACCAGATCCCCCTTTCAGACGAAAAGCTGTCCACTATTAAAACCTTTGCAGCAAATTCTTTTTTAATGAAAGTAGAGTTTGGGCAAAAGAATGCCTCTCTTTTGCTCAAACACTCCAGTTTTATACTGTTGAAGGTTTAACCGAGCTTTCACATGGAAAGAGGTGCCATTATTCCTGTAATTTATAAGGGTTTCAGCTGCTGTTGCATAATCTTCTTTCTAAGCATCAGGGACACAGTTGGCATGAGCTGCTGTTACCTTGGTGAATGCAAAAAAGGTTTTCTTGGATGAATTATTTAGTTTATGTAACTTCAATTGAAAGGGCCTAATGCAAAAGCAAAACGGCACCCTAAAGATTCTTCGAGCACTCCTCTGATATAAAGAACGGTGTCATCATCGTAGCACTTACACAAATAAATGAATCCTCTCCATGTATTTGTGCCGTTAAACTTACAATCAGCACAGCAGAAGCAGGTTTGCTTCAAATCAAAAACTTTCATCTTCATTTCAGTGCAGCTCTGTCTCAGGCATCTCTCCTTTGAGCTGTGAAGCTTTGGGCTCTGAGCCAAATCCTCTGGCAAAGTCAGCAGCTAATTTTTGATGTGTGGTCGGATTTTCACAGTGTTTGTGGAGTGGAAATGCTGCAGTTATGGTTTACTGCAGTAAAGCAGAAGGCAATCCAATCTTTCTGACAAATTTATAGAGGAAACGTTGCTGTAGGAGGCACAGCTTAGTTCTGCCAGGAAAAGCACAATATCAGTGTTTCCTTAGATTGTTTCAATTTTCTACTTCTACTTTTTCTATTTTTAATTTTGTTTAGGATAACATTAACACACCACAACAAGACAATAAAAACATGTAACCGAAATGCATGTTTTTTTGCAACCATGTTTTTTAACTTTTAATCCTAATCTATTTAAAGAGGCAGGATTATTTTCATGAACTTTTAATATTTTCCCCTGGTTTGATTTTAGTGATGTTTGGTTTTCCTGTTATCCTGTTTAGTATAGTTTGACTTTCAGTTCCATTCATATTTGTAATGACAACTGGGGAAAACTAGTCTTTCCTTACTGCTCTTCTTTAACTAAGGACCTACTCTCTAATGTTAAAGTCCTTCACTTATTTCGCTCAATGTTCAGGTTGTGTTCAGTGTCTCCACCCTTTTGGTATTCTCCTTTTGGCATGGTTTGGTTCTGGAATTCAATTGAATTCCAGAACCAAACCATGCCAAAAGGCATCAGTGTCTGGTCTTATAACTTTGACTCCTACTACAAACAGTAATCAGGATATTTCACTGGGTTGTTGGGCTAAATTTGGTTTTAATGAAGTCCATAGCAAACCATCTTCTCAACAGGATGGACCAAAACCATTTGCTTTGGCCAAGCACCTGCCCCCCCCAACCGCTTGCATTCAAGAAATGTGCACACAAATTTGACTTTGACTTTGTCTGAGTAGTGACCATTGACTGTATAAGAAAACGGGACAGAGTGAGTATGGTGTCATCCATAGAAATTGGCTTACTTTGAAAAAAAATTTAGTCAATTTGGTTACTATTATTTTGCAATACAGACATTGCCATATTGAAGCTAAATAATCTCAGCAAGCAGTGTTTTGTCCGGATTGGTCTGAGTCAACGTTTCTATGGCAAACACTCTCCTCAAACAGTAAAATTAGGACTGATGCATTTAATGGCTGTAGTAAAAACAGTTTTATGTGACTCACTAAATGTGTGCATTTGTTGATAGGGAAACTAGGTTATTCTGTTTAAAAATAAAACAGGTATGATGTGCATATACTAATAACAGGGCAAGTACTTTGCATTTGTTTTTCTTCTTTTGCTTAACATTCAAGTCTTTTTTTCATGGTTTTCCATATAAACAGAAGAAATGATAATTTTCTGTCACAGTTCCCTGTAATTTGACGTTGTCTAATTGGTTTTGACAAGATTTGACAGGGTAATGAGTTATTCCTGTACACGACCTTTCACCTGGTCAAACAAACGTCACAACATGGTTTTGGATGAAAAAAAAATCAACAATGGATTGCATTCTTATAATCCTTTGTAAACTTTTTAATTTACATCTTATTTTTTAAGGATTTTTTTAGGATGATTAAGCACAAATGCTAGTTTGTGCACTTCCATAAGCAGCTGTCTAAATGTATAAAGCTAAAGCTGTATGGTTTTAAATCTGTCGAAATATCTGCAAAAATAAATAATACTCAGCTGCATGATGAGTGTTTTTTGTTTTGGCATCCTAGGCTGAATAAGCTTTGGTGATGCCAACAAATGAAAAAGTACAGTCTTTTTTTGATTATTAATTCGAAAAGGAAGGTCTAATAACATTCTGGTTCAAATATTTTTTTCTACAAAGGATTAAAAAAACTACTTTAAATACCAGAAAACGAAGATCTATTTTTTGGCCATAAAAAATGATCTTTTTGTTTTTCTTCCCTCTCTCTGAATTTTCTAGACTGTTTCTCAGCAGCACAAAGATGGTGGCTGCTCACAGCACAGCTGGGCTGCAGATCCTGCATGTGCTTTTGCTGCTGCTCTCTTCAGGCTTGGGTGAGTTTCCCATCTCCAAGCTTAACTTCTTGTATTTTCTTTGGCTTCCTTGACAAGAGAAAAATGAATCAGGAAGAAATAAATGAGTTGATTTATCAGTGATGTCTTTGAGCAGGTGAACTTGAGGAAGGATAAAGGGGAGAAGGGAAGAAAAGGTTCGTGAGGAGGAAAAAGGGAGAAATAGATTGGGGGCTTTAAATTGAAGAGGGAGAACAAGACGAATCAGAAGACAGAACAAACTCCTTCTCACATGAACCTTTACATGGATTGAACCAGACAGGTCTGTGTTCATGTGACTATTGGAAGCTCAGACTGACATAGCGAGGATGTTTGCAGACATGCTCGAGAGCGACTGAGCTGGAACTCATCCAAAGTAATTTATGCAAGTTGAGTCATCCATCTGTTCTATAACAACCATGTATTAAATTCACAATTATGGAACAAGAGACAGACAAGCTCTGAGCTGATGTTGTGGTTAGGGTACTGCAGGTCCTTCAAGCAGCTGTGTCTACAATTTTTTAGCACAGGTGTATGAGTAATGTTTCAGAAGGAGGTATTCTTTTTTTTCTGCCATGATAACAAATGTTTCAGGTGTCTGTGTGCAAACATGGTAATGACATTGCAAAGAGTCTCAGGGGTCTTTTGAAAACACAACTTGGTTTGAGCCCACGCACATAATTTATATCTTTTTTTGGTCTTCTTCTACTTTGTTTTGAATATAGTATGGTGAAAAAGTATTGAGAATCACCTCTATTACACTGATAAAGAAGGAGTCTTGTCACAATATTATAATTAGTTTTTTTTTATTCCAAATGCATTTCAGAACCTTTATAATTCCTTCTCAGTCTATTTTTTCTAAAACTAAAATATCGTATAAAGATAAGAATCTCCATCCTTTGGTCCTTTGATAAAAGCAACCACAAACACATAACTAATTTGCGCTGCTTTGGTTGCCACTACATGAAAAATGGTAAAGATAACACAGTCTGACAGGCATGAAATAGCATTTTTTTGCCACAACAAGGTGATTCCCAAAGAGTCATTTGTCAAAAATCACTTGGCAATTTGTTTTCTCCACTTTGGTGTCTCCTCCAAACATCTGGTTGACTAACATGTCAAGGATGTTTGCAGACATGTAGGCATGTCGTGGGAGACTTTAGAAAAAAAGAGCAAAAGGTAATTGTGAAGATTCTTTGTCTTTATTTCACTTTACCACACCTACCTAGAGCAACTTTCTAAAATATGAAAGAAAACATTTTCACAGGAAATTTGTTTTGGTTGCTCAATGCTCAATAGTAAAGTTGCAAGCTCTTGATTGGTTCATTGTCTGTCTTGTCTAGGTGCAGCCTCATCGATTGTGAACATGCGCAGAATAATGCATCAGACAGAAAAACAAACGCTTGCGGGCACAGCTGTTCTTCCGTGTGTCTTTACCCTCCAAACCAGCTCCTCCATCCAGACTCCAAACATCCTGTGGACTCACACCAGGCCACCGAGTGGAGGAGAAGATGCTCCTCAGGAGCAAATTGTTCTTTCTGCTAAAGGTTAAAAAAGTTCAAACTCATTGTCTTTGACTATGCATTTTTCTTTACTGATATTACCTTAAATCAAATCAATATGTATTTATACTGCACTTTTCATACCTAATGTAACACAAAGTGCACCTCAGACATGTGAGATGTACTAAGCTTGTTGATTTGTGTCATTTGGTTTGGTTTTGAGTCATCGGGTTCACCAGAGTTAAAATGTTCAGTGCACCCCTGCAAGAATTAGTGGGAAACTTTACAACAGGCCACATAAAAAAGTATTTTGCTTTTCTTAAACAGATTGAGGCAGGCTGAGTATAGAATGTCTGAATGTGCTTTCACTCTCAATGTAGCAAATTAATGAATCAAGCTCTTTTGGTCTCCTGTTTTAATCAGAGAAAATTGATTCTCACTAAGCTATATAGTTTAAACATAACTCATGGAACCTTCATGGAAAGAAAAACCCAGATCTGGAATGAAAGACATCACAGAGGTGCTAATCATTGCAGCACAGGTGCAGGCTCTAACTACGAGATCAACAGAGGCCAGGATCTACCACACCAGGCAGGACTTGAGGTAAAAACTGAGCAGGGAGATGCTCGCAGGCAGGGCATACATGGAATACCATAACCAAGAGGCCAGCTCGGTGTACAGATACATCTGGACTAAAAGTCCCAATGTCAAGAGGGAAAATATATGCAAAGATAGTTGAAAATGATCAAGCTCCTTTGGGACTTAAAATACAGAGATAAAATATTAATGGCTTACAGACCGGACAAAGTAGGGCTGGACAAAAGGGAGAACAAAGTTATAGTGCTAGGTAACAAGTTGCAGAGATAGAAACATTAAAGAGCTGGAAAGAGAATGAAAAGATTAAAAATACTAAGAGCTGAAGGAGAGCAAAAAATAAAAAATAAAAATAAAGGAGGAAAGTGAAGGAAAAAGTGTTTCCTGCGGTTATTAGAACACTCAGGGTTGTGACCCCCAAACTGGGAGAGTGGCTTCAGGAGATTCCTGGATATACTTTTGAAATCTTTGTCCAGAAGAGTGCAATGGTAGAAACAGCTAAGATACAGTGCAGGATGCCCTCACAGAACAGACAAACAGAACGTTTTAAACTCTGAGTTAAAGCTTGTGCTTCATGACAAGCAAAAAAAACAAAAATTATAAATCCAGCAAATGTTTCCAAACTTCTGTCTAACTCATAAGAAGGAAGAATCAGAGTAAATAAGTTTACTTTTGGAAAAGTGTTTGTCACAGAGCCACATTGTAGGTGAAGTTGTAGTTTTAGAGCCTTTAATTCTACACGCTTTTAGAGTTAATAACGCTTTCAAAAGCTTTAGGATGCCAGCAAACACTTGTAATGAAAGAAGCTTTCTTTTTGTGCCAAAAGGTGATGTAATCAAGGTGAATAAGGCTTTCAGTGGCCGCATCATTCTGCCAGGATACACTGCCAATCCTCTGAATGCTACCATGGAGATCTCCAGCCTCCGTATCAACGACTCAGGCACTTACCACTGTCAGGTTGTCATTGGCAACGACTATGAGAGAGACACTGTGGCCCTGGTGGTCTCGGGTAAGTCTTCAGGCCCTGATGAGAGTTTAATTATTAGAAATGTTCAGTGCCACAGCTTCCCATAGGAGGGATAAAAACTGAGAAATCAGCATGTTGTTCTTTGTGTGTGTAATCAAGTGAAGCATGAATTTTTAAGCAAAAAGCCAGTTTCAAAGAATCACAGCCTTTTAGGCGCACAAAACACTTTTTCATCAATAATTAATTAATGAAGCTTAATGTTCTCACTTAAATGTGTTACATTTAGCATCTTTCAGGCCAACAAATGTGTAATTCTACAAACACAACTAAATATTTGCAATAAATACAAATAACTCCCATTGTTAAAAAATCATCTCATTATTAAATATATGATAGGATGATCTCTTTTTCATCTGATCAGTGAAACAGAAACAGTGTAATAACACCTGTCTCTATGTGTGTAGGTGTTGTGTTTCACTACCAGGCTCCCAACAGTCGCTACGCCCTCACATTCAGAGATGCCCAGCAAGCGTGCCAGGAGAACTCCGCTCAGATAGCCTCAGCAGCGCAGCTGTGGGCAGCCTACCACCACGGCTTTGCCAGCTGCTCAGCTGGATGGTTAGAAGATCAGACTGTCCGGTGAGGACACAAAACACGTTTGCTTTCTATGCTACACTCATGCTGAATTAAATAATAGCTGTAATGAATGTTTTCAGTGTAAGGATTTAACATATTTATCACCTGTCAACCATTTTTATTATTTAGCCAAGAATTTTTATATATGTTGCGTACTCCCACGCCATTAAAAACATACATATTTACATTATATTTGTAAAAGCAACCAAAGCATGAATGACAGCCACCTATGCAGCTGAGACTAAAAATAAACAAGACACGGGATCCAGAGAGTCTGTGGTTCCAAAATCTTCTGGTAAATAGATTCTGTTTGTTCATATGCAGATGTCTGTTTACCGCAATCAAATCGTTTTATTGCTTTGAATGGCTGGTTAGCCTACAAGATAGCTTACAGACACATTTTTATCCGTGCCAACTTCCTTCTCCGAGGCTCATTTGCATTTATGATTTTGTCTGGCACCAAAAATCCAGAAACAAGACACGTGTTTCACTCCTAAAGCTGGAATCTGTGAAATTCAATATATTTTGCATTGTCACCAAATAAAAATGTTATTTCCCAGCTATAGAATAGAAGATAAACAGTCTTTAAGACCTTTTTTACTCTTTTAGCTGAAGTGTTCTCAAACTCACATTTAAAAAGAATCTGACACTTTTCTGTGGTTTTTATTTATGTTTTGCCCAAAGCAGGCAAAACAGGCATTATTTTTATAAAAAAATTTGTTTTAATCTTAATCAATCAATCTTTGATTTTTCATTTTATAATCCTCAAAGTTTTGTTTTTAATTATATTTGTTTTCAAATTGGTAATTACCTCTTTATATACAGTATTCTAATTGTGTCCTTTGTGTGTAAATTCATTATTACCTGACCTTCAAAAACAATTAAAAAAACGTTGACTGTAGAGCTTTGTGTGCTAAAACGCTCACAATTATGTTGTTGGTTTCTTCATAATAGGTTTAAATAATAAAGTTAACCCCAGTTGTGACTTGCACATGTTTGTGTCTGCAGTTATTCCGTGCAGCAGCCTGAGCTTGGTTGCTATGGACACGAGGAGTATTCTGCTGGAGTGAGGAATTATGGGAAGAGAGACCCGAAAGAGCTGTTTGATGTGTACTGCTTTGCTAACGAACTGGATGGTAAAAACACAAAAAGACACAACCAAAAACCTATTAGCCTTTTTGCTTTTGTTTGTTAAATGATTTTTTAAATTATCCATCACTCCAGAGTAAAACAAAGAAATCCAGCGATGGCTTGATTTTGTTTGGAAATTATTAAAAAAGAAAATCTATTATTTAGACTTTGTAGTTTAAAAATAGATTAAAATATGTGAGATAGTCTAAAATGTCAAACCAGGACAAACAGTTTTTTTTTCTCCCACTTCTGGTGACCTATAAATATCTGGTATTTAAACATACATGCAGATCCTAAATAAACTGCACCTTTTATGCAAAGACTGAATATATTGTGTATATTTCTATCTAAATTTATTATTTTTAAACATTAGTCATTTGCTTGTTGAGAAGTCTTGGTGTGGTGTCTTCCTCCTCCAGGTGAAGTGTTCCACTCCTCGGTCCCAGACAGATTATCACTGTCTTCAGCCTCAGACCGTTGTGTGTCCCTTGGGGGCCAGCTGGCAACGGTGGGACAGCTTTATCTAGCCTGGAGGGCTGGTCTGGACAGCTGCGCCCCAGGCTGGTTAGCTGATGGCAGCGTCCGCTTCTCAGTGACCTGGCCTCACCCAGACTGTGAAGGATATCAGCCTGGAGTTCACACTGTGACGCCAAACAGCACGGCTAACAACGCCACAAGACTGTATGATGCCTACTGCTACAGAGGTAGAATTACAGTTTTATCATACCTAACAAATATAGCTGTTTTATTCACGGTAAATGTACAAATTGATAAAGATCTTTTTTTCTAAAAAAGCAATCAGAAATTCTGACATAAATTCGGTTTAAACATTAGTTTAAAAATAACAGCTTTTAGAGCAATAAACCTGACAATAACAGTCATTTCTGTTAACACAGCCAATGTAATGTATTTGAGAGCTGTGAGATTGGCAGATAATGCGAGAGAGACAGACAAAAGGAGGACGGGTAACATTAAACATCAGTGTCCTCAGCTGTCAGTGCTGGATCCTGCGCTGACTGTTATTGCCATTTTCATCTAAATTAAACCATATGTATGGACACTTGAGCACTAAACTTCTTTAAACCTGGCTTTTAGGTAAAGTGGAAGAGACGGGTTCTGTTTCTCAGATCTATAGCTCCCTGTGGAAGCCCTGGAGCTATCTCACAGGCTCCAGTGACGCTGAGTCTGCAACGACAGATGGATCCAACCTGACTTCACAACAAACCACTACGATCAGAGGTTTGACACTCATCTGTCATGGCCACTACAGTTGTTTGTCATTTATCAGCTGGTTGACTGAAGATTTAATCCAAATCAAACAGGAAAACAAAAGAACATTAATTGGTTTAACTGCACATTATTCTTAGATGACAACGTTTCATCAAACTGGACCGGACTGGTTGAGCTGGAGGATGACCCTTCTCTTCACTCCACTTGTAAGTCTGCACTTAGGTTAGACTGGTGTCCAAAAATAACTGAAATAATTGGTCACTCTACCATTTGAAGCCACAGACCCCTGGTCCTCAGAGTCTTCAGGGTCATTTGTGACCCTCCAGCTGATGCCAGGACAGAGTTCCTTTGACTGGGGTGACCCAGCAGAGGCCGGCCCAGATTCTGAGGAGTTTCTTCGACCTCCAGTCCATCCAACCCCCACTGAGAAAAAGGTTGGTTTCTTGATCTTCTTGGCATTAAAAAAAAGAATTGTCTGAATCAAGTCGAATCTCTTTAGGTGATCTCAAAAATTGTCAAGTCCATTTGGAAGCCTTGGAACTATCTGGCAGGGACTGACGATGAGGCAGGAACCCAGGCACCAAATGCAGAGGAAAAGGACACAGCAACAAAAGAAACTAACTCAAATCCTTCCAGTGCAGCATCACCAGGTGAATAATTTCTGCCTTCTTCTTCAGCTTGTTAATAATTGCCCAGTAAAAGGAATTTTCGATCTGCTGTTTTCTTTTTGCTGCTTTGTTCTTCTTCTGTTGTATTTTGTGTTTAAGGAAGTGCAGGGAAGAGGTGAAATTAGGAAAAGGGATAAAAGGATGGTGGCTTATTGGTAGCGTTTTTTTTCCCCAGGCATTGATTGATAAGAAGCTTAATATGATAGTAACCGGTTTTCAGAGAGTTGGTACAAGAATTAGTACGTCTTTAAAAAAATGGGGGTGCAGCAGCTCTCTTTTAGTGGGCTGTGTGATGGCAAGAATGTGTACCCTGAAAGTCTGAAGATAAACTGAAATCCCGCTGACCTTTTCTCAGGAGCAGGAGAGATCTGCCTCTCCTGCAGATACACTAACAAGCTGTGATTGATGCCAGGTGTGACAGCCAAGGAGTTCCAGCTGTTAGCATCTGCTCTCCTCAAAATGTGCCTGCCCTCTGCAGACAGTGCTAGCATGTGAGCTGCGGTGCTGAAATCAATGGGATTGTCTTTGGCTTGATAAAAAAAAGCATGAAATAAAATGTACTAGTTGTAGTGTTCTTTGTTATGATAGAAGATGTCTACCTTTTCTAATCTGACAAAAAAGAAGCTTCATAAAAATTACCTTTTGAGCGAAACCACTGTAGCTATGCCTTAATGGAAAAAAAAGGTTGCTTCGGCTCACATGTCCCTGCAGTGCTTACTGTTGTAATTATATTTCTTAGTTTTTGGCAGTCACGCATGGATATGAAAAAAAAATCGCTTTTAAGGACAGACTGAGATGTGTTGTTTCTCACTTTGACTTTTTAAAGCTATGTTCACACCAGGCATGCGATGCTATCTTGTACAGCGTTTAGCATATAGTGTTCACACTGGACTGCACATGTCCGTCACCTACAGTTGAAAGAGGCTTGGTACGAAATGCATATCTTGTGAAATATACTCCGCGCTTTTCTTTCATAGCTCTATTCCGATATATGAAAGACTTAGTGTTGTATTAGTCTGGCCGAGCACAAACCACAGTTATTAATTTCTCCTCCATAATCAATTTTCAAACTACCAAATCCAAGTCTCTGATTGGTCAAAGTTCAATCATGTTTGACTTTCAACATGCGTTCAGTGGCTGAGCGTTTTGTATGTAGAGCCTGAAAATGGTCACAGAAACTTGTGTAGCAACATATGAATGCGAGAGTTTTGAATGTGGACACCTAAAGTTAAAGTTAAAGTCCCATTAAAGTCCCATTAATTGCTACACAGCTAGTTGTGTCAAATTTGTTCTCTGAATTTGACCCATCCCCTCAGGGAGCAGTGAGCTGCAGACACAGCCACACTCGAGAACCATTTGATTGCTCCCCTCCCCAATCCCACCCATTAATGCTGAGTTTCAAGCAGGGAGTCATTGTTTTATTGCTTTGAGAGGCTAGCCTACCAGATAGCTTAAAGACACATTTCTGACAGACACGGGACACATTCAGATACAACAGACACATGACTCGACCTGGATTTGAGCTCATGAGCTCATGACCTCATGACACTCTACAACAAGGCCACTGAGCTGGCAAATATAGACACATATACATGGACTTTTCTTCAAAAGTGGTCACTTGTTGAGGTGTCAACGTAGCTCAACGTAGAATGTTCTAAACGTTTTTTAGCCTTATAATGTGTTTCACTGAGGTCAAAGATGTTTCCAGTAAAGATGGCAGGAGTTTTCATATTTGAAACATTTATGAAAGAATCAGGTTTTTAGATAAACAGAGCTGTCCAAATAACTTGTACATTTATTTTGATAGTTAATTAACATTTTTTTTAAAGAAAAAGAAGAAGCTACAAGGTGATCAAACCATAGAAAATACTGTGTTATCTGTATTATGTTCTATGTATTATGTTTGTCCAAACGCTCCCACAGGTGCCACTGTGTATGAATGCGTTTTCAAAGAGCAGGTTCAGTGTTTACCACTGCTGAGTTACAGAGCTGCTGATTCAATTCTGAGGCAATTTGTGACAGCAGTGCACTTCTTTTTTCAGAGTTTGTTGATGTGTGAAAATGTGTCTTTCAGTGTTCAATTAGGTTTTCATATTTTTTCCCTCTGAAGTCCTTCACTAAGTGATTTGTCTTCATTATGACTTTCACCATGACTGTGAAAAAATACATTATAGTGTATAGTAAAAGGTACTTTTGAATTGATTTCAGTCTCAATTTTTTCTCATCACCTAATGGATTACCGACAATTGTGCACCAAATAAAAAAAGAGTTAGTTTTTATTTTATTTTAAAACATTCACTATAGCTATTTTTTCGGTCTAAAAATATTTGCAGAGCTAGCGTGTTAGATTGTAAAAAGTAAGATGCACAACCAGTTACTTCAGAAGATATAAAAGAAGCCTATTGTCCTGAGTGGTTTGTGGTGAGCTGATTAAAGTTTTTAGATCAGTTTCCGCTGCCATCTTGCTTGGAAATGACATCATCAAACCCTGGCTTTTCTGAAACGGGGCAACTACATTTGATAGTTATTAGAGCACACCTAGAGAAGAAATGTGCATAGAAACAATTAGATGTCAAGTGCAAAAAATGAAATTAATTCTTAATAAATCTGTCTTTTCATTGACTTGTTTGCAATCAAGCTCCAGCCTTTAGTTTTCTAAATACCTCAAGTGCGGTACCTTAAATTACCACCAGAGGCAGGTTTTAAAATATATTAGAAATTTTCATTCACACTGGGATGAAAAGTCAGATTAAGCACTACAAATAAACATATATACAAGCCAGTGTCAATTGGAATTTTAATATTTGATTGACAGGTGGGTGAACTTTTCTTTGTTCCATCCAATTGTTCATTTTCAGAACTTGGCTGAGTTGGGCGAATTAAATTCAAGTCAATATGACTACACCAGGGAGTTATCCTTTCAAGATGCCTTTTGTATTCATCTTCTTATCTGCAGTAATTGCTGTCTTTGTGCCCTCCACAGGCCTGTTTTCTTGGGGGAGTTCATGGTTCAGCAGTCCCTCAAAGGAGGACGTTTCGCCAGTTAGTGAGGAGTCCCCTTCTCAATTGGCATCTACTGTTGCTTCCTCCAGTGATCCTGTAACAGCAGTGGCCATCAAAAACTGGGAGAATACACTCAATGCTTCCAGTACAACCCCCGAAATCTTGTTCTCTAGCAAAGAAACTTGGATCAAAGTGGAGCCAGAGACCACCACCCTGCCAGAGCAGAAGAAGGAAACAGTGACCTCCAGGGCCAGTGGCAGAGGAGGAAGAGGAAGAGGGAAGAAGAACAGAGGGGAGGAAAGACAAAGAGGAGAGGAGAAGGGGAAAAAACAGGACAAGGAAAAAACAGAGGAAGAAGGGAGTGGAGAAGTTGGTGCAGAAGCGAAGGGGGAGATTCAAGTGTCACGACGACCAGCAGAAACAAGCAAACCAAGAGAAAGATCCAGGGAAAGATCCCGAGATAGGGGTCATAGAAAAGGACAACCTACCACCACAGCTACCACTGTTTCCTCTCCAACTACTCTGGAAACCACACTGATAACTACAACTGAGACAGACATGTCAGAATCCAACAACCAGTCCACTTTAGCTCCATCAGAAAGCTCATCCCAGTCAGTTTCAGACAAGTCATATTCAGTTCTGTACCTCCTCTTATTTCCCATCAACCTCACTATCCGCATCTTCCTCTCAGTCAACCCAGTCTGAATCCTTTCTAGAATCCCAATCCTTACCCCCTCCACCTTCCTCCTTTTCAGGTACAGACATGGCTCCACCTACATCCCAGCCATTATCCTTCTCTCCCTCGTTGTCTCAATCAAATCCCCCTACACAGACAGAAACATTTGGACTGGTTTCAACTCCTAATGCAGACATACAGGACAATTCCACTAATTCCTTCACGCCTCTTCACTTGGTCCCAGTGGAGAAAGTAGATGTGAACAGCTCTCAGGCGTATCCTCTGTCACTGCCAGGAGCCCCTGAAGAAGAGGAACCTGCTTGGTCCCATGCTGTTGGCTCAGGAGCTCTCTTACCTGTTAATATAGATGAAGAAGCAAGTAGAGGAGGACTGAACACCAATACCACAACTTTCAGTCCAACAGGTTAGTCTGTTTTTAGATACTGTCAACATTTTGCTCTTCCCTGTAAATCACACTCATATTTTGCAGCATGAAGTTGACACTTGATTAATACGTGATGCTCAGAATGACATGCTGTGAAGAATACAAGCTCAAAACCTTGAAAGCAGACTGGGGCAATCAAACTGCAATAGGAAGGTAGAAAAACAGTTATCTTCTCTACAGAGCATGTCATCTCTGGTTTCCATGGCGACATGGGTGGAACTAGGATGAACTAAAATCTAAATGTACAATCTTCGCCCATCTTTTGAACCCTCAAGCACCTCAAGATAAAACATTTTTTTTTGCAGCAATGTGGGCAAAATGCAAACAGCTACTGTTGTCTCTGATAATAATGCAGAACCTTTGACACTGGTTCTCTCCGACTCCAGTTGATTTGAACTGCAGACAAGAATACACAAAAAAATCAAAGCCATAGCTAAGTACGCCACCTAGGGAAACCATCCTAAATTGGAGTACATCTACAACGATCCGCTCTGAGTTACCCCTAAGAATAAAAAAATGCAGCTTTTATATCCGTAACTTCAGTCTGCGAGGAGGTTTGCAATCCTCCAAGCTCAGCTGTATGGTGCCCTTCATAAAATTAATCTGCTGAGTGTAACTAATGAAGTACAAGCATGAACCAATCCACTAAAAATGTGGCACGAGAACATTTTTTTTTCTAGTAAAACCATTGGGAATAAATCAGATACCACCCAGAGCTTCAGTGATCTTTTCCACTCAACTCAATTCTCCTTCATTTCAGCATCTGCCAGCACTCAAAGATGTTGTGCCAAGTATCTGTTAATCCTGGCACCAAGGGAAAAGCCTATTCTTTGTTGATGAGTAGAGTAAAATGCAAACTTTAATATTTGGCAGTCTAAACCACCAAAACTCAGTATTTCTGTCTTAACTAGTTTATAGATGTGGTCACAGAGAAATATTGAACACCCTCAAATGACTCTATAGTTTTTGACAATAGTAGTTTTCGAAAATAAGTATGTGTCTGCTCCGAAATGGTTATGTTCCCACTGGGCATATGATGTCCGTTCTGGAATGCGCGTTTAGAAAACGCGTTAAGCACATGGTGTTTACACCGGACTGTCGCTACCCAATACTAGCGCATGTCCACCACCTACAGTTTGAGTAGTCTTGGTGAGAAATGTTGAATGTTAAGGAAATCTTGATCCAGTTTTTTTCTTTCACTTGGTGACTTGGTGTCATTGCATCCAGGCACAAAAGCAATTATCAATTTCTCCTCCATGATAATATTCAAACATTTGGCCCTCTATTGAATTAAGAAAAGAGTCCCTGATTGGTCAAAGTTTGACCTGGTTTCTCATTCAAGACTCCTTGAATGAGAAACCAGGATGTGCATTTTTACACCCAAAAATGGTCTTAAGAATTTTTCTAGCTATGCGAGAGTTTTGGGCTCAAAAGCACAAAACCTGCATTTACATGTTTACGTAGACTTTTCTTTGGAAGTGGTCACTTAAACGCAAGTTGCTGAGGGCTGTTTAAATGTTGCTTTATATTAAACGTCAGTAATCTGTTTAAAGCGACTGAAAGTTGTACAAGTTAGGTAAACTTTCTTCTGCTCTCAAAATTACCAAATTATTACATGAAAGCTGAAAAACCAGAAGAATTCACACTTTATAGATTTTTTATGGAGTAAAAAAAATACCCACTAACTTCAGAAATGTACCTCCCTATTGACTAATCACTGCTAATACTGCTAAAATAATAGTACATGTATTTTTAAGTCACTCTACATAAAGATAAGCATTAAGATACTTTTATATCTGCAAGAATTACGTCCTATTTTATACTTTATTATGGATGACCTTGATATTGATGGAAAAAACTACTTTAAGAGGGCTTTTTCATCTTCTCCGACCTAGCCACTGGCTGATTTAATCAAACAATTGAGTGTTTTTTTCCCCAGGCACATGCCCTTTTTTACTCAGTCACAAGCAGAGACTGCATGTTTGCCACCAATCATAGCCGATGATTAGGTCTGCAGCTCTGTATATCTCAAGGAAGCTCCTGGCCTGCCACCTGGTTTACCATTTATTTCTAACTTCGCTGTGTGAATGCATCGGAACCTTTCTATGTTTGAGAATAAAAGCCCCCAAGGCATCATTCTATCACCTATTTCCGCTGTCATTTATTTTTTATTTTTGTCTCCTCATGTCTATGTGGGATGGTGACACCCCCACTAGGTGAGGAGGAATCTGATGGAAAACTGCTGTAAACTGTATCGACATGAAGCTGAGGGAAACCATCAGGGTTACTGGTATTCCGTATGAGTGTTGATTGATTGACTGCTAGACCTTGGACCCATGCAAGCGGAGGACTATAAACACACAAGCACAAGCTGATATCTTTGCTTCACAAACTGCAGAGGTGGATGGATGCACTTGCAGGAGATGGGACTTGAATAATAGCTTTCAGGTTCCATTTCTCTTTCATGTACAAACTGCAGCTCCAGTTCAATCTTATGTGTGTGGAGCTTCATGGCAGTGGAGGTCAGTACTCTCTTGGCTGGATCCCAAGCATTTCAGGAGTCAATTTAACGAGGAGAAAATATATAGCTGAGATCAACATCGTTCTCACTAATGGCTTTACAAATTGTTTGTCTTCATCCTCACATATAAGTACTTTTGGTTCTATTTAGAGTGGATCCAATAATGTTTTGTTCTCAATTTTTTTTTACCTTGAGCCCTTCAGACTTTTCCTATGAAAGTCTATGATATTTCCGTCTAACATCCATACAAGAAACCAATCGTTGCAGCATTTTCGTCCAGTTTCTGCAAACTTAATAGATGGATTTTGCTGCCTTCTAGCTCATTCTTGTGTGTGCTGGTGGTGTGCAAAGCAGGGGACTGTCCAGTATGTCAGCCCCTTCTGAGGGAATTGATTTTTCTGCACCACTCGCTTTAATGAACGGCAAATCGCACCAGGTTTATCTAACACACACACGCACTTTGGTAAATCTTCTTGTCGTACCAGTTGATATTTCTCTTGACATGCCGTGACCTTGACTAATACAAAAGGTGCAAATGCCCCCGGCTGACTTACGTTACACAAAATGCATGGCTGGTTTTCACGCCTTCCCTACTTCAGCAGAACTGAAAGCTTACATAGACAAGAGTGGCATGAAAGATTCATCACTTAGTTGAGGCTATTGAGAGTGCCTTGGGTCATTCTGATTGAAAAACCTCAATTTTCTGTCATTTAACTCTTTCTTATCCTGTGCAGTGGCATGATTTTCATTCAGCAGTTAGCAGCATGACAGTTCTTCTTCTAGCTAGTTATTGAAGAACTCAATTTCAGGCCTAATCATAGCTGAGGTATTGATTTTTGCTCATCCCACCACATACAAACACACAATTCTGTACATGTCGGCCATCTGAAACAGACGTTAGTTTCGGTGAACAAAGACCAAGCAAGTCTGGGTTTTTCAAAGACCATAAGTTGCTATAATGAGCAGTTAAGGGGGGACACATGTGGTAGTGTGTCAATTGATATGGAAATGCGTGTTTGTGTAAAGAGACCACACACATGTGAGCACTTAGGGAGCGACATGAGAGGGCAAAGCACTCAGCAGGAGGTCTGCTCGTTTTTTGTTAAGGTGGGCTGACGTCTGAAGTTCTCACACTGTTAAATGCAACCAATGGAGTGAGCCGAGGTTTGCTTTCCATATGGTTACCATGACAACTGGGCTGTAAGTGGATGGCAGAGCTGAAACACTGGTTTTGGATCAAACAGGCAGAGGTTGAAGTGAAAATACAAAAGCAGAAGCTGCTCCTTTTGACTGATTTTATTTTTTAGCCTAAGAGGGATCTTCATGCATTTTTATTTTTTGGCATTATTTTAAACAGATCTGATAAAATGTACTGCAAACATTTTGAGCATTACCATGGAGACAACTGTAATGTTAGATGCATGTTACTTAGGGGAAGAATTAATCCTCAGAATCACTAATTGATTCTTTTTTGCGCGTTCTCCCCTCCTCTCCCCCCCACTCATTAAACCCTGCTTACGCCACCCCCCACCCCTGCCGTCTGTCTGTCTCAGCTGAAGTGGATCCCTGCGTGACAAACCCGTGTCTGCATGGAGGAAAGTGCCTTCCTCAAAGAACAGGCTACAGCTGCTACTGCCCACAAGGATTTGCCGGAGAGAACTGTGAGATCGGTGAGGGATGCTTACACACATACACACTCTCAGAAGGCAAACAAACACAGAGACACTGACATGATGAAGTCACCCAGGGGTCAGACGATTTCTACAGAAGCAAGGCTTTCTAATGGCAAATTGACTGTTCCGAGGCCGTCTTTTCCTTCTCAGAGTGTGGGGGCTTAATGGAGGAGAGGGTCAAAGGTTGCTGTCAGATGTTAAATTAGGAAGATGGCTATAGCCCATCTGGGTCAAACAATGCTGTCTTTTATTGGTAGAGTATAAACAAAATTAAAGTTTGAGCGGCACAAAGGTTTTATGGGGCCCTCGTTTTATTTTACACTCAGTTAAACCTCTTGAACGATTAGGATGAACTCAACCAGTTCGGTTTGGTCAATTAAGTTCTTATATAGATTTCAATCTTACTAAGAAGGTGATATCATTTCTATATAGCAAGAGACTGAATTTGCTTTTGATTGTTAAAGCTCGACACCGATCATATTTTGATGTATTGTGAAAGTGTTTTCAGTGGTCTTCATGAAAATTGTGCCGTTTTCAGCCAAAAAAACAAATAAAACAAAAAAAACTGTCTTTTTCTAGGACATAGTTTCTGAAGAGCAGCAGTAATTTATTAGAAATACGCCTCTGAGTTGTGGGCAGTACTATTGGTGCAGAGTAAGCCGGCCCCCTTTTTTCCTCTTGAATCTGTTTATACGCTCTTCTGCTAGCTTACGGATTTTTTTCATCTGCTCCTGATTCACTACGATTTGAATGAAGACATGCTGAACAATGCAATTTTGATTTCAAATTTTCTTCATTAAAAATCAACAAGAATATGTTAAAAACACCAAAAACATGATTTTCGTTGAAGTGGGTCTTTAACTGTTCTGCCAATCAGCCATTGCACACTATCATTCCTTAGCTTGATGGAAAACAGTTGCTGGATTAGGACTGTTGAATGGGGTAGAATGACAGCTTAAAGCAGATAGATTTTTGTCTACAGAGGCTCAGATGCTGCTTTTCCTTTCAAACTTTATCAGATCTCTCTAAATGTTATATTTTTTCTAATTTTCTCAAGACAATATTCCTTTTTATGTTATATAATAAATGTAATACCGTTTCTCCTTTATAACTTAGTTAAGCTATACCCATATCTTGATTGCAAATGGATCTGTGGATTATTAGCAAAGAAAAAAAAGCAATACATTTTTTTAGGTATCGGTATTTATTATTTATGTCCATACTGGTTTGTGCTGACTGACTAAAACCTAAACTGAAATAAAAAAATACAAAGTACAATCAAGATTAGCAGAAAATAAGACTGATCGCCTTTTTTTGGTATAATGAATAAAAAGACAACATTGACTGTTGGCAGTCAACATTAGAAAACAAAAGCTGCTTTTTTTGCTGTCTCAAGGCACTTGTTGCTTCATCTGATTAATCTAAATTTTCTATCAACTGTTTTCTCTGTTTTTCAACTGTTACAGACCCTTTTTTAATAAGAATTTAGAAACGTGTGTGAAAACACCTGCAAAACGTTGACACGTAGCATTAATGAAACTTTTCTTTGAACATAATGATTGAATGCGTTTTTTGAAATGATAGAAAATTAAACTAAGTGTAAGAAAAAGAGAAAGACTGTTAATATCCTTAACAAATGATTGTGTTTACATAAAGCCTCCTCTTTCTTGACTTTGGTCCATGTGACTCACACATTTGAATTCTTGAACATAGCTTCTGCTCATCAGGAGACACTATGAATGTGTGAAAACAAGACTTGTTGCTATAGATTAGAAAGCAATGCATGGATTTTTTTATTGTGCATTTCTTTTTTTATTTTTATCTTTTTACTCATAATTAAATATTGTGGTGAATTCTTTAATAAATTTCAATGATAAATAAAATAAGGGTTTGAAAGAAATGTTTTTGTTAAATAATTAAGAGTTCACACTTAGCTCACATATTTTCCTCACAACCAAAGTCCTTCACAGCTTTTTTTGTGCTAAAAGTAGAAAAAAAGGAGCAGGCACAGAATCAAACTGACAGCTAGCAGCTGATGGATGCTCGTGCTCCAACACCCTGTGGTGGATTCGGAGAATTTGCATCATTACCTTTCTGGGGAGCTACTTCTCCTCTGCACAATGATACAGCATCAGTTTTTTATCCCAAACAAAGCAGAACTGCTGTTATATTGAAAGAAAATCCGTTTTTTTTCTTGTAGCTATGAATTTGCACATCCTAATATATGTTTTATTTGAACTGTATGGTTCTTATGTCTGTTTCTTGTTAAAACTTAAAACCCTAATGAAACATTTTAAGTAGTCCACACTTACTTCTCCACTAGATTAATCAGTTTGACCGTTTTGGATTTACTTAAATCTTTAAACATATTGTGAGTTTTTATGTTAAAATGATCTGTATATCCACATCCACAACAAATTAGGCTTTTTTTATTTTTATAACAGATATTAAAATCAGAAAAACCTTGCCTCTGAGAGTTTGCTACCAAGATCGTCTTTCATATTTCACAAACACTGAATGATCACAGCTTTAAGGCTGTTTGAACCCCTGCAGGCAAAAATATTACTTAAATCTCAGATTTTTCCATACATCGTCCCTAAATAAACACCCTTTACTTTTTTTTTTTCATCCATCTTTAAAGAGCTTAAGTTTTCACGAACCACTAAAGCAAACTCTGCTGCCAGATTAAAGTCAGAGCAAACTTTTGAAGATTTTGAAATGCAAGAAGTAAAGTTGGAAAATCTGCCTTCAGAGAGATTCAAGAATAATCTTGTCACACCACTACAAAAGCAGCAAACTTTACTGACCATGAGTTGTAATTAATATTGACCTATTTTGCTTCCAGCACTTGGTCTGTTGATAAAATGTAAAAAAAAAAAAAGCCTTGATAGAACTAAAGGTCCTTTTAGTTTGATCTGCCCAACCCATTTAGCTCGCCGAATTTTCTTGGACCTATATCCACTAAGATGTATAGAAAATACTTTGAAATAACTTTGAGCTTGTAAGCAGCTTTTTTTTCTCACTCTTGCTGTGAGTTTTAATGGATTTCTGCAGTCCTGGGGTGTATTTTGTTATTCCAGCTTCCCAAAAAAATCCACTGCCGTGAAGATTACGTGCCCTCCTTTTACTATGATAGAGTGATACTCATCGATCCCTGCAGAGAAACCTTCCCGTCGGCTGTGGTTTTTTGCAGAATGGTTAGAGAGCGTAGACTGCTGCACAGCAACAGGCCTGGAGCTAGTTGGACTTCTCTTTCTGCAGAAAGCCTCCTCAGCGGGGTCAGAGTGTACCAGATCGAACCAAAACATCTGGTCAAGTTCAACTTCTCCACTGACTCGTCCAGCCAATTTACACTGTAACTGCATTGAAGAAAAGGCAAAATTCTTTTAAATCTCGTATTTGTAAATTAAGACAATTGAGAAAATTAGAGAAGTTATTAAAAGAAGAGTTGGACTACTAACATTTGAGAAGCTTTTAAAGAGTCTTCCTGCAAGAGAATTAGGCTAACCAAGTAATAGTGATTGAGCTGTCTGTATTCTCCTCACAACCTGAATTATGATAATGTGCACACCAACAGGGACACATTTCCATTTTTTAAGCAGGACCAATAACAAACTCATTTTGTGTCAGAATGTGAATTGGAGTTTTTTTTTTGGTCACTTCAGCGGAATACATTACTTCAATTTGACACCTAATGAGAACTTCAGCTGCCCTTTTTTCTACTCCTCACAGATGTAGATGACTGCCAGTCTGAACCCTGCGAAAATGGAGGGACCTGCGTAGACAAGATTGATTCATTCCTCTGTCTTTGCCTGCCAAGCTATGGAGGAGACACGTGTGAGAAAGGTCAGAAGCAGAGCACTGCAGCCGAGAGATGCTACTTCTTGATCGCATGAAATACAACCAGATTGTTTTTGCATGGGATGAAATCACATAGGCTGAAAAATTGCTTCAGATTGTGAGTCATCTGACTCTTGCTGGTAAATAACTGCTGCTTGCTGTTTCTCAGTGCTGTATGTCATAAAAATATCACACATTGTCACTTTTCGCTGCATCTATAATGGCGTTTTTTTTTCAAATGTGCTGGGAAAATAACAAATACTGATTAGAGCTGAATGTGTGCACCCCATTGTGTGAACACCAGTAACCAGTGCAAAGAATTTTTCTCCCTGTAGCACAGGATAGAAATATATGCTGCACCTTTGTTTGGGCTGTATAACCTTTTAAGGTGCAATTCCCAACATCAAATAATTAGCCCAATTAAAAATCAAGAACTTATAGGATTAGCCTCCTGCGCAGCCAGAGGCACTGGCACCACATTTAGCTGCTTCTGCTGACAGACTGAGGCAACAATCTGCATTTTCTTGTGAGTTTTTCATGTTTTTGGTGCAGACAAACATGATGCCTTTCCAAATGAACCTTCCAGAATGCTTCTATTTATATTAGACAACGTGAGCAAACAAAAAAAAAAAAATCTACACACACTTTGACCGAAATGTGAAAATATCTTTTTCTTATTTCTGGGCCTCCGTATGAATCTCTGTGCAGCCAGTCACAGTGCAGGTAGAAGGCGGTGGAAGTATTTGAAACCTGAGCAAAATAGAAGAATTAATGGCACTGGAAAAACAGTTTATTATGAAAATGACAAAAATAATTCCCCTTACGTTGGCGAGTTTCTTTAAAGTCACACTCTGATTATCTTTTGATCTATTTTAAAAGCGTTTCCAGTGGTCTTTTAATCATGATTATGCTGTTTTTAGCCAGATTAAAAGAAAACTAGTTGTTTTCTAGGACTTTGTTTCTTCAGTAGTTCGTTAGAAATTTTACCTCAAAGTTGTGGGTGAGACAGTTGGTGCAGATTAAGCGAGCTTCCATTTCCCATCATCTCTTTTTTTACACTCTCTACTGCTGGCTTACAGCCCATCACACCACCAATCTAACATTAGGGGGCCAACAAAAGGTCAAACAATTTTGGAGCTATCCAGCAATACAGTTTTGGGCCAGAAATCAGCTCAAAGACAAAGAAATGAAGACATACATGATATGGATCTTTTTGCCTACAAGTGGATGCATCAGAATGGAGCCAAGCACGGAGCTTCTGGCCCACCCAGCGTTTTTTTCTACCTAGTAAATGTGTTGTTTTTTTAAGCAGCATGGACTCAAAACAATTTGAATAAAAAAAATACTTAGAAAATGCAATATTAAGCTTAATTTTCTTTATAAATTTCCTCCATCATCAGAAAAATGACACAAGAACATGTTAAAAACACCAAAAGCATGGTTTTCAGTGTGGAGCGTTCAAATTTCGGCTTTTCTAGTGTCTTTTTGAATGTGTGTAGGAAACAAAGCCAGTATCTGGAGCATCTCTGTGTAAAAATAGATGACTTTTGATGATTATTGATCCATAAGCCATTTCCAAAATCAACAGTGGCACTCGAAAACAGCAAAATACACATCTGATTTCTTGGATATGTGTAGAAATTCAAAATAAATACAATGGAGAAATATGGGAAAGCACTGATAGAAAAAAAAATTGAAACAGGGAGACAAGTGACAGTAAAAAAATAAATGTTAGAAGGAATAAATGTAAAACTGAGACATTTTTGACAAAGAAACAAAGCAGGCACATCTAAAGCTCCTCAAATATAGCCTCAGCTAAGCCTGCAGTACTTTGATTCAGCAAGTCTAATATTGAAAAGCTAATCAAAGAGGCATGCAGCAGCAATCAACCCTCAGACATCAGGCTGGGTGCCCATAATTCACCAAAAAACAGGCAGATTTGTCTGCTGAGCTTCTTCGTCTGACATAAACACACACTCTCATCTATGTGCAGATTCACTGAAACGCTCACACACAAACTGTGGATTCACCACCTGAGTGGTTCCAGCTCTCACCTCCTCGTTTGTGTATGCTTTATGTTTGCATTAATGAGGATTAATGAATATCTAACCTTTGCAGCTGTAAATGAATGTGCAGGCTTCGATGTTATTAATGAATATCAATAGTGCAAATAGGGGGCTGCATGCGCTGTGAATGGAAAATAAGTATTTAATTGCAGTTCATATATTTAGCTTTTTCAGGATGATGCAGGCACATACATTAATCCTGATTTACCAAATGAGATTAAACACTTCCTTCTTTCATCTTTCACTGCAATTTAAGGAAGAAAGCATTTAAAACATCATGTCTTCTCCTCCATCATAGATGTTGAAGGTTGTGAGCACGGCTGGAGGAAGTTTCATGGTCACTGCTACAGGTAGGAAGGTTTAGAAATGCTTATTTAAAAAAAAAAAAAGGAAGTGTAGGAACAACCTCTAAATTATTCATGAGTGCTCATAGTTTTACAGCAGCAAGGCAGATTATTTTGATTATATAATAACAATGCATTCTTATAAGAGCTTTCTCTCACACAGATACTTCAGCCACAGACACACCTGGGAGGATGCAGAGAAAGACTGCAGAGAACACAGTGCTCACCTCAGCAGTGTCCTCTCCAAAAATGAGCAGGAGTTCATCAACGGTATGCAGGATTAGCAATGACTTGTCAAAAATAACCTTGAAGACAAAAGGAATTCATTTGCTTGAGTACAGCCTGATGTGGAGACAATAAATCATGAAGAGAAGTTTGAATTTATAATAAATATATGAAGACATGGAGGCAAACAACATGTCAGCTGGTATGACAACATTGATGTGTGACTGCACTGCTGCTCGTTTCAGGTCTTGGTCATGACAACGCCTGGATTGGTTTAAATGATCGCACAGTAGAGGAAGACTTTCAGTGGACCGATGGCAACGATCTGGTCTGTTTTCTTCTTCTCCAAGCATATACTGCAAAAAGCTGTGTCTCATAAAAGTGTGATCATTCATTGATTAAATTAAAAAATATGTTAACAAAAGTGATTTAAAAAAAGTATGAAAGTCTTATTTGAATGTTAGAACCCAAAGAGAAATAGTTATGCTGAGAGGCTGGACTAAAGGTCTGCATTTTTACGTCAGGAGACTCACTGAATGAAAATGAATTAAAATAATTGATCAATAATGTGTGGGAAGTAGCTCTTTGTCTGTCGTTCAAAGGAGTTTTCTTTCTTTTTTTAAGCGTAAAGCATATTTAGATTGATATAGCAGAAGTCTGTGTATCCATTTGCATTATTATTTCAGTCTCATCTGGTTTCTTTCATAAACCTCAACATTACCGTTAAATTTGGTGCTTTGTCACCTTCCTTTAGGGGTTGGTTGGAGATTGCAAAGATGTGACATTTAATTCTACTTCAGAAAATATGATAAAGAGATGGATAAATATGTCATTTCTGTTTGACAAGGCTGTTATTAAGCTGACTTTGGAGCACAGCTGCTCCTTCTGCATCACTCCTTCATGTTGAGCACAGACCGAAGGATCAACCTGAAATGCTGCATTTGCACATGAAGACTTAAAATAGCAGCTGACTTTGACTAAACAAAATCTGTCACTGGGCTGAGTCAGTGTGAGTTCGTAAATTGATTTTGACTGATCTGTTGTAACTTTTGCACCTGTGCTTGGATGCAAACACAACACTTTGAATAAAAGTGTAATTAATAGCAGAGGGATTTTGTTTTAGTCAAACTCTAAAGAACTGGTGTTCTATTAGTCTAAGATAAATTCTTTATACGCAAAATCATATATTGTCTTCCATTTTTTTGCTAAACAATTTATGGAGTACATGTCCCAAAAAGGTTGCTAAATGTGTACAAAAATATTATGATTCTGTAGCTGTAAATCCTTTGATGTTTTTGCTTGTGATTGCTGCTGTGCAGGTTTATGAGAACTGGAGGGAGAGCCAGCCAGATAACTTCTTTGCAGGCGGCGAGGACTGCGTGGTGACCATCGCCCACGAGGACGGCAAGTGGAACGACGTCCCCTGCAACTACAATCTACCTTATGTCTGCAAAAAAGGCACAGGTACTGTCACGCTGCTAGAGCCAACAGAAGTCATCATGATAGAGCCACACGATCTTAACTTTTTCTTTGTGTTCCTTGTTTGACAAAGCAAGAAAAAGCCAAAAAATGATCTCATTCATAGCGACAGTTTGGCTGCATATGTGTGACCATCTGGCCTTGTGTTAGTCATTTGTGTTCATCATTTTCTCTTGTTTTTGCCCTCAGAAAGACTTAATTGTTACCAAAAATTAGTCGTTGGCTAAATGTCAAATGGTTAGTGCAACAGCTGCTCTAGTGTTGACATACACTTAAGTAAAATATGTGATTTAATGTAACAGAATCTATTTTTTTCTTTTTCTTTAGAGAAGTAGCAATCCTAATTCGATTTTTTTTTTCTTATTTAAGGGTGTATTCAGACTGGAAAAATCCTTTGGTACAGACAAAGTCAGTTTAATTTGGTCCAAATTGAGTCCTGAACCTTGCGTTTGGTCTGTATTCAGAATGCAGTCAAGCGACCTCTAATGTTCTGGACCAAAGAAACAAAAAACACATGACTAAAGATCTCCTCACTCATTGGTCAGGAATTACAAGGCGGGACAAAGCAACTAGAGGCAGAAACGATTGAAGTCCTGCTCTTTGCAATCCTTGTTGGGATAGTTCATTCAAATTGTATATTTCACTGTCAGTATTAATGTCAGGCTCAACACTTTTTAGTCGCTTTTTTGGTCCGTGCCGCCTAACGAGACACAGAAAAGCATGCAAGAAGAATTTTCAGCAGTGTTAAAATAATTGTTCTATAAGTAGGGAGTTGGACCGTTTTTTCCTCTTTGACAACGCGACAATCGTTGCTTTACATATGTATGTGGCTCATCTGTTGCTATATTCCTGCTTTGTTAATATCATGTGACCATCGGCCACAGTGGCCGTTTTGGTCCAATTGTTTGGATTGTATTCAGACTGAGGAATCTCAAAGCGAACCGAAGCTCAGTCCGATTGGAAACGAACTGAGACCACCTCCAAAGATAGGTCCGAGAGTGGTTCCAAGTTCCGGGCCAGGGTCCGCTTGGGTGTATTCTGACTGAAAATTTGTTCCGGGGGAAATGAACTCTGGTTCACTTTAAGCGGACCAAATGTGTCCAGTCTGAATACCCCCTAAGTCAGTGGACTGATCCAGCCCCATCCAGGGGGTATTCAGACTGACCTAAAGTCATCCTGAAGTCTTTTCTCTCTGACATCCCTGTAAATGCAGCAAAGGCTTATGGGATAGCAGGAAAACATACAGCAAACACTCAGAGGCTCTAGGAGTAAGAATGGGATGAAGCGTTTTTGTTTATGTGGCTCCATGTTGGTGCTGTTGTCCTTGTTTAAAAAAAAAAAAATCCCCCCTCTGCTTCAAAACGCCTCCATCCATCAGAAACAGCAGCAAGTCTGCCATCTTCAGGCAACATGTTGGCTAAAGTCTTCACACTCATATGTATTATAGGCTTTTTTTTATTGAGCTTGACTTTGTTAGAAGCTTATTTATTTGAGTTCTGTTGTTGTTTCGAATGATCATGTAGTGTTGTGCGGGACCCCTCCAGCAGTGGAGAATGCTCACTTGATAGGCCGGAGGAGATCCCACTATGACATCCATTCAGTGGTGCGCTACCAGTGCTCTGAAGGGTTCTTTCAGCGCCACATCCCCACTGTTCGATGCCGAGCCGACGGAAGCTGGGAAAGACCCAGAATCATCTGCACAAAGTGTAAGTGGGCAGCTTCAACCGACTTTGTGTCCCACAACTTTGATTTAGAGGCTTAATGAAAAATCATTCTAGTGTTTGCAGTGTACAATCAAGCTTTATTGTTTTGCAGAATGTCTAAAAGCAATGCAACTTCTAGGATCAGTAGGAGTGGCACAAAACCTTTAAAAAACATTTTTTTCCTTAAAGAAGTCCACGTTTCCCATCTGTACCTCTAACTCTACCTCAACATGTCCACATGAATCTATAGGATTCTGTAAAGAATATGCGGCGTAGGATTAGAGGTCCTCCTACAGCCCAGATTTTGTCCTTGTTCAGGCAGATGCCTCTGTGTGGGTTTGCAATACGCTTTTCTTCTTGACCCTTTTAAGGCTCTTTGCTCTGAATTTAGAATATATCACTTTAAGTATTTATTTTCATCCAGCAAAAGAACACAATAGACTTTAGTGCAATGTTCTAAGTTACATGTAATCAGTTACATTTACTTAAAAACCCACTCTGATCATCTTCTGAGCTGTTTTCAAAGCGTTCCCAGTGGTCTTTTACTTATGGTTCTGCTTTTTCTCAGTTAAAATGAGAAAAAAAAGCTGTCATTTTCTAGGACATACTGTATTTACTGCAGAGCTGCATTAGTTCATAGGATATTTGCCTATGAGTTGTGGGCAGAACCATTGGTGCGGAGCGGCTCCACCCCCTCTTCCCCTTCCTGTTGCTGAGAACTTAGGATAGGAATTTGTGGCCCGTCCAACATATTTTCTACATCACAATAAACTCTTTTTCAAACAACACTTTTTTTTGTCGGCTCCTAATTCACAACAATTTGAATAAATAAATACTCACAAATGCAAATTTGAGCTTAGTTTTCTTTCTATATGTCCTCCCTCAACATAAAACCCCACAAAAACAGAATTTTCCTTGGAGGGGTTCTTTAAACAACTATTATCTTCATAGTACTTCCTATACTGCAAAGAATCGTTTTACAGAGTAATTCAGTAGTGCAATCCAGTAATGTCCCTGCACCATAATTTTTACCACATGCACATTTTTTTCTGCATGATTCTACAGAATTTCAACATAAATCAGATACTTTGTGCAAACAGTAGTTACATGGTTAAGGAGATAACTCATACAGTCTAAAGTAATTACTACTTTTACCTGAGTAGAGTTTTTTGGCTGCTCTACCCACACCTGTCGGGGATTTTACACCTGTAATTGGGGCAGCGGTGACACATTTCCACTTCACAAAGCATTTTTTCAACTTCTGCAGCTCGACGTTCTCATCGGTACCGGCGCCATCACCACAATCAGCACCACGATCACCGCAGGAACAGGAGACACGGAAGAGAGGGCAACAAAGCCAGAGGGGACGGCCACAGCTACTACAGAACCAAATAATACAATGCCAAGCAGAACCCCTGAAGACAGACAGTAGTTCATATCACTCCTATCTCTTCTCATGCCTCTCTCTATACTCTATGCTTAGCTTTATTCCTGCTGATTTAACAAAAATCTTTAAACTTGCAGCTGATCCTTAGGTTTTGTTGTTTTAACCTCCTTTAACTGAGGTCCATGTGAACACTTATTCTCTTGTCACTCTTCCTAACGTCTCCGTAGAGTCTCCACAAGTATAGCAAACTGTAACCTTTTCTTGGTCTGTAATACTGACAGCAGTGTGGAGGCACCAGTGACTGTATGCATGTCAGACTGTAAACTTCACCCTAACCCCAGCTCTGGATGGCGGGGAACAGAAGTGTTTGTGTGTGTACCGTGGATTTTTTCATAGAGCGTTTGAGTAGCTGCTCTGTTTTCTTCTACTGACAACATTTTGTTTTAATACTTTCTGTTTTTGTGATTTTACTATTTATTATGAATCATTTGCTAGTGAGCATGTGTTTTGTTTGTTTTTACTCACACTCCAGAGAGCCAGTATCATTTTTCTACAAGTCCAAAAGTCAATCAGTAACACAGTAAACCATTTCTTTCTCTCTAATATTTTTTTGTAAATACTGTGATGTGTATTGCTGGCTGATCCCAGATCAAGAGATGGACCTTATCCTTTGAAATAAACCATCTGCAAACCTGTTATCATAGACTAAGAGAGTGGAATAATAAGATACTTACTAGAGATAAATGCTTGATTGTATCAGATTTGCTTAACATGTTCAACCTTTGCACGGCTGTACTTACATGATAGTAGGATGTCACCTTTGTTTGTCTTTGGTCCTTTTGATATTCGATCAGTCATTCCCCTTTCTTTGGTGTTCTTGTGACTTTTTGTCCTGTTGTTGTATTTCGTTCTTAATAAAGTGAATTTAAAAGAATAGGAACAACTGTTTGTCTTATTTTCTGTGTAGCTGCAGCAATCTCTGCAAGACCTCATATCCAGATCCTCATTATGTTTTAGTTACAATATAACTGCAGCAGATTTCTTTTTTGCCCTATAATGGTTCCACAGCTTAATGACACTGATGGGAAGGTTAAAGCTAATGCTAACACACTGTAGCAATTACATTAAGTCCTTTCAACAGTTTCTTGCTAAGAGCATATACTCCCATTGAATGTTGAATTTGATTCTCTTCTATTTATAAACTAGACCGACTTCTTTGTTTGCTATACTTCAATTTAAAAAAAGACTGCAATACATTTACAGTTTTCCTTCTTTAGTTTTAAGACAACCCAAAGCAAATGCAAAACACTTCTACTCATCAAAAAAGAAAAAAAAAACGAAGCTAGACTCCCTCTTGCAGAGCTCAGCAAGACGAGATAAAGCAGAGTTTCTTCATCACACAAGACGAAGACTGGGGGTTCAAAGCTTTGCAAAGACCAGTTTCCGAGGAAAGATGAAAGTGTCTGCAGCCCTCAGAAGGTGAAAGATTCCACAGGGTTAAATTTTTTTTTTGTTTTTTTGTTTTTTAGAAAAATCAATGAGAAAACCCAAAAGATGGAAGGAGACCACAAATTTAAGCTTCACAATATCCATCTCTTGAGCTGGACTCATTTTGTCAGGTCAACCCTTTTACCTAATGGGACACGTTTTGCAGGAGGCAGTCTCTCCACCCAAGTCATTACAGCTGTCTGGCTTTTAAGGACTGTCACAGGTTTAATCTGGTGGCTATACAGACTGAAGACAGCCTTTTCTGTAGGGCACTGGACTCTGACCTTTAACGTTTTTTGTGTCAGCCCCATGTTTACACTGTAATTTATAAATGAATGAAATATAATATAGTATCCATTTTTGTAAAAGAATTGGGCTGTATCATATCACCACAAAGTAAGCTGAGTTTTGGTATTGATTCGTCAGTATTACAGTTTTCCCAATTGCTAAAGTGCCATTCTCCAACTGCTTTAATTCTTTTTATTAAAAAAAATCAGTCTTTCGTCTGAACCTAAAACATAATTTGCAGTTAACACACAATTTGCAAAACTCTAATCTACTCTTTGAAGAACATATGACACATTCTCACTTTTAAAAAAACAGTTGGCATTCACATCACACAAAAATGCAAAAAGTTAACACAAATTGGCAAAACTCAAACATCAACATAAATGATCAAATCTGAAGACACTTGTTGCAAAGCAACTGCAATGAATACATGGACAGTTTTAGAACAACTTAGCAGCTTTTCAAAAGTGGATAACAGAGCAAGACCAACACCAAGACCTGTGCCTGCACCCAAGACCTGGTTCCAGACAGAATAACAAGAATTTCTGATGAGATCCAGGCCGTAGTTATTGACCATATATTGGTTTGTGTTATCACCATGAGGAACCCCGGTTTAAATGTCAACCCTAAACTAGATTGTTAAGACACTTTTCTTGAAAGCACCACTCTACTTTTTTTTAAACAGGTCTCTAAATGCTCTAAAACTTTGAACACAAAACCACGTTTTCAAACTACAATCACTAAACCTCAGATTCTTCTTGAAATACCAAACTCTTACCTTAAAACAGTTCAATCTATGCCCAAAAATGAACTTTGCTTTGAAATTATGTCCCGAGTCAAAATAAAAAAAAATGCACCATTACTAAACACTATATAGAAAAATAGAAAACACAATCCTCAGGACATAAAGCTGGAGAAAAAAATAGCTTGTTGTTGACTGTAGGCTAAATGCATGTTGCAGAAAACCTATGCAATTTGGACAGAAATCTTGTGCAATTACACGTAGCACTTGAGAAAACACACAAGCGTTTGTCACTTGTGTACAAGTGAGTATAAAGGACAAACATATACAAATAAGTGCATTACTCAGCCACAGCATCATGTCTCCGTACTGGGTCAGGCCACAGGACTTCCCACATCACAGGCCACATTTTGTCTGGCCAGGCAACAGGGGAAAAAACCCTGAATGTCGTTTCTAGGCTTGGCATGCCTCCACACCTAAGTTACCACAGGCAAAGTCCATGGCTAGCAGGAGATTTACCCGGGTGTAAGGCTGCCATTTATATACCTTCCTCCACCACAGTGAGAAGAATTCCTCAATAGGGTTTAGGATATGGTGGAAGGTAAAGATTGATAAAACCTTGTTTCATTTTGAACCACTCTGTAACCTGGAGGGCTCTGCGAAAACTCCCATTGTCCCCTAAAAAAACATAGCTGGCATGCTCATCCTGCTGCCCTAACAGAGCATCTTGCATGTCATTGAGGAAAATGAGGAGCGTGTGAGTGTTGTAGGGCAACCCCATGATTGCTTATAATGCAGCACATAATGCTGCTTTTGTATAATTTTGAAAATCGTGTTTGGCGTTTTGCTGTGTTGTGTTTGCTGTGTGTGTGGGTTTTGACAACAGAGTCTTCATTTTGACCTCAACGTGAGCTTAAGTATTTTGTATAATTAGCCAATATTTTGAAAATTGTGTTCAGTGTTTGGTTAAATTGCTCTAAAGTTTCAGAAAATGTGTTTTATCAATTGGAAAAAAAACTGTAATCTACTGTAATATCAACTGTAAAATACTAACCCCTACTTTGAACTTCTTCTGCTGTTGTTAACAATCATTACTTTCCAATTGCTTTCTTTCAAAGCTTCATCAATTATTCATTTGTGAACTTCTTATTTCCAACAGTTGTGAAGAGCTTTCATTTGGTTTAATCTTTGTTGTCACTTGGTTTACCTACTGGTAACGATTTCTGTGCTCCGTGGAGACGCTGTATTGACTTTGGCAACTAAGTCAGGAATCAATAAAAAAAAATCTAAATGCAGTGTTAGTTTGAATATTCAGCCCATTGTTTTTTGCATTTGTTTTTACTAGAGGTGTTCTTGGCAATAAATATCAAAAAACGACCCAAAGAATAACTAAAAAGATGTATGGTGTATTGTATCACTAAAGGTCCAGAAATTTAATATGGAAATAATTCATTTAACATTTCTAATTCAGTTTTACCTCATTTAACTTGGTAACTTTGATGTTCATTAATTCCTGTGCGTTTACACATATTTTTTTTTAATTAAAATGAGATTCCAGGTCGTTGTTTTTTATTTTTAGGGGAAAAGTCGGCTCACCTTGAGTTTTTTTCTGAATTTTTTTAGATTTTAATTCATGGATAAGTGGTTTAATCTAGCAAAAACCGAACACAAAGGATAAAGACTAAAAGATTCATTTTCCTCTGGATCCTCCAGGTGTTTTTGCTCTCACTACCATCTGAATAAAACATTAGTTGGAGAGATGCGGACAGGCTGGTGACAGTTCCTTGCATAAGATCTGAGGCAACATGCTGCATCTAAGCACAGCAATCCTGACAATGATGTTTCATCTTAAAAAAATCAGGTGGACGCTCTCCGTGTACACGGTAAAACTGCATCTAATCATGGCTGCATGGCAAAAATGTCAAATCTGGTACAGTTTTGTTTTCCTTGTCTGTTATAATAATTCTGCACTTGCCAAATGGAAATGTATCAACTCCAGAATGTGTAAACACAGGGAAATGTGCTAAAATAAATAGTATCATTAAAGTAATAAATAACTCAAAATGAGGACATTACAGTTTGTTGTGACATCCTCATTTGAGCTAAAAATTTAACTGCTGGTTTAAACGTTGATCAGATCTCAAGGAAAAGGAAGTTTTTATGACAAGAATATTATCATAATGCATGTCAAGCTGAACTTTACAAGATTTTTCTATCATCGTATTTCATCTTAATCTCCCAAAAAAAGGCATGCTGGCAGAACAGTATGCATAGTGCAAATTAATAACAATTAGAAATTGTTAAAAACAATCTAGATTTTTTTCTTTAAGCTGGGAATGGAGGGAAAGCCGTTCACAGTTTGATAGCAATAAGTCCAAAAAAATGAAGAAACATAAGAAGACACAGGCAATTAGCCTGATGTGCAGGCCAGTAAGCAACAAAACAAGTTATTATCACTTCACTTTAAAAGAAAAAAAAACTTTTACAGAAACAAAAACAGTCAAAAGTGTCTTTTTCTTAAACATTTTGCTGCCTCTTTTTTGTTGAAAGGGTGAACTTCGGTTACCCCAAAGAGGGTTTTGATCAAACAGCAGATCGGTAAGTGAATCACAGATGAAATGTTTGAGCCGTGGACCTCTGACCAGCGCGTCACGTGACAGTTTGTGTGGCTGCAGTGTGCGACAGCTCACCTAAATCCAGGGTTCAACTCTTATCAGTGACTGCAGCTCTGCACACCACTCAACACTCCACAGGGGAACAATACCGAGCACCAGAGACACGGTGCTACTGAACAAGTACACAGTTCGGATAAATGATTAGAATTAAAAGGCACAGATGGACATTAGCTAAAGGCTTGTCTGAATCTGAAATCAAATCAAAAGTACACCTGTTTTTCACACAGCAATAATTTATTCAAAATGCACAAAACCTGCAATCCAGAAGAACATTAGGAAAAGAAAGATTTGTTTATTGGGAAAAAAACACCATGCGGCAAAAGTGTCTTTTGTGAGCTCTATTTCAACCTAAATATTTGTTTTTTTTTAATAGTTTTATTAAATTATTATTAAAAAAACAGAACTACACATACATTTTGAGTATGACGATCTTTTTCAGTGTTTGAGTAAATCCCCTTTTTATCAGCAGCAAAAGTAAACATTTCAAGTTTCCTCTTAACTTATTTTAAACTTACATTTTATGCTGCATTACAGATTTTTTTGTGACTGATTATAACGAAAAGCTGGAGTTTCAATTTGACATCCTGCTTGGAAAGACCTTCCTCCATGAGTGGTGCATTGATGACCTATATGATTAAGGTTAAATTTCAAAGTTTGTGAAGTCACCAAGTACATAGTTGCATGAGTCACCTGAAAAAAAGATCTGATCTCGGTCCTCGCTTCCACAGGCTTCTTATCAGGGTCCAACAGTCCATGCAAGGAGTGCCGCGTGGGGTGGCCGGTTTCAAGCCACCAAGTTACAGAGCAACGCTTTCAGATTTCCTCTGGGTTTTTGGATAAAAAAGTATTTGATGCAGTCTGTGCTGCAAAAGCTATTCCCAGAAAACAATGGCCCTGTGACAGCATGACGTATTCCTCGGCAGCCGGCGGCTGGTGTGTGGTCTAGTTTGTCTTCTTCTTATTACTGGTCTGTCCTTTGGGAACGGGTTTCATAAAATAGGCTGGGTTGGTGTGGCAGCGAAGGGCCAGAAGAACTGGTGCAACAGCGAGCAGCACATTCAGCATCAGAACAGGCCACCGTTTGTCTGCTGGGACTCTGTACGTGAAGGGAGTGCGGGAGTGGAGGGACGCTCCAATGTGGCACCACTGGGTCTGCGGAGAACAGGAGAGAAGGTCACACAAGGCCCCTCATTCTACTTTTTATGAAACAAAGATAACAGTGGGGACAAAAACCTGAGCCACTGCTCCAGCAAGGAAGATGGTCCAGTCCAACATCCAGCTGCATCCTGGCGTCAGCAGGCCATAGATGAGGATGACAAGCAGGGGCACAGCATAGAACAAATACACCAGCATCTGAAGGAGAAGCACAAAAAAAAAAAAGAAATATGACCATTTCAAAGTATTCAAGAAAACATCAATTCCAGAATAAAGTTTCTCTTGACTGACCGTAACCTTGGGAAAGCCCACAGGGTCTTTGAGGTACGGCTCATACTGATAGATGTATGTGAAACAGGCGTCCATGGGACAGTCCAGCACTACCTGTGAAAGGGCAAACAAGCGCTCAAACATGGCGTCAGCTCTCCCAGAGTTCATTCACACTGAACAAAACCCATGATATTTCACTTACAAGGGCTCTGAACACACAGAAGGCAATGACTCCCAGCAGAAACAGAGACAGAAGCAGGTCGACAGGTCGAGACAGAAGATGTTTCTTCTGCTCTTCAGCAACCTGTTCACAGTACAAGAATATTAATGAAAGCTGCTATTTTATAAACATTGTGAACTCATGTTTTTGCGTAGTGCGTCATTTGACTTAAGTTTACTGCACATAGTTGAGGTTATCTAAACTCACCCCTCTCAACCTCTTTAGTCAAATTTAAAAAGAAAAAGACAAATACAGACAACTAATCCAAAGCTGTGCAGATTGCTTCTGCTGAGGAGATCTTTATGAGAGCAGAGACATCTTTGGTGGAATAATTTGTTTAGTGGTCTGCTGGTGCAGAAGCATCTCAACAGCTGGTCAGAAAAGCCAACTCTGGAGATAACTCTTGACTCTAGAGGAGTCTGGAGGAGATGGAGAATGATGCCCACCCCCTGATGACACAGTGTTATCACTAAGCAGCTCATTCAGTGTCAGAAGGAGCGACATCCTAAGTAATTTCTTCCTGCTGCTTTAAAACTGAACAACCAGAGTTTCTCTCTGTAAATGTATTAATTACGTTCATTATTGTTACCACCATTCACTTAAAATGGTTTCTAACTTGTGCAATACTTGAGACCAATGGTAGAATGACAGTTCCTTCTCCCTGCATGACAATGTAAATGTATGGCATTTTATATTTTAATTTTTGCTTAATATGTTTTTTTGCTATTGTTTTGAGACTGTACTTCTACAATGTATTAATTGTGGGATAAATTAAAAAGTCCATTATATCTTAAACCTTTATTTTGAAATTTGCTTAAACTACTTTTTTTAGTAATCATTTCGGAAATCAAGAGCCCTGCACATTCCAGGGGTTGTTTAAGAAAATGTTTCAGTAATATTAAATGTGTCAATCTATTTTTAACTCCGAATGAAGAAGTCTTTTAGATTCCACTCTGGCAGAGATCATAGCTTCTGAAAGTTACCTTGTCTGCTGGGATGACTGGCATCACCCTCGGTGTGCGAAACAGCACAGATGCTGCCCAGAAAGGCGCCAAAAAGAAAGGAACGTTCCTCCAAAAGGCTGGCCGAATGTTAGAACCATGCTTACCTAAACACATGAGAACACCGTAAATACATGTAAAGAATTGTGGTAAAAAGGTTTACAAGTGCAGAATGCTCACCGATCACCACTCCTGGAATGTGGATGATTTGATGGGCGATGGAGGAACCCGTCCACAACAAACCCAGGCTTCGGTAGGACTTCCTATAATGACATAACGTAAAAGGCCACACTCAAGTCCCTGCTGAGACAGGCCAACAGTTTTACCCTGCAACTTACCCTGCAAACATGCGGTGGATGATCGTAAGGAAGATAGTGAAGTGCACAACCCCTTCCCAATAGCACATCATCACAGCATAGGCAGTGCTGAGATGAGGCTCACCCTGGAAAAGATCTTCACACAATCAGCTGATGCATCACAAAGACAAAAAATAAACACTTCAGAGAAACAAAAAGCGCAAGACAAGTGCTCTCAGCATCTGACCATCCTCAGGTAGAAGTCCATGAAGCCAGAGATGAAGCCATCCTGCTGTAAAGCATTGGTCATGCCCACCATGCAGGTGAAGGAAAACACTGCAAACACTTCACAAATATAAAGCACTGTCAATTGTTTTTCCCTATGTTGGTGCAGGTCATTTGCATTAAAAAGTCTATCTGTACCATAGAATAAGGGGGTCACTTTTTTGTTGTGTCTCACTGTGAGGTGGAGGAGCAGAAGAATGGAGCCTAGGATGACCACTCCTGTTCCCAGGATGAGAAAAGGTCTGTGGTATCAGAAAATCTAAGTTTATTTACAGAATATAAACAATTAAGACAACTTTTTTATTCCATGCTGCACCAGAGAACATTTCAATGTAAACATTTTTTACATTAATTCTTAGATGATCTGTAACCATTTAACCACAAACATATAAACAGTGCAGATGAAGCCCGCACATTGAATTAACAGTCTTAACTTTAAATCTTCCACGCTGCACATGTTTTAGGCTCCACCAACACAGACATCACTTACCTCTGAATCCCAGGTAAGTTGTTCATAGTGAACAAAACTGCAGGAGCCAGGAGTGAAAGCACAAACACGATCACCTCCTCCGGGGGCCTCATCCTTTCAGCAATGAGTTTGAAATCCCAGGTAATTTAAAAATAAAAAAAGATCCCAATTCAACTCGTTTTTAGGAAGTGAAAAGAGACATGTCAATGGGGAGAGCTCTCTCTGAAGCCTCCGAGGGGAAGGAAAGAGTGTAAAGGAGTGTCACCCACTGCCTTTTGATCTGTGATGAAGCAACGGTGATCCTCCAACACGCCAGCTATCTGTAGTAGGTTTCAAAGTTTAACTGAGGGCTCTTTGCTTCTTCCTCTCGCACACAGGTTAAAGGCCTTGCTGCTCTTTGCTGCCTCTTTCAGGCAAAGTTAAAGTCAGAGTAATAAAACATAATCTGTCAGATCAAAATTAAACCACACTTTGGCAATTTTTCTAATCTCCCCTGATATCATTATCTTAAAAACAGTGATTTAATTTTGTGTATTTGATATTTCTTGTTTTGTAGATCACTTATGTTGCATGTTACTTCCCTTTCTATTGTACAATTTAAAATAAGCTTTAGACAAAAAATTACATTTCATTTGAGCATCTGGAAAAGCGCAGATATATCTAATTCATTATTACTATGATTACATGGCTTTGTAAAATACATACAGAAAATGTTAAAAGAGAGGGCAGCTATTTTTAAGCACAAGCATTTAAAGTGCTCATCCTGAGAGTTAAGCAAACAGTGCAGAGCATCAAATCCTGTCATAACTGTAAAATTGTTGTAAAATTGACACTTTAAATCAATTTGACAGCAAATTGTGTTTGTATTTTTGTGGCTGCAATTGCTTGAATCAACTGTGTTTTTTGCGCAGACAGCCCCCTGGCGGTAGAACGCGGTAACGCGTGTTTCAGTTTGCCAAGCCTGCTGGGGTCAAGGAGTTTGAGTTCATCGCTGCAACAACTCGACCAATCAAAAGACATGGACCGTTTCAGGTTTTATTTTAGGGCCAACACAAACATTTCTTGTTCTTTTTTATTAGATTGACATGTCTTTATTTTGATGACAAAGATGAGCACTTTTCAGACAGTTAGAAAGGTTTTTGTACTCACAGTTGTACACAAAGAGATTAAGAAAAGTTACAGCTGCATTAAATTACAGCATTGAGAAATTCAAAATTTTAAAACAAAATAGCCTTTCAAATTTTGATCTGTCAAGTGAAAGTGATAAAAATCTGAGGTTTGGTTATGGTGAAAAAACAATCTGCATTGTCCTGAACTTCACGAAGCAAAAAATTGTACACTTGAAGTTTATTTTATGCATACTTGAGGACAAATATAAGTATACCAAGTATCCTATAGACCATGTATGTAAGAAGTATACTAACTGAACAGTTCTTCAGACTAAATTGAACTTTTTAAGTTTGCAATGTGATGTAAGAATGTTTTCTCAGAACAATCAATGAGCACTCTACTTTGTTACTTGACAAAAAATCTGCAGTGGATCTGATCAGAACCAGATTATGAAAACTATGCAGAAATATAAAATGTTTAGGGATTAAATAAATGTGATTCTTCCCACTCCTTCGAGCAATAAATAAAACTGTGATTGACTTCTGTCAATAATCATTATATTTAATGAATCTACTGTGACCTAAGTATAAATCGCTGCAAAAATCTCTAATAAGGATAATGAGACAATTGTTTTCTTCTTACATTCAAATTAATTTGTATTTTTTTTTTTTTTTTACTTTTTCACTTTTCCTTTAATGAGTTTGAAATATCTGAGTGATTTTGTTGTATTGTAAATAAACAAACAAAGCTAAGCCAGTGATCTAAGAAAGTAGTCTGGACCTAAAAGACAACAAAACCTTTGCATTTGTTTGACAATTAAAATGGAAGTTAAATACTTAATGATTAAAGTGGCCAGACAGCACCTGTACTAATTAGATCAACTGGCTGTTTTTACTTGTTAGTTCTTTCTTTCCCCTAGTAAAAATGAGTTCATGTAAAGTTTATTTAAATGACTACACTTAAGTTATGGTACACTTAAATTGACTACTTTTTGTCCTTTTTTGCAAAAGATCCAACCCAGTTCTGTGTTTTTTTTTTCTTTCTAGAAAAATGAATTTTGAGGATTCTAGGCGATCTGGCAGAGCCCAGAACGACAAAGGTCAAACACATGTTGTCTAGGAGAGCATTGTCTCGGCTTTGGTGGGTTCTTTCAAAGAGCCATCTGTGCTGTTTTGTTTTGGCACAAGATTAAGATCCCCTGCATCTGATGTTTCCAGTCTTGATTAAATTTTGGATTATATCTGACACAGAACAAAAAGTTCAGAATGAAGATAATCTTTTTCAGTAAGGGGGGCAATTAATGTGCATTTATGAGGCAACTTTTGCACAAAATATTGACCTTTTATGTGTGTATTGTTAAGAGTAAACCTGCATTACACAACGGCGTTCTGTTGATACGTAAGATCTGTGGAGCAGATCTACATTTAATGCAACCTCATCTGCTATAACAAAGCTCCTGAAGAGGATTATGCTGCTGCCACAGAAACTTAGTAGCCGGTGGAAAGAGGGGTGGGTTAGTAGAAGCCGGCAGAGAGGCGATTACATTCAGGCAACCCTTTGCCCAAAGCGCAGACACTTTTTTTTTCATTGGTGGTGACACAGATTTTTCTCTCAGTCTGCCACCATGATACACCCGCTGATCATTGCCATCATGACCGTGAACACCTCACTGACTGTCGTCTACTGGGGCTTCATCCTGGGAGATGCTTACTACAAATGGTTGTCGGAGCCAGAAGACAAGCCCAAGAAAACAGTAACTCCAGCCTAAGGGAGTCGGCATGGGTCTGCCTGAATGAGGGACTGGATGTAATTGTTTTTGCTTAGGACTAGTCTGCACAAGCGCTTCAGTTTGTAGTGCTTCCTGCAGAGTCAACTTTTCGCATTTTCAATCTGCTTCCTTTGTTGTGAACCTGGAGACTCTTTGAACACAAATTGTAATTTTTGTAACTGAGTACTGAGAGGAAGTGAGGACGTTCCCCCTGACAGGTAATCCTTTTCATGTTTGATTAATTCTCCTCTTGTAGAAGAAGTTTGTTTTACTGTTAACTGTAAAAAGTTGTTTTTTCCAGTGGGACTCTCAGCAGCCTCCATCTTCTTCCTTGCCACGTGCTGACTTAGTGAAAAGCAGGTGACAGTAGTGTGTGTTCATCAAATCCTTCTGAGGATTATCCGACACCTCGTTGATCACTGTACTTCTCCCACACCCTCATCCTGAGGGGCACATTCTTTTTGAACCGTTGGTCTTCCCCGACCTCTGCCTCTTTCTCTTCATGGCGCACGTCTTCTACTACGGTCTCCACCCCGTATCTTGGTTCATTCTCATTGCCAACGTGACCGTCACTATCATTGAGTGGCAATTTCTCATTCGTCAGTTTTACAAACTTTCCACTGCAAAAGACGAGTCTGCTACTACGCCAGCGGCAGCTTCAACTTGAACAAGAAGACCTTCAAGGATCAAACCTTGGTTTGATCACCATGGATCATCTGCCTACTGGCAGAGAAAAACAGTAATGGAGAGAATTTCATGTTGAAATGTTTGGGATACCAATGCACTCATTTGTTTGTGTTGTTTATCTGACTTTAACCTATTGTTTTTTGTTTGTGTTTTTCACTTCCAGAGCTATCACCAAAGATTTGATGCGGAAAATTGTTCTTTCCCAAATTCAGGAAAAACATTGTTGGGCTGTTTCTACTCTCAAATAGAGGTAATGCGTATTTTTTTTTTTTTTTTTTACTATTTTAGTGTTTTCTAATCATTTTATTTAGTCATTTGAGCACATTTTATCATCATGTTATTGACTTAGACAAATAAGCTTAGAATATGTTGTGATTCCAGTGATGTGTACCACTTAGAGAATGCAAGAAACTGACTTTCTAACTATCTAAAAGCTGGAACACTTTAATTAATGTTGCATATGCGACTATGAAGTGTGATCATAGATGACCATAAGCCTCTTGGCCCATTATTGTCTGCCTCTCCTTGCACATACCTCTAATCCCTGCAGATGGAAAGCTGATATTGCTTCATGACCGGCTCAATCCTATTAACTCAGTCTGTCCTACATTTCTCTTTACTGAGCTCTCACATTTTCTGGAAATTAACAGATTATTGCTGATTTTTGGGAAATTGCTGATGTTTGTCAGATTTTCTTTGTTTTTTTAAAGTAAATTCAAACTTTACCTGATAACAATGTGCTGTTTAAAAAAAAAAAAAAAGGTGCTCTCACAATACTTTGTGGCGCTCTCCCAACTGTGTCACCTCTTTTCTAAACGTTTACAGTGAAGGGAAGCATCTTGGACCAGCAAGTTAGTAGATCTTTCATCACCAACAGAAACAGACCAGGTGGTCCTTCCTTTCCAGTCAAAATCTCATAAAGTTTCAAAAATCAGGCCATGAACCAGCAGCCAGTTGTACCACTGAGCTCACCTGCAGGAGTCCTACTCCTCAACATCACTCAGTTCAGCCAGCGCCGGCTCCTCCAGTTCTCCAGCCGGAAGGAAGAGGAGGAGGCCTATTTCCTAGACTACATCCCCCCAGCCAGAGACGCTATTACGCTGCCACGCAATGTAGTCTATGTCCTAGCTGGGGTGGCATTGATAATTGTGGCCACTTATGCCATAGTGGGTCATCTCATTAAAGACTTGATGCACGATCTGGCAGGTAACTCCAAGCTGGAACCTCCCAGAGTGAAGTCCTCCCTAAAGCATCCGTCTGTCCATCCACATCTATGTTTGTGATTCCATGCAGTCTCAGCCTCCATCAGTGCTTCATCCTGGACTTTCCATCACTTGTGTTGTCTGAAACGCATCCCTTCACTTTCATCTTGTGGTTTCTGTACCATGAAAGCCCTCCCAACAGTATGAGTGATAATCCATCAGGTTAAATTCCAACATCTGAGCACATCGTTGATGATAAAACTAAGATTTTTTGGAGCTTACTCCCACAGTTCATGAATCCACTTCCAAATATATGTTGAAGTTGCTACTTTTTCTAAATCTTAGCCACAATACATACTCTCCTTTAAATGTAAAATTAATTTTAAGACTTTTCACAAAGCAGTTCAAGTCAAGTTTAACATCCTCTTTCTAATGTTGATCCTCACAGATTGGATCTTTGGCCCCAAACCAGTGGAGGAGGATGCAGAAGAGGGAGGAGGAGAAGAAGAGGAGGAGGAGCGACGCCTCAGTGTCTCCAGTAAACTGATGGAGACAGGAGACAAGCTGAGCATGGCCAAAGAGAAAGAAATGCTGCTGCCTGGTTTCCACCAGGGAAATCCATCCTTCCCTCCTCCACTGAGAAGTGTCATTGTTTCGTCGTACTCAAGAGAAAAAAGGATGTCCACTCACAGTGTGACTTTTGCCCCCCCACATGCCCCCTTTGTCACTTCCCTTTAATCAGTTTTTTGAGTTCAGTGTTCTCCCAGCCGCAGTAATGCATCAGCTAGAGCGTTTTCTTCAATGTAAAAAGGCGTGTAATTGTAGTTTATTGGCATTTTATAGGGAAACTATGTTTTTTTTTTTCTTTGTACATTAGAACTTGAATGTAAACATTACCTATTTATCGGATGATATTGCTCTGTTTCATCATATGGCTAAACTAGTGATTGTTTCTACTAGTAGTTGTGATGTAAACACAGTCTAACTACAGAGAAAAATGTTGTCTACACACCCACACCCATCAATTGTTGCTGCAACCTGTTTCTGAAGATGTGCATCTCTATTCTTCTTTCCAGTAAATAACTTCATAACACAAGTTTGAGTTTGTTTATTTATCACGTCTACACAATGCTTGGGATGAGACAAATCTTATGACTCACTAGTAATCAAGAGGTACTCAACACAAAGGTGTTGTTGTGTCGCCTCTGTTTGAATAACCTTTATCACCTTTGTTAATACCTGCTGGTGTCAGGGGGTTACGACCCGGTCTAGGAGGATTATGCTCATCATCCGTGTTACATAGTGAAATGCTGTAAATACGAGGATGATGGACGGATGGATGGACGGACAGAAGGCCACTCCTCTGACCTTGAACAGACTGTAGCAGCTTATCTAGTTTCCATGTGAGCAGCACAACGGATGGACGTGCAAAGAGTTCACACCTGAAAACAAAATGACAACATCTTCAGGCGATTTACGTCACATGTTTCTGACGCTGAGGTCTATCCAAAACCTAATCTGTAGCTTGCATTTGATTCAGCTGCAAAGCATCATTGGTAGAACAGTGAATTCCTTTCTAAACAAAGATTTGATTTTGCAATTTTTTTTCAAATATTATGGTGTCCTCCTTAATCCTTCTTAGTGCAGCTCTTAGACATTCAGGAAGCTCACTGGCAGACACACGCTCGTCCAGTCCGCCATGGATGTACCTGGAGAGAGACTGAACATTCGTTACAAAGATGAAGACGGGACGATCCTCTACGAGTCTTACATCCCACCTTCTCGGGACGCCATCCACTTGCCGACGTACATTCTCTACCTGCTCATTGCTGTTTTTGTAGTGTTTTCTGTTCTTTATGCCATCATTGGACACCTCATCAAAGACCTGTTCCTTGACTTTGGAGGTTTGTTCATGTCCTTGGAACTCTGTTCTTTATTTTTTTTTTTTTGCAACCAGAAAATGCAAAATTGTACTATTTAGGCTTTCCTTGGTCCTTACCATGTCCTGCAACTCTGTTTTCTAGATTGGCTGTTTGGGGAGCAGCCTGAGGAGGTGGTGGTGAACTACTGCCAAGCTAAAGATAAGTTCATGGCTGATTGGGCTCCAGAAACCTCCCCTGAACTGGAGGCGATGGCGCGGGCAGAGGAGAACAAAATAGTTGACAGGGACTTCATGAAAGCTCCAGCCATCTGGATAATCTCTACAGAACCTCGAGCAGCTAGAACTGGACCCCGTGTGGTTTTTGGGAAAAGGTCTTAAAGACAGAGAAGAGGAAAACCTACTGCTTGTCGTGTGCTGCCGTGAAAATACAACTGAGGTCATGTTGCAGCATTTCTAGCTGAGACTCAAAATGTGCTGATGTGTTGTAAGTGGTGAGCTCTGAGGCTGCAGTGGAGCTTTGAGGACATCTAGTGTCTGCTTTGGTTTCCAGCATGTACATTTGAAATGAACCTGAACAAAGAAGACTTACTGTGACGTAACTTCACATTGTACCACCATTGTAGCACTGTTTCCGTCCGACAACTTAAGAAAAGTAATTGCAATCATGTTTAATTAAACAGCAAAATTGTTCTGAAATTAGAATTGAACCTCTTACAGCACTTACCAGTGTTTTTTAACAGATTACGCCAACTATGCAAGAATATTTATAAAAAAAAAAAGAAATAACTCAATATGGAGGGTTAAATAAGTTTGCTTCTTCCCACTAAATTTAGAGCAATCAATCAAACTGTTCTTGACAATGATTGATAATCAATATATTTTATTACTCTAATGTAACATGTGTGTGAACTGTCCGCAATACTGCAAATACATCTATTCATGATAAGGAGTAATTGCACTGTTTCCAAGATTTGCTCTTTGTTAATTTTCCTTTACATTCTAAGCAATGAATTAATTTGATATTCATGTTTTGTAATATGTTTTTTTGCAACATTCAGTTTTATTCAGTGCTTGAAATCAAATAAATAAACCCAATCAAACCAAATTTAAATGATTTTGTTCATTTTTTTATTTCATAAATACTAGGAAATATTTTTGCATTGTGCATTTTTTATTTATTGGACTAAGAGTAATTTATAGCAAAAAATATTTGTCAGATGGGTTTAATTCTCATTTTTCTTTGTCATGTCAGAGTGTTTCACAATGTAGCCCTGATATTTATGCTGATAAAGGGCGATTTTGGGACATAGTCAGAAAGCTTAATTAAATGTGAATGATTGAGTTCATTGGTGTTGTTACTTTAGCCAGAATGTTTTATATAATTTATTTTGACATTTTAATTATGATCACAGAGGTATGTCAGAAATTATTTGAAAAATATTTTTATTAGAGGCACTTGAAGGTCTGTTTGAAGTCAAAACAGAGGAAGCAGTCAAATTTATCCAGTGAAAAAAAGAAAAACTTTTACAATAATCTGCACTTTGTCTTTGAGGAAAAACTCAAACTGAAGAAGACATTTCTTTTGCAAAGGTGTATCACTAATGTGTGCGCTACTGTGTTTAATCTCACATCTCTGAGGACTGTGGAAGAATGTGCAATATAATTTCCATTTTTTGTGTGGGTGATACTTCCTCTGTTTTTGCATGTTCTGTTTTTGAGTTGCCCCTGTCAGGCACACCTGGTTTGAATTGCCATCCACAGCTGTCTTGATTTGTATTAACTGTCCTCAGTTTGTAAAAGTGTCTGGTTCTCAGCTTTATATTAGGTCATCTGCTTTGCTGCATTTTTGTTTCTTTCCTCTGGTTTTGACATGTCAAGAGTTATTGTTTAATGAATGTTTTTTTACCACCAGGCCTGGTCTCCTGTAGAATGGGTCCTACTCCAACAGTTCCTGACATCATTAAAGTGATAACAAACTTTTTCTTTTTTAATTAAAAGTATTTTTGGTGTGCTCTACACTAAACTTAACCATGAATATTCTTTTAAAGTAATTTTCTGACTGCAGTTTCATCACAAAGACGATAGACTTCAGATTGTTTTTGAAGATTGTAGTGGCGCCTATTGTCCAGCAGAGGGCGAAAAAGAGCACAAATGTATGGGGAAATACCATTTTTTTTCCACGGAGATTGAGGAAAAATTCATTAAGAATGCTGGGAATCTTTTTTTTGTTGTTTTTAAATCAATTAATATTTTATTGTACTGCTTGCTAAGAGAAGTCAGCTGTAAAGTCTCGTAGCATCCTGCTGACTTAAAAATAGCATGGCTTGTCTTGAGTAATACAATAAAATATTTAATGTATGATTGTTTACAGGCAAACGGATTTTTTTTAATTATATTTTTATCTTGAATTATTGTATTTATTTTCCCTGGTCAATGGGAGTAATCAGACTACAGGTGGCCAACAGTGATGACCTACTTTTGTGTTTGGTATGTTCCTCCTGCCTGGTTCTAGTAGGGGGCTGGATACTCTCTTGCATCTTCAGGGGGCGCATCCTCTCACCCCCACCCCCCTCCCTCCCTTGCAACCTGCGCGGTGCGCTGCGCTGCGCCGGTGCTCACTGCTGCAGCAGAGGACATGTCCATCTGTGGCTGCGCGGGTTTGATTCCCTGCATGGTTGGAGATGGACTGGTGATTTTTGGTGGTGGCGGCTCTGCGGCGCGGATGCCCGCTATCTGAAGGAACAGCCTTTATGGATCGGAGCTCACCGCCTCCGGAGCCAATCTGGGGAGAGTCAGAGAGGTGAGGTAGCGCGTGCGTGGATCGTGTGAGGGATGTACACTGCAGCAGAAGGCTTTTTATTTATCACCATCATTTTTTCACACTAAGTGAAGGTGAAACCGGTTTAGATGGACAAAAGAAATGTCTTCACTGCTTAATGATTAGCCTACATCAAATAGCAGGCCATCAATATGGATCAGGATAGGGGGAAGCTAATGGCTTTCATTGATAAACTGACTATTTAACCAACATTTGGGTAACATTTTTACAATAAACCCTCCCTAAATAATATTTATTGTGACTAATTCAGCAGATAATTGATGCCAAATAGTAAAAAGACCTAATGACCCAGTTTTGACTCACTTCCTTAGATTTTGATCATCACTGATCAAAAATGTTAATCTTTTGGAATTTGAGTCAGATTCCTCTGCAATAATGCACAGGGCTATATTTGGAGTACTGGATCGTAAAGTCCCCCCCCCCCCCTCCCCCCCCACACACACACACACTCAATGCGACCAAATGGACCACCTCACATATGAAGAAAGCTGTTGTTAAATATCCAGCCCTGCCCACCACAGCAATGTGGCATACCAAGTGTTCACCAGTGGTATTTGTCCACCTGGTCACCCTAGAAATCTTTGGCATGTAACAACTGTCACCATTTTATGAGCTTGGAGCGAGTGAATTCAGCCAGGAAGTAGCGATGTGCGTCTTACATCCGGGATGTGGAGACTTTGTGACACAACCGTTGATGCTGTTTGATTGTGTACCTTGAAAATCTCTTGTGCATGCAGTCCTGTCCTCTATTCTCCTGTGCTTACAATGAATTGATGGGAGGAAATGCAGTTCTTGCAAGTCTGGTTGCTTACCAGGAGGTGTGCAGCTGAACTCTGACCTTCAAAGGCTCCTCCCAGTGCTTCACATCTCCCCTGCAGCTGATCATTTTGACCTCCTCTTCCTCTGCAGAAGTGCAAATGAGATCATGCTGTTTTCTTGAAAGAATTGACTTAGAATTATAAACGGATTTGAGCCTTTTAAGTAGAGCTTCAACATAAATGGGGCTTTTACCTTCATACTGTGTGTTGTAGCTGAAGAGATGGTTGCATGCAGTCATTTCAGGGGTGTAATGATTTTTTTAGCGATTTGATTCATATCATAATTTGTGGTTACTGATACAATTTATAGCTGATATTGGTTCATTTAGAACGATCCGATTCACTGACCTAAGATGTATCCAGGACATCTTTAGCCAAAACTTCAACCAGTGTGACTCAGAGATATAAATATCTGGGTACTGAACAGTGCAGGGGAAGTTTTCCAGATTCCTTGTATTTCTTACAAGATAATCAAGTGTAAGTAAAATATATGTACAAACAAATAGGTAAACAGGAATTATTGGTAAATCCATTCACATCTTAGTTTCATAAAGTTCAGGCCACTGTTGTTTTTCCACATCAAAATGATACAAACAGAACTTTACTAGAGCCTTCTACCACAACGTATGGTCACATGTCTGCAAAATTCATTGTTTCCACTCACTGGACTGTAATGATGGACTGATCAGTTTTTGCTGTCATCACATACATGTGTGTTGTCCGCTGTGATGACACTTGATTGTTTTTACGTTATAGCAAAATAAACCTGACAGTGCCTCAATCCATATCAATATAATCGATTTATTTCATTTTGAAATGATTTTATTATGGTATTGGTCAATTCATTGGACATTTTGCTTCAGACAGATCAATCTAGTGGGATTGTAGGAATATAAATCCATTCATCGATTAAGTATATTAATTGTTACACCCCTATAAGTCATTTGCTTCTTTGGTGCAAAGTGTTTGGTTTTTTTTTCTTCTAACTTTGCGTTTTTGTTTCAGTGTTGTGGAAGAGGATTCTCCTTCCAAGAACACAGGTCACATGTCAGGTAGCTTTTGCTTGTGTCAGACATTAAGCACAGACTCACTACTTGGTTTGGTTTTATTAACACAGTCCGTCTCTTGCTTAGACCTGTGCAGTGATGAAACAGACAATTCTCCCCTTCTTCAGCCTCACACACTCAAGCAATTTGAACAGGTAAGATATTTCCACTTTAAAATAGGTATCATGCTATGTGTGATGAAACTAATTCTCTTTTTTAACTGACTAATAACACTGTTTGGATTGAGGGTAATATATTATCATTAGTGGGTATTTCTGATTTTCTTTTTCTGTGGATTTGTTTCCTTATAAGCTAGACATGTAGATATCTCCTTTATAGCTAAAAGCAAAACTGTCTGAAAGTAATTTCATACAGAGATGAATAATATCCACCTCAGAATGGAAAATGGAAAACACCACAGAGCCCTCCTGCTATTTTTAGCAGCCTCTGGGTATTCCATGGCCCACTTCAGGTTGTCCATTATTGAACAAGGGCTTTCTGAGGGGAGTTCCTGCATTCAAAGGATAATCATGATATCGTTGGGTTTTGGAATATTTATTCTTGAATTTTTAATTTACTCACATGATTCTTATCAATTCGTGAACAGGAATAAACAGGTTTAGAAGGTGAATGTTGAGAAAATGGATGGATTGATGGATGTATAGAGGACTGCTGAGAGCAGCCTTATTGTTGGTTTACAGAGGAGTCAGAGCTGAATACGTTGAGCTTCTCTTTGGGAGGTTTGTGGATGGATAGGAGGACCAGTTCATGTTAGATGTTTAAAGGTAGATGCAAAGAAACCCATTGAGTTAATGATGACATATTTTCCGAGGAGGGTCAATGACAATGTTGGTGAAATGATGCAGAAGATGGAGGAAAGAGGTCTAGAGGAAGACCAAAGAGGAAGTTCAAGGATGTAGTGAAGGAAGACATGAAGGTGTGTCGTGAAGGAGGAGGATGCAGGGAATGTAAGGCTGTTAACACCGGACATGTGATGCGTGCTTAAGAACGTGCGTTATTGAAGTATAGTCTATGGTGTTCACAGGCTGGCTTTTTCTTTTTCTACCATTTCTACAGTTTTTTTCTACTAGCGCATGTCTGCCATCTACAGTTGGAAGAGTCTTGCCGCAAAATATCATAGCAGTGCAAATGTTGTAAATTTTGCTTCAGGCTTTTTCTTTTACAGCTTTGTTCCAACATGCAATTTCTGCCGAGTACAAACCCCATTTATTTATTTACCCTCAAAGATCACTTTTCAAATGGTTGGCACTTCCGTGAATTAAAAGGGACGTCATCCAAAGGTCACTACCAAATCTGAGTCCCTAACTTTCATCGCTCGTTTTGTACGTAGAACGTAAAAACGACGCATAAGCTTTGAACATGGTAGGCCAAAACGCGCACATACACGTGTTTACATAGACTTTCAATGAAAAAGGGCGCTTGAATGCACGTTGCCAAGGGTGGTGTACACCTAGCTTCAGATAAAGGAGGATATTTTGCAATGGTGAGTCCTAAAGGGAGCATCTGAAAGCCAAAGAAGTTTTGGTTTTATTTAATTTTGTTGGTTTATTGTAAAATTCCAGAATTAACAAGAAGACCAGAGGGCAAATAAAACGAGCATCAGATAATAAATATATTGACTCTTTGATATACATTAGCATATCAATTATACATTACATTACATTACACATTAGCAGATAAAAATCAAACTTTTATGTGCAGAAATTAAAATGTTTTTCAAGATTACAATTCTACTACAGTCTTGCAAATGTTGCCTGTTTTGATAAACTGTGAGTTTACATGCCCGCTCTTAAACATGTCCTCATAACTGCTTTTTTGAACATTTTTACTCAATACCCAAAGTTGATCTGTTTATAGCTAAAATGTCCTTACACTTATCAGTGTATGCAGAGTTCTGTCTGGCTGTCTGCAGAGGGATAAAAGCCCTTAGTGGCAACAACCACAATAAGAGTGAAGACTTCATATTAGTGGTTTGTATCTTTAAAGTTTATTTGCATCAGAAATGAATCAGCCTTTCACAACAGTTACTATTTTGGAATTATTTAACTAGATTTAATGGGTTTAACTAAATGATAAATTTTACTCATTTCTGGCCCTGCGTCAGACTGGCAACCTGTCCAGGGTGTCCCCTAGCTCCGCCCACAAATGGCTGGGCTAGGCTCCAGCAGCCTGGTGACCCTGAAAGGGACGATACGGGTTTAGAAGATGGATGGATTTGATTTCCCTCAAGCACTTTGTTTCCTTTTTGTAGAGTTGAACTAGAGGCTTTAAGTTCATAGTGATTATTTCGTTTTGAATAAATCTAATGGTGAAAATTAAGAGTTATTTGGGTTATTTGACATTATGTACTTTTTCTAATAAAATAAAAAAAGTCCAAAGTTTTAATAGCAGTTATTGGTCAGTAGGTACTTGGAAAAAAACTCATTTTATAAATTAACAAAAATCTAGTATTGTGCATTCTTGGTCACAGAAATGAATTATTTAAATGTGACACATGAAGTTACTTTTCATCTTGTTTTACTCTGCTTTATAGTTTCCTTTAGTTTTTTTCCCCCCTCATGACACATATATCTGTCCTGTTCCGATGCTGTCTTGACTAATTTTATCTGTAAATGACTGGATTATCACCCTGCTTTTTAGATGATTAGAAATTAAGAAAATCAGGTCCTTTATTAACTTTCAAGAGATTGAGGCAAAAATCAAAGACAACTAACTTCCACATGTTGTCAGGTGCTTTTTTAGACATCAAAATACACTTTGTTTCATAGAACTTCTACCAAGAGGCACACTCATGCATTATTAGTTCGGCTCTTTTTATTTTTTTATTTAAACATTCTCATTCTTGCAGAATTTCATCTATTTTCTTTAATTTTTCTTTCTTTCTGTTATTTTGAAAATCAATATATATATATATATATTTTCTTCAGTAGAATCACTTCTGATGGTCAACAGCTATATGATATATGTTCCTCTTGCCTTGTTCTACAGTAGGAGCTTCCTTGCTTCAGGGCACCCAAGCGCCTAACTAGTCTCACACCAATGCTTTTATTTGTGTAGTTGTTTAGTGAGTGTATGGGGATTTGTGTGTATGATTTCATCTTCTTAATGTTTTTGGAGGACACCAGTCTTGGCATTTGGTTTATCCTGGCGTTGAATTATTCAATGTAACGTGACTCTGCAAGCCAAACGCTCCTCAAATGCATCAGGAACTAACAAATACTACTTTATATTCATTCATTTTTTCCTGCATAGCTGTTTGATTTTAAAGTTCTGCATCTATTGCTGCCAAGAAAGTCACACTTTTCTAAAGCAGTTTTTCTCCAAATTCTATTCTTCCTTTCACTTTATTCGTGTCTCTGAGGGACGCTCAAGGATTCACCGCTCAGTCATTAGCACTGTGGTTCACGGCTCCCATGTCTCCTATTTCTTTTTGTTTTTCCTCTCACCTGTCCATCACACTCTAACTTAAGCCCCAGTACATGGTACATTTTATGACGTCTGTGAAATTATAGCTACACCTGAGGCACAAGAAACTTTTCCTTTGGAACCTGCTGGTTTCTTGACCTAAAAACCACCAAAGATCATTACATATCACAAAAATGTAGAACATAAATTCTCAAGTTTAGTATTTGTTTATTTTTTCGACAATTACAGACACAAGACTTAAATAATCCAAATATGTGAACAATCAGAAATGACCATCGTCAAAATTCTACCTTCACAGCTCCTGATGTTTTCTTAACAGGTTTATAAAATCCAGTATGCCAGTCCTTAGAAAATGCAGAATACGACTGTGGATAATGAATTATTCTGACCTGTAGCTAAAATAATCTGATGATATGTTTTTGTGTTTTAATTTCAGAAACCAAACAAAAAATGTCATCATGGCCACCATGTCTGTTATTATGTGGTACTACTGTAAAGTAGTATGCGATTCACATAAAATATATTAAAATATTAAATATCAAATGATCATTTGTGGTTATATTCAGATGTATTCCAATTGTAATTCCAGCCCCAATATATATGAATGAACAAATTAAGTGTCAAAATATAAAGATAAGTGACTTAAATTCATCAGGTTGCTGCTAATGTCCATATACATTCAACCAAATTACTGAAAGCCTTCATCTAGAGCTAATGAGTAATGTCTTCTCATGCTGTATTCTAGAATCATAGGTTATATATTTCAAATCTCTGACTGTTTTAAAAAGCATGTCAGTTCACCATGTAACCGCTAGGTGGCTTTAAACACAAACATGGTCAACCTCAGAAATGAATCAGCCTTTCACAACATTTACTATTCCTTTTTGAAACTGGCTTCAGATTTGATCAAAAACCAACCACTGGTTGCTGTCACCACCCACTCTGTCCACGTCTTTATGCAGTTATTAGACTATAAAATTACTCCATGTAAAGGATCTCCCCCTGAGTGCAGCTGCTCCTCTCTGCATGAGGGTTTTAGCTGTTTTTCTGATTCACACTTGCTCTCTTACAAAACTATGATTAGAATGTGGGTTACAGATTTTATGGTTAGTAATCAACCTGAGGAAGTCGAGTTACTTTACTCCTATTACAAAACACTGCACCTGTACAGTAAATGTGCTTTTGACAACTTTAACAAGCCAACAAAAACTCCACAGATTGTCTTTTTTGATTTGGTAATATAATGACAATAAAGACTTCAATCAACAACCATGTCGGACTGCGCCACTCATTTTTGTTTTACCTCGGTGTTTGTTCATGAAGTACATAACTTGGTGTAAAGATGGAGCAAAAAGTTTTATTAGATATAAAAGAACAAAGCAAAACTTTCTTTTGTCTGGTAAAAGTCGTACCTTAGGCCTAATCCTGTTAAAACGTCTTGAAAAATTAGCAACACCTGATAGAATGTCCCTATGATGACCTATAAAAAAAGAATTTAGACTCCTTTTTCTGCCAAACGGGACTGTAAGCACTTTCCCTTCTCCCTCCCTCTCCTCCTCCCCCCTTCTCCCCTTTCACCCATCTCTGCTGGTAGTCTGGGATTCCAGGGATGACTCCCCCAGTAAAATAAGCTTCTGTCTCACCGTTGCACAGACCACAACAGAGCATGGAGCTGCCACTGCTGCACGTCTGAGTGCTGGGCTGCAGAGTAGCCCTCTGCACTGCAAACGCCCCAAAACTCTGTGGCTTTTCTGGTGTTTTACTTTTAATAGCTGAAACTTGTACTGAAGGATTTTGGGACCATGCACTTATGGAGAAGAAGGTAGCATGTTGGCTGGGCACAGGGCTCTGACCCAACAAGCAGCCCTGACAGCTACGCTCCAGTAAAATGGGCGATATGGAGCAGTCACAGACTATTTTTTTCTGATCTACGACAAGACATGTTTAGCAGAGTCGGTGCTCTTTGACGGTCATGTCTAACAGTTACCGCACTTTATCACAGCACCTGAATGACCTGAAGAAGGAGAACTTCAGCCTGAAGCTCCGCATCTACTTCCTGGAGGAGAGGATTCAGCAGAAATTTGAGGAGAGCAGTGAAGATGTCTACCGTACTGTGAGTAGAAAATCCACTTTTTAGTGGTAGCCTCCAACTGGTTTTTGTTTTGTTAAAATATTTCAAAGTGAGATGCTGACGTGCAGCTTTTCATTGTTCTGTGTCATCCTTTGGAAATTGTTATACTAAGTTAGGTCCTCATTTTGTCATCCCCCTACTCACCGGTCAAGTTTTTGTTTTATCAAGACAAAGAGAACTGGTAAAGACAATTGTTTGTTCATTCCTGCAGTTCCTGCTTTTGTCAGATTTTCAGTTATGCATAAAAACCTCACATTGCAGGTGTAAATGCTTTTAAGAGCAACCAAACAGAAAACACGGTTATTAGAAAATAAAAAATGATCCCATATCACATTTGAAACAAAAAGCTGAAGTTTTTGTCTCAAATTAATGCAATAGTTGACAAATACTTTTATGCATTTCTGCAAGATAGTTCAGTCCGAGTAAGAAATATATCTAAAAAAGTTAAAACTACAGAAATAAACATCCTAATTTCATTGCATTGCTGCTTCTTTTCAAAAGATCTGATATGTTTTAGATCTGATCAAAAGATCTAAAATACTTTGCGGCTGGGTGGCTCGGTTGGTGAGGTGAGCGGCTACCACGCAGGAATCCAGTGTTCGATTCCCGGAGGGGAATAAACAATGGTACTGAGTCAATTACCATATCAATTGAGCAATTACCCAGTGAGGGCCCTTGGGCAAGGCCCTTAGCGCCTCCCGAGCGCGGTTAGGCTGCAGCTCACCGCTCCCCCAGGGGATGGGTCAAATGCGGAGAAGAATTTCCCCATTGTGGGATCAATAAAGTACCAATTATTATTATTATTATGATGTGATGCTTTTCTGATCTATATTAAATTTAATATAATAGGTGTAAGCAGCAATATGATGACCACGGTAGGTAAAATATATATTGTGGTGCAGCAGCAAGAAAGTATTTCTGTATGCATTTGTCTCTGTTAATCTGCGCATGGGCATTTAAAACAGGGTGACCCTGCTCAGCTGTTGTTTGTTTACACAAACTCTCAGTCAGCCTCCCAAACTCGGTTCTGTCTCCTTCCTTTTATTCTAAATCCCCCCTGATCACCAACAGGTCTTTGACGGGAGAAATGAAATCACCGCATGATCCAGCTGAATGACACCCTAGCCGTCTTCCAGTCTTACTGCATGCCAGCCGTGATTGAGTAAGCCGAGGCTGTGTTGACATGCGGAGAGCTCAATCTTTGTGTCTTATAACATCCCTTTGAGTAATCAGTCAAATCACTCATATAAGCCCATATATCTCTATTGTATTGTTTTTAGCAGGCTGGTGATGATTATGTGTTTGCCCATCCACCCTTTGAAATATTAATTTGATCTCATATCAGATGCGTTGTATGCGTGATGGGTACATAGTGATCTCTGGAGCTGAAGAAACTCTATTTATAGCTGGCTTCAGTGCTGATTTATGTCTCACATGTTCAAATGAGTGTCTGTGCAGCACATCCCATCAGTAACGATGCACGTGTGGGAGAATTTCCTCCTTTTCTTGTCTTTTAAAGTCAATAATCACTTCAGCACTGGAGGGTCAATACTGTAGTTTATCAAACTTTTTTAACTTTAGTTGTATTCGATTGTGTTTTTCAAAACAGATTAATATTCAAAGTGTTAAAAGTGAAGTTGAAATCCCCATAAATCTAATTTATTAACTTTTCTAATACAAAATTTCTCTTCCATGTCATTCTCTGTTTATCTGTTTGGATAGTTCAGGTGTTTTTGAGTTGAGTCGATGCGTGCGTGCATGCTCTGGCATCGCCCTCATTATGGGTACATGTGGAGCTGTTGCTGAAAGCCCAAAGTCAAGGAGAGGTCAAAGTAGCAGGTGCACTGTGATGAAAGCCTAAATATAGAACTGTTTGCAGGATGCAAAGATGTCTGTCATTCTGAGAGCTGCGTTGTTGATATCTGCACCACAAATAAGGTAAAGGTGTTTGGTAGATGCACTGAAACTGCTTAAAGCTAGAAAAGGGACCTGGCATAATTTGGGCAAATTTATATTACAGTATTTGGGACCATTTAGACTTTACTATTATAAAGAGATTTTTACAAATAGTTCATTCTTTAAATACCCACTGGGCTTTTCATTCAGTCAGAAAGCTTTCAACTTGAGAAAGTCAATTAGTCAGGTGAGAAGCTTACTTCATGATTTGATTCCATTCAAATTTCCATCCAATAACTAATTACTTGGGTTAGGAAAACTGGTTGTTTGCATACGTAGTGATTTAAACCAGGACCATTTTTACATTTTATTTATTTATTTATTACTTATAAAAGATGATTTATGCAAATGCTTTAGTTTGCACACTTCTTTGTGTTTTGAGCATGATAGTATGGTTGCATTTGTAAATGTACTTTCTATCAGTATTGGAGACATGCAATGGAAGCAGTGACTCCAGTGGGAGCAGCTTTCAACCTGTCTTCACAGTCTTCTCCTGTTTCTGTTTAAACCATGTCCCTTCTTCTCAGTGTTTAGCTATGAGCGGGAACAAGCTCTCCAGTGCCCTTTAAAGACCTCAGCATGTCATCAAAGTGCAGACGTGGTTCTCGTAGGGTTGACTCTTCATTGTCCAGCTCTAAATATATCAGCTATGACAGCATAGTCAGATGTCCTGTACTTTTCCTTCATGTCATAAAGAAAAAACTGAGATTAACTGAACAAAATACATATGTGAGAAACTCGAGAAGGAGCCTTGATTTAGACCCAAAACAAAGGTAATATTTGTTTTGACTGAAAGAAACGTGTTCTTCTGAAATGTGAGAGTCTATTAAGCTGAACTGATTTCAGACATTTTGCAATCTTGTTGGACATGAATGATTACTTTCTATTGATTTGTTGCTGAAAGAGGAGATCATGCTCTTCTGCTGACATGAACACACAGTCATCTGAACTCCTCCTGCACCTTGTTTGTTTCAGAACATTGAGCTGAAGGTGGAAGTAGAGAGCTTGAAGAAGGAGCTTCAGGAGAAACAAGAACATCTGGACAAAGCTCTGTAAGTTCATGTTCAATTCAATTCAATTCAATTCAATTTTATTTGTATAGCCCAAAATCACAACAACAGTCGTCTCGATGGGCTTTGAAGTAAAACATGAACTCAAAAGGATCATGAATACAAAGAGTCAATACGAAAATACTAAAATAAACTAACAAACTGACTAAGCTATACTGGCATCCCTGCCCTTAGACCCCCCTTCGCGGTAAGGAAAAACTCCTAAAAAACCGGATTCCGGAAAAAAATGAAGAAACCTCAGGGGTGCCCACATGAAGGAGGGATCCTCCCCCAGGACGGACAGGCGATTTACCAGAACTCATAGAGAAGAATTAACTTATCTAACTCTACATCTACATATTTAAAGTCCAGCAGACGAGCTTCATCCAGCCGGGGTTGGGGGGACAGACAGGGGCGCGAGTCGAGCCAGAGACAGGATCCACAGCCAGGTTTAGGAGCAGGAGCAGAGATGAGGTACACAGTCAGGAACAGGAGCACGGATGGGCCAACTGGAATCTGGAAGCACTCCCACTCCCCAGGAGGGGAGAGGGATAGAGGGACAATACATGAATCGTACTGCACCAAACAGAGACATGGATAACTAAATGATAAATGATGATCAAAAGTAGAGAAGAGAGGAAGTGTAGAGGTAGATAAGAAAAGAAAAGTATTGGAAAAGGACAGAAAAGAGGACAGAACCCCAGTGCACCATAGTTACCCCAGCTTCAACTTCTAGCAGCCTTTTAAAATAATAGTTATTGTTATTTAGTTTAATTTAAACAATTAACATTAAGTTAAATAATCTCTGAATCCTAACTAGTCTGACAATAAGCCTGTCCAAAGAGGAATGTTTTCAGTCTAACTTTGAATGTAGAAACTGAATCTGCCTCTCTTACATGAGCTGGGAGCTTATTCCATAAGACAGGGGCTTGGTGGCTAAACGCTCTACCTCCAACTGTACTTTTACTAATTCTAGGAATCACAAGCAGTCCTGCATTTTGCGAGCGAAGTGTTCTGATTGGATGGTAAGGGACTATGAGGTCATTAATATAGGACGGGGCCATTCCATGTAAGGCCTTATAGGTTAACAGGAGGATCTTGAACTTAATTCTAGAATCAACTGGGAGCCAATGGAGGGAAACTAACACAGGAGTGATGTGATCTCTTCTGCTAGTTCCTGCTAACAATCTAGCTGCTGCGTTCTGAACAAGCTGGAGACTTCTTAAGGAACTCTTAGGACACGCTGCTAACAAGGAGTTACAGTAATCCAGCCTCGACGTAACAAATGCATGGATGAGTTTTTCAGCATCACTCTTAGAAAGTATATTTCTGATCTTAGCAATGTTCCGCAGGTGAAAAAATGCAGTTCTACACGCCTGAGAAATGTGATCCTTAAATGATAAATCCTGGTCAAATAAAACCCCAAGGTTTCTAACTGTGGAATTGGGGGCTATACTTACACCATCCAGGGAGACTATCTGAGCAGACAGAGCATCTCTCAGGTTTTTAGGGCCTAGTATAATAACCTCAGTTTTTTCTGGGTTCAAGAGGAGGTAATTAATTGTCATCCAGGTCTTGATGTCACTAATGCAGGCGTTCAGTTTCTCTATCTGGTCATTCTGGTCAGGTTTCATGGATAAATACAACTGAGTATCGTCGGCATAACAATGAAAATTAATGCTGTGTTTCCTGATTATGTTCCCTAGGGGTAGCATATAAAGCGTAAACAGGATAGGTCCTAAGACTGAGCCCTGTGGGACTCCGTAGTTGACTCGAGTGCACTGAGAGGAATGTCCATTTACATTAACAAACTGATATCTATCTGACAGATAGGATTTAAACCACTGGAGAGCAGATCCTCTGATCCCTATGTCATGCTCTAATCTATGGAGTAAAATACTGTGGTCGATAGTGTCAAAAGCTGCGCTGAGATCTAACAGGACAAGAATAGAAAGTAGTCCCTTTTCTGAAGCCAATAACAAGTCATTAGAGACTCTAACTAGTGCAGTTTCCGTACTGTGGTGGGGTCTAAACCCTGACTGAAAATCTTCAAAGTGGCTGTTGTCCTGTAGGTGGCAGTAAAGCTGCTTAACTACAACTCTTTCTAGGATTTTAGAAATAAAGGGCAGGTTTGATATCGGTCTATAGTTGGCCAAGATGTTAGGATCCAAACTGGGCTTTTTCAGAAGAGGTTTAACAACTGCATATTTAAAAGACTGTGGCACGTAACCCGTTTCCAGAGAGGTATTTATCATTGTTAATATGGAATCATTAATTAGGGGAAAAGTTTCTTTAAAAAGTCTAGTGGGAATTGGGTCCAACAGACACGTTGAGGATTTGGAGGACGTAATAATTGATGCTAATTCTACTTGATCCACAATAGTGAAGCAGTCTAATGTTACAGAGGTTTCTATGGATGTCTCCGCTTCTACCGCTTCAGCCTGCTCTGGGCTGATAGAAGGAATAACTTGATTTAACTTATGTCTTATATTTGAGATTTTACTATCGAAAAATGTAAGAAAATCATCAGAGCTGAGAGAAACAGGAACATGTGGTTCTACTGAGCTCTGACTGTGAGTTAATTTAGCAATAGTGCTAAAAAGAAATCTGGGATTGTTTCCATTCTCTGATATTAAGGTTGAATAGTACTGGCTTCTAGCTCTACGCAGAGCTTTTTTATAATTTAATAGGCTATGTTTCCAGATGTTCAGAGACTGCTCTGAACTGGAGCGACGCCATTCTCTTTCCAACTTACGGGTTTCTTGTTTAAGAGAACGTGTTTCAGCGTTAAACCACGGTGCTACTCGGTTTTGTCTAACGAACTTAGGTTTCAGGGGGGCAACAACATCAAGTGTACTCCTGAGGACTTGTAGGGCATCATTAACAAATTGGTCATTTATACTAGGACTGATGCTATGGGAGGTGGTCTCAGAGTATTTGCTCAGAATGTCACTAAGTACTGGCTGAACTGTGAGTTTAAACTCAGACACAGAACAGTCAGTTAAGGTTCTTCTAAGTTGTTTCTTATTCACTGGGGCAGTATCATGTTCTAAATTAAACTGGAAGGTAATCAGAAAGTGATCAGAAATGATGGGGTTAAGAGGAAGGACACTCAGCTGGCTGATCTCTATACCATGGGTTAAAACGAGGTCCAGGGTGTGATTGTGACAGTGAGTGGGTTCATTTACATTTTGGGTGAAACCAACATCATCTAATAAAGCTGCAAAAGCCTTTCCTAGACAGTCACTGGGGTCATCAACGTGAATATTAAAATCCCCTATTATTATAGTTTGATCAGAATCTAAGACAATAGTCGATAGGAAGTCGGAAAACTCAGTTAAAAATTCTGAATATGGGCCGGGGGGGCGATAGATAATTAAGAATAAAACAGGTTTTCGAGTCTTCCTGTTTGGGTGATTTATAGACAATATGATACTTTCAAATGAATTATAAGCATTTTTAACTTTAGGGCTGAGAAGTAAGCTAGACTGTGATATTACTGCCAAACCACCTCCTTTACCTGAAATTCTGGATTTCTGGTAGTTAGCATAGGTGGGGGGGGTTGCTTCATTCAGTCTAACATAGTCATCCTGTTGGAGCCAAGTTTCTGTTAAGGCTAGTAAACTAAGGTTGTTATCAGTGATTAACTCGTTGACTAAGAGGGACTTAGAGGAAATGGATCGAATGTTTAATAAACCGCATTTAATGACGTCATAATTGTGCTTGTGAGAACTGCTGTCAGTCACTTTAAGGTTTCTATGACGCGCTCCTTTTATTTTATGTTGTTACTCTAATCCAGCCTTGTACTTTGTAAGGGGTCAATTCTCCATTTAATATATTTTATATAAATGTTGTTAAGTTTCTTATTTCTTTCTTATTTCTTTTCCTGTTATTTTCCTATTTCTTCTTTGAAATATTTGTGTCTGTGTTGATGCTTTTGGTGTCTCTTGATATTTAGAAGGTATGAAAAGCTTTAAATACTATATTTTTATTTAAAAAGTGATTAGATTTTCATTGACAGGAATCCTTCATGATCAGCAAAGTTTATCCACTTTAACCACTTACTCTTCACAGTTTATAACACTATGATAAATGATGAAGCGGAGTAGTGGATGTTTATTCAGGGCATAGTTACTTTATAATTCTTTAATTGTTTGTAGCTAATTTGTTTTTTTTTTTGTGTTTTTTGAGTCCTCACACTCTGTTAAGCAATAAGGTTGGCTAGTAAAGTCACAAAAAATTACTTTATTTTTTTGTTTTGGTATTTGATATTGATCTAAATAAGGATTTCTTTGCATTTTTATTGATTGGGGTTGTTGGACTGAGTAGGTGTTTTAACAGTGGATGCTTGTTTGAGAGAGATTCTTGCTGTACATGACTAGGACTGGTTGAAAATATCTGTTATCTGAGCTGCTGCATGTGGTGGATGCAGTTAAAAACGTGTGTAGAGAGCGTCTGGAGTGTGACTCGTGGCGACTGGCTGGCGTGTGCCATTCTGGGAGCAGGAATTCTGGGATGGGATTTTTTGGACTAAGACAGTCTTTTACAGTACGAACTAGAAGACATCTTACTTAATACATGTAAAAAAAAAACTGAAGATTATGCTAAAAAAATTCTATATTTGATCTTTTTATCCCCTAGCACATTGTTTTTCCACCAATGTGACACTAATGTGCCGTGACAAAGGTTATTACCAGCCATCTTTTAAACCGAAACAGCTATTTTGGATTTATTGTCCGTATTGAAGGACAAATTCAATTTCTGCAAGCACTTTTGAAAAAAAAAATTTATTAAAGTTAATAAAAAAAAAAGGAATAAAATAAAAGAAACAGGAATAAGGTTAAGTGGTCTACTGAAACATTTAACTTAAACTAAGTTGAAATATTAGTTTTTTCCCCAAAACACATGAAACCTTTTTGTTAATGTTACATTAACTATAAAACTATTAAAACTATTACAATGATTGCATAGGGGATCCAGGAGGGACTGGTACTTCATTAATGTAGACCACAGAGGTTTTCTTTTGTTTTGACTTTGAATTTCTGACTGTTTTTCTCATAATGTTATGACTTTATTCTCATACATTTTTTTTCTATTTTTATTTTTTTTTATTTTTATGCTGGCCTTAATACACCGTCATAAGTGTGCCTTGTAATATTTGCCAAGCAAAATGTGTACTTTGATTAATAAAGGTTGAAAAACCATCCTTACATAAAAAAACGCTCACACAGTGGGTGAGGTTCTTGCTCCATCTCTGCTATAACAGGAAGTTGGTAAGAATATCCCATGTACACTGCAGCAGACAGAAAAGGGGTGACGTTATGTCTTGGCTGCCCCTCATGTCTCCATCAGTTCCTTAATTTGACCCAACAGATGTGATTTGCTCACAAATAAACTGCAGCTGGAGTTAAAAAAAAAGGTGTAACTGCAAAGCCGGGGCCTTTAAAAATATCCATCTATCCATTCTCCATACCCGACTATTCCTGCACAGGGTTTATGGGGAGGCTGGAGTCTACCCAGCTACTGCTGGGTGAAGGTGGGGGACACCCTGGACAGTTTGTCAGTCCGTTTCTGGGACATCCCTCACACTCTCACTTCCAGAATCACCAATTAACCTTTGAAGTATGTTTTTGGACATTTTCAGAGGAAGCTGGAGTGTCTGGAGAAACCCATGCAGCATAAAAACTCCAAACACAAAGGAGTCCTAACCACTACACCATGCAGCCCTGCTTTAAAAATACTCAGAAAAATGAGTAATGTCAATTAATATTTTCCTGTCAATTCTAACATTTTTTATGAACTGCTAAAGCCAAATTGCGTACAAAATGTGCATAAAACAGGAGGTAAAAACATCATGTAGAGTAGACTAAAGGGTCATGCTTTTGCTCGACAATTTAATAGAAAAATATGTTCATAATGATAAAACCGCTGTTGCAAATTGTTTAAATGTGATTTACTCCTTATCAAACACCACTTGTATGACTTTTACTGTTCCTGGTGTTTTGTAATCTTTTTTTTTTAGAAAAACAACAGAGAGCTTGACCAATCACAATGAGACAGAGCTTCAGAGACGGTGTCAGGAGAGACAGCAGGAAATTGACCACATGCAACAGGTGCTTGAGACAAAAATTCAGCTCCTGCAGGAGGTTGGTCAGGTTGTCCTAGAAACAAATGCTGCTCACACTTACACTATTTTGAAGATGGCAAAACTCCTGTCTGCTGTGCATCCTGCAGGAGGCCCAGCTAGCGCGCAGCGAGGCTGAACGGATGGCCTCACTGGCGGGGTCAAACTCCCATGCTTCCCTTGTGTCCTTAGACATAGCAATGGAGGATTTGCCTAAAGATGATAGACCTCCAAGTGTCGTGTCCCCTTCCAACACCAGCAAAGACAGGTGCAAAACTCTTTTAAAACTCCTGCAATATTTTATTTTTTAACATTTTTTTGATTATGCCAGATGAAGCTTTTGTGTCTCCTTGGATGAAATTGCATGCACTCTTGCTAAATCTAACCCGTCAAGTAACACAGATTTCTAAGAGAGATTTTCTTGGGATTTTTGTGGAGATTCCAACAATAAACTGATGAAATCTATTGTGATCTATTGTGTTCAGATTGATCGAGGAGCTGATCAAAGAGCTTCGCTCCAAGGATGTTCTCATCACAGAACTGCGTGAGGAGAAGACAACACAAAATAAAAGAGTGGGAGAGCTGGAGGGGCAAGTCCAGGAGCTGACTTCAGCTCTGCTGCAGAAGGACAAAGATGTGGAGGTAATTGTTAGTTTGGTTGTCATGTGGGAAGCTTGATCATTTCCACTCTGAGGCTTTTACAGACTCGTGACAATTTGTGTCTTTGCTTTGTTCTTCAGGTTGGTTTTACTCGTGTTTAGTTAGTTTTTCCATCAAACAGAGAAGTGTGGGGTCATCAAATTTCAGATTAAACAGAGAAACCTATGATGTTTTTTATTTTGTTACATTTTGTTTCTTTATTACACTATGAATGATGCTTTCTTGCATATAATGAAGGCTGAATTTGGCACATTCAGTACATTTATTTCTCTTTTTTGTGTCACAGTTTTATCAAGAAGAACTTGGTCAAGAGAGGCTGCGCATCGAGCAGGAGATGCAGGTAAGACCCACTCACAAATAGGCTTATATGTTTCATATGATCACAACAACTATTTCAATATGTATTTTGTGCAGACTATTTACATTAAACAATATTTTAAAAGAGAATATACCATGGTTTGGAGTTGCCTGTATTTCTGTCTCCTGATCAATCTGATTCGCTTATGAACTGATATATTTTCAGACAAAGTCCTGCAGCAAAACTATTTCTTAAGCTCCCTTCCTAGAACCTCAATAGATTTTCTGACACAACTTGTGCAATTTTTTTTTTTTTTTTACTGACTTCATGGCATCTCGTGTCTTTGACCTGGTGTTGTAACGCAACAAAAGAAAAGGTTAAAAAAAAGCACTATAGCATCCTTAACCCTTGTGCTATCCTAGGCACTTCAACATTGGGAGTTGGGTCATCTAGACCCCACTAGACAGTGCTCTGAACCTTTTTTCTTCAATGATTTGTGATCTTCACTGATGTCCATGGATTACATGAAATCATCTCCACCTTTATCCACCTGTGTCATGGTAGGGAGAACATGTCAATGGAAGGGTGGGGGTCATATGATAGCACAAGGGTTAAAAGTAAAAAAAAAACAAAAATTAACAGGATTGGAAAACAACTTTTATTTAGTAATACATTTTATTGTATATCCTTTAGTCACATATCTCATTTTAAACAAACAAAAAGATTACAGAAACGAATATTTTTGAGAGCAAAAATATTTGCTTTATTAAGTGCTGTCTGCTTTAGTTTCTTTCAGAAATTGTCTGTGATTGTAGCCAACTGTTCTCTTCAGATTACTCATATAAAACAGTAAGCTTGTTAAAATGATTGCTTTCTGGCGTGCTGACAGTGAAGCACTGAAATGTTTCAGAGGTTTGATCTCATTACACAAAGTGCCAAAATCTCATTAGGTTGAACTAACAGGACCTCAAACCCACATTTACGTCACTGTCACTACATTTTCTTTCGTCTTGGTTTCAAGCCAATGTTTCCAGAAGTATATTTGTTGTCTGACTTGTTTCTCAGTGACTACATTTGTTTTCAGGATCTCTCTTTTAACTTGTAAATCAGTTTGAAATGACGGATGCAAATGCACTCATCCAGCTGGCTTCCTGTTCAAAACTTCAACAGAATATACGTGCGAGTGTGGGAACATGCATAGTGTGTGCGTACATTTATGCAGAATGCCTTTTTATGTGTGACTGGTAATGGTTAATGTTAGTATTTAGGCTTCAGGGTGTTTGTTTTTGAGAGTTGTGCTTGAATGACAAGTGTGTCAAAGAGCAGACTTTTTTTCTGAGTCAGTTCAGAACATGTTTGTGCAATCAGAGTGAAGTAAGAATTTAAATGTGTAAAGGTTGTTGAAACTCTAAAACAAAAGGAAATATTTTGCTTTAACCTCAGTCAAAGCTGCAGAAACAAAAACCAAGGAGATAGCAATATCTAATAGAGGTACAGTTTGTTTAAATGCATCCTAAATAAAGGTTCATTATGTTTTAGACTGATAAATTGGAGACAAAATGATCACATTCAAAACTTTTATGGAACCATCTGCTAGTCCTGATGTCAAACCCATCCAGTGTGTGTTTGTATGATCATTTTCATGAGATGTTCTTGTCATTTGTGCGTGAGAGCTGCAGGCATCTCCCTCCATTTGCAGTGTGAAGGCTCCGGTTTCAGCTGAGCTGTCGATAGGTCAGGTTGACCTGTGGGTGTTCAGAGACCCCGGGGCTCCTATCAAGTTGTTTTGATGTTTCAGGACACCAGCTTTTAAGAGCTTCTAATTACCTCTCCAGACACCACTGACAAGGAGCCAATACATGCCTGCTGAGAGGAGCATAGCAGTGTGGCATGAAATTCTAAAATGTCCAAGTTTCTATTTTAGCAGACTGGTTCCTAGTAATTATCAATGCAGCCATACATTTTCCAAACCTGTTTAAGGTCTTTTGGGGTCACGTGGATGCTGGAGCCCATCCTAGCTACTGTTGGGCAAAGGTGGGGCACACACTGGATGGTTTGCCAGTCGATCGCAGGGCCTTGTAAATATTTTAAGCTGTAATGTTTTTAAGAACTACAAATCGACATTTGAATGCATTTATGAAATATTCTAATACATCTGAACACCTTTATAGCTAAATTTGCTCAGATGCAACAAAAGGGGTATGTTTCTCTAAATCACACATTAGAGTGCAGAGGATTCAGTAGCAGCAGAGCTGCTGAAAGTAAGAAACTGATGGGTAACATGCTCTGGAGTGCCAGCATCACCAGTTTCTGTTTCTCTCAGGCAAACAAAAATGACATTCACTGCATAAGTACACATGCATGGTTAAATTACACATAAGGGTTTGTTGTTTGACTGTCACAATGCCCTCCTTGTTTAAAATCAACACCATAGCAACAAGAGAAAATAAAGGAAAAAAAAATCTTGAGGCACTATTACTGTTTTGTGCTTTTACAAAGAATCTAAGTCAAGCAAGTAAACGTTTTTGTAAAACAAAAAATGTCATTTTTTAAACTTATTTTCACTGTCTTTCACAGAGACACTTCTGATTTTTTTTTTGTATTTATTGTTATGAACTATTATTTCTTCACTGAAGTTATATTCATTTGCAGCCTCTTCATAAATGCCAGCAAGTATCTTCAAATTCTAAATTTGCTACTTCAGTCACTTATTTTTGACTCATGGTGATATGGAGAAGAACCATCAGTTACTTTATCTGTGCAAAAACTGAGATTCTTACAGTCAGAAGAGGATTGAGGGAATATGAGCTGAGAAGTAAAGTAGAATAACCTGATGAAGCTGAACCTAACTCAAGGCCTGGGGAGACGCTTTCAACCTCCACTCATGACTGGCCTGCAGTTTGATTTAGTAATTATTGTAATTTTGCCCTAGTTACTAATGTATTTAGCATTATTTACTCTTATTGTCATTAGGACGAACATTAATTGAAAACAAATGGATAAAAAAAAGCTTTTTTGAAAGAACAGATTATTACATCAGACATATGAGTTAAAAAAAAGTAAGCTGGAGATGTATGGTAAGGTTTAAGAGCAAATAATATGGGGAAAACTAGAAAAGGTTAAAGCAGAAGTTGAAGAGGAGAAGGGAAACTGTTGAAGTGTATTATTAATTATTAGTATTATTGTTATTATTAGAGAGGGGTTGATGAAGGGTTGCTGTAGTTCTAAGAATTTGAGAAATTGCTAGTTTGTTGAAAAGCATGTGTTCTTACAGTACAGGTCTTTATTTCAAATATTGCAATAATCACCAAGCATAAGTGCTGCTATGTGACTTAACATAAAGAAATAGCTCGTTTGTACAATATTTGGGGGGCAAAGGTCAACAATTGGCAATAAGAAAATATTAATTAGCTGTTTTAGATATCTGTTTTAGCATTTCAAATAAAAACGAAATATTTTCAAATATGTCAGGTGTTGTAGTCCTCCTTAATGAGGCGGCAGATTCAGAATTTAAAGCTTGGTCATTTAAAATCACAGCTGTAAAGATTCGTATTTTTTAAGGCAAAAATAATAGAAATAAGCTAATGTTTTTGTAATGCTTTTTTGTAAATACGAATGACACGGATGAACTTTGTTAGAATTTCCATTTCTAAGAAACGACTCAGAAATAATTAAAAAAAAAGGAGTCAGTGTTGTTTTTTTAAATTAACAAAACGCGCTGCAGAGCATTTCACCTGTTAAGTCAGGCGCACATAGCTTAGCAAACCAGGCAGAAGGAAGCGACTGATTCCCAGGGGGAAATTATTTCTTAGTGTTACTAGTATGAGTAAACTAAAGCAATTTCTTTGTTTGGTTTTAATAGATATTCCGTTTTCGATTAGATTTACGTTGTTTAGATCCTGAACTACGGTCATTTTAAAGATCTGAGCATCTTCTGTGGGCCACGGTGTGGACCTCCACCCCTATTTTCCCTGAATGGTTCGCTCCACCGCCGCAGGTCTGTCTCGGGCAGTCACGTCGTCATCAGTAGCTTCAACACCGCAGAGGACCGAGTAGTTCAAGGATTTCAACCAAAAGCAGCTCGGAAAGGAGCGGACCGACACGAAAACCTGCGGAGGAGTGAGAGGGCTGTCCCGGGATGCCCGGAGCCGCCGTGGGTCTGTGCGGAGGCCGGCGGATTAGCACGGCTACCTGCTCACGATGACTGAAGATGCGAAACGGATGTTTGTTACCGGCGTGGAGGATAACTAGAGACTGGAGAGACGCATGCGCCATGACTCTGATGCACCTGCATCTCCTGCAAATGCAGCAATGGAGCTGTTTTCAGCGCGCCTATTTATTTTTGTCTACCTCATATTTAATTAAATGGCACCCCAAAGTGATTTAAGTATTTTGTGCTGAGGGTTTAAGATTATTTTTATCTTGTAATTTGAAGGACCTGTGCACTCTATTGAAAGTCTGAATAAAATGTGACTTTTAGTGATTTTTTTTTTTAAAAAGCAATGTTTGATCTGAAGATGAAGGAGGCGTGCCGCATCTGTGGACGTGAGCTCTGTGGCAACCAGCGAAGATGGATCTTCCACCCCACTGCTAAGCTCAACCTGCAGGTGCTGCTCTCTCACGCTCTGGGACTAGAACTGACCCGGGATGGCAGAGGAGAGTTTGCCTGCTCCAAGTGCACCTTCATGCTGGGCCGCATGTACCGCTTCGACACTGTCATTGCCCGGGTGGAGGCTCTGTCCATCGAAAGGTTGCAGAGGCTCCTGTCAGAGAAGCATCGGCTGAGGCAGTGCATTAGTGGCCTCTACCGAAAGACAAACTCAGACGAGGCCACTGTAGCCTCTTGTGGAACCAATGAAGTCTCAGGAGATGGCATAGTGGATATTTCCGGTCTAACCCACGCAAAGTACTGTGCCCTTCTCCAGGAGGACTTAGTCTACTCTTTATATGAGTCCTGGGCTGATGACAACATGGATTGCCACCATCACCACGCTCAGTTTTCCGCTGGTCCTGGATCTGAAGTTACAGGAGTATCCAGCACTCCCAGAAGATGTCATGGATGTTCCCACTGGCGGGTGGCAGACTCTGACTATGAAGCTGTCTGTAAAGTACCCAGGAAGCTGGCACGGAGTATTTCCTGTGGTCCATCAACCCGATACTCAGCTAGTATGGTTGGAGCAAGTGTGGCTGTTGGAGGTATGGAGAAAAGCTCATACGAAGGCCCGTCCTCTCGAACGCTCGTCCCTGGCTCTCAGGACCCCACCAGGACGTCGGACAGTGACCGGACTCTGGCTGGGCGTATAAGCTCCAGCCCCTCAGTTGCTTCCCTGGAGACAGCAGAAGAATACACTCAGTCAAGAGCCACAACAGATGGGTTGCTGAACTCCCCAAAGGAAGCAGTAGATGATCATATGTCAGACTCGGTGTCTGAGGAACATGTGGGGGCACCACATGGCCGAACCTCACCAGCATCGAGTCTTTCTCTGGCTCTCTGTTTTGTGCATAGCTACCGCCCCGTCCGAACGGCCAAAGGAAGCAAGCTGCCAGTGTTGCTCCGACATGGAGCCAGCAGTGCAGGCGCGAGGCTGAGCTTTCCTGGTCTGGGAATGTCATATGGAACTCCAGATAGGGATTTAGACAGCCTCATGCCGACCCCTGAACCTGAGCACCCATTGATCAAACTGGATGTCGGGGAAGATCATGACCTGAACCTGTCAGACATGGATGACTTTTTAGCAGATTTATACAAAGAATATCCTCCCCCACGTCCACACCAGGTAGGTATAAATGGTGCTAAAAAGACTTTTTTTTTTTTTTTTTTTGTAATAAGAGCTGAAATTGACCTTCATTTAGGCTTTTTTGTCAGCACATCAATTTTCATCTTAGCTCATATTGCCCCAGAATTCAGCATCAATCACTTTCTCTGCTAATTTCACATTAATCGGCCCCTAAAGCCAATATTTTCCATTGAGTGGTCAAAGTGCATTGGAATGGTTTAAATACTTAATGAGTCTTTGAGTGTGCATGTGTGAAGAAACATTTACTACTATCAGTGATGCAGGGAAAAGACTACATGTCCTGACATGGCGGGATATTAATTTACATCTAATTGATAATCTAGTTTAGTAGATTAGGTGTTGCGTCTGTTGCAGTACATCATTTTCTGCTTCAATATATGAAGGAAAATGTACATTTTAATGCTTTTGTGCAATGCAAAAAATAGTAATCCTTTATTTATATCTTTGAGTTAAATATCTATTGTAACAAAAGAGAGTAATAGAGACGCTCAGACTGAAGTAGGTTAGATTAGGGGACAATAAGACAGAGTGACTCCTCTACTGGCCTATTTTCACTCAAAACCCTTGAGGCAAAGTCGTGCATGCAATGTCAGACCACCGTGAATCTCAACACTGGTTGGCTACCACACTAACACTGTTTATAAGAAGCTACCACAAAGAAACACCTTTTACTATGACATTAATTATTAATATCATTCTGTGCTGCACTCTAGCCTTCTTCCTTCTGGCGCCCGGCGGCCCCCGTGGCTGCCGCCTGGTACGGCTAAGCGCTCCTGTCCTGTGGCCTGGGGGCCGGACGCCGGGTTCGCTTATGCCTCTGGGCGTAGTGGGGGCCCCCGTAGGGGGGCCTTCTCTGCGCCTGGCTGGTCGGGTGGGCGGTCCCCGCCTCCCCCCCTCCCGGGCTGCTTGGGTCCGGTGTGGGGGGGGCGTTGGCCTTGGGGGGCCTCTCCTCCCCTTTCCGGGTCTGGCTGTTCTGGCTGGGTAGGATCTGGTTCCCCACAACACAAGGTTCACTTCGGCAGCATGCATGTATCTCCACCCCCACGTGCACGTGCACACTGCCACACTGCTCCCTGTCTGCTTCATCCCCCCTTCTAACCTACAGTGTATTGATGGACAGATATTTTCCACTCATCTTCGTGTCAGATTTTTACCCATGATGAAATATTTGTCTTTCCAGCAGATCTAGTATAATTGTTACAGCTTAAAAGAATAACTGATCCAAATCAGTGCTTGTATCCCCCCTTTTTTCACCCTTCTTCCCTTTACTCTCTTCCACCCCCCCCCCCCCCCCCCCCCGACACATATTTTCCCTCTTCCTCCCCACACACACTAAATATAACAAATAAAGAAATAAATAATTCAACAAAAAGGGGTTAATTCAGATCTACACTCTGGCTTCTAAAGTTCTACAACCTCTTTTTGTGATAGTAAAACCTGTCCAACACAAAAGGCCTGCAGCTCTAATCTGTTTGCTAAGTTGTTGGACAGAACAAGTGAAAAAAAAAAAAAAAAAAAAAAAAAAAAAAAAAAAAAAAAAAAAAAAAAAAAAAAAAAAAAAAAGACTACATGTCCTGACATGGCGGGATATTAATTTACATCTAATTGATAATCTAGTTTAGTAGATTAGGTGTTGCGTCTGTTGCAGTACATCATTTTCTGCTTCAATATATGAAGGAAAATGTACATTTTAATGCTTTTGTGCAATGCAAAAAATAGTAATCCTTTATTTATATCTTTGAGTTAAATATCTATTGTAACAAAAGAGAGTAATAGAGACGCTCAGACTGAAGTAGGTTAGATTAGGGGACAATAAGACAGAGTGACTCCTCTACTGGCCTATTTTCACTCAAAACCCTTGAGGCAAAGTCGTGCATGCAATGTCAGACCACCGTGAATCTCAACACTGGTTGGCTACCACACTAACACTGTTTATAAGAAGCTACCACAAAGAAACACCTTTTACTATGACATTAATTATTAATATCATTCTGTGCTGCACTCTAGCCTTCTTCCTTCTGGGTCCACAAACCACAGTCTATAAAGTCTTTTAGTTTCTATTTTAAAAGTCTGCCTTGCAACACTTAAGTGGGGTGTTTATCCAGCTTCATTAGTTTGACACTAAAATGGCTCCCAACAAGCAGATCAACTGCTGGATTTGGTCAGAAGATTTAACAGATTAACTCCGCCCCATCTCCACTCCATTACAGAGCCTGGTTGAAGAGCAGCAGAGTCAACTGAACCAGTATGAGTGCGCTGCTGGTCAGTGTGTCAGCGAGCTGCAGAAGGCCCAGCTCCAGGTCCAATCCCTGCAAGCCAAGATCCAGGAGAGCGAGGCCAACAACATGGTGCGCCGCACAGAGACGGCTGCATACCGCGATCGAAGCCTCGCTGGCAGCCTGACGATCTGCTCTTCATCCCACAGAAGCTGCAGGAGAAGTTGAATGAGATGGAGTGTGAGCTTCGCTCACTCCGCCAGGCGACCCAAAGTCAAGAGAGAACCATCCAAGGCCTCACGGAGTCCATCGGCACCAAAGACAGTGAGGTGTGTGTACTAGGAGAAAAAAGGCTCTAATTCTGAGGTCATTCTGAATATCTGTTGTCATAAATTGCGTTGCTTCAAGGCCCAGGAGCTGTACCAGCTGATAGAAGGACAAAACAGCACTCTCTGTAAGCTGCAGGAAATGCTCCATCGCAACCAGCTGTCTCAAAAAAAGGTGAGCCTTAATGGACATCATGAACCAGAATCAGTGCATTTCAGGCTATTATTGATGGACATTAAAAATTAAAGAAAACTTCCACTTTGGTATGTGATCAGGCTTCAGCAGGGGTTGGTGACGGCCTCAACCTCGGCCAGCTACAGAGCGAGCTGGTGGGCCTGCAGAGCTCCCTGTTCTCTCTTGGTCTGGAGCTGGAGGCCAGTCAGAGGAGCCTCAAACAGAGCCAAAGGCAAGGAGATGACCTTCTGAGATTCAAGGACAGACTCAACTCTGATTTACAAGAAGCTCTGCAGCACCGGGAGGCCACAGAAAAACACAACCAGGTTGGTTTGCGGGTGGACAACAGATTAAGCCAAAAACACGAGGCGACATCTGTAATCTGTCTCTGCTGCAGGATCTGCGCAATGCCCTTCAAAAAACCCACTGTGAGCTGCAAGCTAAAGAAGCAGCATTGAAGGAGAGCGAGGCGGAGAAGCAGTTGGTGATGCAGGAGAAGGAGCAGAGCATCGCACAGCTCAAACACTCCCTGCAAGACAAGGAGCAACAGCTCCAGGTATTCAGCACCACACAAAGTGACCCTTCAGAATGCACAAAGTCCACACAAGCATGGAGTTTTCATCTTTTAATGTTTTTTTCTGTAGGAGTACTCGGAGATGCTGGAATCAGCAAGAAGTTCCAAACCAAGAGATGCCTTGCTGGAGAAGTTAAAAGAGCGAGTTAAAGAAAGAGACAGAGCTTTGGAGGTAAAATAAATACAGTAGAGGTATTTAAAGATATATTTGGCTATTATATTTTATGACAAAAAAACATTTTACCTTTTACAAAGAAGAGATGACTGCAATTTAAATGTAGCCATAAAAATGCCTTTTTTTTCTGATCCTCTGCTTACTCCAGCGCTCCATCGATGACAAGTATCGCTGTCTAGAGGACCTGGAGGGTCAGGTGAGGAGGCTGCAGCAGGCTCTCAGGGAGAAGGAGCGAGACCTGGAGAGACTCCGCTGCATTCTGTCAAACAACGAGGAGACCATCACGGTACTGTCTTTTAGCTTACAGCTGTTTGGGATTTTTAATGGTGCGTGTTTCTCTGAATTGTTTGCACCTGTCTCTGTGCCAGAGCCTGGACGCTTTGGTGAGAGGTAAAGAGCTGGAGCTGGAGCAGGCAGCAGAAGCCTACAGGAGCATCCAGTGGTTGAAACATCAAAGTGAAGAGAAGGAGAGAAGTACTCTGAGAGAGAAAGATGCTATCATTAACCAGCTTCAGGGTATCCTGCACGCCCGCAGCCAGGAGATACAGGTATCAACATTGACCAGGAGACCTCACGTGCTCTTGATGATAAAGCTGTGGGAACTGGTTGCTGTTTTTTATGTTTTCTGCAGGATCTTTCAGCAAAGCTCATTGCTAAAGTCCAGGCTTCCCCAGCTGAGGTTGTTGAAGAGCTGAAAGCTCGGTTAGCTCTGAAGGAAAAACTCTTTCATGAGCTGCTGTCAGACCGGAGCCGCCAAGCGAATGAGCACCAAGCACAAATCCAGGGATCTGCTCAACAACCTCAGCTCCAAAGACCAGTATCTGCAGGTCTGAATGATCAGACTCAACTAACTGACAGATATGAACACAGTGAGGAGTAATAAAGATTTTCACTATGCATTCTCCATCTTTATTAGGATTACTCCTATAGGCTCTCTGTGGTAATTAAAGAGCGAACAGGTCAGCTGGAGGAGCTTCGCAGACAGCTGACGCAGACGGAGCAGGAAGTGTGTGAGCTCAGACGGGACAAGGAGAGAGATGTGGGAGGGGAGACGGAGCATCTGCGCAGTCTGCTCAAAGAGAAAGAAGGTTTTATCAAAGTATGTGGTCATCTCCCTCTATTAGCTCTAATCCCCGGGCTTTGTTCCCTGAACGTTTTGGTCTTCGTTGTGCCAGGAGCTGATTCAAACCCAAGAGGAAGCCATGCAGCCATTTTCAAAGGACAATGAGGCTGAAATACAGGCTCTGAAGGAGGAGCTGGAGTTGGCGTTGAAGAAAGAGATGGAAGCTCAGGTGTGTGTGTGGATGTGGAGATAATTCATCAGAAGCTCTTATTGTTTAGTAATGTCTATTCTTTGTATCATCTCCTGCAGAAGGAGCTGTCAGCTTTGCGGTTATCCCTTGCTCACGAACAGTCAGAAGGAGGAGACTCAAAAGGCAGTCCTGATCACCAAGTAGGCTTTGTATCATCTGAGTAACAATTTTTGAATTCTGCCAAAGAAATCTTTGGTTTTGGTAGTTAACCCTGCCTCTTTATGCACTTTAGAGTCAGCTGGAGCAGTTGTTGTCTGAGTACAGTAGACTGAACGACGCCCTGAGGTCAGAGAAGCGATTGTACCAAAATCTGACGCACAAGAGTGGCAGGTATGGAGGCTGCCCCTGATCTTTAAAATCCTTTATTTCTGTTTCCTCAACACTAACTTGCAGGACTGGTTTTTTTATGAAATGTGTTTTGTTTTTTCTTACCTTGCAGCTCAGAAAAGGTGCAAGCTCTCCACACTGAGTTAGATTCAGTTCAGGCCCTTCGAGGACAGCTGGAGGAGGTCCTCGCCAAGGCCCGGAGCACGGCCCTGGCGCTAGAAAGGGCAGCCACAAGGCAGCCTGGCTTTGGAGGTGGGAATGGGCGGGGTCCAGCCTCCAAGGCTGCAGGCAGCACTTTCTCTAATGCTCTCTGATGCTCAGCACTGACGGTCCTAAAGCGAGACCGGGCTGCCAGTGGTCACTGAGGCTCAGGTTTCGGAAAAGCCGTCATCCTAAAGCAAAGGAGTGATGCTTGTCCCATTAAGGAAGACATTTATTTAAACTGTAACCTGAGTCTTAGTCTGCTGGCAGCTCGGTCCAGTTTGCACAAGCACTGCTCACAGAGTGTTCAGCTCATTCATGATAAAAAAAAAATGCAACTCAGAGTTTCTACTAATTTATTTTAAGTGGATTGTGAATCTGTTTTTACACTTATGTTGGAAAACTGCTTGTTTTGTGGCCTGATTGTCTTGTATTGCCATTTCTGTCCGTCATCACTTACCTCCAGTCTTACTGTCACAGTGAAGCTCCATGTTGTGAAGAAAGGTCACGCTTTACAGTAAAAACATCTGCCATCATTTGCTTTGTCATCTGTCTGATACCAGGATGAGAGGCCCAGGTTCCCAAACCAAAACGATAGTCAGGAATAATGTATGAAGCCCTTTACACACTAGCTCTGGACCTACGGAGAACAGCGCAGCGTGTTTTCATAAAAATAAGAAATTGGACCTTTTTTCTAAAAAAAAAAAAAATGTTTTCCTCATAATCTAAGAACTGTTTTTCTCTCGTTCTAGAAAAAAATATGAACTTTGATTCTTCTTTGATGATTCAGATATGTTTATCCTGCATGGTTCTATTATTCAGCTGTTAAATAAAATAGTTTTCTTTGAAATGATGTAGTTATTTATTCTACCAAATACAATTCTCGAAACAATTAGTGTCACCTGGGATTTTTTTCCTTTTTGTAATCTAAAAAAAACTACGTTAAACCTCCTAAAGAAGGAATGTCATATTTTTGACTGGATTTATATATTTGGGGAGTTTGCACGGATTTATTTGTCCTCATTAGTGCAGCTTTGTGATGCATCTGGTTTTTTCGCAGATCTTCAATCTGATCCCTTGAATTTTAACTAAGACTTAAGAAATGCAGCTATTATGTTATATTCATTCCCCAGTTTTCACCTGTATGGAAAGATGAATAATTGTTGATATTCTTTGTGTACCGGTACTTGAACTGTTTTGAAAATAAATGTGCTGATTTTATTTCTTTTTTATTGAAAGCCGATCTGGTATGGATTTGTTTTTTCTTTGTCTAACTTGGACTTAAAGCACATTCCAAACCCTAAAAATTATTTCTTTCCTTTAAATACCCCACCGGAGTGTTTGGTCTTTTGTCTTCGAACCAGCTTGTCATGTTTGTCATGTTAGTCCTGAATTAGTGTTCAAGCTCATATGCTAAGATTTAGGTGAAATTTCTGATAAACTATGGATAAAACAGCTGTCATATGTCCATGTGAGCATCCACATCAAACACAAATGTACCTTCAGAGTCCAGACGAGTTTTTCCTTCATGCATGATTCTGTGGCATGGTTTTTATGTCTGCATGACTGTCCCGCTGTAATAACACTATTAAATCATCAAAGGATTTTTCCTGCACTATTGATATCACTAATGCTAAAAAAAACAGGTTTTCAAAAATTTCAAAAGTGTCTGTTTTGTTCTGCCCCACATTACTTCAAGTGTGGACAATGAAAGCTCAGCTGCACTGTTACCAGTCACACTTGTATATAAGATATCCCGCACCAAAAGTTTCAGTCATGATTGACGACTTTCTGTACGGAGCACACAGGTTCTCCCGACACCAACAACCTGCTGCTACAGTTCAAAAAACTTTTAACCCATAAGAACTCAGATCCATTTTTCTTCAAAATAAAATTGTGTATTTTACCACAAAACCAAATTGACTAGAAAACCTATTTCTGATATTTTTTCTGTTACGCTAATGTCACGATGAGTTCTTATGGGTTAAGTTGTTTAAAAAGTTTTAAATTATGACTTTTTTTTAAGCAAACACACTCCTTTACACACAATTTGTTTTTTGTTCTTTTTACTTTTCTTAGTCTATTTTTACTGAACCTTGCAAGCAAACGTCTGCATTTATCTGCACAAGGTACTGTAGCCTCTGTAAATGAAAAAATGCTAATGATGCAAGGTACATGACCACTATTGACTATTAATTACTGGAAAATCTCCATCAGTGTTTACAGTCCAACTCACAGACATTCATAGCTGCCCAGGCTTGACTCTTTTTGGCTTGCCTGCTGCACATGACATAACATTTCCCTCAAGTCCCATGACTTCCGATGTGGTGATGCTGTGCAGGGACCAGATTCAGAGGGAACACTGCAACAGGAATCAGTTGTGTTTTTGTTTCAAATAAAAGAAGTTGACCTTAAATGGTCTTTATGGTTTCAGAGCTCAGCACGGAGGACGAGGAAGGAGACGATGAAGATGGTAGCAGTGAGGATTTTACAGACAGCATAGAGGAGGACGACAGTTTGACCAGGCAGGAAACACTTCTCAGGTAAATAGCTTCTTCCTTCACCAACATACTGAAACGCAAAACAGTACGTGATCATGAGAAAATGTGTCTTTTGTTGTTTTTCTAACTTTCTAGACTTGTGTTAAGAATCAAGGAGATGCATTTTTGCCTGGAGGGGTGCAAGAAGGAAAATTATATCAAAACATCCCCCCAGAGGAGACAGAGGAAGCAAGAACAATCCTTGAAGACATAAGATCACAGCTAAAAAAAGATGGATTCACTTCTCTCTCTGAGATGAAGTATTCTTTTCATAATCTCATTTAAAAAAAAAATGTTTCTTTTCTCCTGCATTTTTTTTCTCTGACTCTGTGCCCTCTGCTACTAGGAGTGCCTTACAGAAGCTGCAGCAGGAAAACCAGGCTTTAATAAAGAGACTGGAGTACAGTGAAGCTGTCAGACTCACGACAAACACACAGAGGAGTCTAAAAGAGGAGGAGAAGGACAACAACTGTGAAGGACATGATGAAGAGTTGGAAACATCTCCAATTATGTCTGGGAAGCGAGGTCCTCCTTGTTTAAGGAGCTCTGAGTCTGGGAAAAGACACTGCAAGAGACCGGACTCCCTGAAGCTGACAGTGGTGGTGAATTGTGTTCTTTATTTTTATCCTAGAATATGCAGTTGTTTATGATTTGTGGTAAATGTTTATGAATGTCCTCAAATGTGTTTTTGTGAACCCGTTTGGAACCGAGTTGCCCTCTGAACAATAGTAAGGTCATTATCCTCAACCTCTCATCTGTAGCAGGATGCGAGGCCCTCTAGTGGCAGCAATGAGGTTGGAATGCTCTGGCAGGACATGGAGGACGGAATCCGTCAACAGGCCACCTGTCTGCGTGCGGATCTGGCCCGGAGCCTTCAGGAGAACAGGGAGCTCCAAGAGAGGCTGATGGTGTCTGAAGCTACTGTCCAGGCTCAAGCTGAACAGCTGAAGGATTACAGAGATCTGCTCAGTGAGTCTCTCAGAGGTGCATATGTGAGGGTACACTGGCATCAAATTAAAATGCTTATTTTCCCCTGTCTGTGCAGCAGAGACATCTGTCCAGCAGGCCAGTAAGCAGGTTCAGGTGGACCTCCAGGATCTGGGTTATGAGACCTGTGGGCGCAGTGAGAATGAAGCTGAGCGAGAAGATACCAGCAGCCCAGGTGAGCATTCTGGTTTCAAAATCTGACCCCATTCAGCTTCACTGAACCTCAGTACCCATGCTTGGCGTTTTCTCCCCTTCTCAGAGTTTGACGACCTGGAGATGTGCACATCACTGTCCCATCATCAGGACAGCGAGGGCCTGAACAGTGGCTGGTATTCTGAAAACTCCAAGGAGGGTTTAGACATCAGGGATGAGTCAACACCTCTCCACCACCTGGTCCAAGATCTTAGGTCGCAGTTGACCCGCTGCCACAAAGTGATCCGTGGACTCCAGCTGCGAGTGCGCTCTCTGTCTGCCACAAGTGACTATGCCTCCAGCCTCGAGCGCACCCCTCGGAAGGTACGACTCAGCAAAATCTTCCACTCAAGGTGGTTAGTGGTCCATTCAAAAGCTTTTGGTTTTATTCTGACCTTTCAGGTTAACTGGGCACTTGGGATATCACCAGCTCCCAGTGGGGTTGAAGAAGATGAAGGCTGGATGTCTGACACCCAAGGAGTCCGCCCTACCTCCAAGCCCAGTCGGGAGCTGCAAGAGTTGATGGAGCGAGTCGCATCACTGGAGGCGCAGTTGAAAAACACTGCAGAGGAGGGAAAACAACAGGCAGAGGAGGAGAAATGTGCCACCTGGCCCAGGTGAGACAAATGAGAAAAAGAGTTTAAAAAGACCATTAGAACTTGGCGTTCTTCCCGCTTTATCCTAGGTGCATCCATTTTTATCTAGATCTGGTCAGAGGATGCTTATGACTCGAAGCTGGTGGCGCTTTCAAACTACAATCTTTTCTCACACTGTGGCTCTATTTGTATTCCTCGTCACAGGAAGTACAACTCTCTGATCCAAGCACAGGCTCGTGAGCTGTCCCACCTGAGGCAGAGGATGAGAGAGGGGCAGAGCGTCTGCCACATCCTGACCCAACACCTCGGAGACACCACCAAGGTACAGCACACCACACTAATGTGGTTCTTTATTTGGTCAATGGAACACTTTTCTGCTAAATGGTGAGGCTAGAAAAAACAGCAACCATTTATTTGGCATAATTTTTGTCAACACTTGACCCCCAACATTTCAGGCTTTTGAAGAGCTCCTGCGATCCAATGACATTGATTACTACATGGGTCAAAGCTTTAGAGAGCAGCTGGCTCAGAACACTGCTCTGGCTCAGAGAGTCATCACTAAGATTACTGGACGTAAGAAAACATCTTTGCAACATAAAAAGCTGATTTTCTGCTTCAGTGAAAGACAACTGACACTGTTTCCTCCTCTCTTCTCTTTCAAAGGAGAATGTGTTGAAAACGTTGACAACAAAACCGGCCAGGACCTTCTTTCTCTGAGGTGAGTCTTCTTTATCTTATTAATTTATGCATAAAATGACTTATTTTACTTTAATTTATTAAGATCAATGAATATATTGTACTTTTGGAAGATGAGAACTTCCAAGTTTTCTTTGAATCACACAGTTACATCAGTACTAACAGATGTTGTTGCTGTCCTTAGTTTGCTTTGTCATGTGACACCCAGGAGCATGTCAGGAGAGCACCACATGACGGTTAACAGTAATGTAAGGTTTCTTTAATCCCTGCTCATAGGTCATTTAAGGTGCTGCAGATGAAGATTAGGAGCCTCTTTGTATTTTTTGAATAACTCAAACCAAGCCTGGTTTACAAGTGTACCACTCTTAATATACAGCCTTATTTCAGTGCTCTTCAGGCAAAAAAAGAAAAATTAGAGGCACATAGACAATGACTGCAATTAAAGCGTTAAAGCTGTGAAATCAAGTTTAAATTTCAAATTCAAAGAAAATCAAAATAAAAAAGGACTTTTTGAACATCATACAAAGATAAAGGAGCAGTTAAGTTCAAAACTGCTTTTTAATGTTTTATAGATCATCTGAATAATTAGTTAAATAGAAGAGCGGTCAGAAAGTCTTGTTTTTAGTCCCCCCCCATTTTACTTTGCAAATTTTGCTCTTTTAGAAAATCAGTTCTAAATTTTTTTAGGCTGAACAGAATTCTCGGTTAATACATACAGAAAGATATTTCCTGCACAATTTTGTCTCAGATTATTTCAAATTAGCAAATGGATTAAAAAAACATGATTTTTTTAAATTGAGGATTTGTTTATAAAAATATGGTAAATCAATGATACTTATATTAATTAGAAAAAAAAAGGCAACTCTTTTGTGTCTTTCAATAATGATTTTGTAATTTTTTGCGAAAATAAAAATAAAAACCTGAGCCATTTTCTAGAACATAAATTATGCAGTAGTTTATTAGAAATTTGCCTCTGTTGGTGGCTGAGCAACCCTACTTCCTCCCCTTCCCCTCTCTGTCTCTGTGCAATCTCTCCCACTAGCTTACAGCCCCTCAAACCTCTAACCCCTTCAGAGTTGGTCTTTCAGAATAAGGGAAGGGGCTTTTAAGCAGAATGTGATGCTGGTTTTCTGTGCTTTTGCAGACTGAGTAAAGAGCTGCAGCAAAAAGACAAACTCATCGAATCCCTCCAGACCAAACTGCAGCAGCGCCCCCAGACTCCATCCAGCTGTCATGCTCTCTCCGAGACCACCGACCAGTCAGACAGGACCTCCCTGGTGTCCGATGAGTACCAGACCAATGACGACCTGGAACTCTGCTCTGATTTAGACACCAGGGAGTTTCAAGAGGAGCACCAGCAAGAATCCACATCAGGAAGAGACGGTAATGTTAATGCTACGTCTTTTTTTCTGCTGAAGACTTTTCTTCATCTTCCATTTCCCTCCTGTAGTCCATCCATCTCTTCTTGCTCCTCATTGCTTCCTCAAGTCCTCCAGCAGCTGTCCCAACATGCGTTGCTCAGCCACTGTGGGTCTGACCAGTCAGCCCACTAGAGGTATGAAGCTCATGAATGGGATCAACTAGCTTTTTTCTGTTTTTTCTTTTTTATCTTCTTCCTCCTCATTTGTCTTCTGTTTATTTAATTTCTTATCATTTTCCTTCAGCCCTTTTGGGTTTCTCCTCCTCCTTCTCTGTTCCTCTGGGCCCTGATGTCTGGGGTTATGAAGCCCCTTCTGACCCCCAGCCCAGGGCCCTGTCTGTCATCGCTGTTCGCCCAGAGCTGGACACGCTTTACAGACAAATGAGTGAGCAGCACAGGGGTGAGGGAGCCAGAGAGATCTAACAAATCCTCTCCTTTTGTTATTTCACTGCTCTAAATAGTGTCTCTCACCTTTTGTTTTTGTTTTTACAGGACTTGCTGTATCACAGGAGAACACTCTGTTCAACTTCTCACCGAGTCCCCACAACCGCCATGACCTCACAAGCCACACCCACCTATCTCATCATGCCTTTCCACAGTACCAGCTGGGCGGCATCCCTGAGGACCACTCAGTGAAGTCTGACTCTGGCCAAAGACCTCTGTGGGATGCAGACAACTTTGTTGGGAACTATTCAGGACATCCAACAGAAAGCAGCCAAGCAGGTTTGATCCTTTAGAAACTAAAAGCTGTCATTCCCATATTCCTCTGCTGTTACAAAATAATAGTACTGTTTGTTTGTAGGTTTGAGTTTGATAGAGGAGCATCTAAAGGAGGTCAGGTGCCTGCGTCAGCGTCTAGAAGAGTCCATCAGGACCAATGAGGCGCTGCGCCTGCAGCTGGAGGAGAGGCTAGTCTCCTCTGGACGCGATAGAGGTAACACGTCCTACAACATGAGAGGTATATCAAAAAACTCCTTTCAAATGGGATACTTACCATGTTTTTTTTTTAGGAGCACCAACAAACATCTATATTCAGGGACTGGACACAGTCACTCAACTGTCCAATGAGATCAGAGTCCTGAAAGAGGAAAATCTTGCTCTCCAATCAGGCCTGAAGGCCAGAACAGGTGCTTCATTTGACATCTTCAACAGAATTGATTTTGATCTCCCTTTAACTCATTATCCTGTCATTACCTCTAAGACTCAGGTGAGGAGGTGGTGCAGCTGCGGGAAGCAGTGTTCACAGCACGCACACGCCTAAAGCAAGCAGAGCTGGAGGCCGAACAGTGGAAGGAGGAGCTGAGACGAATTCAGGCTCACAGTCAAGAACAGGGCCAGCAGATTCACACGCTGAGGCAGGAGCGACAGGCCGGACAGGAGAAAACCAACAGGTTGCCATTGTTTGGTGCAAAGGGGATGGATCTGTATATGCCGACATGCTCTGACTCTGTCATAATGTCTCTGCATTGCTAGGCTGCAGCATGAAGTGACGCTGCTGCAGCAGCAGCTGTGTGAAAGCAGGGATCTCATCCATTCTCTGCAGAGTGAACTTCACGTTTATGATCGCGTTTGTTCAAGCACAAGAGCCAACAAAGGTCAGTGCATCTTTAGTCAGCAACCTGTTTACACCTTTTTACCTTTTAGTTCTTCATCATGTTATTATGTTAAAAAATGAAAACAGGAATTTAGTTGATTAACACAGTTTAGCGCCATCTGGTGGAAGATAAGTGGTAATAAAAATCGAAAAACATAAAAAAACTGTTAATTTCTCCAAGTTTTAAAAATAATTTGAACAAAAGTTGACGTTTTGCAGTGTGACTATGAAAGCCCATATTTCAGGGTACCTGTGCGAGGTGGCAGATCTTCCAGTGGAGCTGGGGGAGTTGCTTGGGGAGGTGAGGAGTCTGCGGGCTCAGCTGCAGAGCAGTGTCCAGGAGAACAGTGCCCTCAAACAGCTAGAGCTCCACAAACAGCTGGAGCAGAAGCTGGGAGTCACATCACCCAGACCTGCATCCCTTTCTGCTCTCTCTGCCAGCCCTCAAAGAGAAAACTTCTACAGACGGCAGCTTCTTCATGGTGAGACAGGGGCTTGCAGTCATGAGACTTGTCTACCTTGTGTTGTGTGGTTTGCTGTGTGTCCAAGCCTGGCTTGTGTATCTGTGTGTTCCGCAGACCCTGCTCCATCGCCACCAGTCAGAGATATTGGTCTGTTTAACTGTGGATCTCCAGGTCCCCCCTACTCAGACCTGGATGACAGCCATAGCACGGCTAATGGTGTGACTAACTGTATTCTCAGATTAATCTGTCTAATGCTTTGCTTTGTGAAACATTGGCTTAAGCTGTCTTCTTTTGTGTGCTTTTTAAAAATGCATGACGTATTTAAAAAAAATAAAAATCTTTTGTTTTTTCATTTCAAACTTGTTGCGTCCAGTAGACCCCCTCGATCCCCACTCTGAGCTGGAGGGGGAGGCACCTGATGGATCGTTTGCGAACCGTAATGGTCGCCACGCTATTGGTCATGTGGATGATTTCAGCTCCCTGCAGCAGCAAGTTCTGGAAGGCCAGAGCCTCGTTCAGCGCATGGAGACAACCCTGCAGGCCTGCTTTGGTCCGGATGGCAGCGAAGAAGAAAGCAGCAAACTGGTTTGATTTTCCTAAACTCCTATTGATGATTGCTGACATCTTACAGTTCAATAAATAAATCCATCATGCTCATATAAGCTTTCCTTATAGGCTCTTGATAACAGATGGGTGAAAAATCTTCTGTCCAACACCAGAACACTCAGACAGATCTTAGAGGAGGCGATGTCTCTCCTTAAGATGTTCTGGAGAGCAGCACTTCCCAGCTCTGATCTAAATCTGAAGAAGGTTTGAAGATCATTTACTTACATTTCCGTGATGTAAATGAGCTTCAGTTGTGCCCAGAACAACATGACTATGTGTTTGTACAGGAGCAGTGCATGCAGGAGGAGATCCTGTCCCTGAAACTGCGAATATCAGAGCAGGATGAGGTTCTTAAAGGAACAATCCAGAGGCTGAGGAACACCAGCCGCACCAAGGAGAGCATGGAGCACTTTATCGTCAGCCAGTGTGAGTGCCGTCTGCATGTGTGTGCTGGAGAAAGTAACATCCCACAGAATAATCGCTAGGGCTGATAGATAAGTGAGGAAAGTTCACGTTGTCTTAAATAATTTTACATAAAATAAATAAATAAATAATAGTACAAATAGTACTCATAATTCTAAAAAAAAACAACAAAAATACACATTCAACTAAAAAAAAGGAAAAACAGTCAATAAAATAAAATGAAAACATGAGACAATTACCTAAAAGCTAATATAGAGGATGAGTTTTGAGTTTTTTTCGGTGGATGAAGCCATCACATCATTCCAGCCCACAGTGCTGGAATGTGGCCTCGCCGTGGGCTTTTGTTCTGACCTTTGGCACCACGAGCCAACCTGGACCTGACGGATCTGGGAGGCTCATAAACTGAAAGTAATTCTGATAAAAATGAAATAAAAATGTCTGGTTCTGAGTTTTGAATTAGCTGCAACTGATTCATAGAAAGAAAGGCTTAGCAATAATCGAATGCAGAAGTTTTAAAGTTTAATATTTCAGCCCTTGCTCTGGAGAGAAAGGGTCTCACTTGGGGAATACTTCTAAAATGATAAAAGGCAGTCTTTGTAACTTGGTTTGTTGGTGCTTCAAAAGGTAATATCTGCATTTGAAATCATACTGAGGTTTATTGCAGACTGTTATGCACTGATAGGTTAAATTGAGCCCTCTCTTAGCAATGAAAATTCCTGTTTTGTCCTGATTGAGCTTTAAATTGTTTCAATAGTTACAAAATAGAATTTAAAGTCCCACTCTGATCATCTTTTGATCCATTTCTCATCATCCATTAATTTACACGCTCCTGCTAGCTTGCAGGCCCTCACAACCCCAACAGAACATTATCAGTGCAACAAAAATGGTAAGCTATATCAGGACTATCCAGCCATACAGTTTTGAGCCAGATGCCAACTCATAAGAGGAAAACAAAGACGTACATGGATCTATTTGTCTGCAAGCGGGTGAATCAGAATGGAGCGGAGCAGCGAGCTTGTGATCCACTGATTGTAGATTTTAGGTCATCGCTACAAGCTGTTTCCAACTGCATTTTTTCGTCTGCGCCTGATTTACAATGATTTGAATAAAGAAATACTTACATTTTAACTTTTTCTTTACATATGTCCTCCATCATTAAAAATAATGCCACAGGAACATCTACACCAAAAACACCATTACCATTAGAATGGGTTTTTAAAAAGTAATTGATGAGACCCATGTCATGAGGAGACACAGCCACATTTAATTGGGTGTCATCAGCATAACTATTAAAGTTGATGCCTTGTCTCCTAAGTAGAGACATGGCATCAAGCATCAAGTCAAAAAATGTCAAACCAAGGATGGAGCTTTAAAAGACACTCCAACACAGTTACACAAACAAATCCTGTTTCTCCTTTTTGTTTTTGCAGTATCAAGGACTCGTGATGTGCTGAAAAAAGCAAGGACAAATCTCGAGGTAACCAAATGTCGCCGCTTCACATGAACGTCCAGCTAGATCCCAGTCTGCACACATCAGTCGGATGTTTCTGTGGACCATGTGGTGTTGAGTCTTGTTGTCATCCCTTCACTGTCTTTCTTCTCCCTTCTTTCCTCTAAAACCACCACCCCCAACCCCCAGAAGAACGAGCTGAGACTTTCTTCTCTAAGCTCCTCCTCTTCCTCTCCCTATGCTGGTAATTGTCAAGTTTTCATTTCCTCACATTCCTGTGTGAGGCGGCTTCTACCTGCTTCAGCTAATCATACTGGCATTTTGCATCACTTCCTAAGGAGAATTCCATCTTCACTCATCATTCCTGCTTTAGCAAAGTAACATTTAAAAAGTAAAGTACAGGAGATAGAAGAGGGGTCTAACAGCATCAGACACAAACAGGCATTGTTTCATAACAGCAAATATACTTAGAGTTGTTGACAACTGTCAAATAAAACCTCTATCCGTGCCATTTACTGGTGCTCGCCCTTAATATCAACCATAATCTATTCAAAGCTTCACACATTATTATATTTGGATGTGTGACAAACTAAAAAAAGCTGTAACCTTTAGAAGTAGCGCTTCCATGAAAAGCTGCATGCAGTCACACCACGAGGCGGAGCAAAGGAACCATCATGGGAGGTTTGAGGGCTGCTGCTTGCTGTTCGATCTCTCATTCAGAGCTGAGCTCACAGTGTGCAAGTAGGTGCAGCCAGATGCAAATGAGTCCATGCTGTTGTGCTATTTATAAAAGAATTGCGTGACATTTTGAGAAACAAAAAGACTATATTGTCTTTCCTGTTTTTAAAATCTTAGTAAGTACATTTTATTCATGTATTTGTTTCAGTATACTTTATATGAGTAAAGTATGTTTACTGATATTTACATTACAGCAAATTGACCATAACTTCAAATTAAAGTACTAAAAGACCAAATTTAAATTTAAATGCTTGCTCACTTAAACGAGCTGTTAAATCGTATTTATGAGAAATAATAATAGAAAAGAAGATAGGAATTCTGTTTTGGGAAATATTTCATCAAGACAAAATGTACTTTTACTCTATGGTTGTGTCTGAATTCACACTCTACTTAGTGCACTTTATAGTGCTTTTGTCATTTTGTCAGGGTGTCCAAAATCCATTGTTCTGGAAATTTCTCTGTGAAAAATTAGTGTGCATGGATGTTCACTATATCAGCAGGTATAAACATCAATGCAATGGGTTTAAATGTATTTTCTTTGTAAATTATGCAAGTTTTCATCATCAGAACAGGTTTTTACTTCAGCAAATTGGTGGCGTTTAAAAAAACTAAATGTTGTGAGCATGTGTTCACATTACAGTAAAATCCAGGGCATTAGATGGTTACGCACTGTTTAGTCTTTTAGGGTGTAGAGAGGGAATTCTGACACAGCCTCTATGTTTTGTATGAATTGTAGGATTTCACCCTCACATGTTTGATTCAGAAGCAAATACATATGTTACTCAAGATGTCAAGCTATTCATTAGGAAATATTACCTCCCTGTGCATCTTTCTTTTCGGGTTTCACAGCCCTTTTCTGCCCTTGTCCAGCTAAAGACCCACCAAGTATATCCGGAGAGCGGCCTGCTGGTCGGGGTGACCTGAAGTCCGGTGGTGTTTGTGGAGCAGCCAGCCACCGCCTGACGGCGAGGAAGCGCAGCAGCCAATGTCTGCTGTAGATGTTGACAGACGCAGCCTCTGCACCTCTGACCTCTGTGATAAATTAGCCAAAACCCTGTAAGCCAACCCATTCACCAGCCTTCCCTCCTCATGACTGCCTGCCCACACTCACCTTACCTCTTTTGTGGGCAGTATGCGCACAGTTTTATCAGCACATTGAGCCTTACCTGTTTACGACTCTCTACCTTCCACCCTGTGCGTTTGTCTTTGGGTGACGCAGTCAGCCGTTTACCATGTCGTGTGTGTGACGGAAGGTTCATGGAAATGTGCCTACAGAGGTTTCAGTGAAGTGTGTCCTTAATCGTGGACTTTCAGCGTGGTTTTCCACAGAACAGGGGGCGTTTTACAAGAACTACTTCTAAAACACAGATATGTACACCATCGTTAAAAATAAAAAGTGGTCAAATCCTGTCGACCAACGCTGTGCCATGTACCCTTTATCTGTGTCTAAAGACGCCCCTCCCCTGAGAGTCGGACAGTTTGTGGACAGAACGGATGTTTGTGCATGTTAAAAAAAGGCTCTCGAGAGAGATTCTGCACACAAGTGCACACACTTTATGTGTGTGAGTGAGAGATCAAAGACTGCTCACCCAAAGACAAGACTCACATGACTGCCACAGAAGGGCGACCTTATGCTTTGTGGCACTTTTCCTTACATCTTTTTGAAAATGCAATGCAAAAAACTGACATCTGTATTGTTATTATAAATAGTATTATTCACAGTGGAAGAATGTACAATAGGCAGGTAAGTAGTAGATGTGTCTGTTTTTGTGGAGGAATCCTATGATTGATGAGTTAGCAGTAGCCAAGAGCCATTAAAACCAGGGAAGGGTTCCTTTAAGTTACTTTATTTTGATTGTTTAGAGGCTTTATTGTGAACAAAAATCAAGTTTTGAATATTATCAAGCTTGACAAACACAGCACCATAAAATATAGCAGTACACAGGTGGAGCCAGGCTAAACACGCGTACCCACTCCTGTGTAGGAGTTCTCATTTGAGCATGTGCAATAATGATGTTTCTGTGTTCATTTTGGATTGTTGACAGTTCTGGATTATTATTTACACTCCGTCATGATGTGGACACGCCCAGTATTGCTGCTGTGTTTATTTCAATGCATGACAGAGTGTTTCGCTGGAAATCTAAAGCATTGAAGAGGAGATTGCAACTTCTTGCCAAAGTTTGACCTTTAAACTCCTCACTCTGACTTTGCCTTATCCATAAAGTGGATCGACCGCAGGGTTACCAAGGTGTCTTTTATGAGGGCCTTTCGAACCACAGAGACGGTAACCGTTTGGACAGCCAAATCAGGACATTTGGAACATTTTAGAAAGACGAGCTCCATTTTTTTTTGGACCAAAACTCAACTCAAGCGAACTTTTTAGCCACGAGGCCAAATGCTTTTGTCTTGCTGTTATTTTCTCTTGGTTCAGGCCTTCATAGCATTCCCATGGCAATGGCAAAATGATGCAAACTTTGGCAGGCTGATCGTTGGGTCTGTATTTTGTTCTCTTTATGCGTTTGTTCGCTGTACACTTGGCATTCTGCGCTGTAAATAACCTGCTTTTTCTGTAGGGGTTTTGTGAGCGTGTTTGTGAACATTCAACATTTGCTTTTTGCAAAGTTGATCATCTGGGTAGCCGTGCAATAGCTGAAAAAAAAAAAGTGCTCACGTGGATAAAAAATATCTGCGTGTTTGCTGCTCGCCTGCAGTGTTTCTCAATAGATTCTGCCACTTATGATCGATTATTAGTCAAGTAGGTTATGTGTGATCCCAAGAAATATGCCTTTAAGATATATATACCCATATATATGATATATATGACAGCAATCACTTATAGCTCTGAATAAAATTGCTTGGCCTGCCTTCAGAATTTAGCCTTAGAGCTTCTTCAGTTTCAGTGGTTCAAATGGCCTCAAGTTTTACCGCATTAAGCTTTATTTGCATTTGAATGTGGCCAATCAATTAACGTCACATTATGTGGTGTCTTCTAAAACTAAAAAGCCAGCTTCTGAATGACTGAGAAATGTCACCTTGTTAAATACAAACAAAAACTTTTTGCTATTTGTTTCTAAAAAAAAAAATAAGGGGAAGAAAACCATTTGAAATGTTTGACTGGTTTAAAGTTGCATATGTATATAAAGCTTTTTAGGCTGCGAGAGCTGATGCAGGACACATGAATGCTAATTTTGGTGTGTTGTCTTAGAAATCAAGGATTTTGAGAGAATAAAACAGTTGTAAAAGTTGTTTTCTTGTTTCATTTCTCATTGATTTAATCTTTTAGATTTTAACTAGTTGCATCGTTGCTAAACAAAGTTTAAGCATTAGTTCAGGGAAGTACATGTCACAAAAGACCATCACTTCTACAAACCCTTTACCAGAGCAGCAATTTAAAAACAACCATTTGGAAAATCTGTTTAATTTAAAAAAAAAGAATTACCAAGAGAGTGGCATTAAGATCAGAGTAGTGTTTTTATTTGCAGTACAGTACAATCTCCTATAGAGGATTACCACAATGTTTATGCTAAGCATTTTCATAGATTTATCAAGTATAACTGCACAATTCAAGTTTTGGTTTTAGCCCTAAAAGCCCTGGATCCATGGCTCTTTTCCAAACTCCTTTATCAAATCTTAGTTTTAAAAAATAAAACCGAGCTTTTAGAAAATAAAAGCCCGGCTTAACATTCACAGAATACTCTAGTATACTTCCGAGATGTTTGAAGAGTTGTGAGCATTCATATGCTGCTCAGAACCAAAACATGGGTGTGTCTTACATACAAAATTTAAATAAATGGCAACCGGTCATCATCAAAGCTCTCCTAGGTTCTCTTCATTTCTCAACGTCAATGTACTCACAACATTTATGAAACTGAAATGTGAGCGCAGACGGACCTTTAAGTAGCGCCACGCGTGTAACACACAGATACAGTACGATAGTTTCTCTTTAACAAAGCAGGCAAATGTGAGAACACTCTATTTAGATGGAAGACAACACAATGCAAAGGCTACTTACTGCATAGTTAAAGCTTGTATCAACGATAATGCTCACAAACATTCATCAGATTAAAAGCAGCAGCTAAGCAAGGACTTCAGACCACTTCCTGTGTGGAAAAAACAAAAGCTACTCGTTAAAAAGAAAAAAAAAATGGCTACAACTGTAGCTCTGGACTAAGCTGAGCATCACGGCTGCCAAAACAAAAACAGGAATTCAAGCCTTTGGCTCAAACAATTCACAAATGATTTCATGACCCACTATTGCACTTCACCTTAACAAAAGGTCACCTGTCGTTCTGTTTACATTCAGCGAGCGAAATAAAAACGTAACAAGGCCAAACACAGCAGTAACATTACAAAAAAAAAAAAAACCAGACTGTTTACCGTCATCTAAAAACTACGATCACACAATCAAATGTGAAAAAATACAAACACCACGCAGTGATTTATTCAGGCTCATCGGCAAAGAGATGTCACCAGCCAAAGCCGTAGTAGAGTTGTCATCTTTACCAAAACCCCACACCCTGTACCTTTGTTCAGAGCCCTGTGTAGAAGTGCGGCTTTCTTTGGAGCAGCCTGTAAACATGTTTCAGTGCAACTCCTGTCTATAAGTGATGGCAAACTGAAAAGAGAACGAACACGCTGCTCTCTCTGAGCATCTGCAGACGGGTTAGATGGGTTTGTACAGCAGAGAGGTGACATACTTCTTCTTGTATCTGTGAGTAGCACTTAGCACCATCACTCCGTCCTACGCACAAGAAAAACAAAAAAACAAAACAAAAGGGTTATAGAGCTGCAACTCTGGAAGAAAAGAAATTCCAAAAATAATACAAAGTTAAAACTGCGAGCGGCATCGTCTGCAATCGCCGCCCATTTTGACCCGCCCTCACTGGCTTAGCTGCTGCTACACGCCCCTCACTCTCCCCTTCAGCCCTGCCACCCTGGTCAGACTTTCATGTGACAAATTCATTCAAATAAACCCTTTTTTTTTTCAAAATGGTGGCTTTTCTGTTGGTTTCATTTTTGGTTGCCAATCTTATTCCAAGTTTTGCCAGAAGCACATTTTTGGATTTCCTTGGCAACAGAGAGGTTTTGTTAAGCACGCCTACATCCCCGTTCATATTGTACATCATATCGCTTTGCTCAGCTTAAGCCAAACTTATAAAATTTCTACAATATCCTGGAGCACAGGGAAAAAGCAGCTTTTACGAGTTTGCTGTGCTAACGTCGTTCAAAATCTACAAACTTTAGGACCAACATTTTCTCCCAAGTAGCTTCCCAGTGACGCGAAAGGTGATTTCTTTTCGGAAAACGTCAAAAGGCGGCCTCTTTTCAAGGTCAAAGGTCACTTTGGTTTTGGTAGCAGCCTTAAATCGCCTAATTTCATACATCTCATGGTCTTGTGGCCATCCAATAATAATTTCAAAACTTCCTTAGGATATCCCAGACTCGTGTGTCTTGGTTTTGTTACTTGATTGTGGATTTATTTATTTTTTTTTGCCTCCTTTCATTTTTTGACAGTTTCGCCTGCTGTCATGTCAGTATTTTTTTTTTGGAGGTGGAGGTGTCGTGTGTAAAGTTTGGGGAGTTTTTGAAACTAAACGTGCAGTAAGAAAGAAGAATTGTGAAAACAATCAGGTCTTTGCAGTCCAGGGCTAATTAAATGAAGACAAACTAGAACCAAAACTGTTACCAGGGAAATTTAACTCAGCGATTCTGAGGAAAAGAGGTAGATTTAAAAAAAAAAAAAAAAGATCTTCCAGTTTAAATGGGATATTGTGTCTAAAGGCAACATGGTAACAGTGGATGTACCTTTATTGAGAGAGCGTAAAGGTGATTTAGCATGACGTGGTTGGGTTCAGGCAGCAGAGCAGGGTCACACTGAAGTGCAATAAAAACCACAGAGATTATTGTTCAGAGAAACAACAGCAACATGGAAGCATACAGAATTGACAGTAAAAGGATGAATCACTGAGAAAACGTAAAGCACTGACTGATATGTTGGTGTCCTTGTTAAGAATGACTTGAAGCAGGTGAGGGGGGAGAATCGGAGGGGCTTTGAAGTGCTTTTCGGGTCTGAAGATGTACTGCTCTTGTCCGTACGGACCTGGAGGCGAGCTGGACAAGTCTGGAGACATCAAGATGTGTTCAAGGCCGAAAATGTACCCATCTATTTAGGCGAGCAGCAAGAGAACAAGACGCACCTGATGTGTCCGAGCACTCCAGGGAGTCCACCTGCAGCGCGTCAAACACCTCAAAGTCAGACTTCTTCACCTGGATCAGGTTGTTGATCGTTCCCAGCTGGCTGGTTACCACCGGCTACAAAACGGCAATGATCCTGAAGTTAATGATCTAACATGTCAAATATTAACACCTTTAAAAAAAACACAACTGCTATGACAAGTCTCTGTGAACTACAAGCACCAAATGCTAAATGAAGAGACCAAACACACAAATAAACGTCATTTCTAAAGCACTTTTCATACTACAGTAAAACAAAATGCTTTACAGACTTAAACCCCTGACGCCCCAATTTATTTCCAACAATTTCACTAATGTTTTTGCTTTCAAGTTTGGAGCAGAAGTGATTTAATGAATATTTGCATCAATAAGGGGTAAAAAAAAAAAAATGAAATTATAAAACACACAGAGCCATCCTGTCCAATCTGCTTTCTGAATTAATTATAAAAGTGTTAATTGACAAGTACTGACTAATGTCAAGCTTAAAACCTGTTCTTACTGATTTATACTCCAAACAGACATTCCTATTGCTTCAACCATGTTACTTCACATTCAATTAAGATAAACTGTTGCCAGCGAATTAGCTTGTTCAAGTTTTCAGTTAATCCTTTATGGTTTGGATGTTGACTGCAGCCCAGAAACTAGCAGAGCTCAAACTCTTTTCCAGAAAAAGGACCCAGGTACCTCTGAAGGATCATGAACCCACTGTCCATCCACAAAAAACTTATACTGGTGCTCTCCTTCAGGCAGGTCCAAAATGGCAACAAAGTCATTATGGCTTTGAGGAGGGAAAGAAAAAGCAAACAATATTAAAACGATGACAACACTTCAAACACATTCCACACCAGTATAACTGATGTAAAACCAACAGTTTACCTTTTATTCAGTGGAATTTTAGTGTTCCAGTTATTGAAAGAACCGGCAATATAAACCTCCTTCCCCCCACCACCCCAGCGAATCACTGTGGGACGGGCCTGGGGGGCAGTTTTCACCAGGTCATCCAGATCCGGGGTGAATTCTTTATCTCCTAGCCCCTAACAGCAAACATAAATATTCATAATATGAAAGAAATGAGATTCCATAGTGAAGCAGTTGGATTCCTACTTTAGACTCAGGCCCGTGGGTGTTGAAGATGTTGGGATCATCTGTGCTGTCCACCATCTTGCTGCTGTGCTCTTGGTCTTTGTGGCTGCCGCTGCTGTCGGAGCGGTGGGCCTTGTTTCCATGCCGATCTCCAGATACCCTGTCACTTGTGTTACCCATGATGCTTCACTGCTTACTGTGCAAAAGATAGAGGGGAGAAACTTTAAGAGTGGGAAGTAAACCATTATTTTTAACACTTTTATGACAAATGTTCATTCATGTTTGCATTAAGGATATTTATTATTCATATTTATCAGATGCTTTCTTTTATTTTCTGCTTTCATAAAAGATTTTTGTTGTCTTTTCAAACAGTTTAGAATGTAAGTCTTTTCTGGAAAACGTGTCTTACGCTGAGCAGATTAATTCCAAAAAACAAACTTGAAACTATTCTGCAAACACAGTTTCACTTGGTTTCTTAAGGGTGTGCAAATGCATCTGGTGACAGTTTTTTCCCCCCCTTATTTTTCCTTTTTCAGTTATTAATTTGAACCAAGCAAAGAGCCAGACTGACTTCAGCTCCCCCTTTAAAAAAAAGAGTGAACTCTGTAAAGATGATCTGATTTAAGCGAACTCTAGGATAACTTTTGTTTCATATTACTAAAAAATTACGAGAAAGTAATATGAAGCAAAAAATGCAAAAGTACCAAAATAAACTTGTGAAAAAATATTGTATCATAAAACATTGATAAGGTTGAGTTAAGTTAACAACATGCAACTATTCTTTAATAATCATAGTAAAATGTACTTTTTACTAAAAACCTAAAAGAGAATAAAACTTCTAATTGAATTTTGATCACATAATGGTGCTTATTTTCACAAGCATCACCTTTCAAGTCCCCACCCCCCAGCATAGAAATAAGCAGTATAAACCTTTTACACAATAATAAAGTCCTTCATTTCAAATTAGTTTACAAGCTAAGATGTCTTAATTTTAGAGGCTAAAATAGAAGGAGGTTTCAGTGAACAATATAGATAAACGATAACATTTAAAATGTCTGTTCTAAAAAAAAAACAAAAAGCTGAAGGCACAAAAGCTTCTATTTACTACAAAGACGCAGGTGTTTGCTGAACACTGTAGACTGTGGTGACGTGACACTGCTGGATTCATAGAGCACTGATCAGCCATGACTTTAGTCAACAAACAGCAAATCCTATTTTGCTTTATGTCACATTATGTGACATTCACATATGTCACACTCTGGTTTTTACAGAAAATAAACTAAAATTGTGTAACTCGTGAGAGTTAAATTTATAGCTATAAACAAAATCAAAAAGACAATATAGTACTCATCACTTGTGATTGTTTTCTTTCTTATGTAACTAAGCAGTCATGTTTAAAAATAAATCAGTAAAAAAAATAAAACAGCCTAATGGGAAACAAAGATACATTTATCTTTAAATTATTAAGAAAAAATGTACATAACCTACCTACCCACACGTCTATGTATTTTTAGCATCATGAACTATCTGTGAACCTCCGAGGACCGATCGGTCCCTTCGAAAATGTGCTTTAACTACAACCGAATGACGTGCAAATCAATAAAAAGCTTTAAAGTTCGTATGGCAGTACACACTATTTGTAACCTACCGTGGTAACTGCGCAGGACGCTTTTGCTGTGCCCGCCTACCTCGCGACCGTCCTGGTGAATATTTTTAGCTGTTGCTCGCTGTTAAAGTCAGCTAGCAGCTAGCTATCACTGCTTTCGAACCGGGAACTCCTTTTACTGTGTAAGAAACAACTAAAGAATAGAACTAATTTGAGAGATTAGTTTTTCTTTCTTTAGTAATTTAAAATAACCGAAAAGGGTTGGAAGATCGGGCTAACGCTGCTGAGGCGATGATTGTTGAAAAGCAGTAGGAAAGTCTGTGATACCAGCGAAGATCCCCCCCTTTTTTTTTTTTTTTTACACCTACGGCGGTCGGTAAAGGTAAAAAAGCGGCCAGCCGCGACAAAAACAACATCCGGTAAACAAACAAGAAGAAAAAAAAAGTATTTCAGGAAATTATACACATACTTAAATCAATTTAATTAATTCTTTATTTGGTGTCGTGTCTCTTCTTAATATTTATTGTTGTAAAATTCGAGTATTTGGCATATTCGAATTATATACAATTTATTCATAGTCCTATTTCGCCCAACGTAATAATGTTTACAACAAAGAAATGCTTTTTTTGTTTTAAATAAAAGGAAATAAAATAAAAGCATTTTTTATACTATGAAATGTAACATGTAGATGCATCAAGTATGCTATTTATTTCATGAAAATAAAGATTTACCCTAGTTTACATTAAAAAATACAATTTAATGTGTTACTGAAGTCATTACTGACGTTAATGCTCCCCCTCCCCCTACATCATTTTAGCAGTTTCATCATTGTTTAAAGGAAACATTAAATGTGCCTACAATATATGATTTTAGGGAAAGAACGTGTTTGGAAAAAACTACAACTATTCTAATCTTCAAAATATTTACCCTATACTTGCTTCAAGGAAAGTTTTTGTTACTACAATATCAGCTGACCTGTCACATCACAACTGCTTTGGTTGCAGGTGTTTATAAAAATGTTTTAAAAAGTAAAAGTTAAAAAAGTAACTGAGAAATTGAATTTTGTTTATTTTTTTGTGAGCGTATTTCTGTCCAGGGCTGTACTGCGGTGCAGCGGTGAGAGCTCCTAGTCCACAGTGAGACGGTCTTTGTTTAAATATAGGTACAATAACCGTTCGGCCTACAACTACCATTCGGGATCCAGGCTGGGACCTTTCTGTGGGTTTTCTCCAGGCACCCCTGCTTCTTGCCACAGTCCAAAAACATGCTTCCTAGGTTAATTGGTGACTCTAAAGTGTCCCTAGGTGTACCGCTGAGTGTGTGATTGTGTGGCTCTATGACCGACTGGCAACCAGTCCAGGGTGTACCCCACCTTCGCCCAACAGCTGGTGACCCTATGACCCCGAAAGGGATACAGCAGGATAAGAGCATCGATGGATTTTTGTCCAAACACTTTTGTTCTGTCACTCATAAAACTTAGACCATATTTCATAATGTTCATTTTAATTATTTATGAATTGATTTTCCTAAATTCTTTTACATGCTTTATTATAAAAGAAAAAATATAGATACATGACAGTATTATCCCCTGATATGTTTTTCATGATGTTATTTTCATTCTTTTATTTTTTTAAAGCCTCCTTTCCTTAAGACCAAACAGCCCTGACTGGTCAACATATGCTGTGAAGCAGTTGCTAATTGAGGCGTTTCAACCTGAATGCTGCCAAATATTTTAAAACATGCAATTCATAGTCATTTGGGGGAAGAAAAAAATGGAAAAAAAAGACATACAATAACTTGTTTCTTTTAGCATTAAAGCCTTGCAGACTTAAAATCACTAAAATGGATAGCTCTGTTTTTTAACAGAACTAAACTGCAAAGCAAAGTACTTTAAATCCTTACAGCCTTAAGATATATAATTACAGGATTCCCTAAGATAATTGAAACCAAATAACTTTTTTTTTTTTTTTTAATTTCATGGGGACTGTTTAATCAATAAAAGTTAAAATTTACTAATGGCAATGGAAAAAGTTGCAAGTAAAAAAATCTGACACATCAAGAGCAAACCATAAATATGCATAACTAAAGCCAAAGCAGTTAAACTCTTTAAATATTCATAAATGCATTTTTAACTAAACATTAAAGGCTAATAACAGTCTTATAGTAAAAATTTAAGAAAAAATAAAACCTCCCACATTTTAGCTTTAACATTAAACACAGCACCAACCTGAACAGGTGAGTAAACCATGTTTTAAGGAAGGTGGTCTTATTGGGTTGCAAAAATAGTCACACATGAGTGTTTCTCATCAGGAATTTCAATGCAATGACCATTTACCACTGTTTCATCAATAACTCAATAAATAGAATAACCGAAATCATGTTCATATAGATAGTACATAAATACAGCATATATTTATAAAGATTAAAAAAATCATGTTCACGGTCTGCATCAAGAGGCTTTAAGGCACATTTCATAAATTACTACCAAAAGAATGTAGAGTTTGTCATTTTCACATGTCAGAGGAAGGTGTGTCGTCAAACACATTGATTTTTTTGAGGACCAGTTGGCTTAAGCTCACAGCTGCTGATTAGATCTTTGCGTTTCTGTCGTCACATAAGGGAAGGTGTTTGAAACTTAAGGGCTCAGTTGTGCCTCTGGGCTTAAAACTCAGAGTCACCTTTCACATTTCATAGCAAACACAGCAAAGGACAAGAGTCAACCAACTCTGCAACAAAAACATGTCTGTCTTTTTAACTAAGGTAATGCTGTGTCACAGCATTGTTTTTTTTTAATTAAGCTTAAAGACCCACTCCAAATAAAATGGTACTTTTTGTGTGTTTTTTAACAGTTTTAGTGGCATTTTTCTGATGATGGGGGACTTAAATTCAGCAAATTCAGCTTAAGATTGCATTTCTGAGAATTTCTAAATTTAAATTGTTGTGAATTAGGAACAGTTGAAAAAAATATTGTATTTGTTACGAAGAAACTACAATGACAGGCTGCAAGCTCCCTGCTCCGCTCCATTCCAACGCATCCACTGGCAGACAAATAGGTCCCTGTACGTCTTCGTTTCCCTCGTCCAACCTGGCATCTGGCTCAAAACTGTCCAATATTCTGCTCGCCATTTTTCTTGTACCGCTGTTTGGTTGGGCGTGTGAGGGGTTGTAAGATGAATAGCGGGAAATGGGGGCAGGCTCACTGCGAACTAATGGTTCCGCCAACAACTCAGAGAGGAATTTCTAATGAACCACTGCCGAGCTGCAGAAAATATGCTCTAAAAAAAATAGTTTTTTTGATTTTGGCTAAAATGGCCATAGTTACAAGACTATTGGAACACTTTCAAAATATCTCACATGGTGATCGGAGTGGGTCTTTAAATAGAAACATAGCATAAACGAATGATTCTTAAACTTTTTATATCTATAGAACTGTATGGATTAAACATTGTTTAGGACTCAGCTGGAAAGGAGTGTTTCATGTGCAAACTCGAGGTAAAAATTAAAGCATGCGCACCACAACTGATTAAAAATATACTGTAACTACTTGCAGGCAAGTCTTACACATACAGCTTTCATTCCATCCACTAATAAAATCATGCTTTGTTAGCTTTTTTTTGGTCCTTTAAAATGTTTTCTTACATCTTCAAGTCTTATAAATACAGTGAATGTTCTTTGCAGTCATTTGCAGTATCAATGAGAGACTCCCAAGCCTGTCTTCATGTACTCGTAAACCACATAGCTGATGCTGACAGCTGGAATAACTTTCATGAAGTTTGGCAGGATGCCCCTGTAGAGTCCAAATAAGCCATCTTTGGCTACAATCGTCTTCAACAGGCCAGTCATGGAAACTTGCTCTGACGAACCCAGAGATGCTGAAAAGAAATACAAAACGTAAAGTCTGAGTAACAGCTAATTGTTCTCTGAAAAAAAAAGGAAAATGTGAATACAGTCTAAAATGACAAGCAACAATTATCAACTCAAAAATAAATCAAATAAAAATGTAAATATGGTTTATTTTATTTAAAATACATACAATTATTAAAAAAAGGGATTTGATAGTTTTTATAAAAATTGAACTTGAGGAATCTTTGCAGAGAAAAATGAGTAGTTTTAATTTATTAAGGAGTTTAACTGCAGAAATGATTAACAATTCATTTTATAGCTTTTGTTGGAGTTTATTTTGTGTCAAACCGAAATAGATTTTTGCACATTACATATGGATATTGCTGCAGATTCCATAACGTGATAAATAACATTTAAAAAAGGTTTTTTAGAAAGGCATATTAAGGTATTTGCTTCCGAATGTTTAGACTTTTTTTTATTCATCAAATTGTCTACTTTTTTATGGGGTGTTTCAAATAATTGTTTAAGAATCAGAAAATGTATTTCAATTAAATTTAAGAAAAAGTTCAGAAAGCTACCTAAAGCCCAAATATGACAAATATTTATTGTTTAGTTTTAATGTAGTTGATTTGCACCACTTTTTTGTTGTTCTATGTGAAAAATTATAAATTCTTTCAAGTTCTTTTATTTTATTTGTAATACATTAGCGTAACATATGATCAAGCTGGAGTTCAAAGTTGCCGTCACAACTACAAATTCTAACAAACTTCCTCACACGTTGGGGCTTTTCTGTGAATTCACCCTCCTGGTCTTCTGTGTTTTTCTTGGACCTAAAACAAACTTCAATCATTTAGCCTTCACTTTCACCTGTGGCTCTTACTTATAGCTGTCCAATAACACAATAGAGGTCATGCATGACACGAAAAACTTCAGATCAACAGGACTGGACAAGTTTTGCTTTTATAGTACGATGAAAATCTTCTGAAAGCAGATCTGCATCTATTTTTACATAATGTGGGCTTTAATGCAAAACTGAGCTTCTTTCAGCTTCGCGTCAACCTCATTTACATGCATCTAGTCATAGTGAACTGAATTTACCTTGTGCCTGCATCCGTGTGCGTACGAGTGCGAGCGGATAGCTGGATAGCTGACCACACGTACTGGAGATGGTCCCACAGCCCAGCAGCACCAGAACTCCAGGATTAGCTGAGTCTTTGGCATAATACGACAACCAGGCGTTCTTCAGAGTCTGAAACACACGTTTCATCAATATCAACTCCTTTAGGAAGCTTCACTTGGGGTTCAGAGATCAGGCCTGCGAACCTCGTACACGGCGAGGTCTATCCCGGCGTAAGGAATGATCCCCAACAGGTTTGGAATGTAGCCCTTGTAGAAAGCTATGACGCCCTCCTTCTTCAGGATTTTCTTGGCACAGTCAAACATTCCTGCATACTGGCCAGTTTTCCTCAAGGTCAGGCGAGTCTTTAAGACCTTTTCAAGGACAAAAGCAAAAAAAAAAAAAAAGTGAATAAAGTCTCTTACTTTCATCCTCATTTGGTTGGAGGGATGACAAATCTGTCCCCACTAACCTCCATCGGGTAGATGGCTGTCTGTGCTGTTGCCCCAGCCATGGAGCCAGCCATAAACCTCTTATGGGTCTCAATCTTCTTTCCCTCTGATGACAACAACTTCTTATACTGTGATATGAAACACAACCACGGCTGCAGTCAATAAATGTGTCGTAAATGAGCACCTACTCTGTTTTATCTAAGAAAAGAGAACTAACTTGTTCATATGCCATGAATTTGATGGCAGTCTCTGGAGCGATCTTCAGAACATTGATTCCATTTCCTCTCCACAGTGAAGTCAGACCCCCCTCTGCGATCATCTGCCTCAAACCCCCTATCAGGCCTATACGGTTTGTTTTGGAAGAATGAACCTGCAGCGCACAATAGATACATTTTAAACAGCACATTCACATTTTTCTGTATATTTTTCTGAGTATAAGTCGCACTTTTGCATAGTTTGACCAGGGGTGCGACTTGCACGTAGAAGCGTTGTATTCATTTTCCCATAAACGACCGCTAGAGGGCACTGTAAGAGTCAGTAGTTGCTACTGACAGCAACGCAGAAGGAGCAAGGGCCAAAACAAGCATGGAGGAGAATCTGATTGCTTTCATCCTGAACTTTATGATATATTTCTTATTTGCCTCAAAACGAAACTAATCTTGCTTTATTTTCTCCTTTCTTGGACTGTTACAGGTAACAAACTGGGTAACAAATACATGGAAGTACCGCTGAAAAAGCCGTCATTCAGATGCAGCTCCTGCAGTACAGAAGATAAAGATCGCGGAGACGTGATTACAGATGCTTTTGTACAGCTCTTTAAAATAAATAAACCTCATCTTTCGATATCATTCGTGTCTTCCATCCATTGTAAATGCATTATACTGTCAGTGCTTTTAGGTAGTGATGAGGCTAAGAAGTGTATTAACATATTATTAACAATTAGCTAGTTTGTTAACATGAATTTGACACGTGTCAAAAGAAACAGCGGACGCAAAATTGACACGTGAATCGTGTTTGGTGTGAATACAGTTGTATGCCAGGCTTGGCAGATTTATTCAGAAGTGTTTGACTTTCTTCCAAAAGTATGACTTATACTCCGGAGCGACTTATGTTCTCTATTTTTCTTCTTTATCCTGTATTTTACGGCTGCTGCGACTTATACTCCGGTGTGACTCTTACTCCGGAGAGTATGTGCATCTCATTATTTGTTTTGTTTTACCTGCATGAAGACTTTTAGCCGGTCCAGTGGGGCCGTACCGGTGCGAGAGACCGCCCCCGCAGAAGCACCCGCGACAAGCTGCTTCCACCAGACATCTGAGCTCTTCTCTTCCTCTGTAAACTCATCCGGGATGGCAAGGCTGTCGCCGATGTCCAGTACCTAAGATTACATTAGCATCTTGATTAACATGGATCGTCTGGAGTCCTGAACTCTTAACTCTGTCTGTTACCAGAACATGAGTTCCATTACATTTTTACTGTGCAAAACACCCATTGAGCGATGATAAGGCTAACCAAACATGGCAGCCTTGTGGTTGTGGCTTAATTAAAACAAAAAAAAGACTTCCGTTTTCTCTTTCCTGTGACGTCTTCGTCAGCCTCCTACAGCAAAATGTGTTTAACCTTGAACATGAAGTTTCTGCCAGGAACATTGAGATCACAAGTTGTAACTGTTACAGTTCCACAAAAAGTCGGACTCCCCTTTGGCCAAACACGAAAGAATACATGGAAGCAAAATCAATGAGCTGACTGAGCTCGGGTCCCGCATGCTTTGGCTGTTGGAGATAAAAATACCCACTGTTTTCCCAAAAGCATGGAAGTGCTTCTGAGAGACATGATACAGGGATTATGACCTTGGCTGGATTTGGCCTGCACTCACTGTTCTGACACACTTCCCAGGTTTTTATGGTAAGATGTAGCCTTTAGTATAACGGCCATGCAAATAACAAGGCAACCAGTTACAGTTTTACCAAGAATAAGGAGCTGGACACAGAGGAAAAGGACAAAATAAGGTGTCAAACAATGACCTCGTTAACTTGGTTCTTTTAAACTGTGAGAGCAACAGTGGACTGCACACAAAATCTATATTATCTAACACCAGAGGAGTTCGCTTCATTCCCCTGCAGCTGCCTGTGAGTGTGGGCAGAAAAATGTGTCCAGCGTAGTGTTTCTCTGTGAGCCATACCGAGGAATGTTTCCAATAGCGAAAGATCTCTTCTAGGTTGTGGGCTGGACACAGTAGGAAGTGTTCTCGCCACTCGTTCCAGTCAACCATCATGGTCCCGTCGATGTCCATACTAAGGAAGCACATACAGGTTATGGATTATAATCCGAGCATGCAGCATATGCACAAATAAAGAGGCCAAACCTCTGTAAGATTTTCCGGGCATCCTCTTTGCTGAGATTTATGCCGAGCTCTGCGAGCGACTGCTGGATCTCGGAGGCATCGATGCGCCCTGTCGCAAAAACCAAACAAACACTGAAATGCAACCAAACCAAGCTGGCATGGCATGTGTTCATTGCTGTTGTGACATGTGTGCGCACTATTGCTTCACTCATCTCCCACCATCGTTGTTTCTGTCCAGACTCTTGAAAGTCAGCCACAGCTTCATCTCGTGCTCTTTCAGGTATTTGGTGAACTCGTTGAAGTCCAAACAGCCGTCCTTGTTCTGGTCACCGGATGACACGATCTCCTGCAGAATGAAGACAAGTTAAGTCAACTCAGGAAGAAGAGCTCACCATACTCCAGCTCTGGTCCTATTTATTTTATTCAGAAAAAAAAACCAATCCAAGTAAAAAGAGAAAAAAGCCAAAACATGAATGACTGCCTCTTCCTTTTTTTTTTATCCCCAAGTAAACAAAGTCAGATATTTTAACGCAGGCATCAACTATTAAACAAAGATTTAAGACATTTTACAGCCACACTATTTATAGACTTTATTACAATATATAGACATTTAGATTGTAACGCCTAATCCATCTTTCTATTGCTTAAGTTTGAACTCCTTGTTTCATAAAGAAATTAAAAAAAAAATCAGTTCCTCTTTTTTTCAATGTTTAGAACTTTTACGGACAGCTCAAACAGGAAACAGGTTTGTTGTGGATGGATTTGTAAACCGGAGGGAAGGGCGTGAGGGAGCGCGTGCAGGCAGGGAGGGTCTTGTTCTCCCCCTTACCTGTGCCGCTCCGTGCCGGAATATCCCCATCGCCTTGAGGCCCTCCCGCAGCTCGGCCACGTCCACCTTCCCATCTTTGTTGGTGTCGAGCCGATCAAACAGTGTCTGGTATGACTGGTGACTGTTGGCATCCCAGCACCGGGCACTTGATAGTAAAGACGTCCGTAACGTCTGATACATTGCAGAACCAATGTGGAGGAAGCGGTCAGAACAGCCGTCCTGCAAACGTTAATCTGATTATTAATCCATATTGAGGATCATTCGTTAATCCGATGCATAATCCACACGCGAACTCAGCGTTGACAATGACAAAAAGGCTTTCCGAGTGGCGTTTTCTGCAGGCAGCCCCTGAGCAGAGGTGAAGCCGCAGCGCTCCTGAGGAACTGCAGTATTCGAGGGCGGAGCTACGGGAGCGACGTAGCAACGCCGATGTTTATACACCGAACAGTGGGGAAGAAATGGCACAGCAGCAGCAACAAGCACGCGCCCGAAGAACAAATTACATAAAAGAGCCTACATTTTAACGCCTTCTCTTTTCATGTTTGAATTTGATACTCAGAGTAGAATAAAAAACGTAATCTTCTTATCTGGAAGGACGTGTCATCACCGACAAGCACTGAGCTCGGCATTTCCTGCAATACAGTACCACCAATCAACAACAGAGGGCGACATTTCACAACACGAAAAATACAAAGTGAGAGGAGGTGGTTTGTAATGATTAGGCCAAGAATTTATCAGTATGATTTTATTAGGTACTATAATACCTTTATAAAGGTTTATGGGAAGTCCTGTAATTCCAGAACTTTATCTCCGAACATTGAGCTGAGGGTAACAAGTGATTATATGACTCACCCAAGGACACATGTGGACTGGGAGGGTTGGGAAACTCAATCTGGTAAATGAGTAGTGATTACCATCATGGTCTGGACAAGGCAATACCAGAAGGGCTCAAGTCCTGTTTCCAAGAAATGTCTATTATTACCAGAGGGGGGTACAGTAGAAAGTATTTTTTTCTGAAAATAATATTGTGAGGTAAAGTATATATTTAAAAATCAACTCCTATAATCTTTTGTGGGCGGGACTGTTGGTGCAGAGTAGGTCTGCCCTTACTTCCCATCTTCCCTTTGTTCTCCCACTAAGTTACAGCCCCTCATAACCCTAAACTTACACTACTGGTGCAACAAAAATGGTGATTATTATTGGAGCTATCCAGCTGTAAATTTTGTCTTCAAGTGAATGCATCAGAATGGAGCAGAGCAGGGATCTTGTGGCTCCCTCGACTGTAGCACATATACGCCACTGCTACAGGCTTTTTCCATCTGCATTTTTTCGTCCACCCCTGATTCACAGCAAATTAGGAAGGACATATGTAGAAATATGGAAATGTTTTATTTATAAAATATATATTTTAAATTAAGGAAATTGTCAACTTTCCTTGTTCCTGATTGCCTGCTCCACTCCACTTCCTGCTTACACTCCAGCTGCAGATGTTGAATGTTTAAAACATTGAAGAATGTAACTGCTTGCATATTTCCCATACTAAGTTATTATAAGTCTATTAATGCAATTAGTAATTAGCTCACTGTCTTTTTAAAATTGTTCAATTCAATATTGTTGATATAGCCCAATATTACACCAATAGTCTTCTCAATGGGTTTCATACCAATAATTATTTAAGAAAATGAAATCAGTCATAAAATACAATAGCTGATTGCTATAAAAGACTAAACTAAACTGGGCATCCCTGCCCTTAAACCCGCGTCTCAGTATGGAAAACCTCTAAAAAAAAAAAAACGGATTCCGGGAAAACAAGAAGAAACCTCAGTGATGTCCACATGAAGGAGAAATCCTCTCCCAGGACAGACAGGCGATGTTCTCAGAATCTTACTCTACAACTACATGTCTGAAAAGTGTAGCAGATGGGCTTCATTCAGATGGAGTTGGGGGACGGCTGGGGGCGCGAGACAAGCCAGAGAGGAGGCACATTGCCAGGTACAGGATCACCGTCAAGCCAACAGGAATATGGAGTCACTTCCGCTCCCTGAGAGGGGAGTGGGAAAGAGGCACAATGCATGAATCGCACTGCACCAAACAGAGGCATGGAGAACTGAATGATTAATAAATTATCAAGAATACAGGAGATAAGGAGAAGTAGATGAAAATAGAGGACAGAACCCCAGTGCACCATCCTTACCCCAGCTTCTAACTTCTAGCAGCCTACTAGCAACCAATTGTTTTTGTTATTGTTAATTATTGTTATTTGGCAGCAGGGGCTCAGGCGGTTGAGATTGTTGTCCAATGATTGAAGGGTCGGCGGCACGATCCCCGCTCCCCCCAGCCAACCGTCGTTGTGTCCTTGGGCAAGAGACTTCACCTCCTTGCCTCCAGTGTGGCTCCACTGGTGTGTGAATGTGTATGAATGTCCCGGTGATGGTCAGAGGGGCCGTAGGTGCAAACTGGCAGCCACGCCTCTGTCAGTCTGCCCCAGGGCAGCTGTGGCTACAACAGTAGCTACCATCACCAAGTATGAATGAATAATGGACACAATGGAAGCGCTTTGAGCGTCTGGAAAAGCACAGATAAATTCAATCCATTATTATTATTGTTATTAAACTTATTTCAAACATGTTAATAGTAATTTGCATGCACTATGGTATTTGTATTGCATGCAGTCTGTACCCAGTATGCATTTAAAGTATTACTAAGTCAGAAGTACACTGTAAGTTCTTTAATGCTGTAGTTTTGTTAGTACTATTGAGTGGTCTATGTTGAAATAACAACATTATTTGGGTTATATTGTTGTTTTCTTTTGCAAGGGCAGCTCTGAACTATAGTTTGAAACCTATGTTATGTGCTGTCAAAGCTGCTCTTACAGTCCTTTTGTGATTTCTTTCAACAGTTTACTGTGCGAACAAGAAATCAACCAGAGTTGGAACATTTGATGTTACAGTTGTGGTAATAGATGTGGTGTTGTTTAAAAACTAAAGTAGAGTTAAACATTGGCTGTCAATAAAGTCTCAACAGAATGAGAGTCCTGTCTGGTTATTGTAGAGACTTGCTTACTGCATTGAACTAAACAAACCGGTTTTACCTCAGTTTATACATGACACCAATGTAGAATAAATCATTACAAATCTTGTCAAAAGTAAACAGCGTGTTGCTGCAGGACTATTCTGAAAGGTATGTTATTGAAGTAAAAGAAAGTGAAAAAATAACATGATCAGATATGATATGATACAATAGGATCAGATTAGTCTAAAAAAAACAACACTATCTGTGATCCTGCACAGTAAAAAGAAGCTGAGAACCAAAAGATCCCCATGTATGGCATTTGAAATTTGTAATTAAATTATTTTAAATGATCAAGGGTCACAGGTTTGATTCCAGAGTTGCAGTTTTTATACAGAATTGTTTTGTAAATTCTCAAGACATCCGGTAAAGGTGCCTCTTCCACTCCATAGTCTGTTTTATCAGATGTATTTAGTTCATTTAAAACCCATTTGACATTTTTTTCAAAGGGTTTCAAATAAACGTATTCATTACCGTACAATAAAGTTTAGGATATGGTAACAACCTGGTGATATCAATGGGGCACCCTGCAAGAACTGCAGAGTTGGCGTAAGATATTGAATTCATTTCTGATAAGAATGTGGTTATCATTCTAAGAACAAAGGAGGGTAAAAGGCATACATTTTTTGTCTTATTTTTGTCAAATCGCATAAGGATTTGGGTTAAAAACTTCAGTCACGTTTTGATCTGTGTGAGGAATAATTTCAGTAGTTGTATACTTGTATATGTCTTCTTGTATCTTGGAGCCAAAGAAACAAAGCAGCCCTTTTTAAAGCATATTGTACTCTGCTTCACATCACTCACTTTTGGATTACTTACACCAGGTCTAGGAAGAAAATGCTGCAGATTGCTTTTATTATTGCCCTCATAGTTCTTATAGAGTATCCCAGATGGACAAGTGCAAGTGTCAAGTTTTTGACTCATCATGTATCACCGTCTCAAGCTATACTGAGAATGTATTTGTGCAGTTTTTATAACTCATTTAACTGAAATGTATACAGTATTGTAATGTTGGTAAACACATTTGTGAGGGTCTCTTAATTTATTTGTTTTGCTTTTGAAAGATTGGAGATTTCTGTTTTCTAATGAGTGCATTGACTTAACCATTGTGTATTATTTTTTTACATTGTCTTTAAGTTTTATCGTTCTATGCCTTAATTCTATCCCTATGAACATGAACCTGTTGAGATTTAAACAATCAAATTATTGCTTAAAATTCTGCTGAACATGTTTTCTTGTTTGCAAATCCTCCGCCCCCTGTCTCACTGTCCAATGAAACCGCGGAATTTCTATTACGTCATGAATGTTATGCATGGGGGCGGGGTTGGAAGATTTGAAGTTTGTGTCTGGTCTGCGGCAGCGCTAACAGCTGAGAGCCACAGGGAGAGGAGCGCCGAGGCTCCGTATCTGACTCCACCTGACTCACCTCCACCTCAGTCAGTCTGGGCGCATTTTACCCAGCATGTCATTCATTTTAGCAAAGAAAAAAAGATTTAAGTTTAAAATTGACTTTGATTTGGACGAATTGTCGTCGGTCCCCTTTGTGAATGGAGTCCTGTTTTGCAAAGTGAGACTTTTAGATGGAGGCTTTGCTGAAGAGTCATCTCGGTGAGATATTTTCTATTTATAGTTCGAATTCCATGAACTCAAACTTTAGAAAATGTTCAGCACTTGTTTTTTGTGTGTGTGACTTTTTTACGTTATTTCCCGCTGCTTTGCGGCTTTTATTGTGACAATAAAATTGTCCAGCCATGATCCGTGCGTTAACAAACATCGATATAACTTACCAAAATAACGTCGAAAGTCCGTCCACGAACATGATAATCGCAGACTCAACCGATATTAATATGTTACTTTTTAAACATTATTTAAATCTGTTCAAATAGACTTTCCAAAAAGGCTGAGGCCATTTTTCCCCACCGATGATTAAGCAGTTGCCTAGCAACAAGCACTGGAAGTTTATTCTAACTTCTGAAAAGAGCGTTAACATTTAAAATAGCCTACCAGGAACCGCGGTTTGCAGTTGTCCTTTGTTTTTAGGGAAATCCTTTTCTAATTTTGATCACAGATACTTCTATCAAAACAAAAACGGCACGAAGTCTTCTTGGACTTCAGTCTATTGTTTACTTTTCTGAAACAAGTCATTCTGGTCTGACGGGCTGAGCTCATGAAGGCAGCTCACTTTCATAAGGAAAATTCTCTTCCTCTAAAATAAAAATTGAAAATAGTTATTTGTTTTTGTTATTTTGTACCTGTTTTGTGCAAACACCACTTTATAAAATATTTCATTTGAGTTTAATTATTTTTGATTTATCACCTTTTATTATAAATTGCTTAGAAGGTTTGTATTTAAGTGCTTGAAAAGGTTACAAACATAAGATGCACCCTGAACCACAGATTTGTTATTATTTTAGGCATAAAGGCAGCTTTTTACTTTATCTTACTTTCGTTTATACATTTCTAATTCTTAGCCATCTTAATACATCTTTCGCTCTTGTTTTGAAAAATAATTCAGGTGTTGTAAAATTGTGATAAGTAACTATTTTATCTGTGTATTGCTTGCTTGTGTTTTATTTTGTCAATAAAAACCTTTGTCTTCATAGGCAGCCTGTCCACGCCAACTGTGTGCGCTGGAAAAAAAAGTTTTCTTTCTTGTGTAAAATAAGCGCCAACTCTGGGACGGGGGTGCTGGACCCCTGTATGTGCCGGGTGTCTGTCCGCAAGGTATGGAAAGCCAAGATCTAGCATTTATGTTGATTGGATTTATTGGTTACATGCAATTTTAGCTTAAATGAAGTTTAAAGTGACATTGAAAAGTAACATCGCTCATTTAATTGTTTATGTGTTTATAGGAAAAGAAGGGTGGAAAAAGTTTCGCAAAGGTAATATTGCTGCTATAAAATGACACAAAGCCATTGTAAACAATGGGACTTGAGAGATAAAAGATAAAGAGATTTATTGCATTTATCCTATCTTAAAATATGTTTTATCCTTTGGAGAGTCTGTCAATTAGAATTGATTATGATTAAGTTTGGTGAAGTCAAAATGACAAGGCCTGACTCATTAATCTATAACTTTTATGTTAAGTGTGAATACGTTTTTCCTAGTGTGGAATGATCCATGAGCTGTCCTCATGCTCCTCTTAGAACAAGCTGTGTCTTCGGCCTCTCATGTGTGCAATTATTAAGAGGTATAAAAAAGAAACTGACTGAACGGCCTTTTTGTAAATTTATTTATTATTTAATAATATCTCTTAACACAGCAATGCTTCGCTATGCACAAGCTGATTATCATTAGATCATTCAGAGAAACTTGACTGAATAAAATCGAAATAAAGTGTATAAGTTAAGACTAATTATAAAGTACTTTTTGACTGACTTTATATTGATTTCAACTGAAAAAGTGTTGCCCTTTGCAGATGGGCTTTGCAGACTTAAACCTTTCAGAGTTTGCTGGATCTGGCACTACAGTTCGGCGGTGTCTCCTAGAGGGTTACGACACAAAAAACACCAGACAGGACAACTCAATTCTCAAGGTGAGTGGTGTATGCGTAAGAAGCCAGAGAAAATATACAGCCTTTCTGATTTCAGTGGGATGCATGTAGGCATGACATCCGGTCTCACATACTACATCACCTATTCTTAGACTGAGATGTTCTTTTCGTAGAACTATAAAGCATTGCATGCATGAAAATGGGAATGCTTTGACAACTGAGACAAAACAAGCCAATGCCTGCATTGTGACAAAACCGCCTGAGTCGTGGGAGTTGATTGAAAGTGTTCATACTTTTCCTGGGGCATGGGCCTTACCATTCAGGGAAAGTAAGCTTTAGAAATGCTGTTACTTTCCACTCACAACTTGCATAGTCATAGCTTTTTAACATTTTTTGTTTGTTTTTTTTGCTGCAGGTCGTCATCACAACACAGCTAATGTCTGGAGATCCCTGCTTTAAAGTGTAAGTCCTTCACAACTGTTGAGTTCTTTATTTGAAACCTGTCCAAAATATAAATGAAAGATGAAAGAAGAAGGTTTAATTTTGTGGGGTGGAGGTTACAACGAAATCATACTCTTTATGTACAGAGGTATAAACATAGATGGAGACGTTTTCATCACTTCCTGTCTGTCACTAATCTGAAAACACCCACACATCTTTTTTTTTTGTTGACACACTGACAGTTCAAAGTAACAATGCACCCTTATGGAGCTATAATGTTATAAGAATCTTATCTTAGAAATGATTAAACCTCACCCTGATGTAAATTTGGCCAACCAAATGGACTGGTGTACAAGAAGTGAAATTGAGAGGTAGTACAGCAGAGCACCACATACAATGTGCAAATATATATACTTTTTTACCTTCACAATTGCTTTTCCCACTTTTTCCTGCTCAACCCCTATTCACAATATTTATACACAGGCTGCTATCTTGGAGACGTCCAAGGCTTAGTCATTCATCCCACTCTGTTACTCATTGTATGTGCAAGGTTTACAATTTGACATACTGGGATGCGTTTTTCTATTCCCCCTGCACTTCTCTGCTGTTTAAACCCCTTTAAACTTAAGTTTCTTTAACTGACTTGTCTTTATATATAAACTAGTATTACTAACTGAAAGTAAACTCTGTTTGCCTACTGACCTATAGGCTGTAATATTTTTATTATAAATAGACTAATTAGAAAATATTATGGTAACAGAAGAGGTTAACAGAAATGTCATTCACTTGTTTATTCAGTGCTTTTTTTAAGTACCTTCAACAGAACAGAACAGGAAAAACAGAACGTTAAAGACGCTGTGTTAATATTTGCTCAGGATCATTGAAAGTCACAGTAAACAAAAATCAAGCTAAAATTCAATATACTGACACCACTTATGTCTTTTTCAGTTTCACTAAAAGCAAGAAATACTTGTTATTTTTAAATGGATTTATATATTCCTAAGGAGGAATATATATATACCATATATATATTCTAGAAAAATAGGCTGTTTGAAAACAGAATATTTTTTATTATTAAAATAAGCCTATTGAGGTGGAAAATTCTTTTTAACGGAGTTTCTAAAGAAAAGCTGATCTGACTGTAGACAGAGCCATTCACAAGCAGAGATTGAGACCTGCTTTAACATACCGGTATTGTCTCTTAACGTGGGTATTTCCACTGAAACTGTGGGAATTTTAAAGATATTTTTTGCCACAAAACTGAAAACGCCAGAAAATAATCCAAGTTCTTTGTTGTTTGGTGACTTCTTAAAAACATTATTATTTACAAATGTTATCATATTTATAACCTTTGTTATTGTCTTTTAAATGCACAAATGTATTGTCTATGTTAAAACATTTTATGGAGTTTATCCTGTGAATGTTCTAAGTGATCATAAGAAGTTATTCCTTTCGAAAGCAAAAGTTTTATTGAAGATTTTGACTTTGAGGCAGATGAGTAATAGAGCTGGATTATTTGCAGTGATCCTCATGAGGACAAAGTCATTGTTGTACTTCTGTTCTCTTAGTCCACCGTCCACAGCCACGACTCTGGGAATCCCACAGACCGAGGCAGAGTTTCTCCATGAGGAGAAGAAAGGAGGGGACAACAAGATATCCCATTCTGTTCCTGGTATGGACACATACACACTGTTGTACTAAGGAAAAAGCTAATACTTTAAAAGTTTTTAATTTTTTTTAAATTTTAAATACCTTGCTTTTCTCCCAGATTTAACTAAGTAGATTTATGAAAGAGATCAAAGTGTTTATGATAAATCATAATTAAAATTAAATTGAAATTCATTATTAAGACCCTTAAAGTAAATGTGCCCTTTTCTTGATTCTTGACTTTAGTTTCAGTGTTTCATGGGAGTGTGTACTTTATACATGCTCTCTGCTGTCAAACTCTGCCCATAAACCCTAAAGGTCTCTGCCTGCATGCAAATATGTGTTGCTTTACCTCCAAACATGTTTTCTGTGCTTTTTTCTTTTGGACTTTCATGCACCTTTCTTTTTCTCTTGTTCAGCAGATCCGACTGCACTAAACTTTGTACGGTGAACTTGTGAAACTCCATGACATAATCCTATAAGTATGATAGAAATGTAAGGGAGTAAACTCCGACAGAAAGGCTGGCTTGGGGCTCCAAAGACCGCCTGTTGGTGTATCCACCATCATCCAGCAGCACCTACATTTCAGGCACGGGGCTAAAACCTTATGTTGAACATCCCCCCTGGTCATGGCAGATGGCCTACAGCCTCCATATACCAACAGGCCTGTAGCAGCTGGAATTAACACTCCAACAATGTTAGAAGATATTGGCAAAACACGAGAAGTCGCAGTTACAGATCTCAAGCGTTAAAAGTGGCGTGGAGCAAGCGTCACGGGCCACTGGTGATGTTTGTTACTCACTGGACAGCTACCGTCGCCTTTACATGAGCAGCCCCCGGCCGATCAGGTGCTGTCTCACCACGATTTGTTGGTCAGAATTGACTTATGCGCTAAACCCTCCCCAACAGGCCAGAAAACAAAAACACAGAACAGTCCAACTCTTTGATTCCAGAGTTGGAATGTCATCACCATGTGTCCTTCAGCATATTGATGACTCACAAAACTGCAGTCTTCCACAGGGAGACTGAATATCCCCACTGCCTGCCTCCAAGAGACTTGGCTGGCAGTCACTCCCTCAGAGAGACAGAGAGTTTTACTTCACAAATTAAATCAACCTATTTGTTTTCAATGGACCTTGCTTTTTACTTATAAAGTCTAAAACCTTACATTCACAGCAAAGAATTATCATCCGCATTATTAGTGGCAGTTTCTTTGTTTTGGATTTTGTGCAGTAGACTTTGCTCAATTGTTTCACTGGAAAACAAAAGCAAAACAGAAAACAGAAGTTTCATAGACATCCTCTGTGGTTTTTTATTTTTTACTGATCTTAACAAAACTTATGACATAAAGTGTGATTATATCACGTTTTTATTTATTTTTTATTTTTAAGGAACACCGGGAAAGTCTGCATTTGTCCCAGAGGAGCTCATTGCAAATGGTTACCCTAGAACACCCAGCTATGCAAGTCAGCTGTCCAAAGTATCAGGTGCAAACACCATCATGCCCATTTATTCTACCAAAGCATAAGAAAAAATATATCAAACAAGAAGATAAATACATAACATTGCTTGTCTAATTACATTTAGTTTTTTGTGTTCTTTAGGCTATAGCTCTAGTAGATCAAGTTCAACAGATCTGAGTCATCGACGAAGCGGTTCTGGAGGTTCTGCTTCTACAGGCATTGGTAGCATTGAGCCTACTGATCAGCAAGGAGAAGGCAGAGAGAAGGAGCGAAGGCCCACACCCCCACGCTCTGTTGGCCAGCATCAAACCTGTGACAAGCACCCAAACTCAGCCAAGACATTCAGGTAACCTCTGCAGTTAGTCTGGGTTTGTGGCCATGTATTGTTTTTTTTTTTTGGTTTTGTTACTTTTTTATTAATTTAAATGTCTAAAATGAACCCTTGATGGTAAACATCTAACATAAATGTTTCTTTATGTTAATTTTCAGGCGTGTAGTGAAGCAGGACTCTATGGAGAATCAGCTCCGGAGGGTGGATGCCACAAGGATTGACGCAGATGACATAATAGATAAAATCCTGCAGGGCCAGGATTTCAGCCATGGCTTCTTGGATTCCAGTGCAGAGGGTGTGTACAACTAATCCTGGTGTGGAAAGTTGCCCAGCATCTTGATGATGGGGGTGGGATCAAATTACTTACAAGTGTTGCAATACAATCCCGCCATGTCTCTAAGCACTTCAGACAAAGTCTGATCGGCATTTATTTTTAAATGTTTTCCAAAAGAAGCATCAGCTTGTTTGAGATAATGCCTGGCAGTTGTCTAGTTTTAATTGAAATGTTTTTTTCTGTGTGTTGCTGCAGAGGAGGGGCTCAGCTTGTTTGTCGGTCCTGGTGGAAGCACAGCCCTGGGAAGTCAGCACACAAGGTGGGTGTGATTAGGTAACTGTGGGTGCCACACACCAAGCCTTTACAGTCAACACAGATAGCAGCTAAGGATCAGACATTTTTGAAGATAAAAAGCTTAGTAGCAGGTGCAAATCAAATAGTTATTTAGATATTCTAATCAACTTTAACAAATTAATTCAAAAAGTTCACATCATTTTAGTGTGAAGTCAAGAAAACCATTAGTAACAAACCACAACTTTTTCTTTCAGGGTTGCAACAGGAGCTTTTGAGCAGGTGGTGATGAAGCGATAGGCTTTAGGAAAAACGGGTCTGACACCAATGACCCGAATTTGCTTAAGTGAAGGGGCCAAAAAGAGTGAGAGGTGGATATGCCCTAAAGCTTCACTCCTTTTTAACTCAAGGAGGTATTTTTCTTTTACGTAATGCCTTCTCATATGACCCTCAGCATATGTTGGCCGTGACACCCCCCTTGTGTTCAGAACGTTGAATGCCACTTTAATGTAGCGTGTTACAGACTGTTCAAACATTTTTATTAGACCTCAGCTAAACCGTTAACTCACTGGATTCATGTGTTGCACTCTATTTGTAGTTAGTTTTTATTTTTAAGTTTTCAAAGATATCTCAAGTCTGTATATATTAATGGTGATATGGTTTTGTTTCACTTAATATAATAAGCTATGTTAAATGTTCAGACTAAAACTTGTCTACTTTGAATATTTTTCTTGTTGTTTCACTGAAATAAGTTGTTGAAAATGTCAAACATGATTTAAGGATGTCTGTTTTTTTTAATGCAAACTTTGTTTTTTCAAAGCAGTTTGCCTTGGACTGGGTTTGAAAGAAGGGATTGATCAATATTATATCCAACTTTCCTCAGAAATTCAACTGATTGAATGAAAAATGAAATGAAAAAGTGTGTTCAGACAGTTTTTAATGTAACAATTCATAATTTTACCAAAAAAAGTATCACTTTTGTCCAGTTTATATCACTAGAAAGTGCTATATAAGTAAACGCCATTTACCATTTACTAGTTGTATAAAAAAATGTATTACCAAAAAAGGATTTTCGGGTATATTTCTTTTAATAAATCAAAAACTGAATTGAATCAAAACTTGTATAATGAAATCCATTGGATTTGTTTTCGATGTCTGATGTCCTGCCATTACTGAGAAATGTATGAGTCAAATAGTGACAAACTTAAAAATTTTTTTTTATATCATTAAGAAATGGCTCAGTAATGCACAGAATTTTCAACATTTTTTTTATGCAAGCTCATTCCAAATATGTATATATATTTCTGTTCCCTTGTTGTTTGAAGCCTGGGTTTTGCACCATAAACACGTCCCTCTTGCTGCTGATGTATTTCTCCTGGTTTTTGTGTGTATGTCTGTATATGCAGATGGATGTGTTTTTCTCAACTGGAAAGCATTGTGTTTCATTTTACATCTTAAGAAAGGCGACATGTAACACAAAAGAAGTAAATGTAGTAATGACTATTTGTTTTGATATAAACACACTTTTTGCTGGATTTTGCACTTTTATTATTGCATATTTGTTCAAAGTAAGCATAATAACATTTAAAGACCCTAAAGAATTATTAGTTGACACAGATTTTCCATGTTTCAAGCAATTCAAGTCTCTTAAGTGTGAGCATGTGCTTTTATTTTTGTAATTAAATTCAATAAAAAGCAGCTGGTCTCATCTTTTCTGTGGACCATCGCTCTTTCGTGTCAACCCTGTCTCATGCTGTGTGTCACTAGAAGCTGGAGTTTGTGTGATGTCCAAATCCAGACTTTGAGAGCTGCTTCTTTTCCAGATAACCCTCCTTGATCTAAGTAATCAGCAGCAGGTTTCACAAGAATATCAGGAAAACAAGCAGCACTATACAACGACAGGATTTATGCAATGGATCTTTCTTGTGAAAAAAATCAATCAAACTGAAGTTGTATCATGGCTAGTTTTATTAATCTATAACTTCATTTTGAGAGAAAAACATGCAAAATAATATTTGAAAAATGTTTTTTTTTTTACGAGTGCATATAGACCTATTATTCCCTCTAAATATTAATTTGTTGGTGTGCACAGATAGTCTTTGTAAGTTTTTGGTTTTGAAATCTCCAAGGCCTTGCAATGTTTATTTTCCTATATAAAAACTTTATTTTTTCCTGAGAATTTTTTCCAGAATAATTATTTGTTGTAAAATGCAGATCATGTTTTTTAAGTCTTTTAATTTAATCAAATACATTCATAATGTTTATTTACTGTAATAAAGTTTCTTGGGCTTTTGGGGAGTTTTTCCTTAACGAGAAGGAGGGTCTAATGGCAGGGATCCCCAAATTAACTTAGCCTGTTTAGTTTAGTTTAGCCAGTACCTATTGAATTGTGTGACTGCATGTTCTTTATGATTTCATGATTATTAGAAAGCCCATTGAGACAACCATTGTATTATTATTGGGCTGTATAAATAAATAAAATTGAATTGAATTGAAAGCAAACCAAATCTGACGTAAATTGATTTGTAGTTGCAATGAGAAAAAAAAGAAAGACCCGTTTTGTTTTTTAAAAGTCACACATATGCTCAAATACATTTCCTAATGTTCTTTAAGCAATTCAATTCAATTCAATTTTATTTGTATAGCCCAAAATCACAACAACAGTCGTCTCGATGGGCTTTTGATAGTATAATTTCAAAGAAAACGTTTTTACAACATTTACTGACATAATTTGTAATATTATTAAATAGCACAAACTTGGTTTCAATCAACAATTGGGTTAATAAAGAATAACTTTTAATACTGTTTTTTTTTAAATATTTCTAGTAAGTTCAAAAATTGTTTTCATAAATCAATTTATATGATTTCTGTGCTAGATTATTTTGGAAGCAACAAAGTATTGTGTTACTAGCGATACTAGGAACAATAGTATTGCTAGTTATAGAAATAGAAATTGTTTAACTTCAAGAGAATCAATAATAATAATAATGATACTACTACTAATAATAATAATTATTATTATTATTAGTAGTAGTAGTAGTATCGCTTCTATTACAATTACGAAAGTTATTTTTTTTATCTTGAATTTTTGTTTGTGTGTTTCCTTTTAATTACGGTTTTCAGACAGAAACGTTTACATAGACGTTTAAATTATTAATTTAAATCGATTTATGCAACGGAAGTGAAACCCCTTGGGGTTCGAAGGCGCGCGCCCTCCTTGTCTAAATGGGCGGAGACAAGTTTAACCGGAAAACAAAGTTCATCACTACACCGCTTCAACCTCGCACTAGCATTGTAGCTAAACGGCGGCGGGAAGTTCTTGTCAGCAATTTAACCAAAAATACAAAGACGATTACCAAACGGAATCTATCTAGACCGATTTTTAGCTAACTGTTATTGATGGCTCTGTAGTCGGACGTAGAGTGACAGTAACTTGAGCTTCGCTGCGTGGGATTCGGCTAACATGGCTAACGTCGGAAACCAACTACCAACACAGGCCGTTAGCAAGCCTCCATCGGGGAAACATGGAAACGTACTGCCCCTATGGGGTAACGAGAAAACAATGAACCTCAACCCAATGATTCTCACTAATGTCCTATCGTCGCCGTATTTCAAAGTTCAGCTTTATGAACTCAAAACCTACCATGAAGTTGTGGATGAAATCTATTTCAAGGTAATGGCAGCCTTTGCTATGCTTATCCGCATGCTAGTTAGATAACCGCGTCCAGTCAATCTTTCTTCAGCGCGGTTGCGGCACACTGCATTATCATTTACATGGACAGAAGAGCGAGATTTTGCTTGGTGCGTAGGGGGATACCGCTTATTTTGTACAATTATAACGATATGTGTTAGATCGAATGCTAATATAAACTCGTTATCGTTAGTTCAACAGAGGCAACTGCACTTCAGGTTGGATAACAAAAGCTATATTCATCGACGGTACAGTTAAGTCGAAAGAGTTGAATTGTTATGATGTACAGTGAACTAACAGGCAATAATAACAATTGTTGTTATAATTTGGAATGTTTAGTCTTCAGTCTGTAGTTGATCTGGTTTCTTTGGGTCTACAGGTGACTCATATTGAGCCCTGGGAAAAAGGCAGCAGAAAGACCGCAGGTCAGACTGGAATGTGCGGAGGGGTAAGTGAGAAGTACGTTCTTTTTATATCCCCCCCTCATTTCCCCAACCTGACATCTCCTGAAATAAGGGATGCCCCCAAAAAACGCTTGGTATGATTCAAATTAGGTTATCCTTTCAGTGTGTGAAGTCTATGCAATACAGCCATATTGTAATTTCAAAGTAAAATGCATTGCTTTGATTTGTGGTGCTTTTTTGTACTTTTGGTAGGTGCGGGGTGTTGGGACTGGAGGAATTGTGTCTACTGCTTTCTGTCTGCTGTACAAACTGTTTACTCTAAAGCTGACTCGAAAACAGCTGATGGGGCTGATCACTCACACCGACTCTCCATACATCAGAGCACTTGGATTCATGTACATAAGGTACGAGACAAAGTTCATTACCAGAGTCCCACATTTTTTCATTTAAAAACATGTTGTTAAGAAAATATATGCCATAACACCTAATTATTCTGCTCTTTTGTAGACATTTTCTGAAGAAACTAGGTACAAAAAAGGTTCAAAAGTGTACTAAATACACAACTTCTGACTATTGGCCTTCTAGTGGACAATAGTAATTTCTAAATTAAGCCCGTGTGAACAATCTATTATGCTCTCATAAATTGTTTATGGTTTGTAGGTTGTTGATGAAGGACAACGCAATCTAAATAATTTATTGTTTTAGAACAGTTTGATTTATCCCTGCTGTTGTCTGTGAAGGAAATCAGCATTTAGTATAGTTGAATGAATGCTTTTGCATAATATTAGCTTCAGTTGGGCTTTATTCAAACTTTATAATATAAAGAATTAGCACAAACTTGTTGTTTATGGACATATAAACTACTCAAAATGTTACAAAAGACAAGGATTATTGTCATTTATCTGAGGTAGTTATTCTAGATTAGAGGCCACACAAATGATTTACAATGGTAAGAAAATCATAGTGGCAAAAATCCACCAAAAAAAACTTGAACTTTTAGGTCAACTTAGACTCCTTGGAACTAACTTGTGCTTTTTGCTGTTTGTTTCAGATACACTCAACCCCCAACAGATTTATTAGATTGGTACGATGGTTTCCTGGATGATGAGGAGGTATGTCATCGCGGGTAATAATTTCATATTTTTTTCCCTCCTTTTTATTCATTAACTGCTAATTCAAACGCAGCCCCTCAAACACAGCCCCCTTGCTCTCCCTTGTGATGCTCATAGCTGATTTTTCACCTTTGCTTTCATTTGGCTTAATTGTTCCCCAGTTTTTGTCCTCTGAGCCTGAGTAGTTAGGTAACTTGTCACTGCTCCATGCTGATTTTTCTCAGGGTAAGTACCATATATGATGCCAAATGAATCACACAATGTTATAATAAGGCATGCCCTGTTTTTTTTTTTTTTTTTTTTAAACAAACTTTTCTCAGGACTTGTTGCACAAAACAAAATTTTGTATTAAGGCAAATTTAAATATTGGTATTAAATTTGATCAAAAATGCTAAGAATTGGATGCATCTGTTCCATTTAAATCTGGTCTCCGGCTGTGCAACCAGGCCTCATATGATGTTCTCTTGTACTTTGAAATTCTGAAAGCTTGCCAAACTGGTTAATTCCCCTGTTTTTTTCTTTAGATGCCCATTGTGCAGCAGGTGAATTGGATATTGTATCTCAGCACTGTTGGTTTGCGTGAGTGCAAAGTAGCTGTTCTCTACCATTTAAATTTGATATCTCTTTATTTGGGAGGGCACTTACCCACATAGTCCAATCTGTGCTTACACTGTGGGCAACCTTATGCTGCTTCTTTCAAACTCAACATGGTTTTAGAAACTAAAGAAAGACGACAATTATTCTCTTGTATCTCTTATGCAATGACGCACCATCCCATTTTCACAAATTTTGGTTTTTGAAAGGAAAAGTGAGCTAAACTTATTAAAAAAAGAGGATGATGTGAATAAGGGGGATTTGCTTTGCTTCAGCTGCTCAAACTCAGTAATGACAGACTCTAGAGAGATTAGAGAAGGTAAACAATTTGTGACATTTTTACTTTAATTATTAGGCAGAAATGAAGCTATAATTATTTTGTTGATATGAAATATTAAGCAAGATGAACAGAGGTGAAGGTTCAGTACTTGGTCATCACAAATAATTTTTATTGTGAAGCAAAAATTACAAATAAAGTCTTACATCTACTTCCGTTTCATCTCAAACTAATGGAGTTTCTTTTCCTCCATGTCTTCTCGTTTCTCTGTAGGATCTTGACGTGAAAGCTGGAGGAGGCTGTGTAATGACCATTGGAGAGATGCTGCGATCCTTTCTAACAAAACTGGAGTGGTTTTCCACGTTGTTTCCACGGATCCCTGTGCCCGTGCAGAAAATGATCGACCAGAACCTTAAGGCACGGCCCCGTAAGGTGGCTCAAAAAGACCCACAGGAAGAGGAGCCGCTGGCTGAGACAGGGAGGCAAGGAGAGAGACGCCACTCCAGGTACATTTGAGTCACAAATATGTGTTTTTGTTTTTCTTTAAAGATCCTGAAATCACATGACCAGAGGCTGCATTATGTTTTTCTTTTGATCTGTGATTTGGTCAGAGGATCTCATGTTCACAGCTGTACATGTTTATTATCAACTTTAGGTCATTACAGATACAATATTTGTTTTTGCATCTCCCATCATTCTTGTAATTAAATCCAAAGCCTCCAGCCATTTTTAGCCCAAATCAAAACACGTGGGTCATTTTCTAGGACATAGTTTCTGCAGAATGGCAGTAATTCATTCGAAATTCACCTTTGAGTTGGGCTGGGACTGTTGGCGCAGAGTGAGCCTGCCCTCATTTCTCATCATCCCTTTGCTTACATGCTCTCCTGCTAGCTTAGCACATTACCGGTGCAACAAAAATGGCTAGCAATATTGCCTGATTTCCAGCTGTACAGTTTTAAACCAGATGGCAGCGCAGACGAGTAAAACAAAGACGCGTTTGAATGCATCAGAACGGACCGGACCAGGGAGCTTTTAGCCCTCAGTGTATTTTCTACATGATGAAAAAAGCTCTTTTAAATGGCTGTAGATTTGTGTAAAGACTTAAATGCAATTTGAATCTTAATTTTCTGTATACATGTCTTCTATAATCAGTAAAATTCCACAAGAACATGTCAAACTCCAAAAACACAATGCTCATTGGTGTGGGTGTTTAAAGTTCACCATGTTTATATAAATTGACATATTGAAAGGCTGATATGATCTATTGACCATGTGCCCAAAAAAAAATTGGGAAAAAAAAATTACATTTTTGATTTTCAAATGTAAATTATGAATTGTGAATAATGTTCTTTTTTGTGTGAAATGTACATTAAATATAAAGAGTTGTAACCAACACTTAGTGATTGTCAAGTCTTGTGGTTTCTTTGTGTGATTTTGACTTTGCTTGACGAGCCGTTTGTCTTTGGCAGGACACCCAGGCGGACACCAAGCCCCAGAAGGTCACCGAAACGGTCAAGGAGCAGGAGTCACCATCGGGAGAGGGATCGCCACGGCCCCAGCTACGACCGCGAGCTGGAGAGAGAACGGGACCGCCAGAGGAAGGAGAGGGAGGGCAAGGACCGGGACAGAGGAGAGCGGGAACGGCGACGATCTCGTAGTGCAGAAAGAAACCAAGACAGGCGAGAACGTAAAAGAAGTCACAGCAGCAGTAGGGACAGGCGGAGCGAACGCAGGGATAAAGAAAGGGATGGAGGAGAAGACAGGAGCAGGAAAAAGGAGCGAGATCACCATAAGGACCGGGGCGCTGACAGGGAGAGGTCCAGGGATAGACGGGGCAGGGGAGAGGCGGATGAACGGAGGCATAAAGACGATAGGGACAGACACAGGGAGGAGAAGAAGACTAAACGGTCGAGCCGCAGTCGAAGCAGAGACAGGAAACACAAAGAGGACAAAGGCAGGAAACGGGAGCGCAGCCACAGCAAAGAGAAGGACAGAGAGCGAGACGGGGAGGCGCGTTCACACAAACGTAGTCGTAGCAAAGAGAGGAGCCATCATCAGCGAGAGTCGAGCAACGACCACGCGAAACACAGCGATCGCAGAAGGAGCCAGAGCCCCGAGTAAATGTGGTTTCACAGCAACACGACTTCCGTCTTTCCCCCTTCGTTCTATGCTGCTGTCCGGTCAGTCCTGTGCTAAAGAGCAGGAGCATTAGAGCGTCGGAAACCAGAGATCGTTGTCTTCTGCAAGTGTAAACATTTGTTGTTTTCTGCTGTTTGCTCCTCCAGAGCATTGTTGGTCCTCACTCGAAATCTGTAAAGCGACTAAAAGGTTTTTAATTTTCTATGGTTGTTTTTGAGCAGAGAAGACCCGAGCTTGTAAATAACATTTTGAGATGGTCTGCACACATTAAGCAGAGTTAAACTCAACGTTTTGACCCTACAACGTAAGCATATACATTTTGCATAACTTATATAGAAAAACCTGTTGTTGTTTTTTTTTTTTGGCTCCATAAAAGCAATACCAACTTTTTTAAAGATATAAAATATTTCAGAGCGCAGTACACAGATTATGATTTCAGGATTGGGCCCAAAACGGTGTGCAGACGGTCAGAATGTTTTGGTCTTCTGATGGGAAGTCTGGAGAGTCGTTTTTACCACACAGTCATCCCTGCTTGTGTTGTGAATGAGTTGCTCTGTTGCATTTTTGTTTTCTAATAAACACTTTTATAAGTGACACTTTGTGTTGCGACTTTGAATGGAAATGTAGTTTTTGTTCAACATACAAAAATTTATTGCGTGACAGATTTATTAGAATGTAAAAGAAGAACACTTCATATTAAAGAAAATCACAGGAAATTTGATGATATTTCTTTCTAGTCCATCAAATGTTAATGTTATGTTTTAATTTACTGTTAAGAGAAGTCAGAAACAAATCTAGTGAATTTATCCAGAAAATGGCGTAAAATTGGTGTAAAATATTTTATGAAAAGCATTAGAAATTAAAGACCCACTCAGATCATCTGTTTTAAAGCCATTCCCAGTGGTCTTATGATTATGTAGTTTTAAAAAGAACAAAGTAGTTCATTAGAAATTCCTGTCTGAATTGTGTGTGGGACCATTGGTGCAGAACAACCCCGCCCCCCTTCGTCTCCCCATTAATGAGAACTTAGAGCTGGGCTGCTCATCGTATTCTCTACGTGACAAATATGCTTTTTTTCTTAGATCCTTTTATTGTCTGCTCCTAAATCATAATGATTTGAATGAAGGAATGAGTCAGAAATGCAATTTTAGCATTAATTTTCTTTATATATGTCCTCCATCATCAGAAAAATGCCACAAGAACATGTGAAAAACACCAAAAACACATTGGAGTGGGTCTTTAAGTTGAAATCAACGGCTTGCAGCGTAAAGGTTGAATCAAACGTAGCCTTAAATCACAAAATCAAACCTCTAAAGATTCGCAGAAAAAGAACAAGTTAATTAAACTTATGACATCTTTACATACTATAAAGATAAGCTAATATTACATTTAATTTTGAATATTTCAGTTTTGTTAAGAAAATCCTTTTATTTACTGCAGGATCTGATCTGTTTGTGTGCACAGGGGCTCTGACTGGGGTCCATTTGCAGAGGCGTAAGCGGCTGTCACAGAGAAGCAGTAGGTGACGCTGGGGCTCAGGTCGGTGACACTTATGCTCTCTCCGTATACGGTCAGTGTCTGACTGTCGGAGCTGCCTTGTTTGGTGATCAGCAGGCTGTAATGTGAAGCATTCTCCACTGAAGACCACTGGAGCCAAATGGCTGTTGGCGTGGCCTGTGTTACCTCCAGCAGAGGAGCTGAGGCACTTCCTGATGCAGGAAAGAGGAGTGGGTTTATGGACATTAGCTGATATTTGTCGCAAACAATTTAACGACAAAAAAAGCAAATTCAATATTTTATAAACTCACCATCCTCTGAGAATTGCACCCCGAGGTCTCTCCTCCTGCGTTGCAGCACCACTAAAAAGGGAAAAAGCTCATCTTAGTTGGTGTAGAAGTTTTAAAAAATGCACATAAAAACAAAACTTCAGTTCCTACCGTTGGGGACGCTTGTTGCTTGGCTTTCTCCTGCTGCATTGCTAGCAGTGATCACCAGATTATTGGAAATTAGATTGAACAAAGAGCAGGATAGCGTGGTAGTGTTGCAAAGCTGGACCCTTGGCTTTACACTGTTGTCATAAACAGTGTAGGTGGTGCCAAACACGGACCTATTCCATGACACCTTGGCAAACGAGCTGTTACCGCTGAACACTATTCCTGTCGGTGGACAGGGAGCTGAGGGACAGACAGAAATGAAAATGAGTTTGTAAACAACTGCCTCTGTCAAATGCCTCCTTCACTTTTTAGTACAAAATGCATCCACAAAGGGTGCACAGTCCAATGCTCCGATTTGCTGGTCCAAGTCCAGGTAAATGCAGAGGGTTGTGTCAGGATGGGCATCTCATGTAAGCCAAAGCCAAGTCAATCACGGAAATCGCAAACAAAACTTTCATACGTAAATAGGATGTAAACTAGAGAAGTGGTATTTAGCAAAAGAGAGTCAGCAAGGATGATTAGAATAGAAGAATAGGACAAAACTTTGTCAATCTCTAGTAGGGAAATTCAACTGCTTCCAACAATAAGAGCTCAATAAATTAGTTGATAAAATTGTACAAATAAAACAAATACAAGTAGGAGAATACTAGACAATAAACTAGAAAAAGTGAGACCGGGGGCAGAGCTGAAGACATTGAAGTTTCCTTTTGAAGTAATGAGGAGGGATAAGACAATGACTGAATCTATCAGCTCAGTTTAGATGTTTTGGAGATAAATGCAGGGAAGGAGATTGAGATTTGGACAAGGTGAGAGGTGGGACAGTGATTATGTTTGTAAAAGGTTGCTGAGGTTGGAGCAACCAGGGGAGAAGCCAAGACACAGACTGAAAAGGAGGTTCATGAAGCTGTTTGGTGTGAGCAAGGTTGTAAAGAAGAGGGTTGGATGGAGGGGTATAGTTCATTGTGATGCCCCCTAAAGGGAGCAGCCCAAAAAAACGACAACATACGTATGGCAAGATTTCACCGATTTATAAGAACTACCTCAACATCTGCACCAGTATCTGAAAAGTCTTGGCCTCTGTAGCTATATCACCTACCTGTTGTTCCATTGAGGGGTGCAGACATGTCACTTGTTCCTGCAGAGTTCCTGCTTTGCAGCATGGCAGTGTAGGATGAACTGCAGGGGAGAGGAATCTCAAAGAAATCTGTACTCGACCAGTAGGATGAGAGTTGAAACAGGTTTAACCTGTCATCTCCTTGCAGACTTCCCATCAAAGTCAGCAGGTACTCAATGTCTCCACAGGTGACATCCAACCAGCTGAAGTGCAACAATTGCACTTCCATCTCCATTGGCAGCACCCGCACCTTGAGGCCATCGGGGGGACAAGGAGCTAAAGGACAAATTAGGACGGGTGGAATTATTTAAGAAAAAAACGTAAAAAAGTTTTCTGGAAGAAATGGATGCTTTTATACCTCCTCCAAACTGCACCAGGTCACTGAGGGAGCTGTTGCATGTCCCATCAGAGGCTTGGACAGAGAAATTGTATGACACACCACATTTAAGATTATCAATCGTACAGGTTGGGTTTGTGTTGTGACAATAAATGTTGTCGCCACTTCCAGCTTGTACGGAGCCAAAATAGTTTTCTGAATTTTTACTGGGCATCCATGTTAGCAATGCAGAGCGACTGCTACAGTTGTAGGAAACTGAGACGTTATTTGGCTTGCAAGGACCTGAACAGAAAGGAAAATGAGACAATATCAATCTAATTAAGGTTATCCACTGTCAATGTGTCTTGATTGTTGCTGCTCTAATAAATACCTGTGCTCAGGGTTGCATTTTGACTGGCCTTACTGGAGCAGTTCTCGTGACTTGCAGTCACAGAAACTGTGTACTGCTCATCACAGTGGAGCTCCGTGAGGCTGAAGCTGGTGGAGGAGGTGTTGTAAATATGCTTGTGACCATCCACAGCCGTCGCTACCACTTGGTAAAATTCAGCAACAGGAGAATGAGTCCAGGATATCACAGCACTGTGAGTCTCACAGGAAGCATCCACCGTTACATTTTTGGGAGGACAGGGCTCTGAAAAAGAAAGTGACAATGAAGTTTTAATTAAATTCTGAAAAATGCATTAGTATTTTATCTAATATAGTCAGTCATGTGTTATACTACACTCTGATTAAAAGTATTGTCAAATCTTATATGACTTCTCCCAAAATGGAAGAGGATTTAGATTTTTTTTCTTCCACTTTTCAACAGTCATAATTTATTAATTTGCCCCTAAAATAACTTTGAGCCTTGGTTTCTTTAGGGGGAAAAATTCTATTTAGACCAGGCAGTGCATGCAGTTTAACCTTTGGAGATACAGAAACTCAGATGTAAAGCTTTTCATTGCCCATCTTTGCAAACGAGCAAACAAGGAAATGGCTTTTTGAACAAAACTCATGATAAAGGTAGATTTTCAATCAAGTTACTTCCTAAATCCTTATGTATACAAATCTCTGCATGGATCAAATCAGAAGATGATTTCATGTGAGCAAGAGCTTCCCTCAAGATTTATAGCGGCGGGGAAACCAGGGTTGTAATGAATAACAAGTCCTTGAGCCAACACAAAATTAAACATTAGTGCCTTCTTGCCAGGTCATCATTGTAAATTAAAGTTTGTTCTCAACTGATCCTCCTGGTAAAATAAAGGGTAACTGAAAGAATCAAACCTAAAGTCAGGGTAGAGATATTAGTTTTTAAAAAGCAGGATATGGCGTTTTTAGACCCAAAAAAAATATTCACTTCTCTTGTTTATTCTTAAATAAAGAAATATATGTACCATCAGTTTTCCAATTTAAAACCCCTACGCAGTTTTATTGTTTTTAGCACTTAACTTAAAAATTTGTAGGATTTCTGCTCTGACAAGGTCAAACTTTTGAAGCAACACAATTATTTCCTTTTAAAATATGAGAAATGCTCATCAATATTTACAGCTAACCTATCATGGCTTAGGCAGATTTACTAGTTTTTTTCAAAACTATTTTTAGAATTTTTAAAATAAAACATACCCATGCTAATTTTGTATGGAGGACTTCTCAGACTGCTGCAGCGGTTTGAAGATGCTGCGACTATGATGGTGTACTGAAGGTCACACTTTGCCCCAGACAGGTAGCAGCTGTTGCTGGTGCTGTTGCAGGTCAGAAAAGTGTGGTCACTCGCTTCTGCAGTGGCGATATATGTGGAGGTTCCGCCACTTCCCTTCAGATCCCACACCACCAGGATGGAGGAGTTGTGGCATTGAGCGAAAGCAGTGATTGCAGAAAGCAAACAGGGGGCTGATGGAGTATAGATTACATGAACTTCACTCAGCTGCACGAATAAATATTTCAAAGCTAGACTGTAGATCGGAAATACCTGTTTCCAAGCTGTAAGGAGCACTTGGTTGACTGTCACACCAGCTGTTTGCAGCTGTGACTGTGAAGCTGAAAGTGACACCACAGGCCAGGTCCTTCACCTCACATCTAGTGTCTGTGATAGAAGTGCAGTTGGTTGTGGAGATCCCTGAACCCACAGCTGACACCGTGTAGTTGCTCGCTCCAAGAGCAGAATCCCACGAAATCCAGGCAGAATTTGATACACAGTCAAGGTAACCATTTACTCCTTTGGGCTGGCAGGGAGCTAAGAAATAGGCATCAGAGACGCTGGTAAGATGGAGGGAATTCTGCAAATACCAATGCATTTAGAGAGAAAACTGGCTCAGACCTGTCTGGATGCTTGAAGTTTGTTGGGGCTGACTGAGGCAATTGCCTCTCACAGAGGTGACTTGGATGGTAAATGTTTCTCCACACGTTACATTGCTGATGGAGCATGCAGTAGTTGTGGTGTTGCACAATTTAATGGTTCCATTCACAGAAGTTAACGAAACCAAAAAGTGGTCGACATCTCTGATGGCATCCCAGGAAACGGTCATGTTGTTTGACAGACATGTCACCTGGGCACTCACATTCCGCGGTGGGCAGGGGCCTGAAAACATGACAAATATAGAATTAATCAAATGTAAGGAGTGTGGATATCCTGTCAGGTGAAGTCACATCTCTCACCTGAGCTGAACTCCACAGGACTGCTGGGAATACTAGAGCAGTTGTCATCCACAGCAACAACCTGAACCGTGTAGAGGCTGCCACATGCAAGGCTGAGGCGACAGGTGAGACCAGATGTCTGACAGCTGCCATTAAGGTGACTGCCGAACGCGGTCACTGAGTACTGCACAGCACCACGACTGGCAGACCAGGACACCACGGCAGAGTTGTTGGTGCAATCCAAAAACACAGAGACATTCGTGGGACTACAAGGCACTGAAAGAAGTGTAGAAATGTACAAACATAAGGATAAAAACCATGCTGACATGGCTTCCAAGCTCCATTTCACAAGTTTTGTTATTAAACAGCATAGCCACCAAAATCATCCACTTCCAAATATTCATTCTCCCAGCTTCCCTTTAAATTTGCTCACCTGACTGCACATTTGTGGTTTGACGGGAAGTGACATTACACTGTTTGTTGGAAGCTGTGACGGACACAGAGTAGTTTTGTCCACACGTCACTGCATGAACACTGCATGTGCTGTTTTCGGTTGTGCACACTTCTGAAACGCCGGCCTCTGTTTTCACAGTGGCGGAATAATGCTCTGAGCCATTGCTTGGCTGCCATGTTACCTTGACAGAGTTGGATTGGCAAGCCTGTGATGCAACAACTCCTGCAGGTATGCATGGCCCTGGAAACAAAATCCCAGTTTGATTAAAACTTTGAAAAATGTGTTGCTGATTATAAAGGTAATGTTTAAACAGCACGCACAGGTCAGCACAGAGGCGTATGCGTTGTAGCTTCCAGCACAGTGTTGGTTGTGGGGTGTGACTCTCAGGCTGTAGTTTTGTCCACATATGAGCTCAGAGAAGAGAGCTGTGGTTGTGTTGGTGTAGAGATTAACTGATTGATCACCCCCCTCGGCTGATACTGTGTACAAATAAGTCCCATTGGGGGAATTCCAGTTCAAAGCAACAACTTTTGTTCCACAGTTGATGGTTGCATCCATATTTTGCGGTGCACAGGGGTCTGTATGGAAGCAGAAAGGTTGAGTGACATTTAAAATAATGCAAATTCTTTCATCGTCATATAATTCTTAAAATCTCTCATAATTCCCAAACCTCTCATACCTGTGTAAATGTTGGAGCTGTTGCTCGGCAGGCTGCTGCAGTTGACGGCCTTTGCTCTCACCACAACAGTGTACTCGTCCCCACAGTGCAGGTTGTCCCAGGTGCAGGAGGTGGTGTTGGTGAGACACTGGTGGGTGTGACCATCGAGACCAGTTGCCACGGCAACATAGGATTCAGCACCATCGCTGGGCCTCCAGCTGACAGAGCCCTGATTAAACTTGCACTGCACTTGGGTTGTCACATTTGAGGGGATGCATGGGCCTGTGAGGAGATGATGAGAACACAAAGGGTGAAACAAAGACATCAACTCAATGGAATGTGATAAGGAGGGAAAAAGAACAGTTACCTGTTTTGAAGAAGGCAGGACTGCTGGGGATGCTGTCACACACGTTGCCCTGTCCTTGAACGGTGACGTTGAACTCTTGTCCACATGGCAAAGTGGCAAACAGAAAGCTTTGTGTTAGGTTGTGGATCTTCACATATCCACGATTCCCTGCAGTCCTGACCAGGTAATTCACAGCACCATCTGTATGATTCCAGGAGATCTGAACCTCATCGCTTTGACAGGGAACCTGAACGGAAGGTATTTTTGGCTGGCAAGGCCCTGGAAAGGAAAGAGATATCAAAGAAAAAATCCATTTTGAGAGATTTGTTCCCATAGTATCAGGTTGATTAACAGGAAGAACACGAATTACCTGATGTAAGAGAGATGGCGGAAGCTGTCTGAGCTGTTGTACTGCTGTCCCAGAGCCTTGACCCAGACACTGTAGACAGTCCCACACATCAGCCCCGAAATGCTGCATGAGGTGGCATTGGAGCTAACGCAGGAGATTTGGTGTCCACTTTTATTGTCCACATAAGCAACATAACCAAGAGCAAAGCCAGTCTGCTGCCAGGACACTGTGGCAGTGAGAGCTTCACATTTTAAACTGGCTTGAACGTTTATAGGCGGGCAGAGCTCTGAAACAAAACCAGAAAAAAAAATGCATGTGAGCTTGTTCAGACAGAAAACACAAAGTCAGAAGATATGAAACCAGTTTGGGACTCACCTGTCATGAGTTGGTAGGGCTCGGAGGTGATTGTGTTGTTGCAGGTAGGATCTGCCACCACCACGGTGATGTTGTAGCTCTGACTGCACTTCAGACCCACTAAGGAGCAGTGGGTGTTTGTAGAGTTGCAGGTGACTGTCGGGTCTTGGTTGTTGACAGCAGCGACAGAGAACGAGCTTCCACCTTTTGCTCCGGCCCACGTTACCTGAGCAGTGCTCATGTTATATAGGACGGAGAGATTCACGGGTGCACAAGGCTCTGAAGAAAGACAGGTGAAGAGCAGCTCATAATTGTATGTCAAGCACCATAAGCTGGTTTGTTCAAAAATACAAAAGCATGTGCATACCAGTGATGAGGTATCCTGCCATTAGAGTAGTTCGGTTACAATTATCTCCAAGAGCCTTCACAGTGAGGTTGTATTTCTCTCCGCACTGCAGGGAGCTCAGCTGGCAGCTAGTGTGGTTGGTGGTGCAGCTTTTTACGTGGCCCGACGAAGTGGTTAACACGGCTACATAGTTGGAAGCTCCAGAGCTGGATTGCCAGGATGCTGTAGCTGTGTGGGCCACACAGTCCATGTTGGCTTCGACATAGCCAAGCTCACAAGGTGCTGATGGATGTGAAGGAAACAGCAAAAGATTGAGGGATGACATTTGATTTGTAGACGTCAGTTTAGAAAAAAGTTATTATACTAAAGATATTGTGCAGACTAAATTAATCTGAGAAAAATTAAAAAGTTATTTCCAGTCACAAGCACAGATTGTATGGCACATTTTGTAAGCCTTACATTTCGCTTAAGACATAATAGCTATTTGACTGTTGTTTCACTTTCGGCTTTTCCCATCAGGGGTCGCCACAGCGAACGAGTCGCATGGGAAACTTGGCAATGTTTTACGCTGGATGCCCTTCCTGACACAACCCTCTCAAAGCAACCGGGCTTGGGACTGGCACAGAGGAAGAGAAGGGAACAGGGAGCAGCCCGGATTCGAACCTGGGTTTCACGGTTTTATAGAGGGAAGGCACCGCAAACCAGCACTAGCTAAACTGACTCCCAGCTATTTGACTGTTGTATGTGATGTGATTTGCTTTTAATCTTGTTTTTTGGAACTATCCCTTTGGCAGCCTTGGTGCAATGGTAGGGTGGTCGACCTCCAATCAGAAGATTGCCAGTTTGATTTCTGCCTTGCCTACCCTTGAGCAAGACACTGAACCCCACCTTTCCTCTGGTGGAAGGCTGGCACTAGGGTTTGGCAGCAAATGGGCGTGTGGGCAAATAGGTGAATGTGAATGTGACTTTGGGCCTTCGAGGAAGGTAAGAAAGCGCTATACAAGTATGCACCATTTATCCTCTCTAAATCAGTAGCTGTTGGCACTACGTATGACGGATTTTTACCTGATGTAAGATTAACAACAGAACTGTCAGAGCTGTTGGACTGCTCTCCAAGAGCCTTGACCCAAACGCTGTAGACGTTTCCACACATCAGCCCTGAAAAGTTGCAGGAAGTGGTGTTTGCACTAAAACAGGAGGTTCTGTGTCCATTTTTGTTGTCTGCATAGGCAACATATCCCACAGAAAGGTGACTCTGCTGCCAGGACACGGTGGCAATGAGTTTTTCACATTCCAGACTGGCTTGAACATTTGTAGGTGGGCATGGCTCTGAAAAAGACACATGTAAACATGAGGACACGCTTGTGTGTGCACATCCTTTCCTGATGCAGTAACAAACCTGTCAGCAGGCGTGTCGTTTCTGAGGGCAGACTACTGCAGGCCTGATTATGTGCCGTAACCGTCACGTTGTACATCCGACTGCATTGCAGGCCGCTCAGGTGGCAGCTGCTGTTACTGCCGCCACAGGTCACCGGGGCAACCGAGTCTGTCACAGCCTGAACTGAGTAGGAACTGGCCCCGGCTGCGGCACTCCACGTCACCCAGGCAGCACTCGCGTTGTAGTGAGTAGAAATATTCATGGGAATGCAGGGCTCTGGAGGCAGAGGCAGGTCATCAGCTGTGCTCAGGTACAACTCCATAGTAGGAACAGAAGATTCAATCACCTGCAGTGAGGAATGCAGGAGCACTGGCAGGACCAGGGCAACCAGCGTTGATCGCCTCCACAACAACAGAGTACTTCTGCCCACAAACAAGGTCGTCAAGGTTACAGGAGGATCCCATGCTGCTGCAGGAGGAGTTGTGTCCGTCAGGGGAGGTTGCCTGAACATTGTTGGCTGTGAGTACAGCTGTGGTCACAGTTCTCCATTTGACCACAGCAGTGCGGGTCGTACAGTTCAGCTCTGCTGACAAATTGGTTGGAGGACACGGAGCTGAAATGGAAAGGAACATTTAAAGGCAGGAATTAAAGAAATTTACCATCTAAGACTTAGTTTTCAACTTTGATGTATTTTTCATCCGAGTTTGTAGTCTGTGCAAAACTGAAACCCAAAGTAAGCTGATTTAAACTACACAGTTACCTGCAGTTTTGAGGAAGTATTTCCTCATCACATTGACTTTTAAAGTTAATTGGTTACTGTTTTAGACAGAAAACCTTTATGAATATTCTTAAAAAGTTATGTTTAAAATTTTTCTTTTAGGTAAAATAACAAAACACAATATGAAAACTGAAAGTTGCATAATTCAGGGAGACACATTTTAATGAAATGTTGCTGTTGGTTTGTTTCCATGTGTAAACATTTGTTTTATTTTATGTTGTAACTTGAGAGTCCTCATGTTTTTGGTTCTTAAGTCCTTTACAAAACATGTTCTTTGTTGTTTTGTGACAATTTCTGTAACGTGATTGTGATTCTGCACAAAAACAAATGTTCATTAAAAGCATTGCCATAAAAAAACTAAAACTCTTTACCGGTGTAGCTCATGATGGGAGTGCTGACATCACTCGTGCAAACATTGCTGTGCCCCATCACAGTGAAGGCGTAGAGCTGACTGCAGCTTAAATCCAGGAAGGAGCAGCTGCTGTTGCTGGATTCACAGGTGGAGTTCACGCCTGAGGCAGAGGTGGCTTTCACAGTGTAGTTCTGAGCTGTGCTGTTGTCGTGCCACTTCACTGTCATGCTGTTGAAGCTGCAGTTCTGCTCAACGGTTGTATTTATTGGTGCACATGGATCTGCAAATGCATTAGAAGACAATTGATCCATAACAGATCCACACATTACAGTGTGTATGTATGTGGAAGAGCTTCACTCACATGACTGAATCTTATAGTCAGAGCCAGCAATAACTTGGCATTTGATTGAGGAGGAGGTGACGGCCACCTCATAGATCTTGCCACACAGGAGATCGTGGATGGAGCAGGAGTTTGTTGTGGAGTTGCAGGAGACTCTGTGTCCGTCTGAGCTGATGGCCCAGGCGGTGTAGTCATCTGAGCCGTTAGTCTGAGTCCAGTTCACCTTAATTATGTGGGATTCACAATCCAACTTTGCCACAATGCCTTCTGGCAAACATGGAGCTGCAGAGCACAGGTAAATTATTTAAAGCAAACATCCTGGACTCTTATTTTTGTATTCAAATAATATTATATTATGCCTATGGCCCCTTTTTAGTAGCAAGTGTATAAAACCTATTTTAAATAAAAATATATCTTTGATGAAAAAACTGAATGTTAGGTTAGTTATGCCTTACCAGACTCAAAGAAGATTTCAGGGATTTTGCTGGTGTCACAGCTCTCTGTTGAGGCTACCATTGTAGCATGGTATGTGTTTCCACACGGCAGCTTCACCAAGCAGGAGGTGGTGTTGGAGGAGCAGGATGCCATGTGGCCATTTGCTCCTTTCACCTCAACTGTGTATACACTTGCTCCCCTGCTTTCAGCCCAGGAGAAGTTGGCATTGTTTGTCCCACAGTCCACATGGACGGTTAGGTTTGAGGGCTGACATGGAACTGAGGGAAACAGCAGAACAGTAACCTCACATGTGCTGCTGGTTGAATCCTCAATTTTTTGCTAGCAGAGAAGATTAAAAACGATCCCTACCTGTGCTTATTTCAATGGGTGGACTGAAGCTGCTTTGGCAATTTCCGTCTTGAACTGCTAGGCTGAAAGCATATCTTTCTCCACAGGCCAGGTTAGATAGAGAAAGTGAAATGTTGGGGGTGGTGTAGTCTACAGGTAGGGGCTACACCGTCAATATTTTCCACCCTTATGACGTAGGAAGGTGCTGCCACTGAACTCCACATGAGGTTCACTCTGCTGGTGTTGCAGCTGACGTGGGCAGTCAGGTTGGCATTTGGACACAAAGCTGGGAAAGGTCAAGAGGTAAAGATCTTTAAAAAACCGTGCTTCTGATTTGACGTGATCTGCACCACAGCATTTGGTGCAGATACATCCTAGACCAGAGATGACCAAAAATAAATAAATAGAAGAAAATCTAGAAATGGTTGGACAACAAACTAGATGTGCTACCATAATTGCTTATCCTCTGGTATTTTTTTCCTTTTGTTTATTGATTATTTACTGTATTTGTGAACTAGACTAAGCAATTACTTGCAACAATTTCAGAGAGGCTAACTGTCTTGTGGCGTTTCTTATAAAAAGCAGCATCACCAAGTCCAAAGCATTTTAAACAGTAAATACCAAGCTTTCTCTGAATTAAAAAAAGCACAGTAATAAGGAGAGTTTTCTGACTATAAAATTTCTGCATCATTGCACTCACGTGCTCTCAGCTGCACCGGGGAACTTGGTTCGCTCCAGCAACTCCCATCCCCACTTACAACCGTGACAGAATATGTTTCTCCACAGTGAAGATCAGTGAAATTGCACGAGTTTGAATTGTTTGAGCTACAAGTATGAGTATGTCCATCTGCTGCTGTGGCTGTCGCAATGTACGCTTCAGCCCAAGTAGCAGTAGACCATGAGATGGTTCTGGGCTCGCAAGTCGGCAGCACAGTGATGTTACTTGGAGGACAAACACCTGAAGAGAAAAAAAACAATGAAGGTTTCATATCTGAGAAAAAAAATGTAAGTTACTTCAAACACTAAGAATAACTTAAATTTTCCTCCACCTGCTCTAAATCTGTGAGGTAGACTCTGGGATCCTGTGCACGTCTGTGTGTACGCTGTGACTTTTACGCTGTAGGTTTCCCCACACTTAATGTCTGTCACTTCACAGCTGCTGGTGTTGGTGTGACAGCTGTGGATGTCGCCTCCCAGGCCGTTTGCTGTCACATTGTACCCCAAGGCATTGGGACTCCCCACCCATGTTATCAGTGCTGAATGATTGGAGCACAGGACTGTGGCGCTCACATTCTCTGGAGGGCAGGGGGCTGGGGAGGGAAAACAATGAAAACAGAGCCATTTGGAAATCAGACTTGACATTTTATGCAAACATCTGCACACATGAGAAATAAATACATCTTTTTTTAACCAGAAATTCAGAAGTACTGTAAAGATGCAAAAGCTGATGATCGAATAAACCCGCTGATATCAGCTTGCAGAAGAACAAATATGAATGGTAATTATTACATCATAGACAACTTCAAAAATCCTTGCTAATCTAGAAGAAAGACCCTGGATTTGACAACAGACTAATGCATACCAATTTTGGAGCCATAATAACTCAACTACAGAGTATGAGGCTTTCATTCATCAACATCATAACCTTATCTGTAACTTGGTTCCACTGTGACAAGGACACTAATTTTGACCCCAAACCCCCCATAAATACTCAATTAATAATAATAATAATAATAATAATAATAATAATAATAATAATAATAATAATAATAATAATAATAATAATGGAACAATGTGATGTCTTTCTAAGTTTATGCAATGTATCCTTGTTATCTGATACCATTACTACTCATGGAATTGATAAATGATCTGCACTTCGATTGGTAAAGTATAAAGAACTCTAATTATTATTTATGAAATGGTATATGATATTAAAAAATAGATAGTAAAGCTTTAAAGGGATGGTAATATATAAATATGCTTCTTTCCAGTCTGTTTTAAGCAATTAACTAAATTGACTAATTTACCCTTAACATTTCTTGGATTAACTGTGTTATGTATTTTATGTCAAAGTGCAAATATATCCAATTATGATTAAGAGTAAATTTAATGGCATCCAATCCAATCCCTTTAGGTCTTATTGAGGATTACATATGATTAGATTAATAAGGCCTTTATTTTTTCCTCATTAGGGAAATTCAGTGTTGCAAATAGCTCACAGATTCAACATATAAAGAAAAGAGAAAACAAAAAGGCAACGAAAAAAAAAAGGGAAAAAGTAAGCTTATGCTAGTTGTGTTCTTTTCTAGAGATGTCATAACACCTCATTCACCTGTTTGAAGGGGTTCGCTGACACTAATGCTGCTGTTGCACTCTGAGCCCTGACTTTGCACAGTCAGATTTAAATCCAAGCCGCAAGGAAGGCTTTGGAACACACAGCTGGCATTGCTCGTGAGGCAGCTGTCCTTGTATCCGGCTCCAGCCAGCTGAGCAAGGAAGGTGAGCTTTTCAACTGGGTCGGAAAGGCTGAATACTGCGGTGCTGGTGCCACAGTTGTACTGTCTTGATATGACAGCTGGAGGACATGGAGCTAAACAGAAGAAAAATACAGGATGCGTCACTTAAGTCTGCTTGGGTGAAGTTACGTTCTTGATTTTCTAGTGGCTCTCACTGGTGGTGATGTTGGTGCTCGGGCCGGGAGCGCTGTCACACTGCTGTCCTTGGGCTGTGACCGTGGCCATGTAGGTCTCACTACACGAGAGATTTGTAAGGGTGCACGAGGTTGTGGAGGTGGTGCTGCAGGAAACCTGGTGCCCTTTAGTGGATGTTGCCTTCACTATGTAACCCGTGGCGTCAGACACTGTAGCCCAGGACACCAGAGAGGAACTGTTGCCACAGATTAGAGTGCTGCTCTGGATGGCAGGAGAACATGGAGCTGGAGGGGAGACAGTTAAGGAACAAAAATGAGTGGTGATGCAACAGAAGATTGCTTTTCTGTTTTTCATTTTCTCATTACCTGTTTTAACTGTCCGTGAAGGGCTCGGGGGTCCGCTAAAGGTGTCAGAGGACACTTTGATAGAGACGTTGTAAGAGTGTCCACACTGAAGGCCACTAAGAAGACAGCTGGCATTGTTGGTATGGCAGGTGGCTGAAGGGATGTTACCATCCATTGGCGCAGCGGTGACACTGTAGTTGCGCTGCGAGAAAGAAGCGTTCCAGCTCACCAAGAGCTCATTGGTCTCACATTTCAGGTCTGTGGTGAAATTCCAAGTAGAGCATGGCACTGACAGAAACAGAGAAGTGAGAGAATGTGTTAAAAGAGCATTTAAGTTTGGGTCTTTTTTAAACAGGATTTATAGAAAACATTGCCAAACCTTAAACCAGAGCTGAAAATAAGATAACTTTTTTAATGTACATTTTTTATCTTTAGTTATATGTTCTCTGTATACACTTGTACCAGAGCATTGCTGGGAAGAAAATAGCCTTTAGGCATTGCTGAGCATGGTGGAAAGCAGCAAGTAAAGATTCAGATAAAGTCCATTCTAACAATGGCCACACCTGCTTTGTTCTCCTTCTATAAAAAAAAAATGTTTGCTATATTTGAACACAAATGTTCTAAGTTAGTCTTACAGCTTGATCACAGTTATTTGATTAACAAAAGTAATTTTATTTTTAAAGATTCTGGCCTCCTATGTGATGCAATAATTTTTTACTAGAAATGCTAAACAGATGGGACTTTTGAAAGCTTTACATTCTTTGATACATAAAAAAAAATCAAAATTTAATTTAAAATGTATAAAAAAGTTTGAAATAGTTTTCTGGTTTTTGTACCTTGATTTTGCACAAAGGGGGCGCTGTAGTTACTAGCACATGTCCCATCCGTAGCAGATACCCGAATGTCATAGTCCTGGCCGCAGACCAGGTCACTGAGCGTGCAGTTGGAGGTGAAGCTGCTGCAAGTGATGCTGTGACTGTGGCCCGTGGCTTTTACATTGTAGCCGGTGGCGTTGGCACCGGGGCTCCAGGTCACATGAACAGTTCCGTTGATCAGCTGGCTGGTCACGTTGGAGGGAGGGCATGGCTCTAAAGAGAGAGGACAGAAGCAGCCACTGGTTGTTTAGAGACTTTCATAATACATTATTTAGGTTTTGCATTAGTCTTTAAGTCAAGTCAATAGTTTGTTACCCGTGTGAAGGAAGACAGGGTTGCTGTCTTGACTCAAACAGTTGTCATTTGCTCCTGAAACATGTATATAGTACGTCTCCCCACACTGAAGCCCAGACAGACTGCATGAGGTTTGATTAGTTGTGCACTCAGACTTGTGACCTCTGTGGCTCACAGCCAAAGCCGTATACTGTTTGGCGTTTATTCCAGTGGCGGCCCATGACACAGGAACAGCATCTGGAGCACAGGTGTGCATGGCTGAGACGTTGGTGGGAGGACATGGTGCTGAAGAGAAATGACATGTAAGCGTGGAGATGAAGAAGAGCCGCATGAACCTTATAGTTGAAATAAACCTCACATGTTTGCGCCGTGACCTCTGAACTCGGTGGGCTTAAGCACGACCCATTAAAAGAGGAAACTGTCACATTGTAGAGGCTTCCACACCTCAGCCCCCTCAAAGTACAGTGGGTGTCTGTGGAGTTACAGTACAGAAGCCGGCCTGTTCCTCCAGAGATGATGGCAGAGTATTCCTCTGCGGGAGATGAATTGCTCCAGGTGATGGTCAGTTCCTCAGTGCTGCAGTTCACACTAACCTTCACATCCTCTGGAGCACAAGGGACTGAAATATGAGAAGACAATGAGAAATTATGACATGTCCTTTACGTTTAAATTCTGACTTTAAGCCAGACTTCTCTGCATCTTCTAAATAAGTCAAGATATTTTTTCTTTACATTTTTTCTGAATTTTATCACAGGATTTTGAGACAAAATATAATTATTTTATACTTTTTGTTCTTAAAAACCTTTTCCTTTTAAAACCTTGTACTTTAGAATACCTTAGAATTTAAAAGATGAAACAGATTTTTTTATATACAAATAACCTAATTCTGTCTTTAATTTCAGAATTTTATGATTTAAATTTTTGTCTGGACTTTTATTCTGGTTAAACTCAACATTCAGTGGACAAACACTTTAAGACTTCTTATCTGATTTTATTCTCAGAATGCTGGCGTTATCTGTAAAGTCATTTTACTCAAAATTATTTTTAGTTGTTTTTTAAACAAAAAAACCCCATTATATTTAGTTATTTTTTTGTTCAATTTTACATTTTTTCTTGAGTTTTCAGTTTAATCTTGAAATTTTGTCATTTTTTTAAGTAATTCAATTTTCTTTTAGATAAAAACTTTAACTCTGGAACTTTGACTCACTGAAAAGTCAAAGAATTCACTTTATAATAGTTTTGGCATGCCACCATTCCTTCTTTATTCACAGATTTCTGTCTTTAAACCAATTTGCTTTTCAAATTTTAACTGTTTTTCTTGTAAAATTCTGTATTTTCATAAGAATTGTCAGTTAAACCTGAGAAAACCTTAATTTTTCTTCCTATTTTTTTTAACCTCCCGGGTAGCAATGATTGCACCTGCAGTACCTGAGTCCATGCTAACAGGTGTTGATGTGGATGAGCAGTTTCCATTGGTGTAGGTCACGGTAACGTTGAGCCTTTTTCCACAGGGCAAAGGGCTGATGCTGCAGTTAAATCTGTCGCTGGTGCAGGTGAGCTTGGCTCCGCTCCCGTCCTCTATCATTGCTGTGTAATGGCCATTGTTTTGGTTGTTCTGCCAATTCACCACAGCATGATTGGTATCACATTCTGCGAAAGCTGCAACGTTGGCTGGAGCACAGGGTCCTGAGGAAGGAGCACATTTGAAGGTGTATTTTTGGGACTTTTATTAAATTTTTACATATATTTCTGTTTTGTGGCACAGTACCTGTTGTAAACGCAACCTCCTGGCTATGTGTGCTGTTGCAATAAAAATTATTTCCACTAACGCTGGCTGTATAATTTTGCCCACATTTTAATCCCCTGATTGAGCAGCTGGTTCCTAGTGAGAAGCACTCATGCGAGTTTCCATTTGCATCTTGAGCAGCGGCATAATAGAAAATAGCACCATTGCTTGCCAGCCAGTTGACTGTTGCAGAATCTGGGCTGCACATTTTTGATACCTCGACATTGGAGGGGACACATGGATCTGCACAGAGGAGGGGAAAACATCACATGTCAGAACGACAGTGCTACACCCTTTTCTGTTAATCTCACTGGGATCTTCATCCATACTAGTCTGAGCAGCTGGTCCCAACACATTGCCAGTGGAGCAGTTCTCGTTGGAGGCAACAATCCACACACTGAGAAACTCGCCACACGGCACACCGGTAATTTCACAGCTATTGTTTGGGGAGGAGCATTTGTACAGTTCCCCGTTGTTCCCCATGGCTTCCACGTTGTAGAAAAGAGCTCCTGCAGAAGGCTCCCAGGTTGTGATGAGCTTTCCAGTGTCACAGTCAGCAGCTGACCTGACGTTTGTTGGCTCGCAGGGAGCTGGAAGAAGAAAACAAATATTCTCTTTCTGAAATTGTTATCCATTGTGTCTCAGTGAAACAATAAAAAAAAGTTAAGTGAAATGACTCAAAATCCCACTCCAGAGGAAGTTCATGCTTTGAAATGAAGAAATTCTACTCACAGGACTGCATGACCTTTGGCATGCTGGGTTGACTGTTGCACTCATAGCTCACCGCACGGACTGTGTATGTATAATGCTGACCACAGCCAATGTTGGTGAAGAAACAAGTGCTGTCCAGGGTCCTGCACAGGGTCACTTTGCCCTTGCTATCCACAGCCGTCGCCTCGTAGTAGATGGTGTTGTTGGTGGGCTGCCAGCTTAATACGATCATGTCAGACAAGCACACATGTGCCGTTTGAGGGTTAGCCGGAGCACAGGGCACTGAAAGATGAGAGGAAGATGGGATATTAAAAGACAGTCACTGTAGCAGGACATGATCATTTTTGGTTAAATGGAAATAAAACTTATTTGCAGATTTTTCTTTTTTTTGGTCTACGTGACCTCTTTTACATTTTCTTGGGATAATTCCCCTTCTCAAAAGACAGAACAGGCCTTCAGGCTGGTATTGGATGACAGGTTTCGTTGACTAATCAGAGGGCGTATTGTACAGTTTAGAACATAGGACACCTTGGGAAGAACATAAAGATCTTTCATTAAAGGTTAGTACTGACATACAGCAGATGCGTGCGTGAGACAGCGAGATGTAAAAGGAGACGCTCGGTGACTGTATGTGCAAACAAGTGATGAAAAGTAAACAAAAGGGCAAAGAGGACTGAAGTTCTCCTTTTCGGGTGTGCAGAGCTCTCACCGGTCTCAAAGATGGCCGAGGCGTTGGAGGTGCTTTCACAGCTGCCAGAAATGGCCGTGACTCGGACCTGGTACCGCTCTCCACATGTGAGCATGCTGATCTGACAGCTGGTGGAAGCTGATGTGCAGTTCAAGGAGGCCCCTGTGCCGTCAACAGCTGTGGCCCTGTACAAGCTGGCCCCAAACACCCCATCCCAAGAAACTGTGACAGACCCATTGGCACAGTTGTAGGCTGTAGAGGTTGTAGTTACTGCATTGATAGCTGAGAAAGAGGCAAAATAGGAGTAAAAGAAGGTGTTAATATTCTTTCTAAGAACAGAAGCCTACGACACAGGGGAGTTAACCAATAGGATCTGTTGATCGTACAATAGATTATGAATTATTTTTGTTTAATAAAATATAAATGTGTGTAGAAATTATTCACATGCAGATACATTTGATTCACAACCTAGATACAGCAGTAAAATATTAGTAAAAATATCCTTACCATCTAACATTTGAATATCTTGCATCAAAGCATTCTTACTTTGAATTAAAATGTTCTTTTTGTATAAAACAACATCCCAAAGCTGCATCTTTTGCCAACTGTGTTTTTAACAACCAACATGTTTGCCAGTAAGTTGGAAAAAAAGTCTACAACCAATAAGGAAAATTGACAAAATCTTTGTATCGTTGTCTATCTCCTGTTTAACTTTTTTGCAATAAATAGCTTTAATTTCATTAGAGCCAAATTCTGTGAAGAAGGTGGAGAAGGGAGAATCTATTACTGCATGAGTCTTTGAAGTCACCTGAAATGCTACAAGAATGGGAACTAATTATCCAACTAAATTATCTTTATTACTGTGCGAACGGTAAGAAATCTTGACAATATTTTGATCTTTTTAGGCATACCAAATCCCCAGCATGTTCTAAATTATACTGTGACATCAAAACATTCAGTTCTTGCACAAAATTCATGTTTCTGTCTTTGGATTGCAGACTTTTTTTTCCTATGTTTTGTCACTTTAGTTTTATTGAAAATGTTTATTAAAAACTTTAAATCCTTCAAGATCATTGTTTATCAGAAAATTAAAAACTTTTGAAAACTTGAGGCAGAAAAAATTCAAAGGAAGACACAGTTACCAAAATTAAATAATTCACATTCTAGTGACAAGCTTTGCGAAGCTAGGATTTTTAAATTGTTTTGCTGCATTTCTTTTTTAGCTTTTCTCTCATAAATTTTACTTTTTAGCTAACTTGACAGTCAACAGCTATAAGGGTTTTTTTTAGTTTTTTTAGGTTTATGGCTTGATGTAGTTCTTTAGTGAATTTTGTTTTTAAAAACTTAGCGCAAAGTTTTTGATAATTTAAAAATATATATATCTTTTTGTTTTAACCTGAATGTGCTTTAGCAACTTCAGCAGCTAACTTAGGGTGTTAAGATTCACAAATGCATTTTTGCTTGTTGCCTTTTAAAATAACTTTTGTACTATATGTTGATCTTGTTATTATTTATTTTCGTAAACATGACTCTTATTTCTGCTTTGAAACAATAACACTTTACCCTTCAGTGATGATTCAGTTAACAACATTCAGAACTATTATTTGTTCATGTGACCATCTTTGTCCATTTTTTTTCTGATTTCATTGTACAGATCATGTTTCCTTTAATAGAAAATGGGTGAAATGAAATGAACTTTCCTGATACTCACAGGAGGTAGTGTATGTAAATATAGACGGCTCTCCAGGCACTAAGAAGATGTTGTATGATGATACTTCCACTGTGTACGTGGAGCAGGGCTTCAGACTGGTGAATTCTGTAGATGTGGACGAGACGTTTTTGATGGCTGGGCTGTTGGGGTTGTTGGCGTCTCTCACAGCCACTAGGTACTGCAAGACTTTGTCCACGGGGTTCCACTGAACTTGAACAGAGCTGGCTGTCTTCATGGTTACTGTCAAACCCGTTGGTGGTTGCACCACTTTTAGCAGAAAATACAAGTGTTAATTACTCACTTCTAAAAAGATCCAGAGTGATCTGTGTAAAATAAAATTGCAACAAAAAGCAAAGTTTTTGGAGAACTTACATGTTACAATGGTCCTTATGGTACTTTTGGCACCTCTTCCTGCACTGTTTTCAGCGTAAATATAACTGGCATAACGAGTCGCAGGGGACAGACCAGACACTTGTCCACTTAAAGATGTGAAAGTCCAATTAAAGCTCTTTAGAGGATCACTGTTCAACTCTTCCACAACTAAGATATATCTGTCTGTTCCGATCACTTGAGACCACTCAAACAGTAAAGATGAGCTGTTTATTGCTCTGGAAAATGTGATCTGAGACGTTCCAGGAACTGTGGGAATGTGAGACAAGATGATCCACATTATTGCTCAACTTCATCATTCAAAAAATGTTGCAACGGGTTTATTAAGAGCCCCTTTTCTTACCAGTTTTTGCTGTCACAGTAACTGTGCACACAGGATTATACAGAATCTGATAAGCTTTCAACGTAACCTCATATACAGTTCCAGGTCTTAAACCTTGCACCACCCTTTCCGTGCTGGACGCTGTCTGCATCACCATCACAGGGGCAATAGTGGTGGAGTTCACAACCCTCAAGTCTAGGACATAAATAGTCGCTCCAGGGTAGCTGCTCCATTTGATTTGGAGTGTGGATGCAGATGGAGAGGTCACCGAATCTATTTGGCATCCTGAATATTGAGAAAATCGTACAAAAACAAAGGATTTTTGAAATAATCAGAGCTCAAAATAATCAGAGGATTATTAGTGAAGGATCGTAAAGAACTCAATAGTTTCTTGTGCATTTATTTAAGGTAAAACAGATTGTTAGTGAAAAGCGATATTCCCACAGGTCATTGAAAGTCTCTGGGGACTTTAAATATAACTTTACATGAGTCTCCTTAAACCTCTTTTTATTACCTATATGAACAGAATAATTCTATACATAAAAAATACGTTTTATGTGTAAACTGACAAAATAAAATTGCATAATAATATTTTTAAGTCTTTTGAACTTTGACAATGTTTTTATATGTTTTATATGTTTGCTTTTAAAAAATTTTTTCATTTGAAATCAGAAAAAAGTCACATAAATAAAAAGCTGTTGGATTCAAGGTAAAACTCTAAAGACCTTTATTGATGTGAATAAAATAAAGAAACAAATGACAATTATGTTGCTGTTATTTACAATTTGTTTCTAATAAATAATACATGTAATTTAAAATGAGTATTCCTCTTTCAACAGAATATGAAAACATTTACAATGAAATGCACACTCACCTGAAGCCATGCCATTATACCTCTAAAAATAGAAGATAAATTCATTAGAGACAAAATTATTTGAAAAAATACTAAGTCAACAATACAATGTATCTACCTGTATCACAGAAAATAAAGCAACTGTTGAAAAGAAAATCCACATCTTATCCACAATAAGTGTCAGTCTTGCAGAAAGTTACAACCACTGATGGTTCTGTTCTCCTCTGGGATCAGAACAACCTGAGCACTGTAGATTAACATCATGATAACCAATCAGCAGGTCCCAAATGAGGACAGGTAGATGCCTGTGGGCTAGCTGTCATCATGAGAAGGGAGCTAAGTACAGTATGATGCTCTGTAGGTGAAAGTGGGAGCACAGCCACACCTGTTGGTTTCAGATTATCCTTTTGTTTCTTAAAAAAAATATGTTCACATCATATGTAACCATGAACAACACATGTGTACCAAGAAAAAAACTTGTTCAAAAAAACTAAATACACAGTTTAGATGTTGAGTTGCGTCCCTTATAAAAGCAAGAATCCTCATATGTAAGGAAACTTGATCTTATTGTGACTTTGAGGTGAATATAGTGAAGTCACCGTGATATGTTCTTCCTGGACTGATGTAATATTACTTGAAAATGCTTTGTTCTGAAGCATCATTAAATAGAATGACTTTTAGTGACATACTTCTCTGGTTACACATCCATAAGGAATCTCCCTTCATCCACAAGAGACATGAAAGATAAAAAATCATAAGTGTGAAAAGTTATTTAAACTCAAAATTATTCTTATTTGCTGAAAACATCTTAAAACTAGCAGAACATATGACTAAATAATCTTGTTATAGTCTCCACAAACCGTGATATTACTACCACCATGCTTTATGTATGCAGTAAGGCTGTTGTGGAAAAATGCTGGGATTTTTCTTCACAGTAATCTCACAGAAGCGCATGTTTTAAATGTCAGATTATTTTGCTGTATTAATTTACTGTAAAGCTTTGCATGCCGCTTGGACTGCCGATACTTGTCAACTGCCTCAGGGGTCCTGCAAGACGGCCGGACTCCACAGGACTTGAGCTTGACAGCATCCCTTGTTTCCAACAACCATGGATGGTTCATGGATTGATGGTCCAACAGCTGCCTCACTTACTACAATGGCTGTGTAGATCATACGGATTTGATGATTCCAGACTCCCTCTATATCTGGTAAAAGATCTCCTGGATGTAGGGAATGGAAGACTCTTCTGAGTACCAGAGATTCCCAACAGACTCCAAATTTACCTTTGGGGGTTTATCTGGCTTCCTTTCTGCCAGCCAATCCCAACCAGGTGGTGGTCTGGACACCCAAGTGTCCAAAACACACTGTCAAAGGTCAAATGACAGCTACAGTCTTGATCATTAACTTCCTGTCTGGGTTTCCTGGTGCCACGCCCACTGATAGACACCCATCTGCTTGGAGATGATGTTTTGCTATGAACAATTTGTGACTGGTACAAAAGTAAAAAAAATATGATTAGGGAGGTTGTTCTTCTGGATCACAGCCTTTCAGGTATCACTGGCACTGCCCACATCTGTATGGAAGTCTCCCAGTAGAACAATGGGGTCCCCAGTTGGAGTTTTACATTGCACCCCTCTCAAAGTCACCAAGAAAGCCAGAAGTACTTTGTACTGCTATTCAGTCGAAACCATCCTAAGGGATCTGTCCTCAACCCGGAAGGGTCAGGGATGTGACCCTCCTATTCCCGATATGCATATTAATCGAGGATGCAAAAACTATGAATTGTCATGCCCAATTTGTTTCTGTTAAACTCTATGGGGACAATGAAACCTCAATAAATCAGCCAAAAAGCAGTAGGGAGCCAAAAAAGACCTGGAGTCTGAACCAGAGATGCATAAGGCTTGAGATGTGCGATAGAGCTGTGTGTTGGTTGAGTTCAGATAAGGATGATGCCTCTGCGGTGACAGCAGGAGGACCAGACAGTGTTTGAATCTGACAACTCATAGGTGATCATTGAGGTACAGTAAAGACGAACAAAGAGAGTTTGTAAGACTTTGTGATCTGAAAATACTGTTCAGTTCTTCAATCTTGCTGTAATTTTCACAAGAGGAAAAATATTGGTTCTGAGACAAAAGACAGATTGATATAAGACAAAATGCATCATATAAAATGCTAGAAACAGATCACTTCTAAAACAAAATTACTTTTTTAACATGTATGACCCTTAAAAACGTGAGCTGTGCCAGTCTTCCTTTTAATGAATTTATTTTTAACGTGTTCAGTAAAACAGACTCAACATAATAGATTATGGAGTTGAAGCAAAAATAAGAATCCTGCACAATTCCCAGTTTACCAAATTTCTGATTTAAAAAAGGTTAAAAGGGTTGAAAAAAGTAGAAAACTATGCATTCTTGTATTTGAAAGGTTGGAACCCCCACCATCCTGTTTAGGTTTAATGTAAGCTGCTCCAACACAAGCAAGGATGGCTGAGTTTTCCTGAAAAAAAGGAGATGAGATGAATGTGAGCTGTTCTGTTAATACTCAAGTGTCTAAAGTGGAAGAGGAATCATAGAACACTTTGGTGAAACTTTGGTGAACATGTAATGTCACGTTCATTTAAAACTATATTAATAGCATTTGAAAAATAGATTTTAAATGCTGCTGTTTTACCTTAAATAAACGCACAAGAAACCAATTAGTTCTGAACGAGCCTTCACTTATAATCCTCTGGGGCCAGTTGTTCAAAAAGTTTAATCTGGATCAAAATTATCTGGATTTGGAAATCACATTTTCTCCTATGCAGGATCAGGCAATCCGTCTTACTTTTATGCCGGTTTTTCAAAGCAACATTGGACTGGATCACCTTGATCCAGATACACAGTTTTCAAGATTACCAAATCCAGATTTCCTGTGCTCTAAATGGGACAACATATCACAACACGGGCTACCAGCTATGTAAAGAACAGGTAGAAGAGCCAACATGGGGTCACTGTAAGAGTTTGTTATTCTGAGACAAAACACAAAAATAACAAACATCCACTTCCATTCATAATTTCTTTGATGACCCCTTATCTGAGTCACAAAAAAATAAAAAAACAAATATACATTAACAAATACATTGTGGATATTTTGAAAACATCTTAGATAAAATGGCTAAATGTCCAATAGTTAACAAAATAAAGAATGTTCAGGGAGTTTTTCAATCTGAGGAGGAGAGACCAGCATTTCCAAGCTCTGCTTTTAGGAGGCGGATCTGCAGTTCTGCTTTGGTTGTTTTTTACTTTACTGAATAGCTTAACTAGCCTATGTCTACTGTATCTACTTCATCACTGTTACAACGGTTACACAAGTCAAGTGCAAAATAAAAATAAAAGTATAAACACTAAATAAAACAAATGTATTATTTGAACAATTTTAAAGTTTTTCTACATTTCCCTCCTGGAATCCACCTTTAAATCCTACCCCCTGTTGGGATCAGGATAATCCAGTTTTTTTGGATCAAAGTTATCCAAATCCTACTGAAAACTTTTGAACAACACAAACTGAAGGTTTGATCCATATTAGAAATAGGATTGGATTCTGTGATCTAATCTGATTTCAGATTCCTTCTTTCCCTTTTGAACAACCCATTTTCAAGATTTGATCCAATCCGATCACCAAAATCCGATCAGCTTACCTTTGAACAACTGGCCCCTGATTACTTCTGAACTGGGAATGTGCGGTAAGTAAATTATACATGCATGGGTTACTTCAATAAAATAAAGGTTTCTACAGTCAGGAGCTCATAATATGAACTACAGTTACTTGAAGGCCACAAACTTTTTGAAACTTGACAACATTCAAAATCTTGTTTTTAGACATTCAAGGTGTTTTACCAGGTTTTCAGTTGTTTGAACTTATCTTTGCTCTACACCTTTCCAAGCTTTTCTCAAAATCACCAGTTGACAATATTTTGACTCATGTAAAGCTAAAAAAATATAATTATTAAAATCAGTCAAAATCATTTGGCTCCATACTCTTTGCAATAGAAAAACTGGATTTAAGACAAAACAAAATCAAATTACACTTCAATTTTGGTTACTTTGATTTATTTTCTGCATTTATTGAGAGATGGCCCAACTAAGATTTTCCTTTTGTTCATATTTTGTTACCAAATAAATAATTTCCACTTATTACACTAGTTTTTTGTCATTGTGATCACACAATAATACTAAAAAATAAAAACCGTTTGCTTAGAGCTAGCTAGAAAATACAATATTCCAATTGATTTTAAGAAATTCAATCTCACAGGTGAATATTTAGGGTTATTTTTCCCTTTTTGAATGTTTGTGTGGAACTCCTTGTTTCTAAACTTTCTGTTAAGTAAAAAAATGACTTGCTGTATGGACAGATAATTTCACTACATTGCGGTTATTTTCCCCTTAAGATCAGAGTTCTTTTACCTTTATTAGGCCACCTCTTTTGGGTGTATGTGCGTCAGTTATGCAGAGTCAGTGTTTAATAACAGCTCTGCTGGTGGATTCTCCTTCATTTCAGGAGGTTTATGTTAATGTTCTGTCTGCCCCACAAGACCCACAAAAGGAATCACATTACACACGTTTAGATGCCAAAACATTGTTTTATTGTTCTCATCAGTAAGTGATAGTTCGCATGTCCAGTAAAAGGTTGACGATTATTCCAGTCACAGGATCGGATGCATCATCCACACGATCTGTGGTTCATGACTCAAGGCAGGCGAGGTGGAAACCTGTTATTTCACTTTCAGAATGATCCTCTCAATTGCAGGGTGACTACCAGTACTTATGACTGAGGAGGTTGTACTTTTTTTATTTAGATTATTGAAAATCTTTTTTTCATTACAGTTTTCAAACTAAATGTGCATTTCTGTCATTCAATGTAAAAAAAAATAAAATTCTAGACTTTCCTATTTTTTTAGAAAAGGGTCTCAGTATATGAGGTTTGATGTAATCTGTCTGTCACATTACCAATAAAATACAATTACAATTATTTTTTCTTACATGAATAATCAGGGTTTAATTAGATCATTTTAAAACATTATTTATGCCATACCATCCTCAGTTGTTTATTTTAGTTGGATGTTTCCAGTATTGTAGGGCCTCGAGATAATCTCAGCTATGAATTGAAGAATGAAGAAACTGAAGTGAGTGGAATAATTTTATTACAACCCAGAGCCATCTATTGATGTAATTCTGCTGTCAGACCAGACCTGGCTTCCACTCCCTGCTCTGTATTTTTTGGCTTGGATTTATTCATTTTCTAATTTATTGATTCTTTTATGTTGGACAATTGGGACATTTCTAGATCATTTGTTGAGAATTAAGCATTGCAAATCCTTGGTCCTCATCAATGGGCTGGTCTGGAGTCCCTGTGGGGGCAACGGGAAACCATCAGAGTTGCTTTATTGGATATATTTTTTCTAAAAATTAAAATCTGCAAAGGTGTTTTTTTTCTTTGTGTGAGAGCTACTTATGTGGTGAAAGCTACTAAATCTGCTCTCACAGTTACTCCTCGAAAACACAAAAATCTCATGTTCCCTCAGCAGATGTTCTTCTTTCTCCTCAGTCACGTTCCTTTCATCCTTCTTCCCGTTTTTCGGGTCTCAGAGGTAAAAACTTGAATTAGCCTTAATGTGCTTCTATTCTCTCCCTGTTGTTCCCTTTACTCTCATTGTTCCGCCCTTCTAAAGTCAGATTATTGCTTCTTTATGATACTTGTCACGAGATAGCCTTTTACTCATGAAGTGATAACAATGACTGTGCCCAGAAAAAGCAACCTTAATCCATGTTTTGGTAGCAAACAAGAAACAAAACATGTTAGATAATGTGTAAAACATCCAAGCACAAAATTGAAAGGCAAAAGACCTACCAGTATCATTTCACACTTCGTCTTTGGCGAGAAATCACTTTAAAGAAAAGAAAGAAAAAATTAATTTTCCTGCAGTTAGTGCTAAAAGTAGAGATCTTATAAAGTAGGTTTTAGGGGTGTAAAAATTATTTAATTTATTCGATTCATATCATAACTTGTGGTTGCCGATACGATTCACAGTCGACATTGATTCATTTTGAACAGTCCACTGGACGATTCACGGACCTAAAATGGATCCAGTCCCTCTTTACCCAAAATTCAACAGTGTGACCAATACCAACTGAGCTTCAATCCAAAGGGTAAGATCAATTTGTCATTTTTAAATGATTTTTTAATGGTATAGGTTGGTTTAGTTAACAACTTTCCTCACAAAACATTGATCTGGTTGGATCACAGGAATATAAAATGATTCACCAATTACGTTGATTAATCGTCACACCCCTAATAGTCCATTTATGTTCCAAAGTTTTTATTATGAATCCAAGAAAATGAAGCGTTATGGGATTTTATTGTGACAACTGATACTTACCCATGCCTGCGTTGCTTCCTGGACAGGGAACTGAGAGAAAGAAAAATAAATATTAATATTTGTGCATCATCTAAATGTCATGGACCGCTGATGACCCACCTGAGTATGTTCTGGGCTGACAGAAGGTAACTTTGAGCCCTGACTGCCCCACTGGTGCTACAACAACCGTGTAGACATCCCCACATGTTTCCTCCTGGATGTCACAGTAGGTGCTCCCTGCAGCCGCGATGCAGGTGTAGTTGGCTCCGGTCCCGTACAGCTCCACTGTGTGGTTTTGGCTCTGCAGACCCACAGATCGCCAGTACACCCTGAGTGAATAGTTAGTCCGACGATAGAGCTTGACACCTGTGGGACAGCATGCACCTGCGACAAAGCAAAGTTGGGTGTTTTACTAAATGTTTACGTTAGTTTCGTATCATCAACATGTGATTTGTCTCCTCATCCCAGGGCTTCATTGTTCTCACTGGAAGAAAAGCCACGATAGTTGCACTGTGATGTGTGCCCTGTGCTGCTGATGGCTTCCAGGTAGACACTGTAGTTGGTGCCACAGGTGATGCATCCCATCAGGCAGTGTGTATCCAAGGTGTGGCATTTTGCATGCCCACGTTGGGAGGTCAGTGTGGCGGCGTAGGAGCGAGCTCCACCGCCAGGTGACCAGGTGACATTGGTCATAGCCTGCGTGACCTGACTCACATTCACAGAGTCTGGACAGCAGGGACCTTTGGACGGGAAAAACATGGAAAGGTTTATCTGCCACATTACAGAAAAAAATGTATATAAATTGCTTCATTACTGAGCCAGATGTCTTAAACTACACATTTGTACCTGTTTCCAGAGTTTTGCTAAACCCAGGCAGACTTCTCCCAGCTGCTGAGGTGGCCACAGCTGTGACCTCATAGGTCGTGCCACAGGGCAGCTGTGTGAGCTCACAGGAGTTATTCTTTGACTGGCATGACCCTCTGTTGTAGCGCCCAGTGGCGGTGACAGTGTAGTTTGTATTGGGGGAGTTTGGGGTGGTGTAGAGGACTCTGTATGTGGAGTTGCCAGTTTGTGTCATGTTCAGAATCTCCGGAGAGCAGGGAGCTGCCAGATGGGACAAAATAAGTGATGTGTAACAGAGTTTAGTCTTGTTTTATGTATCAAAGTTACCACAAAAAAAAAGTCCTCTACAGTTCTAATACCTGTCTCATGCACATTTGGAGCACAGGTACTGTTGCATCCTCGTAACTCACTGCACGGGGTCACAGTCACTGAATAAGCAGTGTTGCATCTCAGATCTGAGAGCGCGCACACCGGTGACGTGTCGTTACAGTGGATTGTATCGCTAGTCTCTGCTGCTGTGGTCTCATACAGCTCTGCCCCTTTGACAGGTGACCACATGATCTCCAAGGTCTCCGTAGAAACCAGCTCCACCAGCACATCCTGAGGACAGCAGGGTACTGGGATGGAAAGAGTCAAGGAGGGAAAATTCAGTGAATGAAAAGATGCACACATCAGAAAGTAAACTGATTGTTTTAGATATTTCATCTCGATCCAAAATCTTACTCGTGGTGTAGTTACGAACATGCGCTAAAAGGCTGGGGCCTGCTTTGTTGTAGGGGAACACGCTGGTCAGGTAGGTGTAGCCGCACATGCAGGAGAACTGGCAGGTAGTGTCTGTAGTGTTGCATAAATTCTCGGTCCCATCATCTCTCTTAATGAAGGTCACGTAGAATTCCACCAACGGCACCTCCTCCCACATGACATAGCAGTCACCTGCTGTGGGCTCCTCCACCCAAATGTTCTCAGGGGGGCATGGGTCTGCCAAGGGAAAACAGTTTTTAATTGAGCACACAGCAATCTAGAAAATTTGTAATAGTAGAAACACAATATAGTAGTATAACATACTTAAAAAGCGAACAAGTAAACCAATACAAAAAGTTATAAGATGGCTTGTTCAGATAGCCAAAAAAACAATTATGAAAACCTAACAAAGCTGACACAAAACGTATGCCATTGAAGTACATCAAAAAGTAAAGACACAAAATGAGCTTTATAAAAAGCTAAAAAAGTTGACATAAAAAGTATGCATGTATGGAAAGTTGAAAAACTAAACTAAGTTGGCTGCATATAGACAAAAAAGAAGCAGTGAAGTGGCTTCTGCAAACAGTAGCCAAAATATTGTTGTTAGTGTTTTTTCCTTTGGTCACATCATAGTTACAAGTTAACGGTCCAGTTTGTACAAAAGAAAGAAAAAAAAGATGAAAAATATAATTTCATCATCAGTTTAAGTAAAATTACAAGTAATACGTCAGTTTAAACAGAATAAGAAGAGATCATCTGCTATTAGGGACATTGAGGGTGGATCAGGATGCAGCAATAATGTTTGTAGCCACCTAAAAAAAACTACCAAACTCCTAAACTTGATTGACTGAAATCATTTTACACATTTTTTTTAAAGTCCTGCCATAACCCATAAGAATCCAGACCCATTTTTTCTTAATAATAAAATTATGTGTATGGGTTAAAGACAGAGGGACACCAATTAAAGAAAACCCTTGCAATGTGGAATTATAGTCATCTTAAAAATCATTGCGAATGAATCTTTCTGCATAAATAACTTGACAGTAAAAAGTATGTTTTTGAATAAAAAAAAGAATTTCCAAATGTCTTTCTTTACTGGATTTAAAAAAAGGTGCGGTGGGTCGGACTAAAGAAATTAAGTTGGCCAAACATATTAATATGGATTTGAAGTGTAAAAATGTTAAATTATTGTACATTTACCAGAGAAATCAGTCTGTAGTTTTTGCTAAATGTGAAGCATTTTTGCATTTTTTTAGCGTGTGGTTGAGTGTTTCAAACCCACATGTAATGTAGTTGACTGATTGCGAGGGACTGCTGATTCCAGCTTCGTTGGAGGCTGTGACATAGACAGAACGGTTCTGCCCACACTCTGCAAGCAGGATGTAACAGTTGGTGTTTCCTGTGGAACAGTTTTGGCCCGAAGTGGTCCAAGCTGTGTAGTTTTTAGCCCCCTGTACTGACACCCAATAGATCGCAATCCCCGGAGCTCGTCCCTGAGTCACCTGGATGTCAATCACATCTGGACTTGAAGGGCCTGGAGAAGAAACCAGAGTGCTATCAACAGGAGAGTTGCATGAAGGTAGGAGCTAAGCTTGACTGATGCTTACGTGTGATCTGGCAGACAGTCGTGTCGTCACCGATACGACCCTCAGCATCCCAAGCCATGCTCTTGATACAGTAGGAGGTCCCCGACTGAAGGTTGTCGAAAGTGACCTCAGTGTTGGTGGTGTTCAGTTTGTTGCGGACGTAGGAGCCTTCTCGGATGATGACCAATGTATAAAGAACAGCATGCTCCACTGGAGCCCAGACAGCAAGAATGGTCTCATTGGTGGGCGAGGATGTGTTCAGTTTAGGGGCCATGACAACTACAAAAAAAATCTGTGATTAATTGAAATTGGAATGCAACCAAATACAGCATAAGGTCTTTTTGTGTTTATGCTTTTTAACAAGAGAAAGAATGTTTTGCCTCTGATCATATTCCATTGACTCTTTCTCCAAGGCTACAACCTAATTCTCATGGTTTTCTTTTTCAAGTTATTAAAATGGCGCAGTATAGATACAGTCGGATACAATTTCCATCTTGGCTTTACCACAACAGCTGGGAAAATCAGATAGAAAGGGGGGTGAAATCATAAGCCGCAGCTGGAATAAAAAACTATTGTTTGACAGGAACAACAAAAGGGTTTGGCTCCAGTTTTAGTTCACGATCACTATCCGGATAAACCAGTAATGTTTGTCGTCAGACAAGGAAATACTTCTGAGAGGTCTTTAAAATAATAATAATAATGGATTAGATTTATCTGCACTGTTCCAGACGCTCAAAACACTTATAATCTGTCCATTATTCATTCACTCCTCATGTATACTTGGTGATAGTAGAGGCGTGGCTGCCAGTTCGCGCCTACGGCCCCTCTGACCATCACCAGGACATTCATACACATTCACACACTGGAGGCAGGGAGGGTGAAGTGTCTTGCCTAAGGACACAACGACAGTTGACTGGGGGGAGCAGGAATCAAACCGCCAACCCTTCGATCATTGGACAGTCTGCTCAACCTCCTAAGCCACTCAATTATGTTGTGTGAATGTTATCAGCATTAATATAGTGTTTTCTATTGATAGACCCCATAAAAGACTGTTGATGAGGTCAGATTGCATTGCTGGGTATCAAATGTTTACCTGTTCTGGCCTCGGTGGGATATGAAGGTTGACTCCTTCCCCCGGAGTTGACGGACATGACACTCAAAATGTAATCTGTGTATGGCTGGAGCTGCACCACAGTGCTTGGGGAGGAGGTCACATTGGTCTCAAGAAAGAAGTTCCCCGTTTTTGACTCTGCCCTCAGGATGTAGCCGGTCGCCCCCGGGACCTCTTTGAACTCGACGGTGATGCTGTCGCTGAGTTTGGAGTAGGTCTGCAGAATGCTGGGCACATCAGGGGCTGGGGAGGGCATGAACAGGAGAAAGATTATGAAGTGATTGTTGTGCCACTACAATGAGAACAAAAGTCACAGTTTTGAGATAAAACTGTCTTAAATTGCAAACAAAATGTTCAGTTTTAAAAACAACATTTTCTAAATTGCAATTGAAAATATAAAATATTTGCTTTCCAAATTGTTTTCCTTGCTTTCAAAGTATATTTTTGTGTTTGTGACACAACTGATGCGTTGTGTCACACCTTGCTTTCTCTCTACCTTTGATTTGTTATGAAACCTGACCACAGAGAATCCATGAAGCATTATGGTCTGTTCTTCAGGCAACGCAATCCCTCCCAACCCAATGGGTAGAGTTACAAAAATCCCGCTGCTATTGGCTGTTACTTTGAACATCACATATACTGTGGGCTGATTTCAACATTGTTTGCAAGATCTAATGAATGAAACAAGTATTTGTTGTACTTTGCTGTCCAGCTTTTAATTTGTGATTTCAAATGTTCAAAAGATAATGGCTCACTGATTCTTCATATTTTGGCTCCAAATTCCCCACAGTTAATCGCTCGGCTTCATCTAATCTCCTCAATTAAAACCTACATGAGAATAGTGGGTTATTATACAGAACTAAAACAGTAAAAAAAAATTGGGTTTAGTGAGAAAAAGTCAAGATTTTGAAATTTGAGAGAAGGAACTATGTTTTGTTAGAGTTTTCTATATTAAGATTTCTAAAAATACTGATAAATCAATGATCAGATTACTCAAAATAGTCACTTTTATTCCATTCCTAAATGCTTGACACAAACTCACAATGCAGCATTTCTGCTCTGAACTTGAGGCTTGGGATTTCTGACCTGTTGTCTCCACCGTCTCTGCACTGCTGAGGACATTGAGGGCATTGTCCATGGCCTCTAACTGCATGGTGTAGACCGTGTTTGGTGTCAGGGAGTTAACGGAGCCCATCACTGTGTTGCCGCTAAACTGAGCAAAGACTGGCTGCTCCGGAGAGTTCTTGGGAGTCGCTGTGATCTTGTAAGAGCTTGCACCGGTGTGGCCGCTCCATTGCACCGTCATACTCTTTGACGTCACGGTGAACACTGACAAGGAGATGTCTGAGGGGAAAATATGTTTATTTAAGTCTTTAGAGCACATATGTGCTGTTAAAAATAATTCAAATAAAAAGCAGTCCTGCAGGGTTAATATGTAGACTCAATATGTTTATTAACAATCTTATTTTTATTACGTTTTTTTATATGATAAAGTAAAGATATAAATGTGAATCTTGAGTTAAATCTTAGAAAAATTCCATAATTTACCCTTTTGAGCAGCACATATCTGAAAATTAGAAACAACAGAGCAAGTTAATGACAGAAACTAGGACACATCTTAGTGACAGTTGACAGATCATTCTTTTTTTTTTTTTTTTTTCAAGATAACCTTGTTGCTCTAAAGGCAGCAAGCTGTTGTGGTATTTCACATTATATCCTGAAAGCAAATTATGCCCTGTATCATGTTCTCCAAGCACGAGAGGCAGCCGGCTGCACATTACCTTCACTCAACACAGATTTCAAGCTCACTCTGTGCAGGTATTTCTTTCAGGTCACAATGAATTTGTCTATTGAGCTAAGGCTAAGCCTGCCACACGCACTCATTGGAAACACTGGAAAGACTTAATTCTTTTGTTTAAAAAATTCAGACCTGGACTGACTGTTCGCTATCTAGATATTGTGGATGTATGACATAAGAGCAAGGAATAAGTGTTCTTACTGATTTGGTAAAATATTATGAAATAAAAACAACTTACCCCTGTAAATGTGAATAAAAGCCAAAGTTTGTACATCTTAAAGTGAACAGTCCCCAACTCTTTGCTGTGAGGTTATTTCTCAGAGTGACTTCCTGCATAAATCAATTTTTTCTTTGCTGTTTCCTCTTTTTCTGCCCTTAGCTGAGACGACAGGTCCTTTATTGTTTCAGCAGATGCCAAAGAGCCCAAAGGCTGTAACTCCACCCCTCAGGGGTGTTTGGGCGACCTATCAGAGCCAGCGATGGAAGCTCACCTCGAGTAGATGAAGATGCTGATTAGGACTCTTAATGTTACACCGTTCTTTTTTTGTTTTGCTATCTGCTCAATTAAATGTGGCAACAGTATCCTGAATGTGGAGCTGAAGTCCTTTGTGTTGAACAATAAAACAACTCTGTTCTCCCAGCTGAAATACAAGGATCTTACAGACAAAGACAAAACTTGATGAAAGTGATAACCCATTTTTTATTTGTCTTTTTGTAAGAAAAGGAAATATAATTTCTGGATATTCACAAACATTTCCTGAGGGTGGATCTTTTCCTAGACGACACTAGTTTTTGGCCAAAATCTGATCAACATCTACTCAAAACTATGTAATAATAAACATATAGTATTATAATTCATATAAAATTGCTTATTTTGAACAAAACTTATACAAAAATCTTTTTTCTGACTAAATGATTTGTTATAACATTATAATTATGCTGTTCTCTTTAAAAAAAAAAATCTCAGTGACTTACAGGGTCATTTAGTGACACGGCATATACAACATCTGAAGCTGACCCTACAGCTACTGCTCGGTAAGAAATTAAGCAGTAAAAGGATGTTGCTCCTATAAAATGCACGATTTATTTGTTTATGTACTTGTTGGTTTTATTTATTTTTTCCTTAACCCCTTGACGCATGTTGATGCGAACATGCTTCAAACCACTTCAGCTCCAAAATTACCTTAATTTAGAATCTACTTGAAAGCAAAAACCAATTCAGGCATCAAGGGGTTAATTTTTTTCTTATTTGTGACTTGGCAGGAAAAAGAAAATATATATATACCAAAAGTGAAATTAAGTAATGCATTAACATGTATTGCTATGAATGCATCATTAGTGACAACACAACGCAAAAATTGTTTCAAAAGAGAGCAACATCCCTCAGACTCCCACTTTAAAAGCCAAACTTTACACCACAACTAAACATTACAAATGAAACTGTGGATAATAAAACTAATATTTTTTTGCACATTCATTAACTTTTAGAAATCCCCTTTAATTGTGTGAAGGTGGAGGTGGAGTGAACCCAGAGCAGGTTACCAGTCTGTTGCAGAGCCACACTTCATTTGTACATGTTGTTTTTTGTTTGTTTGTTTGTTTTTGCTTTATTTTCTTTTTCATGGCAAATGTGAATAAGAGGGATGGTTATTTTTTAAACTATTTTAATTTTATTAGGATTTCATTTGTGCATCAATAGTTGCAAGTTTTTTTGTGGATCCAGCAAAACTAATGCTTTTGCCAATTTTCTAGTTTTTGTCACATTGTTGCAAAGATACTTAAGACTCCATATTTTATTCCTGAATTTGAAAAAAGGTAGAAGTTCTTGGTGATTCTACACCATAAACGACCATTAGCAGCTGGTGGTAGAAAGAAGCAATTTCAGAGAGTACCAAGGTAAAAACTTAACCAAAAAAGAAAAAAAATGATGTACATTCTGGTCTCAAGTAGGTTTCTTTGTTAAGTTTATTTATCTATTGTTTTAAATTTTATTTTCTTTTTTAAATCAGAGGTTTTGACCTTATCATCGAAAAATTCAGGAATAATTGGGGCGTGCCTTTTGGAAAGGCAGGTGGGTGGACACACGAAACAAAACTTTCACTTTACTTTGACATTCTTCAAACAACTACAGCGGATTCACTGCAGGCGTCATTCGTGTGTCCTGTGAATCAGAATAGTTCTTTTACATTTTATGTTGAAAATTTAAAGTGAGATTAAGTTTTGTCAAAATTATCCTTTAGATTTTAGTGATAAAATTGATGACATTGATTTATTATTTATATTCTGTGGGACCAAACTCAGACTGCAAACATCAGGAGGTCTCATTCATAATCTTCTTTTTGTTGCATGAGTTTGATGGTCTTTTCTTCAAATAGGCTTCAGTCAAACACATCAAACCTAGAGGTGAAAAATGGAGCAGCTGCAGCACACAGGTCAGGAAAGTTATTTAGGCTGCTCCACTTCTAGAACAACAGAGAAACTCAACACTACACAGCAGAGAGCTGCACACAGGCCGGCACCAGCAGGGCGCGGCCCTGACAGGAACAAGGCGACAAAAACTCAGTAAGAAGACACTGCCAGTGGCATCTATATCTCAGCAGGGATGAGCAGGGGAGCTTTTTAATGAGGAACGATAGAAAAGAGACAAAAACCAGGGGTCGTTCAAACTAAATACAGGGAGGGTTTTTTCTGGAACACAATATCTGTTAAGCAGATGCAGGTGAAACAAAAAGGTACATAAAGGTTTGTACCTAACATATAGCACTATTAAAATATCTCTGGTAACACTTTTTAATAAGGGTTCCTTTCTTAATGTGAGTTAAGCATGAATTAACTTCTATATATACTTTTTTGTTTTAAAAATCATTTTTCAATTCAATTCAATTTTATTTGTATAGCCCAAAATCACAACAAAAGTCGTCTCGATGGGCTTTGAAGTGAAACATGAACTCAAAAGGATCATGAATACAAAGAGTCAATAGGAAAATACTAAAATGAACTAACAAACTGACTAAGCTATACTGGCATCCCTGCCCTTAGACCCCCCTTCGCGGTAAGGAAAAACTACTAAAAAACCGGATTCCAGAAAAAAAATGAAGAAACCTCAGGGTTGCCCACATGAAGGAGGGATCCTCCCCCAGGACGGACAGGCGATTTACCAGAACTCATAGAGAAGAATTAACTTATCTAACTCTACAACTACATATTTAAAGCCCAGCAGACGAGCTTCATCCAGCCGTGGTTGGGGACAGTCAGGGGCGCAGGTCGAGCCGGAGACAGGAACCACAGCCAGGTGTAGGAGCAGGAACAGAGACGAGGTACACAGTCAGGAACAGGAGCACGGATGGGCCAACTGGAGTCTGGAAGCATTCCCACTCCCCAGGAGGGGAGAGGGAAAGAGGGACAATACATGAATCGTACTGCACCAAACAGAGGCATGGAGAACTAAATGATAAATGATGATCAAAAATAGAGAAGAGAGGAAGGGTAGAGGTAGATGAGAAAAGAGGACAGAACCCCGGAGCACCATAGTTACCCCAGCTTCAACTTCTAGCAGCCTTTTAAAACAAATAGTTATTGTTATTAAGTTTAATTTAAACAATTAACATTGAGTTAAATAATCTCTGAATCCTAACTAGTCTGACAATAAGCCTGTCCAAAGAGGAATGTTTTCAGTCTAACTTTGAATGTAGAAACTGAATCTGCCTCTCTTACATTAGCTGGGAGTTTATTCCATAAGACAGGGGCTTGGTGGCTAAACGCTCTACCTCCAACTGTACTTTTACTAATTCTAGGAATCACAAGCAGTCCTGCATTTTGCGAGCGAAGTGTTCTGATTTGATGGTAAGGGACTATGAGGTCATTAATATAGGACGGGGCCATTCCATGTAAGGCCTTATAGGTTAACAGGAGGATCTTGAACTTAATTCTAGAATCAACTGGGAACCAATGGAGGGAAACTAACACAGGAGTGATGTGATCTCTTCTGTTATTTCCTGCTAACAATCTAGCTGCTGCGTTCTGAACAAGCTGGAGACTTCTTAAAGAACTCTTAGGACACGCTGCTAACAAGGAGTTACAGTAATCCAGCCTCGACATAACAAATGCATGGATGAGTTTTTCAGCATCACTCTTAGAAAGTATATTTCTGATCTTAGCAATATTCCGCAGGTGAAAAAAGGCAGTTCTACACGCCTGAGATATGAACCTTAAATGATAAATCCTGGTCAAATAAAACCTCAAGGATTCTAACTGTTTTTACTGCTGAAAGTTGGCCTTGATTCAAGAGACAGCTGAAACTGATCAGTTGACACTCCAGTAACTCATTTCAATTGTCAGTACAAAATATTTATTTAGTAACTGTTTTACACGCTGGTTAGAAAAACAACAACAACAAATATATCACTTTTAAATAAATGTAAATAGGAAAAGAGACATAAATATATCTTTTGATTACTTACAGATGAAGGACATGTTGCATCTTTAAAATAAATCACATCACAATCAGGTATTGAAGTTCAAAAAGCAGGACCCTGATCTTCTCTACCTTTTTTATTTTAATAATTTGTGCTTAAAAAATGTTAGTAATAGAACATTTAACACAAAAGACTAAAAGTATTGTTTCACATGACATATGTACACAATGTATTTTTCAGGGTACAGCAGCTTGAACATGTTAGAAACCCAGGTGAGTCCTGCCCCCTAGTGGCTGCATGTTGTGAAGTTTCCTGTGCTGCTGAGCCTTGACTAAGTCAGCAGACAGTTGTCGAGCCATCCGGTCTGCAGTCCTCTTCATGCTTCGAGCGACCTCGATAGCCTGATCCAGTGTCCTGTTCATGTCCACCTCCTGAAAAACATCATCAAAACTTTTCTAGAAAGGAAAAAAAACATCGAAGACAGGTGATTTGTTACAGTGGAAGAGCTCTAACCTTTTTTCCTCTGCATCTGCCTGTCTTGGAGGTTCCTCTGGAGGACAGTGACACCGGAGACGATGCCTGCTGGAAGAACATGTTGCTGGGCAGAAGTGCAGTTTCTGACTGGGTGGAGCGCTTTCTATGAAGAGGCACAGACTGAAGCTGTGGCTCCCGCACTTTATAGCTGGTTAATGGAACAGGAAACATTATAAACACAATGAGACAGCTTTATATAAAGCCATACATTTAAGGGCAACAGTGTTTGTGTGGAGCAGGAGGGAGAGGCTCACCTGGCTGGCAGGCTGCTGGTCGAGCCGTAGTGAACCTGAAGGAGAGGCTTCTTGAGAGTAGAAGCTGAATGAAAAGACCACCTCTCTTTGGAGCCAAACCTCCTGGTGGCTGCTGGGTAAAAAGGAGATTATTAACAGCACCATAAGCACAACAAGTGCAGAGTCATTCAGAACAATGGTCAACAATGATGATGGGCAGCTTTTAAGTTTTTATTTTAATCTCTTTAATTGAGTTCAAGTACTACTTTTACTGGCATCATTTGCCACTATTTTCTCTGAACCAAAACAAAAGACTAGTTTACATCACTAGTGCAACACATTCTGTTGAGTTTCCCCACCTTTTGGTCTTTGCTGATCATTGTCTTGAAACAATAACTCATCTTCTCTTTGAAAAGTTGAAATTTCTGCCCTCCCTGCAGGAGGATGATACAGATTTTTGTTTTTGGTTTGGATAGAATACCCTGATGCTACAAAATCAAAACAAATAGTTCTATATATTTTTCGTAAATAGGTCTCTAACCTCTTCTGGAGTGCTTACTGAGATGAAACTCTGACGTGGAACGAACGTGTCTCTCAGCTCTCTTGCTCCCCCCTGGTGAATCATGCATTTGCAGCACGAGATTGGAGGAGTTTTGGTGGACAGAGCCTTTAAGCAACATGCAAGATTAGATCCACAAACACATGTTCAACAGGTGGGTTTTGTAACTTTTTTGTGATTAAGGTTGTGTACTTGTGCTTTCGCTGGGGTCCATGTCTGAAGAGATCCAGTCCTCTGTCCTCAGCAGACTGCTGCTGAGTTCACTCAGAGTTCTTCTGGAGGATCTGATCATGAAGGTTTATGGAAATTACAGCTATTATGGCAACAAATATGTTGAAGAAATTTAAGGTTTGTGTGTGTTTTCAATAATTATTCAACTCCATAGAGGTCTCATTTGAAGATTTCCGGTCATTTATTTGATGAAAATATGGGGTTTCTACCTGCTTGACCCTGCTGCTTGATGGGACTTGATTTTACTTCTGTGCTCCTGACGTTCTTGCCCATACTTTGAGGTGAGATAGTCCATCTTTTTGGCTAAGTGTGGCAGCTGGATCAAGCCCTCCTCAAGGTCCTTCTTCAGCCGTGACACCTCTGACTGCAGGGCCAGGATAGCTTCACTGTTCACACACATGAACATACACAGATATTTGTGTGTTGTTCGTGTAAAACGAAGCACACGTAACAAATCTATTTATTTCTATGTTCCACCTTCGCTCAACAGTAGCTGGGACAGGCTCTGGCAACCCCGTGACCCCAAAATTGATACAGTGGGATAAGAAAATGGATGATGGGTTTCTCTGATAAACTCGACCTCTGACCTGTTGCATGAGCAGGATGGCAGTGGGCTGCCCCGGTCTCCAGGATCCATGGTGGTCTGGGGCGTAGGCTCAGATTTGTGGTGGGGCAGTTGGAAGTGACCTTGCAGTTTCAGTAAAGACTCCTTGGTAGTGCTCTCCCCCCAAAGCTCCTCTGCTCCACAGTGCTGCGTTTGGACACATTGGTGGGGGGTGGCCCTCCGACCACTTGTCCGGTAGTGGATGGCTGTTGGAGGGTTGTAACCAGAACCTTCACTGTCTGAGCCACTCGTAACCTCACTATGGAAACAAGCACTTGGTAAAAACAGAACTAAATAATAATAAATCACTTTTTATTTGTGATCACGTGGCAAGAAAAGCTCAGATCTTGTTTTGTTTTTACCTCCCTGTTAGCAGATTGAATTCCCCAGAAGCCGACTGAGTCAAATAGGAGCTACCAAATCCACTGTCTGTCTCAGGGCTTATGATCCTCTGCATCTGAAAGCACAAAACTGAACTGTGACAGCAATAAAAATCCTGCAGGGGAAAATTATCTGCAGGTTGCGGAGCGCAGAACATCGAGCTTTCATCTGCAGCTGACCTGTGACACACATGAGATGGGTGGTGAGGGTTCTGAGAAGCCATGGTTGTCTGAGTCTCCGAGCACATCAGAGGAAATGGAGACCTCCACTGCCAGACTCAGACTGTCCTGCTGATCCCTGACCGGGCTCGGATCACTGCTGCAGCAACAAGAAATGTACATGTGATGGAAGGAAAAATGATGAGAAGGATGTAAAGCAGCTGGACATAAAAAATAAAAACATTAGGGATGGGCCTATACAATTTCTCTAGGCCAATACCGATAATTGATATTTTCCCTGCAACTGTGGCTGATATTTGCAGATACCGATACTTATGTGTCTACAGTAACACAAAGTTTAGATTTCCTTTCTGTTTCTTTATTAGAAATGCACAACTAAGTATCACTTTAAAACTTTTCATATAAATATATTTGTAAGCATTCAGACCTTATATTGAATATTGGACAAATAAAATAAAGTGTATCTGAAAACAGTCAGAAGAATATCGGTAGAATTTTTTTTAATCAGGCCGATACCGATAAACTAAAATAAGGACCAATACCAATACTGACACCGATATATCGCCCATCTCTAAAAAACATGTTTCAAATGCCTGCTGTATATAAATACAAAAGTCCCTTAAAAATGCCAACTATAAATTGTTATGTTTTCAAAAATAACATTGATCTATTTCCTTTTGCTGACCTGTTAGCTGCTGACCGCCCCCCACTTGACTCTGGGGTACGTGCACTCAGGCATCCAAGGATGTTGCTGTCATCTACAACCTCTTGAAAAACAGGGACCCTGAGCTTTTCAGTGTCTCTCTGGATGTCTGGTTTCTCCAGCAAGTCCCTAAAAAAAGGACAGAGGGGAAACCTGCAGATACAAACTCAAACTCTGTTCCCTCTGCAGGCTGGAACCCAACACCAGCGCTGCACCTGAAACAATATCTGCTTGCCGGAAAGCTTTGAATGAGCCCACTTTAAAATGAGAGCAAATGCACATGCAACAGCTGAAAATGGTTCTTCTTTTACTTTATGTAAGAATGTCATGGGGTTAGTAGCTTTAGTAACATTTTTACTTGACATATTTAACATCACAACAATGATTTGTACCGTGAACTGCAGATGTTGAGTCCAACATGGTCATCAATGATCTCACTGCTTTGGATCCATTCCCCATTTAAATGGACCTCGCTTATGTTCTTCATCTCCTCGTGCTCTTCTTCTTCCTCCTGTGAGTCTGTCTCACAGTTTACCTTTAGAAAACATTCCTTCACCTCCTGAAAGACATTTGCTTTGTTATTAAAGCCAGGTTTTCCTCACATGGTGTCTTTCCACCTGGACAGAGTTTGACAGAGTTTTGACAAGAAACTAAAGCATGGAGATTCTAGATTCAGAGTTTAGATGAAAAACGTGAAATTTTAAAGTGGAGCCAAGGCAGGAAGAAATGTTTGTTCTCTTTGGGAGATGAAGTTTCAGCTTATAAATTATGCATATGAGGATATGGTGATGAACGGTAGTCACTGGTCTCAAAAGTGTTTTAATGCATGCCGTAATCAATTTTTTGAAACAAATAGTGCATATTCTTTTGTTTTGATTATCCAATTGTTTGTCATTGGCAGAGGGTTGGAGTCCTCATGTTTGCACCCTTTTATACCTAAATCCAGAGGAGCATTTGTCACAACGAGTTGTGACAAAGAAAAAGATGATAATGGTCTTTAATGTTAAACATAGATTCATTTCAATTGTAAGAGACAGAATTTAAAAAAAGATTCCACAAAATCCCAGTTTTTAATTTTAAAATAATTTATTTTTATGATGGAGTACAAAATAAGATTGTAGCTCCAACAAAAGAAGCAAGAATTCGGTCCCTCACAGACCTGGTACTTCTTTTACGAAGCTCTTCTATCCTCCACTTTTTACCTGTGTTACTGGCATCTGGTTGAACTGGAAATCTGTATAAAATACACCTGTCCAGACCCTCAAACAGTCAGAATACAAGATAGTGCTAAAAGACACAAGAGACAACACTGTCTACAATAAGGAAAGAGCTTTTGGTGAGAAGAAATCAAATATAGGAGCACTCTTTAAAATATTGAAGAAATACAAGATCACTGACAGTTTCCCTCCACCTGGAGCTCTTGTAAAAACTAGGTAGTGGAAAATATTTAAAATAAACAAAAGATGTTAAGAAACGTGACACATTTAAAGAAAATGACTTTTATATTAAAATGTGGATATGTTAAAAAGTTTGTAAATTTACTTTTCTTTGGAAATTCTAAGGAGGCATCTTTCTTTCTCCTATCTGATCTGTAAGATTACAAATGTGTTGCAGTTTTTTTAACCCAGAATTTAGTGTTTTTGGCTAATTAGTTACAAGGATTTTTTTGTCTGTAGATGTGAATGTAGTTTCATGTTGATTGATTGATTGATTGATTGGTTGATTGATTGGTTGTATGAGTGAGTGAGTGAGTGAGTGAGTGAGTGAGTGAGTGAGTGAGTGAGTGAGTGAGTGAGTGATTAGTTGATGGAAAATGTAACAATGAAAACAAAGACTAAATCAAAAACGTTCCATAATGTGAACCAGGATTAATCTGGTGCAACAAAATAGTTTATTTATTTTAAATATGCTTATTATTATTTTTGACAAGTTGGTGTCAGTTGTGTAAACATTTGATGTCAAATGCTTTGGCAAGCCTTTGTGTTGCTACATAGCAGCAGCTGTATGTCAGTAAGTGTTTTACCTGATGCAGGTGTGGAGGGGAGGATGGTGTGCAAAATGGAACAGTCTTCATTTGGGCTGTTATGGGGGTGGAGGTGGAGGATGAGTGGGGTAGAGAAATCTGCTCGTACACATTCTTGTCAATCATTTCCTTGATGTCCTCGAGGTGCATCCCGATCCTGAATATGTCTCCCTCCAGCTGCCTGCACACGCATGGATAGATGTTCAAACACATTGCAAGGGGGGCTGTCATGGGAGTGAAGCCTCTTCATACCTGTTTGGGTCAAAGGTGCCCGTGTTCCTGGACAGACCCATGTAGTTCTGCATCTCCAGAGCTCTGTGCTCTTCTTTCGTACTCATGTATTTGCGCTCCAGATGGTCCTGAGCCTGCCATCATGCTCCTCAAAATCTGACAAAATACAGGTTTCACATACCGGTAAACGCGGATGCAGAGGGTCCGGAATAATTTCATTTTTGTTTTTGAAGAGTGAAAGGTGGATACCATTTGCTGTTCATCTGTGCTCACAGTCATGTTGGTAACGCTAAATTTAAACTCGTCCGTCTAAAAAAATAAATTACAATGGCTTAAGGTGATTATTACTTAGATGAAAAAGAGTGAATGGATTATAAAGAGAGTGGTAAAAGGCCCAACACCTTATGCACGAACTGGCTGATGATGTCTCTCAGCTCAGCAGTCATTCTCTCGCCGTCACTCTGAACATCTTCATGCTGGTTTGACAAAAACGAGTCCCCCTCCTTGATGTTTTCAGTTTTTTCTCCTGTTTGTTCACAGAGGTTTTCTATAACAAGAAAATGCTACATTTTAACATCTCCTTTACTGTAAATGTTGGTACTGAAAAAAGGAAATGAAATAAGCCATGAACCTGTCTGTGTTTCTGTAAAAAAGGATGTGTTTAAGATGTGATCTCTGTTCTTGTTTTGTCATTTTCTCATGGAAATGGTTTTATCTTTGTTTAGATTGCTCTCTTGTCCCAAGACAGAATTGGACAAAAAATCTGCAAATATCTTGTTTTATGTTAAAAATCCTCACCATATGGTACATGGCCTTTATTTATCTTGTGCTTTTCTACCTTCCTTAAAGGTCCAAAGAGCTTTACGGTCACAGTCTCATTTACCCATGCATGCACACACACATTCCCACACTGGGGCCTTACAATGGCCCAGGCCCAGCCTATCACCACCAGGAGCAATGTAGGGTTCAGCGTCTTGCCCAAGGACACTTTGACTCATGGGCAGGTAAGGTGGGAACTGAACCTGAGATCTTCTGATCAGAGGTTAATTCTACCCCTGCATCATCCATTATTAACAGGAAACTTAAAACCTGAATTTTGCAGAAAACTTTAAACCCGTTTTAGCCGAATCTCTTTTGAAATAGTAATATTTCTAAAATGATGTTTATAAGGAAACTATTGTTTTTCTTTATACAGCAGATACACAACAAATAAGTCAGTTTGCGCTTTTGCATAATGCATGTGTGTATCAAAGCAACGTCTTTTTAATAACTTTTTTTGTTTTCAGACACCTAAACTTAAAATATTGCTGACAAAGGGAAAAAAAAAACTTTTTTTTTTACTTTCTGCTGTCATGGGGCTTTTTTACTCATCAATGGTCATTTTAAATCTTTTAAATCTCAATAAATAAGCTGCAAATGTGAGCAAGGTGATCTCAACAAAAAAAAGGTCAGATTTGGACTGTACCACATAAAAAGAATCAAATGAAAGAAAGTGGCTACAAAATTAAGTGCCAGAAAATTATGTTTGTACCTGTTAGTGTTAGATGGGGAGTCGAGCAGTAAAAAAGACCATTTTCAACACACTCAACCTCTTCCTTTTTGTCTGTATCATTAAGTATTTTTCGCTCATGTTCCGACAACATCTGGTTCTGTGAAAAAAGATTAATCTGTCCTTATTCCATATTTAGAATTATGCATTTCATGGCTCATAATAACTTTGTTTTTGTTACTTACCTTGGTTCCGTGCCTAATTGTGTCTTTCTGATTCTCTCCTGTTGTGTACTCGGTTAGTAATTTGTCATTGTGATCCTAAAAAATATATACAAAAATGATTACAAAATGCTTGTGAAACTGTTTCAACTAACTTTTAAATCTACGAAAACTACCTGCAGATGATGCAGCGGCACTGACGGAGTCTGTCTGTCGTTGCCGTTGAAGACGTAGGGCTTCTCTGAAGGATGGACGAAGTCCTCCAGGACTCTGCTGATCACATCTAAGATGTCAGGAGAAGACTGGGCTCTGTGTACACTGTCAGAGCAGGGAGGGACAGGCTTCACTGGACCACTTGGAGCTTTGGGGATTTTTACCTTAGAAGCCACTTTGGAAAAATCAGGAAGACGATAATGAACCTTGCCTTGACCATATTTAATCTCACCAAGAGATCTGGTACGCATCAGAGGAACTGTTTTAATTCGCTCGTCCTCTTTCTTATCATCAAGCTCCAACAGATCTGCATTTGTGTTCTGAATGCTCTGGTTTGAACTTGCAGAAGTATTAGATGTTGGATGATCAATTTCCTTTTCTGTCTTTACCTCTGAGCTTTCATTGTTTGATTTGGAATCACTTCTTTCCTCAAAGCTTTCTGTTTGCTTCCTTAAGTTTGCTGCATGGTTGTAGGCTGAGAAGCTGACAACGGTGTCGTCCACGCTCTCCAGTAGGGACACTTCTGGCAGCGTCTCTGCTTCAATCAGCCTTCCGGATCCCAATAAATCTTCCTGGGAAAAATGCTGGAGCAGCAAATGATTGATGTTTGTCAGACCTGAACAAGGCTTAGCCACCTCAGTTTCCTCAGAAGCTGCAAAGGATTTTTCTTCATCTGTGTTGGCATCTTTGTGGAACGATTCCAGTGGAGCCGGAGGATCAGGACTTCCATGAACGGTGTTCCCTCCGTCAGAATTTTCTTCTGAGCTAGTTGTCTGGTTGAAGTACGGGCTTCCAACGTCACCATCATACGGTAAGTCCTCCTGATCCTCATCACTGGTATTTCCTCCTGATTCCCCACACCCAGGCTTTTGGGGTAACTCATTCTGTAAGGTGTTTGGTCTCTGAGGAGACATTGGCAACTTACTGCTCCCTGTTTTACCCTCAGTCACATTCTCACAGTTACTATTAGATCGACTGCTCTCCGATGGGGAGTCATCCAATGCTGACAGCTCTGCACTTCCTTAAATGTAAAGCACAGAAATAGACAGAGATATGTAACGTATTACTTGTTAACTGGTTTGCATTAAATGTGATGCTTCTTTTGTTATTACTAGTTTGACAAACTACTCTGGACCCAAATTAGGAAGAGCTAATACTAGTATTTCAAAAAAATAGAATAGAATAGAATAGAATAGAATAGAATAGAATAGATGCCACAAAGGGAAAATTACCTTGCTACTATACCTATTAAAAACAGCAGATAGATAATAAATAACAATAAAAAATACACTGAAATATACAGCAAATCAATCAATTTTTCATTTACATGGGTGCGGCAGAATTTCTTTTATTTAAAAACAACGTGTGCATTTAACTTTAAAAAACTTTAAAGTGTCAAAAAATATAAAGGAATACAATCATTTTATGAAAGACAGGTAATTAAAAAGACCGTTATTTGATTAAAATTGCAATGAGACAATTATTTAATTAAAAGACCTACATAAAATAATAAAAGCGGTCCTAGTTTATTAATAATAATAGAAGAAGATAGAAGTGTAACTGATCACAAGACAGCCCTAATTTAATGTTATTGTAGCTCCAAAAACAAAGAGATCATATTTTAAAAAGACAGATAAACAGTAAAAAAATGCAATAATGTTAATAACACAGAGAAAAATAATAACAATACAATACAATAAATAGCACAATGAATTGTCCAGTGTCTGTTAAGTGTAATAATAATAGTAATTATTATAATTTGTTATTCAAAAAAAGGAAATTGTTTCTTGCTTTTATTCAAAATATACTTACCACTGAGATGGATGCTGTTTTCAGAGGGTGGAGACTCTGCTCGGGACACATGCAAAGCCAAAGAACTGTCCAGATCACTGAGGTGGATGCTTTCATCCTCACTCAGGTCTACAAAGATGCTCTGCTCAAAACATCTCTCCCATAAAACAGAGGGTTTGCCCTCTTCCTGAACATCCTCTTCTGATTCTTCTGAATCTCTTTCCATGTGCTCGGTCTCACGGTCTCTGCAGTTACAAGCACACTCCTGTCATCTGTGTTAAAGGGGCTAAAACAAGGGATGAAAGAGCAGTTCGTCACCAAGTAACTCAAGCCGTCCACACTTACCAAAATGTGCAAAGAAATTAATTATTCAGCATTTACCGTGTGAGCAAGTTTGAGGCAAAAATGCTGAAGGTGTTTGTATTATTTTAAGGAAGAATCTAATGATCCAAGAGGGGAAAATAAAAACTTTATAAATGTAAAAATCTGGATTTCAATTTTATTTTGTGAAATACCACTTTTAACTTTACTTTTTTTTAATTTCAGTAAAAGCTTACTTTATTCAAAACGTAGAAAATAAACATAAAACAAATGACGAACTAATATACTTTATCTAAAAAGGAAAATGAATAAAAATAAATGAATGAAAATCTTATTTAAAAAAGAAAATTCAGTCATTCAGATTTACCACCTGGAACAATATTGTGTATAACCTTTGTTATGAGATACTGTTACAGTGATGATTTAACGTTTGTTGTTGCAGAATTCAGTTGTTTACTCACTAAATTTATGACGTCTCCTCCAGCGAACTGATCCGATGATGAGCTCGTGGAGTTATCAATAGACTAGCTGTAGTATTCTCCTTTTTTCTGCTTGACATATGGTTTGTCGGACAGGTTTCATGACTGTAGCTCCATTAATAATGTAGTCCACACAGCAGCCGTCTGGAGCACGCTGAAGCGTAGTTTGGTTGCTTAGCAACCGTTGAAACCTCCTCCAGAATAGATCATTGTTGAATAGAAAGAGTTTATAGTTCTACATTTTTCTTTTTATAAGGGACGCTATTATATTTTTTATGCATAAAGCTGTACATAATATCTAAAAGAAGGGTTGAAAAGCACACAAGCCTCAGGCTGACACAATCACAATACTACGTCATGTTTTCTTTATTTAAATCGAATGGTCCAATGGCTTTTATTCAGGGGCGTGGCTATCTTTGAATGCCGCCTTCTGATTGGCTATGTACTGAAAACACACTACACTCGTTTACTACAGTGAAGTTTTCTCTGAGTGACCCAGCCAGCGAAGTTATTTGAAGTTTTACTACAGTTAAAGTGTAGGGGGACGTTTTTTTTTTTTTTTTTCAACAGTATAATGTACAATAAGTTTTTTCATCGTAGAAGCGTGACTTTATACGAGAACCAATGATTTAACTCTGTGACAGGAGAAGAAAAGCCGCCATTGTTCGAACTGGATCGCCTAACGTAAGTGTAGCCGCTAACATGCTATCCAAGCTAATCTTTAACTGCATGAAAAAAGGGGCGAAGTCCGAGTCCGAGACTTTATCTTCGTAGCTATTAGTTGCAAGTTACAGTATTCCAATTAGGACACAATTGCATAAAATTGCATAAAAACGCAGTGTTTACATCTAGATACTCTCCTAGGTTTTCTTGTAAAAATGTCCACAAATATAAATATAATAAATATATCTGCCAACATATTCTTGAAGATTGCCGAAATGCATCCTGGTCAAATTCAATGCATAGTTTGAAATATAATTTTTAAAACATGAAACTTTACCATTTTTTTCGCATTGATTTTCTTACAATATGCATTTCTTTAAAAGAAACAATTTTGATAAATTAAAGGCATTTATTTTTCACTATAAATAATACTCGACTAACATTTTTTGTTTACTAATAAGCTGCATTTAATTTTTTTTTTTCAAAACCATTATATTTATCAAAGTAACTTTTGTTTCAAATTAAAATAATTTATTTAGTTATACACAATAATAGAACACTAAATTATTGTAATAGATTTTGTTTGAAAATAATTGCATTTTAGTAATATTTTGGTAACACAAACTGAAATAGCTCTTAAATACAGCTTTATGTAAGGTGAAGTTATTCATAGCAACATTATTGTTTCTTCCAGGCTTCCCAGATTTCCTGTTCCTGTGTGGAATAATTACCGGTGAGTGTCACAATACAGGGTTATTTTTGTCCTGTTTTGGTGCTGACCGATGCTGCCTCACAGTGTAATGGTGCTCCCATATTTAGACCCAGTTGACAGAGTCAGAGGTTATTTTTGTGCATCAAGGCAAACAAAAAAAAACAAACAAAAAGAAGAGCTGTCATTAAAATCGTCTCTTTTTTTTGTCCCAGCAGCTGAACATTTGCAGTGGTTGTTGACGCTCTTGAACAGAGCAGGGCACAAACACACCCAGCGGTGAATAAAAGCGTCATTCAAAGTGACACATATATATTCTGACTACATTCAGGAACCTGCTCTCAAGCAATAGGAACTGATTTGGGTTACCGGTCTTCACAACCAGAAAGTATAAAGGAATGACAGGTCAACCAGAAAAAAATGACTTTAAATAGCTTTTCTTTACAAATATTTATTCAGTATTGTGTTAGTGCTATGATATATCTCAAATGTAAGTCTTATTTATCTGAGATATTATTTAAGATTAACTTTGTGTGAATTAAATTTATGTTTATTGGTGTTTTTGTCATTTTTGTGTTCCCATATGGTGAGTACTTACCCAGTGTTTGTTTAAGAAAAGACACAAAAAGGATATTTATCAAAATTATTTAAAAAGAAAAATCATGAAGTGGGCTATATGTGAGTCTAAAAGTTTTGAAAGGGAATAACAGTCAGCTGTAATGCAAGCTGCTGTGTGCTGATGGAAAAGCTAAACCCTGTGTTTCCGCATCTGTGAAGGTTTAGTGGTTTCATGGTTTTGTAAGGAGATTTATTATAAATGCTCACATTTTGACACTGCACTTTAATTGTTGCTTGGCTCCAAAGACTTAATCCAGTCAGCAAACAACGGCTCTGCCCTTTTCTCACTGCGCATGTGTTTGTGTGGATGATCTCATGGAGAAATTTGGTAATGGCTCGGTCAGGCTCTTACTTCATGCACTTTCTCTGAGCTGGGTTACTCGCCTCCTGCTTTCCTTCCCTTTGGTTGAAGCTTCATGACTTTTTCGGTGTTTGCAGTTTTATTTTTAGTTTCCCTTTTAATGTATAAGTTTCTTTTTTCCACATTTTCAAATGAATATATCTTTCAGTGCAGATGAATAACGCGAGTGAAACCACAGTGCAGCAGCAACATATGATAAAAATATATTCAGTCTGTAAAACACAAAAAATACTTTTTTGAAGTTGCATTTTTTTATATAAAGTTATTAGTCATTGAAATTATTGTGCAGGAATTTAAGCCCAGCTAATAGGTTTTAAATATCCCTCCGAGGGTCCTGCCCCTTTAATTTCATAGGATTTGGACTTAAATCTAGTACTCTTCTTTTATAGCCATGCTTGGTTTTGAAATGCATGCCTTATAGCCATGTTTTGCCGTGTTCTTTGATGTATTATTTGTTGCATGATCCACTTTTAGAGGATTTTGTTATTGTCAAGATATTCATACTCTGCACAGTTCCAGAGAACATTCAGAAACTTTCTGTGCTGCCATCTTTTTTTATTTTAATTATTTGAAGGACAAGTTTAAAACTATTGACTAAGAGAACTGGACTGGGTGACCCCTCCGGCGTTCCAAATAGGAAGAACCCCCCCCGGCTCCAAGAAGCCGAAATCCCATAGACTTCTATTGAGAATTAAACAGCTATTAGTATATTTATCAGAATAACCATTCTTGCTCTGCTACCTTTTTTAACACGTTTTTGCATAGCAAAGATGTTAGATCTTTATTTACTTTTCTTGAAAATTTGAACCACTAGATTAAAAGACATCCCAAACTGTTCTTTGTTTCTGTAGTTCTTACATAAAATATTTTTCATTTTACTATTAACTAATTCACAGGAAACCTGAGAATGGAGGGAAAATGGGCTTTTTCCTGTAAATTAATTCTTTTTTTTTTTTTTCTTCCTTTCTTGGTTGATGTGGTGAACCAAAACATAAGAACTTCTTGGAATCTGTGTTTGCTTTGGTTGCCTCTTGGGACGTTTGGGTTTATATCACCTGGTGGCTACTTTAGAGCTCAGGTGCTCTCCAGGACTGGATGAACTGAGTCACTGTCTTAGACTGACAGCTTGCAGGCTCTGGCCCCTGCCGCTGTTTTCCCGCCCCACTCCCTCACTTCCTGCCTGCCCTTGCCTGAGCGCGCTGCTGTTTGGTTGGTGTTGCCATGGAAGCGTTTAGCCAGAAAGAGGCTTCACACACAGCATCTTGTCTTCTCTTCACAGAGGGCTGCTAACAGGAGAGGTAGTGACGCAAAACACAAAATATATAAAAGCAGCTGTGTGGACTGGCGCTCGGGACTGCATCTTAGCCCGCATGGACTTCCCTGCCCCTTGCAGTAACAAATTTCGCCACATTTAAAGGTTTTTTTTTTGTTTTATTATCGTTAGTTATCTCTCTTTATTTAAATTTTTACATTTTCCTAGGGTTTTAGTTTTTTTTCTAAACGCAACCATTTTTTCGGGAACGAAACTAGGATTTTCCCTCATATTATGCACTTCAATGGATGCTGGTGGCCCATTGGTTAGCATGCGAGCAGAGGAGCAGCCCTTTCATGTCCGCTACAGGTAGGACTCTCACATCTCTTACACTATTGTAATGTGTAGAGTGTCCGGTGGAAATGCATTTCCTATTAGTGTTTTTTCTTTATGTGTTTACATGGGATGACACTTAATTTGGTCATGCAGTGCAGTGATAGCCTTGTCTGTGACTTTATTTATATAAATAATCCAGATGTTTTCTAATAAATGCATCTCCAAGCTTCCAATCCCCTCAGTTCCGTGGTTCCATGGTTATGGGCTCTTACAACAGGTGTGCCCTGCAGAACGACCCGGTCCAGCTTCCCTTTAATATTTAATGGAGCCCTTTAAAAATGCATCCTTGCTGTCCTTCTTCATGACCACCGGCGTGTGCTGCTTGTTTGAAGCTTGAACGTCCAGCCTTAGCAGGTGGAGGGCTGGTTTCACCTGTCGTTAACAAATGGATGGCGTTTGACGATAATGCAGAATCTGCTTATGCCCGACAGGTCTGATGAAGCCGCTTAGCATTTCTTGCTGCGATAATCTACGAGCTGCATGCGCCACAGACGTAATCTCGGGTGACCAGGTCGCCAGGGGAGAAGGAGTACTTGGGACAGGGACAAGCAGATTAACTGAAAAAGAGCTGATTGAGCAACTTCCAGCGACCATGCATTGGAAGTTAATACTGTGACACCATCACAGGGATCCCATGAAACTATTCTAGGCTTTGATGCGTAAATATCCATGTGACGTCAGATAACTACCACTTTTAATAATATAAACTTGTTTTTATTTTGGTCATATTTTTTCAGTAACTAGCTAGATTTTCACCAACCTCTGCAAGTAAAGGCTCTCAGCAGGAAATAGACCAGGGTCCGTTAGGGAAAGCGGAGCTGCGGGTTTTTCTTTAAACCCCTAAATGCCTCTCAGATCTTCCATGTGCTGCTGTTGTTGTAGGAGACAAAAAGTCTGCAGGTAGGCTAGTGTTTTCTATAACTTTTAAAGAACATAGTCTTCCGTTAAAAGAACGTAAGCTGCTTTGATTTCGGCCAAAAGCCGCTGGTTGAGCTTTGACTGTTGTTTAGAAGAATGCTAGTTTTTCTTTATGATGAGGCAAACTTCTGTGTTGGTTTTCTGATATCAATTTCAGGAGCAATTATCCCTAATAGGCCTCCATAAGGACCTGAACATATTTGTGTCTTGTTTGCTTCTACGTCTGGTTTTGGTGCATTGTAGACAGTCATTTGGTGTGTACTAGAAAAGTCATGAGAGATAAAGCAAACTAAAAAAGATTTGAGGTTGAGCTGATCTCCACCCAGTTTCCTGAAAAACAAGTGTCTGTTTATCTTCCTTCGCATCCACTGCTGAGGCTCCCGCTCCAAGATTAAGCAGCAGCCATTGTCTCGTGGCTTTGTGCGGCTCTGTCACGCTTCGCTTCCTTTTTGTTGTCTAAGAAGACGTGTTGGTTTGTGCTCCTACAAAAACTGTATCCTGTAATTTTCTGTGGGCAGGAAGCCTTCACTGGGTTGGATTGAAGGTATTTTCAGCATAAAGTGAATACAAAAATTGTATATTGTAATTGTTTTGTATTGTTGTTGGAATAATTTTAACATTTAAAATATTTTTTCATTTTGAAAGAAAAATAGAAACCAGGCTTATGATAAGACCCTGATTCATTTACCATCAAAAGGAACTTGCTTTACTTTCTGTGGCCTATCTAAAGGATGTGAGATCCAGTCCTCTCTGAGCCATTGTTGAGGTGGAAGGAAGTAGCTGAGCTGAATTCCCCGCTGAAAATCGTGTTTTTGTGAGACATTTTGTTCTCGGTTCAGACTGGACTGGTCAGTTGCCTCAGTGACATCCAGAGGTTTGCTTTTGACTTAAACTGTTGTTTTTGGCATGCTGAAGATTGAAGCTGGAAGGTTTTTTTTTTCAGGATAGATAGAAAGTTAAGGTGGGAAGTTAGGGTTCAAACACAAATCTCCAGCTGTCTCTCTGCTGCAGGATGGAGGTGTCCTGCCTGGAGCTCGCCCTGGAGGGCGAGCGGCTCTGTAAGGTGGGCGACTACAGAGCGGGCGTATCCTTCTTTGAAGCGGCCATCCAAGTGGGAACGGAGGACCTGCAAGTGCTCAGCGCTATCTACAGCCAGCTGGGCAATGCTTATTTCCACCTTCACGACTACGCCAAGGCTTTGGAGTTCCACCGTCATGACCTCACCCTAACCAGGTTGGTCACCTACGACATAATCAGGTCAGTACCATTGTGGTTCCTGACGACAAAACGTGTCGTTTAGGACAATTGGGGACCTGCTTGGTGAAGCAAAAGCCAGTGGAAACCTGGGTAACACACTGAAGGTGCTCGGGCGCTACGATGAGGCTGTGGTTTGTTGTCAGAGGCACTTGGACATAGCGAGAGACATTAATGACAAGGTGAGACGCTGAACACCAGCACCGCAGTCATAGCAGACTTTTCTTAGAGGATTTGTGTTTACTTTGCTGTCATCTGTCCTGGCCTGCATCAGGTGGGGCAGGCGCGGGCTCTGTACAACTTTGGAAATGTGTACCACGCCAAAGGCAAAAGTATTTGTTGGAGCGGCGCTGAACCAGGAGCCTTTCCAGAAGAGGTCATGACAGCTCTGAGGATGGCAGCAGAGTATTATGAGTGAGTGAAATCTACTCTATGTTCTTGTATTACTTTAAAAAAAATCATATCTTTGTCCAATCATTTGTTGCTGTTGTTGTTTACAGGGCCAACTTGTCAATCGTAAAGGAGCTCGGAGATCGGGCCGCTCAGGGTCGGACTTTTGGTAACCTTGGCAACACGTATTATTTGCTGGGAGACTTTGGAAAAGCTGTTGCTTCTCATGAACAGGTGCCTTTAAATTCTGAGTAGCATCTGTGAACGTGAGTTGAGTGTAAACATGAGTTAAATAAAGTTTTGGTGTTTTTTTTTTTTTGTAGCGTTTACTGATAGCAAAGGAGTTTGGTGACCGCTCAGCAGAGAGACGGGCGTACTGCAACCTGGGAAACGCCTTTATCTTTCTGGGAGAATTTGAAGTGGCAGCAGAGCATTACAAGTAGGAACCAGATTTGCACATTTCTTTTTTAAATATATTCATTTTTCTGCTTAATATGTAATCAAATCATAAATCAGAACTGTAGTTCTTCTTTTTCCTGCTAAAAAAAGAAGTTTTGATGAAACATTTTAACTCCAAACAAACTAAAAAAGAACCGTGCAGTGGAGGGTTCTGAAGAAACCTCTTTTTATCAGGCGGACGCTGCAGTTGGCCCGGCAGCTGAAGGACCGGGCGGTGGAGGCGCAGGCCTGCTACAGTCTGGGAAACACCTACACTCTCCTTCAGGACTATGAAAGAGCTATAGACTACCATCTGAAACACCTGATCATAGCTCAGGACCTGAACGACAGGTATGAACCCACGCAGGACTTCATGAAATGTCTTTCCTGTTGTCTGCACATTCTAAATGTTTTCTATAGAGCTGGGTGTGACATTGTGATTTATGAAAAGCAATAGGAAGAGTTAGGGATTTCAGGGCAGTTAGATCCTCCTCGTCTCTGCTTTGACTCCTGTTACCATCTTATTTTTCTTTCATAAAAAAAAAAAAAAAGTTTAAATGTGAATATGTGTCAAACGGTTGGATTTTTGCTGTAATTGTCTTTGTTCTTTAGAATTGGGGAGGGCCGTGCCTGCTGGAGTCTTGGAAATGCTTACATTGCACTTGGAAATCACGATCAAGCCATGCACTTTGCTGAGAAGCACTTGGAAATCTGCAGGGAGGTGCGTGAAATCAAAAGCAAGCAAACGGAGCCGCTTCCCTCCAAACTAGACTTGTTGCAGGAACAATCCGTTCATTTTGCCGCGCAGCTGCAGAATTCCTGAACTCGTTTCTACTCGGTGTCTTTCAGACTGGAGACAGGAGCGGGGAGCTAACGGCTCGCATGAACGTGTCGGATCTTCAGACGCTTCTGGGTTTGAGCTACAGCACAAATAACTCCACACTGTCTGAAAATAAAGACACAGACAACAACCTTATTGGTAGATAAATGCTCTGAGCTGCCACTCTTGTTACAGTTGAAACATCTATAATCCCTAAATATTTTATTTTTGCAGGAGGAAGGCCCAGGATGAACAGACGGCACAGCATGGAGAACCTGGAACTGATGAAACTTAGTCCAGAAAAGATGAACGTAAGAGAAAAGCTTTAAATGTTTGGGCCTTTCAACGCCCCAACACTCCTCAAATGATTCTTTTTCTGCGTATTGAAGGGTCAGAAGTGGAGCAGCGACATTCTGACAAAGCAAGCTAAACCATCATTAACAAAAAGCTCCTCCAAGCTGTTCTTCGTCAGCCGGCTGCGTGGGAAGAAGTACAAGTCAGGAGGTTCCAGTAAAGTCCTTCAAGACACCAGCAACACCCTGGACACCAGTCAGGTGTCTGTACAGGGACCACAGAAGGTACGCAGAGGACATTTGCCTACAAAATGGAACAGATCTCACCACACAAGTTGTACTTTGTTCGACTCCCACTTTTCTATTTGTTTTTCCTCAGAGAGTAAGTCCTGAGGTGCTTGGAGATGAGGGCTTCTTTGACCTTCTGAGCCGTTTTCAGAGCAACCGCATGGATGATCAGCGATGCTCGATACAGGATAGAGGCAGCAGGTTATCGCTGAACAGCGGTCCGGATTCGCCTCCAAGAGCCATCAGAAAATGTGGGACTTTTGTCTTAAACTCGCCAAAGTTCTACTGAACTTTGTTTCTCAAGCACGCTGTCGTCTTTGTTCGTCTAAACTTGCAGCCGTCTCAGAGTCCGTCAACATCTCGGGGGTGTCAGGTCGGCGTTTGGAGGACTCGTCGGCAGCGGGGGGGAGCCTGCCGGGCCTCAGGCTCAATCAGAACAGCAACCAGGCGGTTCTGAGTCATCTCATGGCCAACGCCGACGACGCCGAGCCTGACGACGATTTCTTCGACATGCTCGTCAAATGCCAGGTACCCGACCGAGGAAGACAGGACTGCTTTTGAACACAAGTGACTAAACATACTTCTTGTCCTGTAGGGCTCCCGCCTGGACGACCAGCGCTGTGCCCCTCCACCGCCACCCGTCCGGGGACCCACCGTTCCGGACGAGGACTTCTTCAGCCTCATCATGCGCTCGCAGGCCAAGCGAATGGACGAGCAACGTGTTACTCTGCCTTCTGCAGCAAACGTCGCCGCCAGGTCCATCTCCAGCTCAAACTGACTTTAGCACTAAAGACACATTTTTCATTTCAGCTTTTTTTTTGGTGACATTTCACAAAGGTCTGGACGGCAACAGTCACACACAGACTACCCAGTCTTTTTCTAACATTTGTTGCATAGAGCGAAGCACTAACATTTATATTACCATCCCATACGGAAGAAGAACATGGAATTCTGCACTTGAATCAACAGTAGCAACATTAAAAAAAATATATTTTTTATAAATCCAGAATATTGCCTTTAATCTTAGGTGTATTTTTCAATACGCAAATGCAGGTTTATTTAAAATAAGCTTTTTATAAATCGCCGCCCCGCCTCAACATTCTGAAGCTCACAGGTTAGCATTAATGTGAAGGAATAATCCGATCCGATATTTTGTTTGTAAAGTTTTTTTTTGTGAGTTATCTAGAAAAAATGATAAAATAATGAATTTGAACATTTATAGAGTTCTTTATGCTTTTGTACAAATATTTTCTGGGGGAAATCAGAAATAAACCCTGATTCATAAACCTGTTTGGTATTTTCATTTTTATAAAGACACAGACTACAGTTTGTGTAAAAGACACTTTATTCAACGTACCAATAATCAGATTTAAGTTAGCTCAAATTAAATTAAGTCACTTTTTAAAACCACTACTTCAAAAGGCTAATACGAGAGCCACTAGCATGTTAAAACCAACTGTACATGAAGATGCTGAAATAAATACGTCTGTTTTTATTAGACTAACCTCAATTTCTAAAACTATACAGAACACAAATTAAATATGCACGTTTGTAAGAAAACTAATACAAAATGTTAAAAGTGCCTGTTAAAATAAAGTGAATATGCCCCAAATACTTTATAAATAAAACCCTTCCATTCTGATGGTGTGCATTTGGTTTGACCCCTGTTGGAGAGAGACTGCCACCTACTGTTTTCACACTGCAACAGCAGGGGTCCAATCAACCCTGTGATGACTGTAAAGTGAACTACAGAGCTCGCATTTCCCTTTCATGTTGCAGTTTTTCCATTGCAAGCTAACCACTGCCAATAAACTAACAGCTTTAGCTAAAAAAAAAAAAAAAAAAGTTAAATTAAGACAGATTTCAAATGCAAAAGCTATTCCACATATTTTCAGTAGTCGCAGTGTACAAGAACATTTGGCATCAAGTGCTGATCGTCTTATAGATAATACAACTGTGTGTCATGTCCCGCCTCATCGCAACAGAAGCTCACTACTGAAAACAATTCAACTAGCAGCATCACTGCTGACAGACAAGGAATGTACAACTTCTCCAAACACTATTAGATTATGAGAAATGACCGTTGTGAACTGAAAGAAGGCACAATAATAAACAAAGCACTCCTGTCCTGTTAAACCTCCAGAACGGAGCAGGCGACATGCAGCCGCTGACTACTGAGTGCAGGGAGTGACGGTTTAAACGAGAACCCAGATGATTAATCCAGCTGTAGTAGATGTCAGCACATCAACAATCAGGATTACAGGTGTGAGTCAGAGAAAGGTAGCATGCAATGTGTGCTTAGGAGGTGTCCCACATTCATTTGTTGTTGTTTTTTGTTTTGTTTGTTTAATGGCCAGAAGGAAAGGTTTCGATTTTGTTTTTTTAACACCCTCAACAGCGAAAATGTTAGGATTAAAAACTGACTGGCTGTTACGAGGATGTGTGCGTTAGGGGTTGTGTGTCCACAGTGTGACAGTGCGGTCAGCAGAAGACGAGAGGAAAGAGAGGTCTTGTGGGTGCCACCGACACTGAATCACCTTGTCTCCGTGCTCTCCCACTACGGTCAGAGGCAGCTGTTTGGTCAGGTCACCTACAAACACAGCACATGTACCCTTAACCCTCCAAATGACACTTTCATAACTAACAAAAAAAAACAAAACTAGAACTTGAGGAGATACCTTGAAGGTTGGTGACTATGACTTTAGTGTCGTAGGAACCTGTGAGCAGGTAGTGCGCTCCGGGCGAAAACCTAACCGACCGCACGTCGCTGCCGTGCGGTCTGTACACCTGTACGATCCGACCGCCTCTGATGTCGTAAAGCATGCAGGCGCTGTCCTCCTGTCCTGTTGCTAGCAGACGGCCACTTGGGTCGACTGCGACAGAGGCGACGGGACTACCTGTGGAAATATGTGAATCTGAATATGTGGGATCAGAAAGGGGAGCTGGTTTTCGATATCAGGAGAAGCACAGCAACGCACCTGAACCATGGAAGGCAGTTCCTACGACGCGCACGCAGCTCGGGACCCTGAGGTCCCAGAAGCGAACCGTCTTGTCTTGGGAGCCAGAAGCGATCATCCAGCCTCCCCATGTGTACAGAGACAGAATGTGACCTGCACAGAAATAAAGATCTCTGAAGACTCCTGATAGGTTTGATTACACGCTAGCATGCTGGTTAAGGGGGGGGAGGTGTGAGAGAGGAATGGAGATTGTGTGTGGGTCCACGGGGTGGGGGGAGATTTTTACATGTTGTGCTTCTGTTATTTATTTTTGGTGTACAGCACTTTGTGTAACATTATGTACAAAAAGTGCTTTATTGATTTGATGCTCTAATAAAAACTAAGGCTCTGTCCGAATTCCTTCACTACTCACTACATAGTGAGTGGACCGGTACTGATCTGCTGTTTTGGGGTTGGGGATCACTGGTCTGCATAGCAGAGGCCAATGGATGCTTTTATTTTGTGGATTATTGTACTTTTTTTGTATGTGTAGAGAACATCATGATGCGTTTTAGTGCTCTCTAATCACAGGATGTCGGACCAAGTCTGCTCGATGTACCTGTGTGTCCACTGAGCGCGTGCAGCCCCTGCCCTCTGTGGCAGTCGGTGGTGTAGATGTTACAGTCTCCTGCTCCAGCGCTGATCAAGATGGCACCTCCGCTTTCTGGCCCCTCCATAAAGGCCAGGTCCCTTATGGTCCCGTCATGCATGCTGAACTCCAGGTCTGGTCCTAAGAGACGCAGACGCAAGCTTAAGATCTGTGGCTCCAAGAACCAAGAACCTGGTTTCTGAGATTTTGTGGCTGACCTGTAGCGTTGCATGTCTCTGCACTGAAAGGCAGGACTTTGACGTATTTGTCATTGGAGCCTGTGGCCAACAGCTGCCCACAGGGACTCCAGGCCACGCAGTAGATGGAGCCTTTGTGGTGTTTGTTTCTTTTAAAGCGAACTACCGGTTGTTTTGCTGGACCTGAGCCTCTATAGAGAAAAAGAAAATTGACAAAAAATCCAAAATGGTGAAGTTATCACTTTAAACAGGTAGACTTGTTTTGAAAATAGTAAATCTTGATTTTTTTTATTGCTTTACCAAAGAACTAATCTTTTGATACTCACTCCAATCCTCTTTTGATCTACTGTAAAAGTGTTCCCAGTAGTCTTAACTACGATTCTGCCATTTTTATCTGAAATCCAAAAACCTGTCATTTTTTAGGACATAGTTTCTGCCGAGCAGCAGGAGTTCATTACAAATGTGCCTCAGAGTTGTGTGTGTTTTGGCGCAGTGCAAACCTGCCCCACCTTTTCCGTCACCCATAACTGAAAGCTCTCTGTTTACAGGGTCTCCCGCTAGCTTACAGCCTCTTACGACCTCAACCTAACATTAGCGGAGCAACAAAATTGGTGAGCAATTTAGTAGCTATCCAGCCGTACAGTTTTGAGTCAGCTGCCAGCTCGGATGAGGAAAACAAAGACGTACATGGATCTAGTCGTCTGCAAGTCCATGCATAGGAACGGAGCAGAGCAGGGCGCTTGTGGCCCCGCCCCGCGGATTTTCTACATAACAAATTAAACTGCATTTTTTTCGCCTGATCCTGATATACAGTGATTAGAGTAAAGAAAAGTCAGAAATGCAGTTTTGTCTTCCATCATCAGGAAAAATGCTGCCAAAAAGTGTTAAAAACACTTTTGTCCTAATTTTCACAATTGTAATAAAATCGTATTAGTTTAAAAGGAAATGATTTATTAATATGTCAGCTAGCTAGCAAACCCAAAAGCTTTTTCTCCTGCCAGGCTTTCAGTAAAAATGACGCATCACTCTGAGAATCCAAAAGTTGTACTCCAATGATTCAGGAGGAATAGTAGCAGCTAAGTCAGATGATGCAGCAGAACCATCTTTATCACTCAGCCATGTCTAAGGCTCACATTTTTCACCACCCTTTAAAAAACACGCTCAGTTCCATGAAGAAGATATTATTCTACACACTGAGGAGTTTCCAAAGCCGTCTTAGCTGATCATGGACGTGTTACCTCGTGTCGAGGGAGTCTGGATAAGCACACACACGCAGGGTTTTGGAGTTGGATCCCACAGCGTACAGAGCTCCAGACGGGTGAAAAGCCACAGCTCGGACAGCCTGAGTGTCCTCCAAAGAGTGCACCGCCACAAACAGGTTGTGGGGTTTTTCACTCTGGAAGCACAAGAACATCAAGTGTTCGTCAAAGGATAATTAATAAAAAAGTAAACTTGTGCTTCACATGAGGCCAAATGATGCCGATTCTAACAAAAATGGAAATGCAGTGGAGCACAAAACTGTCCCTGAGGCCCAGTGATAAATAATTAAAAACAGGGCTTTCATGTCAGCAGGGGCTTCTTCTCTTGCATCCATACCTCTTTACTTCGGGACAAAGAGCCAGGAGAGTCACCTTGCTGACTGGCTTTAGGTTTCTCCCCACTGTCAGACAGGAAACACAGTCACTTAACAAAACTAGAGATCTTAAAATAAAAAGTCAACAACAACAACAAAAAGATCACACCCACCTCTGAGAAACTACGGGGGACTCACTTGGAGGTGGGATTACCCGCCCTCCAGCACTGTGTTGAGGGGTGCTGCTCAGCACCCCTCCCCCTCGGGGGCGCCCCTGCTCTGGAGTCACAGATGGAGGGTTATTGTTGTCCTCGGCGGTGGGGGTGTTCCCGTTGCCATTGCACTGCTGGGCCAGAGACTTCACCTCCTCTCCTATGTTCTCCATCCCCACATTGAGCTCCTCCAGCTTCTGGATTGACCTTCACAGCAATAACACACATGCAACAACAATGACTCGGTCTACACTTTTTTTTTAGACTGTGGGCGGAGTCATCTCGTTAAATTCCCAAAAGAAAGACGAACAAAAGCAAAGAAAGAACTACATCATTATGGAGTGCAGCCCTTGTGAATAATGCAGAGAAGAGCAGGAAGATGTCAGGATGAGGGGACGCTGGAAAGGGTGTAAATAAAACCCCTCTGTCCATTGATTTAAAAAATATTTATGTCATTCCTGTAGCAGTAAGATGTATCTGGTGATTGTAAGTGAAACCCCACTTGGTAAAAATTGAAGCTACGAGACGTTTCTGCTTAAAATGCTGAAGCTGCAGATCAGAGCAGATGGTCCAGTGCAGGCTGGGGTAAAGCCTCATGGGACCCATCATTTTAGGGTCTTAACATGTCAACTTTATGTTTCCAGACAGCTGCTCCTCTATTGTTGGGCTTAAAGCTCTGCAGTAATTAGCATGCTAAACTCTGGTCAGGCTTTCCCCGCAAGTATTGTGATTGGGAACATTTGGGTTTGCCATATGCTGCCTGTGTGCTGGGGTGTGGAGCGTCTCCTGCTGGCTGTGTACCTGTTGAGAAACTTTTCTGTGAGGCTGTGCTGCATGTCGCTGGGCAGGGGGTCCTGCTGGACGTCTCCCTCCAGCAACATCTGCTGATACATTTGTCTCTGCTGCTGCTTCTGCTCCAGGTGCTGCTGCACGCGAAGACGCTGCCGATAGTACTCCTCATACTTCTCTGTTGAGTCACGGAGCTGAGGAGTTAAAAAACACGGATCTTTAAATATCAGGAACCTATGGCAGACTGAGCTTTAACCCTTGTGTTATCCTATGGGGTCCAGATGACCCAATCCTTACATTGACGTGTTATCACTAGCATGACACAGGTGGATAAAGGTGGAGAGGATTTTATGTCATCCATGGACACCAGTGAAGATCACAAATCATTGAAGAAAAAAGGTTCAGCGCACTGTCTAGTGGGGTCCAGATGACCCAACTCCCAATGTTAAAGTGCCTAGGATAGCATAAGGGTTAATCAGGCAAACAGTCGGTTGAAAGTGAGCCTTTCAGAAGCGTTGGGGCTATTTCAAAGGCTGCATTGTGGTCATGTAAACTCGAGTCCTAACAGTCGTCAGTTCAGGTATTTGGGGAGGAAGGAAGGAGGGCGAGCCCGAGGACAGGTCCCTCCCACCCCTACCCCCCCCCTCTGTCCTCTGTCCTCTGTTTCCTGCCTCATAATCTGTTGGGAACGGCTCTACTGTACAGATACAGGCCCTGAGCCAGCAGCATGAGACGGTGAAGTGAGGGAGGAAAGGAGCGATCACAAAGGACCCAAAAGTCTGATTCAGTTTCTGGCTTTATGGGGCGTAACCACGGCAACAGGAGGAGGCAGAGCTAAACTGAAAAATAAGCTAAAAGTAGAAACAACGAGGAAGACAAAGACATAACTGTGAGCACAATAACATGCGGGCACTAATAAGTAAGAGCTCATGTATTTGAGTTTAAATTACACAGCGCTCTGTTTTATATCACACCACCAAAGGGTTGGTGGTCCAAATCCAGGCAACTGCAGTCACACATATAAAAATCTGTCATTGATTATTCAACTATTAGTCATTGGTGTAATGAGAGAAGGTAAACATACATTCATTAAAGCCCCACCCTGATCATCTTTTGATCTTTTGTAAAAGCGTTCCCAGTGGTCTGTTAATGATGATTATGTCGTTTTTAGCCTAAATCAATGTTTTGCTCTCTAGGACAACGTTTATGCAGAACGGCACAAGTTCATTAGAAATTCACCTCAGAGTCGTGGGCGGGACCGTTATTGCAAAGCAAGTCCATCTCCACTTCCCATCACCCATCTGTTGACATGCTCTCCCGTTAGCTTATAGCCCCTCTTACTGCCAACCTAACATTAGCGCTGCAATAAAAATGGCGAGTAATTTTGGAGCTATCCAGCTTGGATGAGGAAAACAAAGACGTATGTGGATCTAGTCGTCTGCAAGTGAATGCATCCGAATGGAGCTTGTTGCCTTCCGATAGTTTTTCCTGCTCCTGATTCACAACAATTTGAATAAAAACATTTTTCAGAAATGCAATTTTTGACTTAATTTCCTCCATATGTGTGCTCCATCATGAGAAAAATGCCAAAACAACATGTTAAAAACTCACAAAAAACCTTATTGAGGGGTCCACTATTTTTCCCCAAGGCTGTTGTAAAACAGAAAAGAACAGAAAATTAAAAGAAAAAGACAAATGGAGTGAAAGAAGGAAAGTTTAACTTAGTTCCTCTTTCTCAGGTTTTCACTTTACTATCCCCCACAAGAGGACGGCCGCCTGCAGCGTTAAATATCCCCCATAGTTTAGTGTCTTCTGTGGGCCGAGAGGCAGAAATATCAGCTCTAAAAAGACAGGCATTTTGAAGTTCTAACCTCTGTGTAAATTAAGCAGTTTATGATAATTACAATTATTTTTAAATAAAAATTGCAGCTACATGTTTATTTTAGAATCCATTATATATGAAAATCTAAACAATAATGTTTCCACTGACAGAGGAAGGCCACTTTTAAAGTCATTTTTATCTGTTGTCTGTTGTTACAAAGCCCATCGGGACAACTGTTGTTGTCAATTTGGGCTATACCAATAAAACTGAATTGAAATTGAAATTGAATTGTTGCAGATGTAAAGAGGTTTTCAAAAACTGAGCACTAAAAAAATTTAATTCACAATCCTATTTATTTCTGCTTCTACTTCATTTATTTACATGTGAACAAAGCTTCATTTGACATTTCCTTTACTTAAAGTTTACCTCGTTGCCGTCAGCGCAGCCAGCTACCGGGGCGTCCTCGCCGGGAGCCGAAGCAGGACGCGTGTTCGGAGATCCATCTGAGCCCATCATCTTATCCACGGGTGTGTCTGTCCTGGACCTGCATCACATTCAGCCATCAAACGATCACAAATGATAGCGTAAAGACAAGAAACAAGCACAGAGCTTAGCGATGAACAGACTTCAGGCTCCTACGTTTCAGGGGATTCCTCAAAGATGCGATGGCAGTCGGCGCTCTCCATCATGAGGCTCCGGCTCAGGCTCTGCCCCGCAGCTCCGGGATAATGAAAGTTTGCGAATGAGTGAGACATGGGGGACATTCCTTTTCCTGGAGCTATATCCCCACCACTTGCCCTCTTATCTTGACCAGACAGCCCATAAGACAGTCCATCAAGGGCTGGGTTCAAAGAGCGTGACATGTAGGTGTCGGCAGACTGAGGGCGGCGGAGAGGGGAGGTGGTGTATGGTGACAGTTTGCTGATGAGCGGAGTAAGGAGGTCAGCGTAGCCTGTCTTTGCGGGTTTGACCAAGCGGTCTACGTGAATGTTCAGCTGCTTTTGTTCAAATGCGCAGGAGAAAACGGTGTCAGCGAGGTTCTGCATCCAGGAGAGCAGAGACAGGTCCAGGTCATCACAACCATTACCACACAGCATGTCAACCCCGAGCAGCACCTCACTCTCTGTGATCTCCTCCCCCGTCGCCTTGCTCTGCACAGTAAACAACCAAGAGATTTGTGTGCCAGTTAGCAGCCAGTTTGAACTCATCAAGCAGAGCTTTTAATCACAGTCCAGACCTGGCAGAACTCCACGCAGCACTCGTACAGGACTCCCTTTAGAAGAAGCTGGAACAGTCGATCCCTGCTGGCCTTAAACCCGGCCTCGCTCAGCTTCCTGTCAGCCGGGATGAACTCTGCCACCATGGTGCAGGCCTCCTCAAAACACTGCACCCTGGCTGTGCTGGGGTTCCAGTCCTGGGGGGGGGGATCAAGACACTAATGCTTTGAAACAGTCTGGAAAAAGGGTTTAACACACAAAGAGCTAAATGTATTCACTTTATTACAAAGCCAACAGATGCTCTTGCCTTGAACTCAGCATGGTTTGTGAGGCGAGGCAGTGTGAGGAGCAGACACAGTTTACTGTAGTCTTCCTTAGAGGGGCAGAACTCCTCCAGAGCATGGAGGCACTTGACTGCTTCTTGCATGGTAAACTCCATCTATAAAAACATGGCAAATTACTTTCAAAAGTGTTGAAAAGCTTAAGAATACATCAAATATATTGTTTCAAAACATTCAGAGTATGTCAGAGGTCACACTGTGACCTCTGACATACCTGTAGATGAAAATTCAACTCACCAAAGCAACTGCTTATTATTATAACTACAAAAGTCTGAAATACTGTGTTCGATTTGGGCACAACAGATCTGCTGGCTACATAACATACTTCCCATATCAGGAAGATCCATTTCTACAAGCTACTTCAATTACATTTTGCATGGAAAGTTAAAGACTTTACTTTTTTGTAAAGCACTTTTTTGAAGAATCTTTAATATGAATCTATGGTGACGTTTCTGTGATGTTTTTGATTTTCCAAAATAGAGCTAGCATTTATATTATTATTATTATTATTAGGAATCATGAAAGGAAAAAAAAACACCTTTCAGTATTCTCAAGGCCACTGTACAAATAAAAATAAAGTCAGCTAAATGAGTAAAAACAAAAAAAATCTGCACAATTAAGACCCAAATACTTGTTACCAATCATTGTTTTAAAAAATATACTACTTAAATAACTGTATATATATTTACTAACTTAAGAATCGCACCACTTTGACTTCCAAACTGATGCACGTTTGCAAACAAAGTCATTCTGCAGTTCACAGAGTAACCACTAGGTGACTTGTTACAAAAATAATGTAATCCTGTTTAGTCAAGTGGTCCAACTCTGACACAAAGATTAACAGTATTAACATTATTTATAATTATTGACAGCTACTAATTATGCTCTCAGCTCCAGAATGACCTTACTTGATGAATTCCAACAATTTAAAAGAGAATTTTTTAACCTAAAATCCCATTTTTGTCAAAGATGACATTCAATGACATTACATCCAAACAAAACGGTGAAAAAAAAAGTTTCATTTGGGTCCCACACAAACCATTAGGTCCTGTGACCACACCCCCAATGCATCTCATCTTTCATTCATTGAGGATGACGACTCTCAAAAATGCTGACAACACAGGTATATGTGGTTTACAGAACATGATAGCAAACACACACAAATATTCTAAATAAACTTGAGATTGAGCTTAAATATTGACAAAATTAAAACCAATCAGCAGAGATCCATAGTTTATACTTTTTCTGCCAAACAGCCATCTTGAGAAATGCTCATAAAAACATGCTTACATGTTGAGGCTCATCTTCTGCAGACATGGCGTTGTTCACACATAGAGCCTCAAGAAACTTTTGCTTGAGGACAATGTAACGAAACCTGCAAAATAAAAAAGGCACCTTTGGTTTTCATTTGATAATACAAAAAGAAAACAAAATACAAAAACAATGCAACAATAAGTGAATGAATTCATCATTTCATTGGTTTAGGAAATGAAGTTACCTCTTCCTGTCAAAGGTATCCATGCACTCCAAAGGCTGAATGAATTGCAAAACTTCATCCCACTGACCATCAAGGACCAGTTGTCTAACACGAAAACAACGTGTGAAGATTCACAACAATGGAAATAAAGTGAAAAACAATATGCACAATTTTGATAAATAAAAACATATGAAGTTACCTGAGGAAGAGCATGTCATCAGAATAAAGTCCATTGATTACCCCACTCTCCTTTTCCAGAGCCAACATGCTGATGTGGAGCTTCCTGGAGTTTAGGAAGTCCAGGATCACCTTGATTATCTCCACTTCCTTTACATTTATGGTTTCTTCGGCTGTCATGATGACCCAGCCTCACTAATAAACGAGCACAAACGTTAAAGAAACACATTTAAAGACGGATGACACACATATTACGCTATGCATTTGTATCAAAGCATGCAAAACACCAGCCTGACAGCACAGAAGAAATGCATAAGTTAGGCATCAGTATTTTCTTTGACATCACTTTTTGGCTTAAAATTGTTTTTTGAGGTTCTGAAAGACACTTCAATGTTGACTGTCAACATTTTAAGCAAAAACACAACTACTTTACTTTCAGTTTGGAATAGAATTTTGTTTTTAATTTATTTTGAAAGACAAACCTCTATTCAATTTAAACCATTCCTTGTGTGAAACGCATATTTACAATCAAATATTGATTCTAAAATGGACATTTTAAATGACGTTTAGACACTTTTTGAAACTATAAATTGAATTCTAAACGTGTGAATAAAAATTTAATATAATTTGGGTTTAATATAATTGGGTTTCTTGCCAGCGATGCCCAGCAACTTCTAAACGACTTTCTCTTTAGGATGAACTTTAATCACAAATCATCAGAACACAAAGACTCTGCGTGACTCTTGTGACCCAGGAGACATGATGGATGTAATTTAAACAGAGATTTTTGGGTCAAGACAGAATCTGCTAACACACTGACTGACTGACTGACTGAGAAGATCAGGATGCAGCTTTAATAAGGGGAAAATACCTGCCACATTTCTGTTTATCCTTGTTGTCAGAAGCTCTGCATTCATTTATGAACATTTAGCCACATCAAAACACTTTATTTAAAACACAAACATCAATAAAACTAGCTAAAAGTCTGTTCTTGAGCCCACAGAACAAATATTTAAGAGCTGGCTAAGCTAGTTAGCCAATACCACGGGCATTAAGCCACAACAGTTTAAGAAGCTTAAGCTACTTCTTAGCCTTCTATAGAGCCTAATGCAGCCAAAGGATTACAGCAAAACCATAAAACAGCTAGTTACTGTCAAAGCTCATATGAAGCTCAGCAGCGGTTGGAGGCAGACTTACGCGTTAGCCAGGCCGAGAAGGGGAACGGCATCATCATCCGCTAGTTAGCTGAACGGGCGGGGTGACAGTCCCCATAACAACAACACCAACCGGGTGCTAGCAGCAATAAAGGCTTACCTTCTTCCCTCAGATGATGACGCTGTTCCCGGAGGGGTCCCGTCGGTACCACTCGGTGTTTTCAGCGCGGTCCGGTCTAGTGTTGCTGCTCTGCGTCCGTGTTTCCTCCCCGCCTGCTGCTGCTGGGTGTCTGTGCGCCGCGCGACACAGAAGGACTGACTGCGGCGCGCGCGCTGCCTGCAGGGAACCGCCTCCGTCCATTCATCCTCCTCACGCGCAACTCCACCACCGGTGTAAAAATACAAGATTCAACACAAAAGGAAGAGACTATTTTATATTAGTCTTTAGAAAGCTAGAGCTTTAAATACAAAACAAACAGGAAAAATGTTACGAAACATGTATTTTCTTAACCTGTACGTAGGAGGTTATGGTTGCAAAGCCAAATGAGAGAAATTTTAAGACATTCCTCCACATATTTGCTTAATATTCACTTGACAACCAGCAAGGAAAACTATCCCTCCATAGAAGACATTTAAAACCATGAATATCACTGCATGCGAATAAATTAACTCGTTTTTTTGGGAGCTTTTCAATTACACCGAATGGGTGGGTCTTTGGGAATTGACTATCAAGGTTTTTAATCAATTATACTTAAATAAACATTGAAAAAGATTTTATTTGATGAGATTATTATTTATACTTACCCTTTTTTTCTAAAATAGTTGAGATACACCTTTTTAAATATCACCTTTTTATGTAAGCTTCAGCTTTATCTTTTTGTTTGATCAATTATGCTCAAAAGGTACTTGTCAGATTTTGTGCAAAAGAATGATAATTAAAATAAATGTCATTGATGCACTAAATTGTAATGAAGATTTCGTAGCTTGTGTGCACACAAAAAGCCACAAGCATTATGATTTAGCTACTTCTGGCTAAAGTATTAAAACTAAATTCTGATTGTTTTCCCTTCAAATATTGGTATTAATAAGATTAATAAAACCTGGTAAAAAAAATTTAAGAATAAAAATGAAGTGTTTTTTTTAAAGTACATCTTCAGGACTTGAGGTTTTCTTGTAGCCATACATAAGATTTTGTTATCAACCAGTTAAAAGTTGTATAAAGTTATTTTTGAAGAAAACACAATTAAAAAAAATAATTTTAGCCAATATTATAGGCAGTCAGATCGTGGCATGAGTTAAAAAAAAACACCTGATGCAAAGAAACCTAATGGTTGGAGCACATTGAGGTGCCAAAAAAATTGCATTTATTAGCCTCACTATTAATAATATTAATAATAAGAGATGTGTATTTTTAATTGCAGGAATAAAGAAATGACGACAGATTTTTTCTGTTGATGGCAATTTAATAAAGCAGAAAAGAAAAAAAGTCATGAAAAACTGAACAAATATTTTGTTCTATAATATTCTGAAACCTAAAAAAAGGAACAAAAAAGTTAAGTGAAAATAAAAAATCATGGTATTCTTGCTTAATGCAAACTCCATAAAGCATTTTTTTCAGACCTCACAGACACCACACACCTTCTTACCTTACTCTGAATTTAACACATTTCCTTCAGCTGCTTTTACACACTTCCAACTTTTTAATGTTGTTTGCAAAAAAATACTTCCATATGCCAAAAATATATCTGTACAGTGTCAAATGAGACCAGAGAAATGAATGATTTAAAAAAAAAAAGAAAACAATAAAGTGAAAATTGGAGATAAAAAAGTAACAACAGTGATGAGGAGACTGTGATTAAACACAAGTGCTGTTAAGGGTTGACCTTTTTTAAATTGTGGACAGTTCTGAAGTAAATCTACCAGTAAAAACAGTAAATATGTTAAGGTGACAGTTTGAGCACTTGACTTGCAAATGGATTTCTGCTTAACTTGTTCAAGTTGATGAGACAAGGCTGACTGTTTTTCTGCTCAAGTCTTTTCATTTAAAACTCTTTACCAAAAACACACCTTTTGCATTTGTGTCACAAGAAAGGCCTTGACAAAAACGACAAAATGTATGTGATAAATAATCACACAACAGCAAACCAACTGTTCATTCTGAAAAGATGGAAATGGCCGTAATATACAAACTAAATTAAGTTACAAACACACATGGAGTTCAAAGTTCTCAGAACAAATTGAAGGACATTTTCAAAATATCTTCAAAGTCTTAACAAAATGAAATAAATTAAAAGTGTCTTCCAGGTGTTTTCCAGGATCACTTGATGGTGCTCATCTCTTCTGAGGTATGATCCACACTATGCTGGGCATTTCGCTGTACACACAAGCTGGATGGAGCTTTTTATGAGCCCGTCAGTCACACGTACAAAAGCAAGAATACATGAACTCTCAGAAAGGACGTTTAGATGTGACCTCAGATGTGTGTGTTTACTGTTAACACCAAGACAGACAAACGAAAACCAATACTGTTGATAAATCCCCGGGACATAAAACTAGCTTAAGGCCACACATGATCAACTGAGAGAACCCAAACTGCCTCAGAGAGGCCTGACATTCAGTGCTTCAGTGATTCAACTAGTTAAGGCATGACTCGCCTGTATTCTTCTTTTTTTTTTTGGCACACGAGAACATCGACTCACATGCTGACAACCACACACCTGCGCCCCGCTGCAGCGTTACTGTCCGTTTTTTAGCATCTGTGACACTGGGAATGTGCGTCCTTGTGATGAAAAAGTCTTATGTCTGTTCCTATCCAGCATGCCTGGGGGCTACTTTGGGTGCTTTTTGGGTGTCCCCTGCTTCTTGGTCTGCCACAGATGGTTGGCGATGGTGATGGCGTCCACGCTGGCAGACATGGTTTTGGCTGGGATCTGGCTGAACTGCTTCCTATCAGAGTTGTACTTATACAGTGCTTCGATCATCTTGGGCGTGATGCTTTTGGGACCAATGCCAGCCAGTCTGGTCATGTCCTCGGTCTCGGGGCAGTATGTGTAGATGGATCTAAACTGGCATCCGGAGTCACGGAACAGCACCAAGAAGTTATTGGCTTCGGATTTTTCCATTTCCTGAGGAAGATGGTCCAGAAAAAAACCCTCATTGTAGGAATTCTTTAAAGGAATGAACACATTTATGCACATCTTAAAACAATACATACATCGAGTATCTTGTTTTTCTGCCCTTCATTGACTTTACCAGCCAAGCAGCAGTGAGCCAAGGCATTCTGGATGATGTGCTTGTTGGATTTAGCACTGGGTTCCTTATACAGTTTAGGTCCTAAAAGAAAAGAAAACAAAAGAAATGAAAATGCATAAATAAAATACTTTATTCTATAGAATTGTTGAGAATGATAACGTCATATAAGTTGTGCCTATACCTGTGTATTCAGTGTTGGAGGGAGTGGAAGAAGTTGTGGAATCGTTTTCCCAATCTTTCTCTCCATTACGACTTCCAGCCGAAGGACACGAGGAAAAGCCCTCAGTGGAGTCTGGCCTGATGTCACACACAACGGCAACAACAAATGACACAGACAAACGCAACAACAACCACATTCCAGGCACCGCAGCACAAGACACAAACACAGACGTGCGTGCACACAAAGACATTAAACAGGGTCAGAGAGCGACATCAAATACTGCTTGTTCCTCTGCATCACATCACAATGTCGTACTTTCTGAGGGTTGGAAAAAGCACATTCAGCCAAGCGAGGATGTGTCCTACTGCTGCTTTCATGGATACTTAGAGATGAACTCCATGAGTTCATGGGGAAACAGCAAACACACACAGCAAAGCAGAGAAACAGGAGCAAACCACAGCCTGAAAAGCAGCTGCAAAAGTCAGGATGAGGGCAAAAACATGGAAGCAGATCTAAAAACACAAGCCTGTTGATCCTAAAGCATAAACTACAGCACCGAGCTCATACAGTTTATGTCAACTTCTGCTTCGGAAATTTAGCCTGAGGCTGATTTATTCCTACAAGATGTCTACAAAGCCACATTTTCCTGCAGCCTTACTAACCTTCTCTTTCGTTCTTTGGGAGAGCTTAAATAAAACGGAACATGGTCAGAAGCTAGCTTTTTGCCTCTGAGGGACGTATGCAAGAGGAAAAAGAAGAAAGGGATAAAAGAGAGACAGGTTGTTTACTGTAAAGCTTACAGGGATTTAAGAGTCACAGAGAAGAACACATGCATATGATTTGAAAAAAACCGCTCCAATGAAAATCGTGTTTTTAACATGTTCTTGAGGCGGTTTTCTGATGACGGAAGACATATTTAAGCATTTCTTTATTCAAATTGTTGTGAATCAGGAGCAGGAGGAAAATGGGGTTTGAAAAAGCTTGTAGTTGTGACGTAGAAGCTACAATTGGCAGGTCACAAGCTCCCATTCTGACGCATCCATTTGTAGATGACTGGATCCACGTTCGTCCTCTTTTTTCTTTGTCTGAGCTCAGAACTTCAACTGGATAACTACAATATTGCTCACCTTTTTTGTTGCACTATTAATGTTAGGTTGGGGGTCTGAGGGGCTGTAAGTTAGTGGGAGAGAGTGTAAGCAGATGAATTATGGGAAGTGGAGTGGGGCTTCCCATAATTCCATCCCCACCAACAATTCCGCTCATAATTTCAAATGAATTCCCGCCGACTCTGCAGAAACCATGTTCTAGAAAACGACAGGTTTACGGCGTAATCATAATGGAAAGACGACTGGAAAGGCTTTGAGAAGAGGTCAAAAGTTCATCAGAGTGGGACTTTAAGTTTTTTACTACAGTTAGCGAGTAAAATGCAGCGAAACTGGGATGCAGACACTTTTGTGTCAGATATTTTTGACTTGCCAATCAGAGCGTTTCTAACAGTGTGGTTGGAGGCGTGGAGTGTGCGTCCCACCTGCTGTTCTTTCTGTTGTCTGACTGATCTTTGTCATTGTCAGCCAGATTGAGTGATGCCAAAGAGACGCTCGACACAGAGAAACCTCGAGGACGCACCCCTGAAACACAAAGACCCACGGATCAGAGTGCTGAAGAGTGACACCCATTTTGGAGTTTGTGCTTCCCTCACCTGTCAGTCTCACAGAGGGAACAGATGACTCCATGACGTCCCTGTGGATGGATTTGGGCCGGGGCTTTTTCTTGAGACTTCCGGATCGAGGCTTGATGACCTCGTCCATGTCTTCCATCAGTTTGAGCTGCTTTCTTCTCATGCATTCGTTCTTGATGAAATCCCTTCTTGCCTTGTCTTCGTCCTTCCTCTGCTGCTCCTCCTCTGCCTTCAACCTTGAGTACGGGAAAACACAAAACGATGTCAGTGAATAGCAGAGTGTTTGTTCTGCAGTTTACTGTGCATGTGTGGAGGCGCACCGAGCGGCTTCCTTTTTCTGCTCTTGGTCCAGCTCCTGTTGTTGCTTCTTTTCCTGAGTCTCTTTTTCTCTCCTCAGCCTCTTCTCCAGGAGAGCTGCTTTCTTAGCTGCCATGTCTTTTTCCTCTTTTGCGTCATCCTAGCGTTAAAGAAGTCACAAGAAAATACATTTGAGGTCTTTGTACAATTAGTTTGTACACCAAGACAGAATAGACTTGTTTTGAATGATTTTCATTAAAAGTTTCCCGTCCTATTTCTGTCTAATCCAAACTTTTTTCATTCGAAAGTGAACGAAAAGACAGCTGATTTGAAAAAATGTGTCTTGATTTTGTTTATTTCTGTTATGGTTGAGGTTGTAATTCTTTTTTCCTTTTAAATACATTTTGATTTGTTTTTTTCCGTCTCTGTTTTCTTTGACATTTTCTGTCAGAGTAGGAGGCTTTCTGTCTTTCTTTTCTTCTGCCGTCTTTGTTTGAAGATTTTTCCTTAACTGCCTAAAACACCTTTTTTGTCTTGAATTTAAGAACAATTATCTATAATGGGGTTGGCCAACCCTGGTCCTCAAGAGCCAAAACCCTGCCTTTATTCTAGCTCTCCCTGCCCCAGCTTGATTCCACCTTCTCATTGACTGAACATGCCTGATGTAGGTCGTCAGGATCAAGCAGTCCAGGGAGAGCTGGAGAACAGGCAGGGTTGTGCGGCTCCTGAGGACCAGGGTTGGCCAGTCCTGATCTAAAAGGTTCCATGGACCCAAATCCTGGAACAGTCATACTGATATTCGATACAGTCAAACTCTTTGACTATCTACAAACCTAAATTAAAAAATAGACTCTTAACCAAATATTTATTGTTACTGAATTTCAAATCAACTACATTTAGATATAGGGAATATGTAAATCATAATAAATGTGTTATTTTGTTCCTTATGTTAGGTTACATTTTTATCCTTTTGGTCCACTGTCTTTTGTTTATGTGGGGGTCGTCTCCACAAAATCCTTTTTCTGACTTCTTCCACCTTTCTGCACATTGAACTGTTGAAAATAATATAAATTCTCTGTTATCTCCTTTTGTTTCATGCCATGACTGTGTATGTGATAAACAAACAAACAAACAAACAAATGAACAAATAAGATGAGGATCTGCATGACAGCATTCAAATTCTGAGCATCTTCTCCCGGAGCTCCTCCAACTAGCAGCAAATATTTCTTCCCTGTTTTTTGAATAAATCTCTGATTCATTTTCTTCCTGGTGTCTTTGTGAGAGTTTTTGAGACATAAAGTCATTTAATTTGTTCTCCTTTTCTTTATGTTACGCCTTTTTTCTTTTTTACAATCTCATAGACTGACTAAAGTATTAAAAAGAAATTTCATTCCACTTCACACCCTTTCATGTTTTTTTGACCAACCTAATAGCAAAATTAAAACTTATAACAAAGATAAACTTCCTATTAAAACTTTGGAGCTTTTGCTCACCTTAAAAAAGAATCCACAGCACATTTTCTGGTCTTCTCTGTAAAGTTCTCCTGTTTCTCCCTCTGCAGCCATCTGAGGAGGCTTCAGCTCAGACAGAGACACCTCCACCAGGTCACCCCTCTCCTGGGCCTCCCCCTGAACTCGGCCACCCGTGTTGCTTTGGACCGGCTGGTGCAACACCTCAGCTGTATCTGGCTGGGGGACGTCTCCCTTTGACTCCGCCCTCTCCTCTTGCAGCTCGTCTTCCTTTTCTTTGGCTGATTCTCCCGCGCTCGGTAATGGTTCCTCTTTGCTCTTTGCGCTGTCTTTGTCGTTACCCAGATAGGCAAACGGGCTGTTCTGTGTTTGGCTGGGGTTAAAACGCCTCAGCCGGGGTAAACTATCCACTGAGGTGGGGGTGTTGAGCATCCGGCTAAAGGGGGTGACCTTTAGATCATTTGGACGGGGAGTTCGCGGTGTTCTGGCATGGAAGGAGGCTGGCCGTCGCTTGATGCCAGCAGGGGCTTGGCTGGTGGCCCGAGGGGAACCATAGGAGGACAGGACAGGAGATAAAGACCCCACAGAACCTCGACCTGACCCTCGACTCGTTACGCTGCTACTACGCAGCTCCCGAAGCTGCCTGTTTAAAAAAGCCCACACAATCACTTTTTTTTTTACATGAACGATGGTGAAAAACCTCCTGAAATCCTCAGTGATACCTGTGTGGAGATGGAGCAGGGGGAGAAATGACCCAGGAATGCTGTGGTGTGTCTCTCATTGCCATGATCTTCTCCTGCTGTAGGGCCAAACGCTGCATCTCTGTCTGCAGGAAGCCCAGAGACGTGTTTAGCCTCTCAATCGAGCGAGTGTATTCTGCGAGGTCGGCTTCTCCTGGGGCCACACCTGATCGTCAGCAACAAAAGAAGGAAGACTTTAAAAGAAAAACTGTGACCAAAATCTTTCACTTTGCCTGAAAGCAAATAGAAACGCAAACAGTTTTTCTCACAATCAAAGATGTTTTCATTTAAAGACCGATCTTTTGAGCAAAGCATTTCCAGTGGTCTTTTAATTATGATTATGCTGCGTTTAGCCAAAAGAAGAACGAGAAAAAAAAAGTGTGTCTGCAGTTCATGAGAAAGTCGCCTCTGAGTTGTGGGGGCTGGACCATCGGCCCGTGCGCAACAAAAATGATGAGCAATATTTGAGCTATCCAGCCGTACAGTTTGGCGCAATATATCAGCTCAGAAAGGAAAATGAAGACATACATGGATCTATTTGTCTGCCAATGGAGACATCAGAATGAAGTGGAGCCATCGTAGGTTCTACATCACATCTACAAGAGTTTCCAAAAAGCATTTATCCTTCTGCTCCCGATTCACCACAATTTGAATGAAGAAATACTCAGAAATGCAATTTTAGGCTTAACTTTCTTTATATATGCCCTCTACCATTAGACAAATGCTACAACAACATGTTAAAAACACAAGTTTCACCAGAGTGGGTCTTTAAACAAAACAGACATCATCATCAATTAAAAGGTAAAAGCTTTAAATTATGCATTTTATTGCTAAGGGAAAAAATGCAAAGGTGTTACCCACCAATGTCTTCGAAGGGAGACTTTGGAGCTGCTCCATCTGGTTTGCACCTTTCAGTCTGCTCCACGCTCCTCTGGGTGCTCCTCTCTGAGGAGTCCAGTGAAGGCGTGGCAGCTCCTCCTGCGCTGGGGGGAGCTGTCACACCTTTCCTTTTCACTATATTCAGAAAGGCTGTTTTGCCCATTTTCTGGCGATGCCGAGTGAAAGCAGCTTCCACCTGGCAGATGTTGCAGACACGGTCAGTCATAATTGAAGCTGTTTTATTGGGACGGCTCTTCAGCCTTCAGTTGGTTTACCTTTTTCTTCTGGGCTTCAATTGCTCGGCGTTTTTCTTCAAGCTTCATCCGGAGCTGAATCATTTCTGAGGCTATGAGGTGGGAAGGGTCTCTGGGTGACGAAGTTACTGAGGAGGTGATTGGCAGGGGAGGTGTGGAGAACTAGAGAAAAAGGAATAATAATTGTTTATTTTAATTTAGAAGAAATCATCCCTTAACTCTGCATGTCGGCCATTTGAAGCAAATGTGTTTGTTTTCCGAAAGTGGTACGAACCTGAGAGCAAACCGGTTTGTGTGTGTATGGAACATTAAGATCAGAGCTGTCTGGCGTGGTTCCTCCGCTGCTCCTTCCCTCTAACTTCCTGAACTTCTGCTCTGCGAAGCTCGTCATCCGCACCAGGCCTCCTCCAGATCCACCCACAGACGAGGCAGGACTCAAAGTGTGTGATCTGGGGAGTGTGGGTGCTGAACTAGCACAGGGGCTGCCTCTGTCTCCACCGGTTCCTCTTTGGCCCTCAGGGTTGGCTTCACCGACGGCGTCTCGGCTTTGCTCCTGCCTGACGGGCAGCGGACATGAGCGGGTCATGGCCTCACAGTCTGGGTCTATGTCTGAATAATCTCTCAGAGATGAAGAATCCTCATCCAGGCTCTGGATGTCTTCGGTTCGCACATGAATGCCTGTATCAACTTCATCGGTGGACGCAGAGTTGGGATCGCGGTCATGCAGATGTGCTTTAGCGGAAACTGGGACGTCTTCAGGAGCTTGGGCCCCTGAAGGCGGTGAAGGCTCCACGCCGTGGAGAAAGAAGCTATTGTCTCCAACACCGAGGCTGGCATGAGGCCTCTCTGTGTCATGGATGATCTTAAGAGCCTCTTCGATGCTTGGGGGAGTTGATGGGCTCATGTGGCCTCCATGGTGTTTACCGTTGTCTGGTAGGAGCCCATTGGAGTACCTAACACAAAGAACTAACATTATTTACAGATCTGACTATAGTAACAGTCCATGTTTGAGCAAATACTTCAGTTTTACCGGCACATTTCAGTTGTTTTTAGATTCACCAGCCTGTTTAGAATTTTTTCTAGCACAACCCACTTTCACAATTAAAATAAATGCAGTAAAAACAGATTTGTAAAGGAAAATTCGACTACATTTTTCTATATCTGACAGTAACATGTTGACACCTATTAATGCAAACATGTATCAGACCACTGTGGTTCCTTAATTTAGCATCTACATGAAAGCAAAATCAATAGTATGTTTTTTTTTCATAGCTGGAAATAAATTCAGGCATCAAGGGGTTAAGATCATGTTTCTAGATAATAAAGTCAAAGTTATTGGAAAAACAAAACAAAAGCAAAAGTTAAAAGTGATCAAAACTGACATTATTGTTAAAATTACGAGACGATGTTATAACATTTTTATAATAATTTCAAAAAATGTCCTGAGAAAGTAAAATACATTTATAAAATTTTAATTCAGAAATCCAATTTGACTCAAAGAAAAAAATCTGACTTTAAAGAAAAAAGTGACATCAATTGTAATAAAGTAAAAAGTTTGACTTTCAGCCAAGAATTTGGAAAATGTACATAATTATATTTTACTTTCCCCATTTGATTTACTTTTTTGTGGGCCTAATCTGTTTTCTCTACATCTAAATTGATAATACTATTTGTTTATTTTGTAAAATACAAAATAAAATCAAATGCATTATCCCTCTTTTCTGTACCTGTTTTGGTTCTTAATTGAAAATGTGTTGTTCCGCCCCAGAGGCTTGTGGGGAGTGAAGTCCTCATCCTCTTCGGGTATGTGCTGACCGTTCACGCTGACGGGCGTGGCTGAGAGTTGGCGTTTCATGCCTCCTCTGGCTGCATAGTGAACTTTGAACCCCAGACTGTCGCTGCTGGCTGAGCGGCTCATCCCGCACGCAAAAGGAGCTTCGCAGGGCAGCAACTCCGGGTCTCCGACTAAGGGAATCTCAAACGATATTCCCCGAGAGGAAGCGCTAAGGAAAGAGGAGGAAGGAAATGGTTGCTTGGTCTCAAAGTGAAACCAACAGACTCACTTCAAAAGAGCCGATAAATTGTTTTTACTAACTGTTTTCCTTTGGGCCACGTCCCCGCACAGCCATCTACGAATGACATGGAGCTGGATCTCCTCATCTCACCTGGAAGCCACAAAAAATGTCAAGCCTTCGACTAAATGACATAAAGTGATTAAATGGTAAATAGTGTATACTTGTTAATAAATGAATGTTGATAAATAAAAACAAGATATTTTTTAAAGCAAAACTGATGCACTGCTATACATTTGCCACTAGAGGGCATCTGACCTCTGTATAAAGACCCTTTCCAAATGAAGGTTTCCATTAAAAAGGGGCTACTTTTTATGAGACAATCTATTCTTAGATATATAATATACGGGTTGCATACAAAATTATTCCTGGTTTAAAATGTATTTTCTTTATTCAGAAATAATAAAAGAGTTTCCTAAGCGCCAGTTCTATGTTAAGATATTTAGACTGAGTTTTACGTCAATACAATGTTGAAATGAAATATTTCAGTGGCGTCTTTCATCTAACCATTATTGCACAAATGTCTTGTGTAATTTAAATCATTTACATAGTTAAAATCCTCCTAAAACATTTTATGTGTAGTAAATCTGCACCAATTCAGCTCATTTTTAAATACCCACTCTGATCATCTTTGGAAAAGCGTTTCCAGTTGTCGTTTGATTGGGATTATGCTGGTTTAAAAAAGTACCTGTGTTGTTTCTGCAGAGTGGCAGGAGTTGGTCGGAAATTCCTCTCTGAGTAGTGTCTGGGAGTATTTACATGGAATAAGCCAGTCTATTTCACGTCATCTACCTGTTTAGAATCTCTCCCGCTAGTTTACAGCCTCTGTTATTCCAAATTTATTCAATTCAATTCAATTTTATTTGTATAGCCCAAAATAACAACAACAGTCGTCTCAACCTAACATTATCGGTGCAACAAAAATGGCGAGCAATATTGGAGCTATCCAGCCGTATACTTTGGAGCCTGATGCCAGCTCGGATGAGGAAAACAAAGACGTACGTGGATCTATCTGTCTACAAGTGGATGCATCAGAATGGACCAGAGCAGGGAGCACATGACTCACCGTAGAAGCTTCTAGGTCATACCTATAAGCTTTTTCAAATTTTTTATCTGCTCCTGATTCACACCAATTTGAATACAACTTACTCAGAAATTCAATTTTAGGCTTAACTGTCTTTCCACATGTCCTCCATCATGAGAAAAATGCCACAATAACATTTTAAAAACACCACAAACATGATTTTCCTCTGAGTGGGTCTTTCAGTTTCTGCTCTTTACATTTTGTTTTTGACCTTTGCCATACATTTTTGGATCACAAGTAAAAAGCGAATTTTAAAAAACAAACAAACAGAGCACATAAAAAACATCCAAAATACCTTCAGCAGATATATTTTCCTGGCCTGAAGGTCTGTCTGCATAACTCTGTTTGATGGGACTGGACACAGGAACCGCTTCTCTACAGGAAGAAGTGGCCTCACAGACTGCATGAGAAAACCATCAATTACCTATCAATAACATGAATTCCATGGTAAAAGTCAATACATCTTTTTTCTTAAATGATAAAAAAAAAGCAGCTTCTTTTCAGTTTCCAACAGAATGATGAAAGATGGACCGTACCGTTGGGGTTGAAGACTCTGGGCTGTACAAACGAGGGTTTCACCACTTCAAACCACCAGAAGAGCTCAGCCATAAACACCTGGTAGTTACTCTGCAAGGCCAAACACACATTAACTGCCCACAGGTGGCATTTGTCTTCCTGAGGATTACTTACTTGTGAGCATCGTCCAACATTTTGACAAAGCATGCAGGTGACAGCCAGCCAACTGTTGCTAGGTAACTACATCAGATGGGTGTGCTTTATACACACAAAAACTGTTTTAGACTGTCTGAATAATTTAACATCAAACTGGAGCATCGTGTGAAAATTACCAAAAAAAACTTTCAGAGTTGGGTTCAAGCGTGTCACTTAAAGGAAGGATAGGAAGAGCATTAAAAGACACTGATCATCATTAAAAAAAAAAAAAAAGAAAGGATATGTGCAATAAATTAAAATGCACAAGTGGAAGATTTCATGTTCAAGTCCAGGCAATGTGATTTAGGCAATAGTACTCTTTATGCAATCTTTGAAATAAAAAGACTGCATAGCAGGGACATTCAGAGCAAAGAAAGTGCAAGTGTAAAAGTACAATTTGGTAGTAAGGAGAGGAAAGTCCCAGTCAGCTCAGAATGTGACTTGAATCTGAATGTTTCTGCCCACGCTCTCCGCATACTATTTACCCACACTTGCTCTGCTTTCTTTGGTATCTGAATAACACAGAGAAGCTCCTCGACATACAAATAAGAGGTCTGCTTGAGGACAAGGAGAGGGCTATAAAGTTTACATATTTGTTTTGGGAAAAGAGAAGGAGAGCCACAGAGAGAAGAAAACAGGGGAGACAAGCGGAGACGTTTGAAGGCCATAAATCCTCCCAGGGCTGAATCTGTTCTCTGTTTAAACAGAGAGATGGGCGGGCTTTTATTTTGAAGGCAACAGTACATCAACTGGCTGCTACAGCCCATGCAGTAAAAAGAAAAGCCTGCACCACTCATGTTTTAATGTTATCTAAAAGCAAGACTTTTGATAAAAAAGGAGAGAAAATGTCAAAGATATTGTGTTGTGGGTAAATATATAAACAGATTAAGAAAAAAAGCTGAAAAGCACACAAAGAGATTACAAAAATAAAAAAGTCTACTTTTTGTTATGGTACTGCAGAATGCACACACTCTGAGAAAGGCCACGCCACTCACATCCATCATTAAACGTTTGCCCACATGACTCATTTTTGCCTCTGTGTAATTTTCTTCCTCCCCTCAACACAGCTGAACTCTCCTGATCTTCCACAGTCGCGGATCTGAAGGCTTGAGGTTCTCCTACCTTTATTGAGGGGTGAGCGTAGAGCAGGTCCTCCAGGCTGAAGTGACAGCAACGGTTGAGGTTATTCCTGCAAAACTCCTGCACCAGCTGGAGGTTGTACAGACTGTCAGCCAGAGACATGGTCTCCTTCAGGCAGATGTCTGCACAGTAAAGGAGATGGGAGGAGCCAATTGTAAACGCACACATGCAAGAAGAAGAAACAGCAAAGGCCAGACGGAAAAACAAAGAGTTAAGATCTTGTTTAATCCTATTTGTAGCTCACTACAAAAATCCAGAGAGGTTTTTAAACCTTCATCATTAGGATTTTTTAGATGTGTCTGTTCTGTAGAGAAAGCTTTAGTTTGCGAATTTATCGGACAAAAGAAGCTTTTCTCTGTGGAGTGAAGTCATTCTGTCTTACACTATATTTCCTTATTATTTTTAGAGGAATAAAAAAATCAAGCAGCAGGCGACTCGCCTTAATGAAGCTCCCTTTGCTTTTCCATGTGGGTGAGCTCAACTACATTTATTCTTACAAGTCACAGAAAATCCAAACAAGTTGTTTATCTTTAAACAAGCAGCAGCTTTTTGCCTTTTTACAGCATTTTCCATCCCGCAGCTCGTGACCAATCGCATCAGAGAGCATACTCTGAATACAAGCTTCTGCAATATTTCCTAAATTACCAAGAAAAGTGAATGTAGATGAAACATTACAGCGGTGTTCTGAATAATATGAGCACTAATGTATCTCTACATCACTTAAAGACCACCCCAATCATCTTTTGATCTATTGTAAAAATGCTTTTTTAAATTATGATTACGCCGTTTTTAGGCTAAATCAAAAAATCCTGTGTCGTTTACTGGACATAATTTCTACAAATTCTAGTCTTCCTTAGCATTTGGCTTCTGAGTTGTGGGTGGGACTGTTGGTGAAGAGCGCTGTGCTGAGAGGTCTTTGTTTACACACTCTCCTGCTAGCTTTCAGTCCCTCACACCCCCGACCTGACATGAACAAAATGGCAAGTAATATCGGACCTATCCAGCCGTACAGGGTTTAACCAGATTCCAGCTCAGTTGAGGAAAACAAAGCTGTATGTGGAGTAAATGCATCAGAATAGAGCGGAACAGGGAGCTTGTGACCCGCCCAGTGTATTGTCTAACAAAAATGCTCTTTTTCAAGCGGTATTTTTTTGTCCACTCCTGATTCACAACGATTTGAATAAAAGAAATACTCAGAAATGCAATATTGAGTTTAATCTTCTTAATATACAGTACGTCCCCCATCATTGGAAAAATGCCACAAGGAGATGTTAAAAACACAATTTTCATCAAGTGGGTCTTAAATATGCAGTCTTTTAATATGAGCAGATTTTTGAGCATCCCATTTAAATGCATTGCAATAGCTTTCATGTGTACATATGCAGTAAAAAAGCAGATGGGGGAGAAGCCTGCATTGTTTCAGTTCAACCTCACCTTCTAGCCTGACAGCCTCTGGGCAGTAGAAGTGCAGCAGGGCAGTGAGGGCACAGCCGTCTGCGTTGTCCTTCAGTAGGTTCTCCACCAGGGGCAGCGACGGAGAGCTCCTCTGGGCATGCTCTCTCCTGTACCGAGTCTGAAACCATGGCGAACAACATAAAGACATCACCTAAAGGCACCATGACATTTTTTTTTTTTTGCAGTTATGTTTTGAATCTTGAAACAAACACGGAAAAATCTGCAGACACTCTTTGATCTGCATGCACCAGTCAGTTCCACGCATTAACACAAGTGCAAGTGTTAATCTGGGGGATTTCGAGCATAAGGTTGAAGAAATGCAGATTGCATTGGTCATGCAGAAGAACAGAAAACCAGCATACTTTCAGGATATGAGAACTAACTTCATAAGTATAAAATGGTCATCATGACAGCCACAGTTTATCTCTATAAACAGACACAAGGAGTGCAAAGCTCCCCTTGAGGGCAGAGACGAGTAGCAAATTAATAGCTTCCAACATTTAATAACAGCGGAGACACTGCTGGCAGTTCTAACCTCAGTAACAAACAATGCCTGTGATTTGGGGTTTAATCATAATTTGCTTAAATGCAGCCTTCCTGCCTACATGTGTCTGCCAAAACCACATGAACAACACAACTAAGTCCTCTGTGCATCAAACAGCCTGTAAATATGGGCTGCATGATGAAATTCTAATTCAGAGCAAAGGTTTGTTTTTTCAGTCTGATGCCTTTTATTTTTTCATTTTAGTTTTAAAACACTCTATACAAAATGAAAAAAAGTAACCTACAGCACTAATCCCATCATCTGATGTAAACCAAACCTTTCTTTCAGCAGAAAATGTGTGATCAAACTACAATTCATATTCCTAACTAATCTTAGGAAGCAGAAGAAGAGATTCTGGGTAAAAAAAGGAAAGGGACTTTAACCAAACACAAGGGGGCTCAGGGCTAACATGCAGTGATCGACAGGAAAGAGGCTGGGGGAGGAATCTGAAAGGTGGAATTGATGAACATGAGTCTTGTTGGTGGTGTGGCTGAGGAGGTGGTCTTGAGGGTGAATGGACTTACAGGTACCAATCTCCAGTACCATTTGCTAGGAGACTTGATGGTAGATCATGATTGGACGAGAAGAGAGAGTGGAACAAGTATTAACCCAAAGACAGGAGGAAAAATGTGCTGTTATTTTAAAGACAGGAAGAAAAATTATATATATATTTTTTAAATCCACAGATTAAGAATTATTAAGAAGTTCAGGTCATAAAAAAGAGGAAAGAACATTCATTTCTTTTCATTTTAGGAGCCTATAAATAAACCAAAAGACAAATGTTTCACTAAAAAGTCCTCGTTCTTTAATAAGTCCTTCAGAAAGTTAAGTACTATTTATAAAAATGTACTTTTACTAGCATAAATATTTATTGTAATAGCCTTTATGGCCGGATATATATTCAGTCCCTTTTTTTTCCTTTATAATTATCAAAAGGTCTAAATATGTTTAAATTGCCCCCAAAGGTAAATTTTCATTAATGTCATCTTTCATATTTAACTGGATAAGCTGTTTTGAACTGCTTTGACATGAGGGGATAGCTAAAATAAACATCTTAAATTACATAAAATATTGCAAAACTACTAGTTTCAGTTAAGTTGAAGTAAATCAAAATAAAAGAAACAAAAAAATGATAATTTTTGTGTTGAAAAAGAAATGAAAAAAGGTAAACAATGGTACTAAAACAGCTATTTTGCAAATGCAAAATTAGCAGATTTAAAAAAAAAGTATTTGTTTTAACTGTATAAGCCAAACAACCCAAATTAAAATAAAATACCCACACAAGGTTAAATGGTTCAAAAAAAAGAACCCTGCCATGCCTGAATTTATTAACAATAATATAAAAAAATATATTCTTTTTGATGTTTTTTTCCATTCAAAGTGATGCAGAATTAATTGGAGTGCTGGATTTAATGGTATATGGCAAATTAGCAACATGCAGCATGAAGGGGTTTAACTTTAGCTATAAACCCTTGATCTATTATGCAAATCACTGCAGAAATGTCACAGGTTTTAGCTTTCAGCTCTTAAAAAGAATCACTATTTTTAAGAGTTTGGAGTTCTCCACAACATGTTAAATAAAAATAAAGCCAATTATTAAAAAAAAATAATTAAAGGTGAGCAAAAACAGAAGCACAAGAAGCAATTTTGACACCAAAATGGGGGAAATTCCTGAAAGAATGCTGACGATTCAATGTGTCAAAAAAAAGAATAAATCCGAGTATATTTCAGAATTCACACAATTATTGACAGACGTGATGAAAGTCTAATAGTCCTGACATAATCAAAGTTTGTCTTTTTTTCTTTTGGTGGTGCCCCAGATTTACATAACAGACAGGCAGTTGCTGCCAAATTGTAAAGAAAATGGTTTTTTTCTGGATCATCCGGGACATTCGAACAAAATAACCCAATTTACACATACAGCTTTTATATGCAACTGTAAACACAAATTGACTTTTCAACAGTCACAGTGTGGAGTGAGAGCATGCAGAGCACAAACCCTCTCAGTGTCCCCACACAAAGATGAGAGCGTTTAGTCATATGACCACAGCTAAACACGCTTCACACGGTCCCAGAATAGATTTACTGAGAGACTCCTTTATCCATTTGTGCGTATGCTACTAAGAAAAATTATACGGTGTACTCATTATCTCCTATTATTCCATACCAGTACAAAAATGCTCCTCCTCTCTCCACAGTGAATGAGCTGTGATGCAGCACGGAGCACAAAAGCAGCTGACTCATGTTGCACATTTTTTTCACAAGACAGGATTTTATATTTGCTTTGAAGCAGCATGTCTTCATGGAATAGTCCCACACCCATGTGGTATCAGTTTGCACAGTGAAGATCTATCAGTACCCTCACACAAAAAACAAACAGTGAACTACAGATCCTTTCAGGGACTCCATTCCTGATTTTAGTCAATTAGTCAATGTTCAAAATTAGTCTTTTCCCGCCTGGTAGGAAAATGATATTATCGTGACTGCTATCAGGCGGGAAGGGAGTCGGCATTGGTACACACAAGCTCACTGTGTTTGCAGAAAAAAGCATGCATGCTGCTAATATAGCAGGTTTGCGTCATATTCAGGGTTGTTTTGTTTTCTTGCTGTGGAGAACTGCGACATTTGTCAAATGTTAGTGGTTTAAATGGGAGAAACTAGACTCAAGAAGCATCATTAACATCTGACACGAGTAAAATTCAGGACCATAAATTGAATTACCGGTAAGCAAGAGTTTTGTTTTTAAAAAGTACAAGCAACTGGTAAACAATATTTGCCAAAATCTGGGTTTATGGAAAACTAACTTTATGTACAGAAATGTCAAGGATTATGGGAAAATAAATAATTTATTTAGCAGCCGAAACAAACAAAAAAAGGCTTTCCAGGAAAAAAAGATTTAATTTGAAAGGTTTTGGATAAAAATTCATCATGATGGTACATAGATTTCAAATAAAAGCAATACCTCTACTTAAAAATGCTTCTTGTAAACATGTTTAGCTTTGTTTGATGTGTGCAGTTTCCAGCAGTGTTACATGATAAAACAGTAAAATACAGGAAGTTTACCTAAAAACAACCAATCAAATCTCCTTTTATCCTGCAGAGAGTTGTCTGGTCTCACTGCACACTTGCAGGACTCTCTCTGACTCCGCTGAAGCTTTCTGGGGAAGTGAATTCAAGTATTCGGTGGCTGACTGCAGCATGTTTGTGCCAGCAGACTGACTTGCAGGGTCACAGAAAGATTACGTAACGCAGAGGCCTGCAGGAGGCCTCTGACACGGACATATTTGCTGCAGATGCCAGAACTTTCTCAGAGCCTGTCTCCGTGGTTCCCACTGCAGGGCTGCTGCTTTGTTTCATTTCTCCATCTCTAACGCTCCTTCACTCCTCTACTCTGACTGTCACCCAGCGTCTCCTCCCCTGCCCTCCTCATGTTGATGCCTCCTCTGCCAAAAATGTCTCTGCAGCTGGTTTGAGGACTGAGCTCATCTGTTCCTCTGTTTTGCAGAGCAGCGCGTCTGCATTTGTGTTAAATGATTCAGGCTTTCCTTTGAATTGCAAGTTAAAAAACCAATCAGACAAAAATGTAAAAACCAAACCACTTCCTTAAAGAGTTTGTGTTTGACTGATGCTAATATTTTGGTTTTGTGAGTTTTTGACTTACTTTGTGTGTTGTTGAGTTTGCCTCCTGAAGGGACGCCTCTTTTAGCCGCTGCTCCTCCACCAGGATGTCCCTCAGTTGTTCAATCACCTTCAGGGCAAAAAAGAGCAGTAATTGGTGAGTCCTTAGCCTTTCCTCTTTCCTTAATAACCCCTTTAAGATAAATTCAAGAATTATAATTTCTAGTCCCCATTTGACCTAGTTTAATGCAGACATTTCCCCCCAAAAAGTCAGTTTCTCCTTTAAAAATTGTGTGTTTGCTGTTTTTCTGATGATATATTAAGAAAATTGTGTTTCTGAGTTTTTTTTTTTTTTTCAAAATTGTTGTGAAGCAGGAGCAGATGAAAAAATCCTATTTGGAAAAAGCTTGTAGGTGTGACGGAGAAGCTACTATGGCAAGCCACAAGCTCCCTGTAGACGGCTAGATCCATGTACGTCTTTGTTTCTTCCTCGTCTGAGCTGGCATCTGCATCAAAACTGTACGGCTGGATAGCTCCGATGTTGCTTGCCAAGTTAGTTGGGCTGGGGGTGTGTGGGGCTGCAAGCTATAGTGGGAGGGAGTGTAAACAGATGGATAATGGGAAGTAGGCACCAGGTTGCTCCACGCCAGTAGTCCTGCCCACAACAGAGGCACATTTATAATGCTGCTCTGCAGAAACTATGTCCTCGAAAAGGAAACAGATTTTTTGATTTTGGCTTATTGAAAACCACTGGGAACGCTTTTAAAATAGGGCAAAATATGATCGGAGTGGGACCTTAAAGCTCCTTTCCCTTTTTTGCTTATTTTGTCTACATTTATAGCAGCTCAAATGAGTTCTAGTTGAGTCAGTTACATTTTGTCAATCCCCTCAAAATCTTTTTTCCTTTTTAAATCCACAGCATCGCTGATGTAAGCAAACCAAGAAGATGGGACAATTTTTCCCAAACTCGGAGTAGAACAAAGACATCTCTGTAAAACACAAACATGCTGGTAAATGGTAAAAGCCTTTCGTGCTCCGGCATGCACCTTGTTGATCCAGGTGACGATTGCGTCCTCTGTGTCGTAGGGCAGCTCCTGGAAAAGTGCCTCGCTGTGCAGGGGTTTAGGAGATGAGAACCTGTTGATGCAGGACATCACCCTCTCAGTGCTCACCATCTCCACGGCGTACGCCATCATCAGGGTGTCGATGAGCGCCAGATGAGAACTCTGTGTAGACACAACAGCCACTTAGAAAAGACTAACTTTCCCTATTCTGTCTTTGGAGGTGAATTAATCTCTAAACTTTGAACTTAATTGCTTTTCATCCTTCACTGAACCGATGAGAAGTTTCTTTTGGCAGGTCATCAAAAATGGCTTCAAAACTACATTTAAAGGTTAAACCTGTGTTTTTAAGCTGATAAAAATCCACTTTAAACTGTTGGAGAGCTAAACTCCTCCAAACATCTGCAGAGCTTTTGTTTTCTGCGTGCACTACACGTGGTCCTGCATATCTGGTTGCTTTTCTTGCTTTGGCAGGCATCATCTCCTACACAAAGCCTGACATTCTCCTGGCCTTTCTAATCCCATTCCAGGTCGGTTAGAACAGCAGACCTCCCCTTCCTTTTCCTGTCACGCTGCGGGTCTTCTCCAAAATATTCAACTTTACACCCCCAGCGTGAGTGAAAATGGGCTCCTTGCTTACCTAAGAATCCAGCTGAGACTGCAGCAACAATGATTTGAACAGACAGGCTTCTGATTATCCTATCAAGTCATTTCCAAAGAAAGAAACAGCCGTGACAGAGCTTTAGCTGCTCATGATGTTAGAACCACTGGAAAAAACTCCTCATGGAAGAGAATTCACTTCAACAAACTGGACTCACTTAGGTCAGCAGCTGCACAGAAAGCCTCACTAAATAAACCTGAAAGTCAACTTCTGTCCAGAGCACCTTAAAGCGGCAATAAAGCCTGACTATTTGACAGAGGAGTCTGACAGAAATACACAGGAACAATGTTGTGTCGTCTGTTAAAAGCAATCCAGTGGAGACAGGTTTTTGTGTTTGTTTTTATGTCAAGTACATTTGCTTTTACTCTGCTCATAGTAGTTGTTAAAAAATAAAAGTAAATAAAACAGCGACTGTGGCTTTTGACCAGCTGATCGATCGATCTTTATTGTCATTGTCACTGGTACAATACAACTTTAAAAAGGGTCCGTTTTTTAAAACTAGAAAGAAAACTAAATATTAAATAAAAAGCTATATATAAATATAAACACATGACAACAGTACAGTGATTTTCTTTTTAAAAACATTCACAGTTGCACTGTTCAAGCAGTTAACCGTGGTTTTAAATATTTGTTTAGATTTAGTTTTTTAGCCGTGTTTAAATTATTTATTGCAGTGGGGTACAAACTGTTCTGAAATGTGCCAATCCTTCTTTTAAAATAAAATAAAAACATGAGCAAGAAAGGCTGTTTTTAGTTCTTAAAGAGTTAAATGCTGTGCTTTTGCTGAAATAAAGTCACATATGTCTGTTTATGTCTGCTTTATAGACTACAGAAATACTTAAATGTTTGACAAGATCAAATAAAAAGCCACAACAAATGTATTGAAACTGGAACAAATGAATGGAGCTCTGGAGAGCAGTGACCCGCCGTCACCTTTGATCACTCTAATGCTCCAGTCAGTATCCTCTGGTTTTTCTATGAACACAAGCCTTGTTTTATTAAAGTCTGTCATTTCATTGCCAATGCCAGGATATTGTCAGATGGCTCACATTTTTCCTGGAGGGGCTGCAGAACATCTGGCTGACAGCTGACTGACTGACTGACAGGCAGAATTGGGTGTGGGGGGTGGGGGGTCCAGCAGCTTAGGCTGAAGTCGGAGATCCGGAAAACAAAAACCCACTGAGCCTTTCCTCTGATTAAAGCTTGTCTTAGTTGCAAAAAAAATCTTGAATGTCTTTAAGAAGCTTGTGTGGCTGTGTGTGTGCAGCAGAGCCAGAGCAGATCACCAGGAGAAGAAACAGAAAAATCAGCTCTCAGTTAGGTTCATTCAATAAAATCATCACAGTCATCAAATCATCTAAGTACATTTCAAAAATGGACAAAAGCTCAAATTAGACTTTATGTCTGTTTTTTTTTAAAATAGTTTCATGTTCTGTTGAACTTTATTGTTACTTATGTTTTTATTATGTTTCTTGATTTAAACAAGAATAACACAGATGAGTTGGGTCTGCATCATTCCTCATAGATGCACTTCCTTATTGTATGCACTTATTGCTTCAACTGAAATATTAAAAGAAAAGAGAAGGAAAAAAACGTATTAACTTTTTAGATATGGAGGCCCTAAAGTACAAATTTTATGAAGAAAATCACTCAACACAAAAAATATTAATAAATAAATATGAAAGATCGCAATGATAAAAAAAATAAAAAATAAATAATAATAATATGAATAAAAATTACAAAATCAGAACAACATTCCAGAAACCAAAACGTAAAAAGAACAGTTCAGGCCACCGTGGACAAAATTATTTTCTGTTCAAGTCTAACTCACATTTTAAAAAACTGATGCATGACATTGAAACTAAATTTGAACAAAATCCAGTTACCAGCCTGTTTTCTGGGTTGAAGTTCATTTATCGTGCAAATGTTAGACAGCAAAGAGAAGAAAGGAGCCACAGTCACCGCTTACTCACTGTAGTAAATAGATGCCTTTACAGCATGAATTTAAAGGGACTGTGCTGTCTGTTATCCTTCCACAAAGATCTTTGTGCTCCTTTGTGTGTGTGCATGTGTGTTACAATGACAGACACGCCTTATAAGGCCGTGGAAAAGGCAGACAATGATCATAAAGAGTTGTGCGGAGCGGCAGATATTCCTTGAAAACCCTCCTATAGGAGCATCGGTGGGGTTCGTGAGTGTGTTTGTGTGTCCTCCATCAAAGGCGTCTGTAGGTAGTCATGAGAATTCAGCTGAGCAAACACAATCAAAGCAGCCACATTCTCCACCAACGTCACTGCAATTATGTTTCTGCTGCACAACTTCACACCTGCACGCCTGCCTGCATCCAGATGTGCGCCGTCATGGTGCCATCGTCTAAAATGTCCTCCGCTGCAGTTTGATGCAGCCATGAGGCGTTCCAGCGCACTGCTGGAGGTCTACAGACGTGCAAGACTCTGGGGGGGGGGGCCATCTGATGAGACCCCACCCTCCACGTTACTGCAGCGATGCACGTCTTTCTGCACCACCCTCCTCCACGCCTTTGCTTTCTGGAGCTTTACACTTCTCCCCCTCCCTAATCGTGTCCCTTTCTTCCTCCACTCTTTCCAGATGGCCATATTAACAGTGGACCTTTTTCACTCATTCTCTGGCACGGCATACACCCCCACCGAGCCAAAGAGGCTTCTTCCTTTTCCTCCATCTCCCTCCTTCCATTTGTCTGCTTCCTTCGTCCCCCTTCCGTCTTTCCTCTTACTCCACTTTCTTGTTTCCCCCCCTCCCTGGTTTACAGCCAAATGGCAGCCCCTGAACTCCCCCCCCCCCTTTTTTTCTGTTAATTCACTCACCCTCCCCACAGACTGCCACACGCCTCGCACTCCCCCTCCTCCACGAGTTATTTCTCTTCCTGTACCACGTTTTTTGGAAAATTATGAGATCATCATTTTTCTGAATTTCAAAATAAAAGCCTCAGCTTCAGTGTGAACGATGTGATGCTGATCACTACGCAAACGCACACACTCAATCAACCTCGCAGCTCACGCCACATCAATTAGAACAGAGATACGGCAGAGACGGACCGATTAGCAAACAGGGTGACTTTGAGTTACACAAATGAAGATGAATGTTGTACAAAAGTCAATGCACTACGGCTCTGCAGCCATAAAACAAGTCTCTGGATTTCTGGGGAACGCTTGCACTTCTTTTACAGCTGAAGGTTGAAACATCTCCCGTCTTCACTCAATAAACCACGCAACAAGTGCAAAATAAAAAGACAAATATTGTCTAGAGGCCTGAGAAAGTCAGAGAAAGGATCAAATACAGCAAGAACAGAATTAAAGAACAAGAGTAACTATTAAACATTCATGTAAAACAATCAACAAAGAAGAGAATCCGTCAAGAAATGACAATATAGGATTGAATAAAGAGACAGCCAAAACTGTTAGAGATAAAATGAAGATGGTGGAGGAAAGAAACAGAATCGGAGGAAAGCCAGTCAGGGAGGGGGGAGGAAAGAGTGCACTGCAATGCAGACACCTTTTGGCGTCAGTAGGAGTGCCGGGTCTCCAGCCATGCGTGTGTTAGCAGCTGCTGCAATAAACTCACAGCCCCTTTTTATGGCTGAAACAACAACAAAATTCTCACAAGATTAAAAAAAAAAAACAAAAAACAAATGACCATGAGTTACAGACAGAAACACATAATACAAACAAAACCCCAAAAACCATGTATCCTAGTTGTAGGTGCTGTTTCTTTTTTAACTAAAAATGTCCAACATAACACATGAGAAGCATTTTCGTGTGTCCATCCATCTCATCCAGGGGTGTCAGACTCCAGGCCAGGCTGACCTCCAGCTTGTTTGTCAGAAACTTGACCTCTTCTGGAGCTCATTACTTGGATCAGGTGGGTTTTGCCAATAAGAATCTACAATGGCAGGTTAGTTGGAAAATATGTAGGACACCGGCCCTCGAGGCCTGGAGATCTAATCCACTCTCTGAACCTAAGGTCCTGATAATAGTAAACCTAACATCTATAGTTTGGAAGGGAAGAACCTAAAGTACCAAAGAAAAACCACAGTCAGGAAATTGAACCACGATGTGAGCGTGGTCAAACCTTCCAGGTTTGACAGGATTTTCGAATACAAATGTGCAATAAACCAAATAATAATGCTAACTTTGATCTACTTCTTTTGCTTCCCTTCTGTACTTTAGGTCACTCTCAAGTGAATCAAGACCCTGGCCCTCGGGTCCAGACCAGAGTTCAGGCGAGCGTTCACACTCGCCACAAAAACCAGAGAATCTGAAGGAAACAATCCCTGGTGTCAATTGTGAAAGAGTGAAAGTGCCTTCCAGAGCTGGATGTACCAGCATCCTTATGTAAACCATACCGGATAATGACCTTAATTAATTAATCTGAAGGCCCTATATCATGCAAACTCAACTTTTTTTCAACTTTTGAGTGTATCATAATGTTAATTAAAAAACTCCAAAGCTGTACTTTGATCCATCCAATCACGTATTTTTGAGTATCCCTCAATTGCTGCCCTGAGTATCAGTCCCTTCCAACACAATTCCAACACTAATTTCATTAAAAAATGTTCTTTAGTGTGCCAAAGGTTTTTTTTTAAGGTAAGCCTTAAAAAAAGAATGATATAGGCCCTTTAACATAGTTTTTAGAATTCATCCCCCCCCCCAATTCTCACCAAAAACTGATTCATGCACCTTTAGTCATTTTGCCGGTTTCAGGATCTCAGATGAAAGGATTTAGGTCTTCTGTTGTTCGTTTCCACGTGTATTTTATGGGCTGTATGTTTTGGGTGAAGAAAAAGTAATGGAGTTTCCGTGTGGATCCAAATCTGTTTCTTGTCTTTGTCTAAAGCGATGAGGTAATCCATAGGTTTTTTGTTAATGTGATGTGTGAGTGTCAGAAGATGAGCAAATATACACTCGACACATTTCTGTGTAAAGTCACACAGTGATCTAAACTGAGCTCCAGCCTTTTCAGATCACATTTCCATGGTTACCACTAAGCGCCCTATGCAGTTAAAACATGCGCATAACGCGTGTCATGTGTTACTGTTTGAAAAACAAGGGAATTTGATGACTAGTTTACAAAGTTAAACCGACGCATGCATCCACTCACCATGTGTATGGGCGTGGACATCAGATCCCTTTCTGTGACCAGTCTGTCCTGATCGGTGACATACAGGCCCTTCTGGGCCAAGGCCTGAATGACGGCATTGTGTCCCACCAAAGGTTTGACGGCATCGCTACGCAGGATGAGGCTTCCGGCGCGACAGTAGAGCTCAGCGGACTGAAGCAGGCAGGCGACCGGGGGTTTCAGGTGCTCCTGGTTGTACTGGTCCTTGTAGAATGGTTCAGCCAGCTCTTCTGGCACCACGTCTGAGGGAGGAAAAGAGATGAAGTCCCATTTTTTTTAATGTTTTGTTGTTGCCCAGAGCCTCACTTTACACACACACAGACTGTTTTCCTTCAGATGCGGAAAAATAAGGAAGAGTACAAACAACATTCTAGAGGGAAATTCTTGTGCAGTCACTCAGAACAGACTGTTAGCTTGTATGAGTCAGTTACATGGTGACCTGTGTGTGTTAGAGGAGGTGTAGGTTACAAAGCAAGAAAGCTGTTACCTCATCCAGCAGATCTGATTTGACGAAAATAGATAAAAAAAAAAAACATAAAAGCTTGCATTCTTTCCTCGAGTATTCTCCAAGAACAGCTAAATGTCTTGGACTCCACCTCCAGGTCCCATGCCAAGTGTTACATGGAATTTCCCCTCTTCTCTGCTCTTTGGGTTACATTTGAGGACAGCCTGGTGGCTTTTATAGAGTTTGAGTGAGATTTTTCTTCTATAGGATCATTTTCTCACATATATATCTGGTCGGTTCTGTGCTAAACATCAAAATCCCTGAGACGGCAAGACGGTTCTGTGACACTAGGTGTCGATGAAGGTTTGCTCTCTCAGATCCATGGAAAAGTGAAATTAGGTTCAAAATCCAAACCATTTTTTTTCTCATTTCAACTGAGTTTAATGCTTCTTACACTCTTTCAGTGTAAGAAGTAACGCTGCTCTAAGCTTCTGAATTCTTGCTGGGAAATCTTCATCAGGAGACCTAGTGATCTACCTCAGGAGCTGGTCCACGCTCTTGTGGCAAATGAGAACAGCAGAGTGACAGCCCATTACAAATGAAACAGTTTTACTGTTGATGGATTATTATTATCAATGAGTTTTCCAAATATAAGAAATACCTCTTGCCATAGCCAGGACACAGCGCAGAGTTTGGTTAAGGACAAGGTGCTGATGTCCCAGATTGGCCAGCATACACAACACAGGGGCGTAGCAAATTATTTTAGAGGCTCAAGATTTCAATAAAAATTATTGCTTTTGTTATTTTTTGGCAAAGCTTAAAGAAGCTTGCATTAATGATTTCTTAGTCTTTTTCAATAGAAATACTAATATTGACTCAAAAATTGGGGAGCAAGCCCCCCCACACACACATTGTCTATGGCTCCATCCGTGTTCCTTATCGACCGTCTCACTGCATTGATCCTTGTCTCATTCTAAGATGCTAAGATGTTGTTCTGTCTAGTCAAGTGTGTGGCAGAGAAATCCAGGTTTTCCATCTCCAGGGTGTCCACAGATCTCCAGTCTTTGAAAGGCCACTTTCGGCTTGCCCCCATCTGCCCTTGAACCACCTGATTGACTGGACAGGATTTGTGCAGGTAATCAGCGTAGATATCTAGAAGATAATTATGACCATCACCCTTAAAAAGTAGAGTTCTCCACCTCAACACATTAGATCTAACATTAATCTGCAACCATTGTCTATATAAAAGAACTGGACTGAGTGATCCTTTCCCCCTCGTGTTCCAAACAGGAAGTACCTACTGGCTTCAAGAAGCCAAATTCCAACTGACTTCTATTGAGGATTAAGAGCTATTAGTCAGTCATTATGACTATGTCCAAAGTACTGTCCTACTCCCTAAGTACTAAAAAACTATAGTATATAGTGTGGAACGTTCTGCCCTGGATTTCAAAAGCAATTCAGACATCATGTTCAATACTTTAGTCTTTATTTAACGGCAAATATGACGTCACACTTTCCCAGAAGTAAAAACCTAATAAATATGATCATTTTATGAAGACTGTTTATGAATCATCTGTGTTCTGAAGATGAAAACTTGGATGATTGATAAAGAATTAATTAAAATAAAACATTTTCACATGATAAATTGTTCAAACAATGCGTTGTGGTCAAATATCGACATCTGGGAGACATCTGGAAAATTTCCAGGCCACTGAATTTTGTAAATGGGGCGGCCGTGGTGCAGCAGTAGGGAGGTCGACCCATGATCGTAAGATTGCAGGTTTGATTCCCGCCTTGCACGCCCATAAGTCGATGCGTCCTTGGGCAAGAAACTGAACCCCCACCTTGCCTCTGGTGGTAGGTGGGCGCCTGTGTTTGGCAGCGGAGCCGCCACCCGTGTGTGACTGGGTATGTGACTGGGTGAATGGGTCTGTGACTGTAAAGCGCTTTGGGCCTTGTAGGTAGAAAAGCGCTATACAAGTATAAGCCATTTACCATTTAATTGTAGATTCAGACATTCTACAAAATGCAGAATGCCCTATATCAGGGGTGTCCAATTCCAGGCCTCAAGGGCCGGTGTCCTATATGTTTTCCAATCAACCTGCCGTTGAAGCTCCTTATTGGCTAAACACACCTGATCCAGGTAATCAACAGCAGATGAGGCAGGGTTTCTGGAAAACCAGCAGGTTGCCGGCCCTTGAGGCCTGGATTTGGACACCCCTGCCCTATATGGTGGGCTAAGTAGTGAGTAGTGAAGGGGACAACCTATGCTTGTCATAGAAACCTCTCTTTTTTAACATGTATTTGCTAACGATATTTTTCCCGTGATATTTTTATGTAGTGCAAGTTATTCAAGATATAAACTGGCCAATCAAATGCCTCATTAAAATCATGTGGCGCCTACTGATCCCCACGTCTAACGTTTAAAACGTTTGATTGACAGATTTCATGTAGCCAGTCATGGGCCCGTTTTAAAATGGTAGGGGTGTGGACTTCCAACAAGCTCACTCCTGATTGGCGAGAGTGGTTGCCATAGAAACATTGACTCAGACCAACTTGGACTAACCACTGCTTGCTGATGACATCTGACTCCAACATGGCGGCGTCCACATTGTAAAAAAAAACAGCGACTGAATTGACTTCATTTTGCTGGAGCTGAAAGTAAGTCATTTTCTGTGGGTGACATCACACTCGCTCAGTCCAGCTCTCAGTTACAGTCAAGGCCTGCACCTCACAGATCCCACTCTACCTCATCAGAACCAGAATTAGGTTTACCATAAAGAGGGCTGCTCCCTACATAGTCAAGGATGAAGCCAAAGAAGAAGAAATAACATTTCAAACAATGAGCGGAGACACAAAACAGAACTTCAGGAGATCCCCTCGTCTACAGTCGGCATAACTGTGTTGTTCTTAACCACACATGGTGACTCAAAGTGTAACGGCTCTAGTCACTGCTGACCCACTGTATGTAAGACTTAGTGTGTGTGTGTGTGTGTGTGTGTGTGTGTGTGTGTGTGTGTATTCCAAGCATTTGGAGTAACTTCCTCTCCTCCTCTCTGCATTACTCAGAGGAAAAACCAGAACAGCACAGAAATCCTTCCCAGAGGTCGCCGTTTTTCTTTTTCAAAACACACCAGACAAAGAGCTCAAGCCATCTTCACAAATCAAGTACAGTCTGTTCAGAAATAAACCCAGCATTAAGCTTGTGATGAAGCCTCAGCAGTTTTCCAGTGGCTGTGGTTAAAGTGGCTCCCCCCAATACAGGCAGACTGGGTCAGGAAAAGAGACATTTAAAGCAACAGGCAGATGGTAAACCACTTCACAGCAAGCCCTCTTCCATCCCATCACAAACTGATCCTACTTCTGTCACAGCTAACTTTACATTTTCAGTGTTTACTTACAATGTTTACAAAGAAAAAGTCAAAAGGTCAGGTTTTTTCAGATAACAGCAGATTTCTTGACAACGTTTTCAGAAAACTGAACTGAGTTTTGCATTTCAAGAAGGTTTTAGATTCGTCAAGCTGGAAAATGACAAGGGAGTTTAGGAAGATTTGCCTCGGTAAGTAAAAACCCTGGCTTTTGTGTTGGCCATCAAAAAGGAAACAGACAGGAAGTAGCTCCTACAGGAAATTCAGGCATGGAGAAGACTGCACCCCTGAAGACCCCTGGGAACAGCACTCTGAATATACAAGCTGATGGTCAGCAGAGCTTATCTTTTTTATTTCTTCATAATGGTTTAAAAATACATAAAAAGTAATGAAAAAGTAAGAAAATTCTGCTTCTGTAATAGTAAAAGAAAACAATTCTTAAAAACGTGCATCCACAGTCTGTTTCTGTTATGTGGGAAAAGCAGAAACAAGTCAGCAGAACAGACCATAAGTCACAAATGTGACGTGGAACAGCTTCTATTATCATCTGCAAACGCTAAATCTCAATTTAATCTCATCAGTCTGAGTTTTTCTCCAATAAAAAACTAAAGGATTCACAGAATCTCTGTGCAAAGAGCGAAGCTTCAAACTGATAAGGATCTTTAGGCCTCCCAGGCAGTGCTGCTTTGTAAAAATAAACATCTCTGTAGTGAAAATCACGATAATTTCCTCAGATTCTTTTTTCTCTAAAAGCCTTCTGGGAACATGGCTGGTTGCTAAAAGTTACAAAAGTTGAAACAACTCCCTGAAAGAAAAAGCAAGCTGACATTTCTTTTGTATTTAATAGGTGAATAAAAAAATGTACTTATCATTTTAGAAAATCACAAAAAGCGCTAAGCAGGTGATTAAAACAAGTATCCATAATGGCAAAACTTTAAGCATGCTCGTGTAATCCTAACTTTGTTTTAAACTTGTGGCATCTGGTACTAAACTATCAACTTGTCCTAATTTTACAGGGAAGAATGTGATTTGTTTCCAGGTGAAAATGCAACGCAGAAGTGCATGCTGCTGCCATCACAACAGCCAACAGCATGACTCTGTAAATAAATAATTCTTGCTCTGCAGCTTTTCCAAACAGGTCAGGTGTATTTGGTGTAGCGAAAAATAAAACAGCAGAGGGACTGTATTATTCAGCATCCAGAAAGAATGTGAATCATTTCATTTAAAGCAGCAGTTGCTGTTCTCCACAGATCCAATGGATCATTGCTAAAAATGAGGGTTGAAGCAACACATGTGTTGAAAGAAATGTTTTTTATTGACTTTTTATTATGTAGAAAGAAAAAAAAAGTAGCTTTTACATTTTTCTAATTAACTTGCTTTAAGTAATTTAAATAAATGTAGTCCATTAAGTCAATCAAGATTAAATGGAAATCGGTCCAAAGCAGGACTAAATTAATGAAATAGTAACATTATTCTAACATTTTTGGGGTTTATTGACATAAAATAAATGTTCAACGAAATCTATCCTCCAGGCTAACACTGGTGGGCTTCATTATTTCCACAATAAATCTTCATTTTACTCGTTTAGAGTCATATTTTTGACCTTAAAGGAAAAATCCTGTTCAGAAGAGTCTGCATTCCACAAAGTTCTATCAAATGGACTAAATATCTGACCTCTAAAAAACAAAACCTTTATTAATATTTCAATTGATCCATTTGGTTAAGACTTCAATAATAAACTGCAGATCGAACACACAGTTTCAGTTATTTACCAGCGGCACAAACTTGTGCTATTCTTTAATTACTTAATATATTTGAAGACTTAATCATATAAGACCCCAAGTCTTTCCACCACACAGTCAAATGCTTGTTATGCTTTGACATTTAAAAGATATTTTCCCTCATAGCTCGACATGAACAAAGGTTCTGCTTTATGCATCATTCGTGCCTTGAAAATGTTTTTTTTTTTCTTTTCACTCTTCATTAGGAAAACCATGAACATTTGGAAATCTCTCAACTTCTAGAGACAAAGTTCAAACTGATGGAGAAACTTTTGCATCCGAGCAGCGCCATGTTCAAACTCATGGTTGCTATCTAGGCCAAACAAGCATCTGAGGACTCTTTTTATGAATTGGGCCACAGTTCTCGGTGGTGCTAGGAGCTGAAAGTGTGTCATCGCAGGGCCAGTTCAAAAGCAAGGCAGCAGCAGTCTGCTAAAAACCCCGCCTCTCTGCCTTTTGACTCCTCAGTGTCCCCATGCTGTGTGGGGTTACAAAATAGTGCAGCATGTGAGGTCAGATCAATAGCTTTGACTCAGAGGTGGGACTGTTTTAGGGCGGTGTGTCTGTTCTGGCCTTTTGTCAGAGCTGGAAAAAAAGCAGGAGTTACTCAGCGTTTATGAGGCTGACAAGCAGGAGCTGCTTTCAGGATTTAAAAGGACAAACCAAAAAAGAAACATCACGTAGAAAACAAACATTATCTAATATACTACCACGGTATAATAATTACATAACTTGTGTTTCTTTAAAAATGTGGATCTTAATTTAAAACTGTGTTTTACTACAGGAAAATAAAATAAATAAAAGTAAACAGTAAACAAAAGTCAGACTTTGTTTTCTCTAAAAAATAGTCACTAGAGACCTTAAAGTCCAACTCCGATCATCTGTAGAGCAATTCTGAAAGCGTGATGGTGCATTTTTTTTAGTCAAATTAAAAACCAAAAATGTTGTATTATGCAGCAGAGCGGCAGTAGTTCATTCACCTCTGAGCTGTGGGCATAATCAATGGCGTGGAATAAGACTGCCTCCATTTACCATCATCCCTTTGTTTACAGCCCCTGACCCCTACAATCTAACAGTACCAGTGAGCAATATTGGAGCAATCCTGCCATAAAGTTTAGAGCCAGATGCCAGTTCGGACAAACAAAGACGCACATGGATCTCAACAAGTGGATGCATCAGAATGGAGCGGAGCAGAGAGCTTGCAGCTTTCCGTTGTTGGTCTTACATCAAACCTACAAACTTTTTACAACTGTATTTAGATGTCTGCTCCTGATTCACAATGATTCGAATAAAAAAAAAGACTCCGAAATGAAATTGAAGTCTAATTTTCTTTCTATCCTCCTCATTGGGAAAAATCCCTAAGAACATGTTCAGAACACATTTTCATCTAAGTAGTTCTTTAAATGCATTTGCAGTTTTTGAACCTACCCTTTATGATTGGACTCTGATCATTTCTGTGAGGATTGTAGTCAAAAAATGTTTGTTGTTGCCAGCACAACATAGTCTTTAGAATATATTTATCGCGATTAATGCCAAAAATTATTCAGCCTAAAATTCTAACATATATAGTTCAGAATTTAAATAAAGAGGAAGCGATGCCTTTACATCTGCTGGCTGACAGCCTGACACTAAAGAGGAGAATTAAGAGGGTTATATAACACACTGACTGCTGCTGTGGGGAATAATTAGCAGTAAGCACAAGTTAAACCAATAACCTTGTGACAGGATGCAGTGATTTAACGCGCATCACCTTTAGGACCATGAGGACACTCATTTCAAAACAAACGCGTTCAGGATCATTGGAAATCCATCGCAAACGTATTGTTTCATAGCATCATTTATTGATGATTGTTATTGTTTCTCTCTATAAAAATGTAACGTGTAATATACTAGACATATTATAGTTTGATGGGTTTTTTTTCTTAAGTCCAACTTTTACAGAGGTCCATGAACGCAACAGCGGCTCTAACTGTCACGTCTGTCCGATAATTGGCTCAGCGCTGTTTTTCCACTTATCTCGCCCAAAATGAAAAGGCTGAGGAGGCGCCACCTACCCGAGCCGAACGCTTTGGCCACCAGCCACGTCAGGCTGCAGGAGATCTTGGCTCTGGTGAAGTCGTAGTGGTCGAAGCTCTTGATGGCGGGGACGATGAAGGTCCTTCTCATCCCTCTGTCATCTGCCGCATCTCCCATCGTCGCTGTCTGTGTCCCGCTGCCGGGGGGGCTCAGTCCGCCGGGGAAGATCCTGACATCCCGCTCACAAGAACTGAATACGAAAAAAATCCTAAATGGAACAAATAAAACTTGAAGCTTGGTGGAGGCAGGGCTGCGTAAGATCCGTTACATGAACGTCATCCTCACTTTTTTAATTTCGTTTAACCCCACAGAGTTCAGTGCAGATTTTCTTCATTCCCCGGTGTTTTTATCGTCATTTTCACAGACAGACGGGGGTTACAGTCCAGCAGCAGAAGTCATTCCGACAGAGGAGCTGAAGCAGCCGCAGGAGTCCATGAGCGTCTTTTTTCTTCGCTACATTTCTCCTCCCCGTCTTTTCTTCTCCTCCGCTGCGCCTTTCCTGCCGCAGATCGAAGGATAGACGCACTGCGCATGCGCGATCCACCCACCCCAGCTATGAATCCTGACAGGAGTCGCCCTCCAGAAATGCAGGCAGAGGTGGAGTCTCCAAACTCTGTCCCAGATGTTGTTTCCACCGACAAACGTGCTGCTGCAGATTTCATTTACAAAATTCCTTGAAATTAAGAATGCGAATTTATGAATCAACGTTTCTTAATATCCACTTTTCTCAAAATCTTCCCAGTAGTTCTTGGCCCAGTTTGAGAAAACATGCTCCATCGAAATTAAATCAAATTTAAAAAGAATTTGAATTTTCGTCATGCGTTTGGAGGTTAATTGATTGTTTTTTTTTAAATAATTGTTTGTCTATATTCCTGTTTTCCCTGAAAGGCCCGCCTGCCTATAGATTACAATGAAAGTTTAGTGCATTGAATAATCATCTCAACACCTGCAACCATTCATGCTGCTTTAAATAACGTCTGAATAACTTCATAGACACGGGGTTTCTTATTAATTACAATATAAAAGAAGCATACTGAAAAGGTGTATTTAACTGGTTTCTTAAAAGTGAACTTAAAAAACTATCAGAGATAGTCTTTAAATCTTGTTCCTTTTTTCATTGTTTGCTTTCCTCTTCAGTCGACTCTGTTTCAATGTTTATTTATATATTTTTGGTCCTGCCTCACTACTGTCCTCTGTTGCAGTCATTTACACTCACATCACCACAGCAGTTACTTTTTTTGTTTTTCAACTTCATAATTTGTTTGTTTAAGTAGTCCTTTATTTATTTATTTATTTATGGGGGGGGTATTTGAAACTCTGTTGACAAGTAATTTAAGCATTTTTTACATCATCTTTTTACGTCACTAAAAGAAAGACTTTATTGTTGGCCGAGTGCCTCCTACATTGACAAATGCAGGCAGTTTCAAAATTCCCTCATTTCATAACATGCAACTAAAAACTTTTGAACCAGCAACAACAACTATACATTTTCATCTATTTGTTGGATTTTTTTGAAAGAAAATCTGAATTTCAGTCATAAGTGTTTTCTATGATGTTGTGACATCTAACATTTCCCTACTGTTTCCTTAAAATCCTGCTTTGGACTCAAACAACTGAATGTTTCTGCCTAACTGCAAGATTAGAGAAAGCATGAAATGCTGCACTCCAAAGGTTCAGCAGCGACTTGAAAAACCCACAGTCCACGGTAGATCCTGATGAAATGCACAACTAAACAGCTTCTTTCTGTAGCATGGGGATGGCACAGTAACATTTGTGAAAAGCACAATTACAAAAAAACAGAAAATGTTTTTTATGAGTTTTTTCCCTCCATATTTTAAAATTCTTACATCATTCTATATGCAGTATAAACTAATCTGACAACCTCTCTGTTCAGTTGCACTAGAAATTATCGAAGAATAAGGTTAAACTGTAGCATTGAGCCTGAGAAACACATGTTTATTTTTGTGTCTATAAGTGTTGTCTTAAATAAAACAGTTTCTTTTCTCTTTACAGAGAAATTATTTTAGAGAAAAGCAAAATCTGAGTGAGATGTTAAGCAAAATTATAATAAATACCAACAATTGCTCCACTAAAAAACATTGTCCTGTAAAAATAAGGAAAAAAGTTATCATTCATATTCAAAAATGTGATCCATTAGCATTGAATGATTCACCGCAGGACAAGGTGTGTGTACTTACAGCTCCCTCTGGTGTCAAAAATAAGTTAATACAAACAAAAGGACTAAATAATGATTTACAAATTAGCCAGTAGGTGGCGATCTTTTGCCAAGAATTCAGTCAGAACACTTGGCGTTTTGGTTAACTGTTTTATTTGGTATTTCATTAAAATCATTGGACTCATGAAAAGAAGTAAAACAATTTTTGTACATTTTAGTGTTAATTTCTCCCATATGAACTAATAGAAGACAAGTCAAACCTTCTCAATTCATTAGTCTTGCTTAGTGTGAACTGAACCCTCTTTGTCTGCACTTCCACCCAAATCCACCAACATCTTAGAGTCATTACCGATCATAATGTAGTTAGCGTTTTCAATATGAATATTTGGCTGTCTTTGCTGCCAAGTCCTGCCATCTTCACCACTTTGTTCTTGTTGGTGATTCAGGCCCGTGCAGAGCTTTTCGTTCGAAAGCCTCTGCTTGTCTTCTTCCAGCTGTAACTGGCGCAGTCGCTCCTCCTGAACTCTCAGAGCTTGCTCCTTTTTCCAGATTCTTTTTTGAGTTTGGATTTTTGCTCGAGACAGGGACTTTTGTAGTTTTTTCTCAAAGTTCTTGGTTTCGTCTAGGGGTACAAAAGCCTGCAGGGCCATGGGTATGAGGTCTTTGGGCATGCGGTTCTCCTGTGGCAGCAGAGGGATGACCGTGTTGTATTTGTGTGAATTGTTTATTGCATTTATCAGGGCCATGCTCGTCTTCATCTTCAGCAGGTTTGACTTGAAGTTGCGGGTAAGCAATAAGAAGGTGAACGCCGAGTTGTTGATAGCATCCTCCACACACCTCAAGGGGCACTTTCCAGGAACGGCAAAGTCCTCAGAAAAAGTTGCACCTTTGTTGCTGATGATCTTTTCAATTTTGTCCTTTATGCACTCCGCCACATCTTCATCCTCTTGGGCATGCAAGATTACAAATGCATAAAATGTTTCCTCCTCTTCTTCTTCGTCTGAACCTTTGCTGTTGTGAATCTTTGTTAGAACTGGGCACCTTGACCCACAGATATTTGTAGAAGATGGTGGGTTTATGTGTGATCTTATGCTGAGAGTGTCTGGGGTTCCTTCCCGGACCATTACATGACATTGTGACGTACCAGCCGGTAATGTTGGATGGGATCTTTCTGGTTCAGACAGAAAGGATCCAGTGGGTTGAAGCACAGATAACAGAGGCTCCCCGGAGGCCATCTTTGTTTCACTTACACAAGCAATGAGAGCAGCTGGTTTTTGCTCGACATTTTCTAATGTTTCTTGAGAGTCTTTGTCCCCTTTCCATGAAACGGTAGGAGGACAGCTAATCTCTAGAGTACTAGGGTACGATAGCTCTGAAGGGCTTTCCTGTAAAGGGCTCGGAGTGCAGTCGATGCTTGCTGATGAATCTTTAGATATGCCTATTTTTGGAGTGTTATCACTCATTTTCAGACACGTCTTGTTATGTGTGAATTCTGGTTCGGGGTTGCTGGAGGAGCACATCCACTCCAAAACTTTAGGCCCACAGACAAGTTTAGCTTCCTCCCTGAACTCGTGATCATCCAGGCTGCTGGAGGGGCTCGTATCGAAGCCGTCACTGGAAAGCGCTCTCTTGTATGCCAGATCTCTTACAGTTTGATCACACAGCCTTTGCTGCGACAACAGTTTAAAGATCCGAGCCAGTGCTGACAAAGATTCCCTTGTGCTGGCCTGAAATTGACCACAGTGAACGGAAAAATCTTCTATTCTGCTCGGGTGCAGCTTTTCAGCAAGGTAGTCAGCGACAGGGTTGTCCTCAAGGGTCCGCAGATGGTCCAGAGCATGTAGTTCTCTTTTGAGGATTATCAGACACAGGGCCTGTATGATAACATCTTCAGGTGAACCACCGAGCTGCAGTGTCAGACTCAGCAATCGCTCTGATGGTGCCTGTGACAAAATGTTAAAAATATCTCCCAGTCCTGTCCCTTGAGATCTTTCTCCGTGACTCATCTTCAATCCAGTCTGTTAAAAAAAAAAGTTTTTTTCTGCAGAAAAAAGACTATAGAATTGAGGGAGCACTTTTCAGATCTTCGAATTCCTGACTTTTGAAGAGAGGTGCATGATTCTTTGGATCTTCTTCATTCTTTAAAAGACAAAAAAGAAAGATGTCAGCGGAGCATACGAAACCCTCTTATTCATATCTAAAACTAAACAATTGAGCAATCACAGCCTTCTTACCGCTTCAGTTTGACAGGGTATAAAAGCGAGAGCTTCCACCTCAAATAAGGAAGTAGCTCGCAGTGGGTCTTCAATTTCACTTTATTTGTAGAAATCCTTTTGGCTTCAAAAGCAACTCAAAATCCAGGTCTTAGACTGGCCCAGTTTAACCAAACTCTGGCTTTTAAAACACTTTTGAGCAACATTTTCTCAGTGAAGTGGGTCCGGTGCAGTAGAAGGCCTCTGTCAGGTTGACACACTACCGGGATGATGTCACAAACTGTGAAGTACAGGAGCTCAAGTGGTTCAAAAAGGCAAAAAGCAGGAAGAAGGATTCATTCCAGATGAGCGCTTTAACTCAGTTATGCCACCCATATGAAACTGCAGTTCCACAGTCTAACTTTCTCTGTAATTTAATTCCTGGCCTTTAGAAGTTTAGAAAAATCCATAAATCTTTAGATCCTAGAGCACAATGGGTGCACAAGAGAAGGGAGCTCATTTTCTTCCCTTCTCTGCCGAGAGCCCAGTGTATTTTTATCCGGGGAGGAAACCTCCAACCCTATATTTACCAGGGGTGGGGTCACATCAGGCAGAGTGCAAGCCAACGTTAAATCACTCAATGCAGCGCAGACAGAGAGCTCTGTGCTTTGAGTGCTGTGTGAGATATTTACTGAAAGACCACTTCTGAAGGACTCCTGTAACTCCACAGGAAGTTGGGTCTCTGCGACCTCAACGGGACTATTGTGAAAAATGCATAAACAGTCACATGATGCATATCTTTAGGTGATAGGTTTAAGTGTTTATGCAGGGTTTAGATATTAGATATCGTGATAACGTTCATCAATCTACAACAAGAAAACCCAAACCACAATGGGCTGTTAGATAGAAAATGACTTGTTTCTAAAATGAGTGTGGGAGTACAGCTACTTTACAACAAAAGAAGAAAAGTCATTAGAACAAATAAAACATAGATTCACATATCAACATAATTACTGCTTTTAAGCAGAGCAGTAGGGATTAGAAAATAGGTTTTTGTTCTTAAATATCCAGAGCTGTATGCGTAACCCCTGTGCTATCCCATGGGGTCAAGATGACCATTGACGTGTTATCCCTACCATTACAAAGGTGGATAAAGGTGGAGGAGATTTCATGTAATCCATGGACACCAGTGAAGATCACCAATCATTGAAGAAAAAAGTTCAGTCTTGCGGGATCTAGATGACCTCACTCCCAATCTCAAAGTGCCTAGGCTAGCACAAGGGTTAAAGAAAAAGAACAGGAAGCTGTTCAGGAATGTTTTGAGATTCCTGAACAAAGAATTCATTTGGGTTTTTTTAAATCCCCCATCAAGCTTTACTTTCGCCTTACCCTTAGCAAAATGTAGTCTGTCTATGTGTTCTACAAGTATATTCAGTCTGTACTAGAAGTGAGGTGGTACTTGAAGTTTGCTTTTTTACCTACTATTAATCTATTGTAAACTTAAAATGTTCCAATTTAGTCTGAAGAAGTACTCAGTTAGTATACTTACGCTACACATACATGGTCTATTTTATACTAGCTCATGCCTATGCTTATGTATAATTACTACGGTGTGTTCAGACTGGACACATTTAGTCTGCTTAAAATGAACCAGAGTTTGTTACTGCAATCTTTTCGGTCTGAACACACCCAAATGGACTCTGGCCCGGGACCAGGAAACACTCTCAGACCCATCTTTGGAGGTGGTCTTGGTTAGTTTCCAATCGGACTGAGCTTCAGTTTGCTCTGAGATTACTCCGTCTGAATACAATCCATCCTCGGAGTGAAACAACTGGACCAAAACGGCCACCGTAGCCGATGTAAACAAAGTAGGAATGTAGAAATAAATGAGCCTCAGATATATATAAAGCAAGAATTGTGGTGTTAGCAAACAAGTCCAACTGCGTACTTGGTAGCACAATTATTTTAGTGAAAATAAATAAGCTGAAAACGCTTCTTACAGGCGTTTCTGTGTTTGTTTGTTTTGGTTTTGTTTTTATGCATTATTTTTCAAAACACAGAACAAATATGCATAACAAGAACCATAGTTATGACAATGAGAATGCCAGGGGATGGCATTTATATTACAAAAGAGATATTGCAAAACATATTATTATACATTGAATATGTTCAAAGACAGACAGTTTTCATATATACGGATGGCTTTTTTGCTTAAACCAGGGGTCCCCAAACTGCGGCCCGGTGGCCAGACCCGGCCCGCCCATCAATTTGACCCGGCCCCCGGAATGTTAACAAAGAGGGACCATTTTTCTTTTCTTTTTGTTGCATTTTCTTTTAGCATGGCCACGTGATCGAGATTCATGGAAGCATGGAAAAGTGAAGCATGGTGAACTGGGCCTGCCCTATGGAGTCCATGGAATTGTTTCCTCACGTCAATAAAGTTTATTTGAATTAAAATGTCAGCCGACCTAAAAATGTTGCAACTGCAACCTAGCTTTGCCCCAGTCGTAGAACTACCAAATGGTTCCCTGTCCAAGCGAATGGGACAGACCCACAATCAGAACGGAAAAATGACAAAAAGGTTAGGGAAGAGAAAATTTGATCCAGAATGCAGGGTATTTAACCTGTGGTGGACAAACAAGTATTTTTTTTTGTTTTTTTGGGGTTATTTATATTTGGTTATGTGTGGCTTTCTGGGAAACAATAAATATTTACATTTAGGCAACCCTGTTACTGTCACACTTTTTCTGTTTCAAACTGACCCTGGCCCCCGAACAGAGAATGGTGGCCCTCACTGGAAAAAGTTTGGGGACCCCTTGTTTAAACTATTAGAAATGGTATGTAAATAAGATTTCAATTCTTTAATTATTACATGGGAAACAAGTTGTGATTGAAATTTTGATTTGTGAACTTGAAGCTTACCTAAAATAATGATTAGATTAATTGCCAAATATGAAATATTAAAATTTCATCTGAAATTGTGAGTCAAATTTGTGATTTATAAAACGTTGACATTCTTTCCAAGACTTTTTAGTAATATCACAGTTCCAAAATAGATGGCTGATTGTTTCTGGGTGTTCTTTACTGAGGGTACAGTTGGGATAGACTCTATGCAGAAGTTTGTAGGAGACATCTCTCATCTTGTTATTGATTAGTAATTTCTGATGCAGAATCCAGGTATTTTTATAAGGCAAGTTAGGAATACATTTTCTCCAATAGAAGACAGCAGAGGGAACACAAATGACATTTTGCTAAAAGAGGGCACGTAGGATTTTTCTGTCTCGTTACGAGGCAAACGCCCGTGACGTCACCCTAAAAGCTAACTGGTAGTTCTTAAGAGAATTCTCTAAAAAGTGCCATAAGCACCAAAACGATGAGACACAGAAACTAATTGAAATGTGTTCAGATGAATTCAGGCTCATTAAAACAAATTTTAATGTGATACACATACACAGAATAATTCAAATTTCCAAAAATCCAAACAAAAAACAGTTAAGTAAAAAGTGCAAATGCGTTGCTGAGCCAGTATATTTGAACGCAGCATCATTTTTTTTTTAAATGAGTGTAGATTGTAGCGACAGAAAATATTTTAAATCAGAATTTTTCATGTGACTTTATATAAAAAAAGCTTTTATTAAGCAGCAAATTTTTGCCTGCTCCTGATTCACAAATAAAAAGAAATACTCAGTAATGCAATTTTAAGTTTAATTTTCTCCTTATATGTTCTCCTTCATGAGATAAATGCTACATGACCATGTTAAATACCCAATTTTCGTTGGAGTGGGTCTTTAAGCTTTCATCCTCTCCAACTGTTCACTTATGACACAAGGTACAGCTCATGAAGCTGTACCAAGTTCCAGCTAGTAGAACAACATCCCTGTGTTTCTGAAAAACATATAGGATTGCTAAAACTCACAGCTGTGTTGTTTTTGTCAGAAATATAGAGAAGCTGTTATGTTCACTTGCATTTTGTTATAGACAACCCTTTGTGTGCAAATTGGCCCTCTTAACAGCCTGGAAATCATTAAAACACAATGTTCTTATTGAATAAAACAAAAATATGCTGTAACAAGTGATCAAAAGATATGGATGATGATAGTTAAGAAATGACCAATTACTAATCAATAATGAGATTTCTTTTTTGTTGACCCTTCTTTTTTTCTTTTTTAGGTAACTATCCAGCTCTTCATTTCCTTTTTAAAATAATAAGTAACCAACAGCTAAATAGTTTTTTTAATAGAAGTTAATTCCATTTGGTCAAAAAATGATGGCTAACCATCTGTCAGTTCACCTTTTTGTCCTTGTCAAATTAACCTCTGTTAATTTTAATTTGTATTTAACGAAGCGCTTCCTCTCTTTTGTTTACCTCTAAAACATAATTTATGCTCCAGATATTCAAGGATTCAGTCACACACACAGGAATTCCAGCACACACATACCGCCTGAAGATGAGCCACATTCGGTTACATAACGCGCTGCCAAACGTCCATCTCTATTGAGGACAATTCCTTTAACGAGAGACACGCTCTCCCAGCAGCTGTGTTAGTCACCCTCGTTGCTAATTTGCTTCCACCTTCAGGCAAAACAAATAGTAAGAGGCTGTGTCAGTTCTGCAAATCCTGCTGCCGTACAGCCCCTTTAACACTTTCTGGAGCAAATCTGTTCTGACTTGTGCTTGATTTTCTCTGAAAAGTATTACGTTCTACAAGCACTAGCAGCTGTCCCTTCATGTATTTTGCTACCATAGGCTAAAACGCATGCGTGTGTGTATCTGTGCGTTTGTGTGTGCGGTTTTCTGGCCGTGGGAGAGAGCTCAGAGGGAGACATAGGAGGGTCACATTTAAGAGGCTTTGGGGCAGACAAGTGAAAAGGGGGCCCTTTTCCGGACAGAGACTGAGGATTAGGATGAAAGACACATGAGGGGGGGATGCTATCTCTTCTGTCACCCACTTGGAGCATCTTTTTTGCAGACATTTGGCATTGAGTTTAGACAAAATTAGCAGCTCAAAGATGGCAAGAAAAGGATGGAAACGACACAGATAAGATAAAGCAATGTGGAGACGTGACAGACGCATCAAGGACAATCGTGCAGGCAAAGAAATGCCTCATGTGCGCAAGAAAGCAGCCAAATTCAGTGGACTATACACCCGCCATAGTAAGGACATTGTATATGCGTTGTCTAAAGTTTCACAACTCATACAGCTTATGCAACATGTATTTGGTTTAGAATCGACGGAGGTCATGGATTGAGGAAGCTTCAGGTAAACTCCATGCATTCATGTGTGTGATACGTGGCAGAGCAAAAATAACCTAAATGCTCACATACTGAGGGTAGTTTATGTTGTTGACAAAGCAGCCTAACAGATCTGAGTTAATGTGACAGTTAACTAGCATTAATTCAGGAGCCAAAGTAAATGAAGCGGGCCCGCGGACATGACAGAAGAGTGCAGTGGGGATGGGAAGACGTGTGTACTGTACCACACCGCACCATGCTTGGGTGAGCATGTAGGCCATGCCAACAACAATGCATAATACAGCCTCTGGTGATGGAGGGGGGGTTGGATATGCACACACAACGCTCCCACCTCACCTCTCATGCAGGCACGCACACACTCGCGGCGCACCCACAAACTCACACGCATGCACAGACATTGACGGTGATGGGGCATGGAGCAGTTTATGCTTATATCAAGGGAAAGTCTTTGATCAGTGTGACAGGAAGGGCACTCGCCCCAAAGGAATTAGCTAACCCTTGCTCTGCAAAAGCACATCCACAATAAATCAGGCATGCTTGCATTTTCAACACAAGGGAGAGCATGTCTGATATTTAGCTTCATTAATATGCTAAATGTATGAATATGATTTGTTCCAGTTCAGTGTCCAGAGTAGCAAATAATCATAAAGAGCAGAAAGTGCAGATATTCAGGTAGTGCACATAATCCACTTATTTTAATAGTCTCTCAAACCAGAAATGGAATTCAAATATATAGCCTTTAAATGAACACAACCACTGATGTTATTTCTCAGAGAAATTACTCTATTGTATGCCTTTTGTAATTAGTTTGTTTCTGCTTGTGTATTGGATTGTTGAAGAAAAATGTTGGTAAATCCAGGGTTCTCAGGCCTTTGGGAAGTTTTTGACATGTTTTCATCTGACTTCCTTAAAATTTTACCAAAAGCCATCATCTGAAAATACAGAAAACTTTCAGAAGTGGATAAAAATAACTCACCCCAGTCGTCTTTTGATCTGTATTGAAAGGATCCTCGGAGTCTTTTAACTTTGATAATGCCGTTTTTAGCCGAAACAAGTGGATGCATCAGAATAGAGCAGAGCAGGGAGCTTGTAGCATGTAGGTTATACGTCATTGGTACAAGTTTTTTCAACTGCCATTTTTATTTGCTCTTGATTCACAGATTTGAAAAGGAAATGCCCAGAAACCCAATTTTAAGATTAATTTTCTTCATACATGTCCTCCACAATGAGAAATGCCACAAGAACATATTAAAAACACTAAAAACACCATTTTCATCAGAATGGATCTTTAAGCAAACAAAAAAATCTTTCAAAAAAAAAAAATACAACAGCGATTCATCCATTACGACTCAAAACAACGTACCGGTATTTCACTTAAGTGAAAATGAGACATTTTTAAAGGTAAAAACATGTTCCTGCACAGAGGGAACCCAAAGACTCTTCTCAGCTTTGCAATCAAAATGGATTCCAGAGAAAATGTTCTGTGGACTGATGAGACAACATCTGAATACATTAAACGTGTGTCCTCTTACATCTGATGTAAAATTAAAACAGCATTCTGAAAAGAAGCATTATAATAACTGTTGAACAAGGTGGTGGGAGTGTCATTGTCTGAAGTTTGCAGCCTCAGGGTTTAAAAGTCTTGCCAGCAGACAGGAGCTTTAATCTGCAAGACATCCAATGAGTATAAAGAAGAAAACTTGACATCTTACACTTGTTTTGTGGACCAGGGCAACAATGAAAAAACATACTGGCAAGGCCAGGTGTGAAGAGATTAAAAAAGACAACAAAGGAAAAGATGGTCAAAATCAGGGTTTGAACACATTTGAGGTGCTGCGGTGTGATTTTAAACAGACTGGTAATCCCGGAAAACAACAAAATAAAAGAAATTTACAAAACAGTTATCTTAAAAATCCCTTTTTACAGGAAGGGCAACATTCTCTGCTGAAATTTGACTAAAAAAAGAGTAACAGGTGGAGAACAGCCACATGTCACCCTACAGATGTGGTTCTCCGGTTACAGACATGAAACTTCAATGAGACAGCTGGCATTCAGTGTAAGGCAGCCCCAAAGTGACAAAACACATAAATCAGGAGGATTAATATAGGGGTTAGTGTGATGTGTATTCTGATTTTTTCCTCTTTTTATTTGATTAATATCACAGTAAAAAGAAATTATAAAATCATTTATTTGTAAATTGTGTTTGGTCAATCTAAAATACATCAAGAACCAGTAATATAGTACCCAAAATGTAAGATCTAATTTTTATTGAGTAAAAGATAAAATTAATTTAAATGTTTTTGCATGGTGCATGTTCTTCCATGACAAAATGGCAAAATAAACTCAAAAACAAAAAAAATACTACAATAAAATGATAAACTTCTGAGGTGAGTTGCTCTTGTTTTGATGAAGGTAAAAGGGTTAGGGTTAGATGAGTGAGGCAGTATCAACTTTGTTTCAGCAATGTTTCTATTAAATATTCCTACTCTTTATAACATAAATGTCACAGTAACAAATCAAATGGTTTAATCTAATTGTTGCTGATTAAAAAATTGGTTGGTAAAAGTTATTAAAGTCTTTTACCAAAGCAGAAGAGACAGGAAGCAGCCCAGAGTAGAAAATAAACTGATTTAAAAGGAATAAATTGACCCAATCTGGCTGCACTTTGTGTTCGAGGAGATGCCCATCCAAAAACCAGTGCCCAATCCACCATGTCACTTTTGTCTGTCTCCAAACCCTGCGGATGCTTCGCTTTTATAGCAGATGCACAGAACCAAAGGATGCGAGGCATGAAAGCAATGGGAAATTCATTACATATTCTTACCCCCCTCTGTTAACCATAATCACCACAATTAGCAGACATCTGCAGTGACTCCAAAGCTGGGAGTGTATTTAGGCAATCAGAGCGGCTTCAGCACCAGCAGTAGCTGTAGCCCCTTTGGTGATGGCCTCATCATGTACGGAATCATTTCATTTGAAACGGAGCGGTTTTTCCAGACAGAAAACTCACTTCTGGCTTCCAGTTAGGTTTCTCGTTCTGGTTTCAGAGGTAAGCCAGCATGATGGCAGACATGCAGAACAGTGGAAGAGTCTGGGACTTTACAGTCAGCTGTTGGAGAAGGCCAAACAGATAAATAAAATATTTCTGACCCATTTTAGTAAAATAATCACTGTGTGTCTACCTGTGAACACTGGAGTTGCTTTAGGTTATTGTTATTACTGCAATACAAAGTTAACGTTTCCAAATTGCATCCAAAAAGAACTTTTATGGTAAAAACACTACTTTTAGAATTTTGCAATATGCATTTATTCTGTCCAATTTCTCTTTTATTTGTTTTATTGTGTTCAAGTGAAACATGACCCTTTTAAATGATATGCTATTAATAAGATTGTAAAATAAAAATTGTAAATAGTACAAATTTATTGTTTCAAACAAAAGAAATTTGGTTAAAAATGTATGTAAAGAAATGTTAAGATAGTTTTTACCAAACTGGATAACAGTGTTCATGTAAAACACTTCTGACTGAGTAATTATTACAACTTCTGAAGTGGTCCACAGTGCGGTTGTGTGGATGCTCACCATCTGTGGAGGACGACAGCCTGTTAGACAGCTCATTACTGAAGCAGTTGGAGATGTCACTCTGACTAGGCACAGTATGGTTCAGCCCCGATCTTAAGCTGCAACTTAACATGTTGTCATGGAAACCAACAGAAACCCTCAAACACTTTTTGGTTGGGTTAGTACCAGAACTATCCATCTATCTGAATCGCACAGTGACGTAACAACAAGCCCAACAGCTAAAGTAGCAGACGGAAGCTTTGCTCCGAATAAATCCTGTGACTCAAAATGAATCTGTTTTAACTACAGTTTTATTGAGGATTTATATTTACTACCTCAATTGGTCTGATTGTGAAAGGTTTGTGGAAATTCCTTTATCCTGTACATCCTATGGTCTGAACTAGAAAGCCATCAATAATATATAATGCCATTACTATAATGACTGGAGCATACAGGCCTCACTTCACCCAACCCAACCAGATGTAGATGTTTAACAGACTGCTTCACATTATGTAGCTGTTCCCTTCATTACGCATTAAACTATAGACTATGACTCACCCAAATGCTTGACCTTAACCCAAACAATTTAATATTAATTTTAGCTTTTGAACTCTGTCGTCATCGTCATCTTGACTAAATATTATGTTATCATAACCTTAACTTTCTTAAAATGGATAGGACAAAACTGCAATAAGCTGTAAGGTGTTTTTTGACAGGTTTCCTGTTGATCAAAATGTCACACAACTTTTAAATGTTACTTTCATTAAATATATAAAAAATAAAACAATGAAGTACAATAAAATCCAGGGGTTTTGTCTAACTGCAGAGGTAAATTAGATAGTACATATGTTTGCCTCTGTGGTTCATTTGGGCAGTTTTACAAATAAGTGAATGGGGACTGACTTGGTCGTGTGGCAGACGGCCTTCATTATTTTTAAGCAGCCAGCAGTTACATCCCAAACTAGTTTCAGAGTGGAAGTGAAAGTGTTGCCCTTTGGTGTAAACTTCACAGTGTTAGTTGCCCGTCAGAGGTTGGTCCTCCAAAACATGTCCTCACATATAAACACTCAGTCTGTTGCAGGGTTTTCCATTGACATTTTGCATTTCTTTGCCCCGAACCTTGATACCAACTTTAACCCAAAGTCTTAAACTACGTATTGTACTGTTAGTTGAAATATGACTCAAAAGGCAAAATGTCTTCAACGCTCCAAATGCCAAATGACACTGTATTCATCTTCAGGCGGCCGTGGTGCAGCGGTAGGGCAGCGACCGGTTCGATTCCCGCCTTGCTCGCCCATGTGTCGAAGAGTCCTTGGGCAAGACACTGAACCCCACCTTGCCTCTGGTGGGAGGTTGGCGCCAGTGTTCGGCAGCGGAGCCACCACCAGTGTGTGAATGTATGTGTGCATGGGTGAATGGGACTGTGACTGTGCAGCGCTTTGGGCCTTCGAAAGAGGATAGAAAGCGCTATATAAGTATACGCCATTCAGGGGTTGGTCCTCATAAGTATAAGTACTTGTACACGTTTATAGACCCACCCTGAGGAAAATTGATGTTTTGTGTTTTTTAACATGGCATTTATCATTAAAAATTAAGCTTTGTAAGCTATTAAAAATGCATTTCTAAGTCTTTCATTGTGAATCACATGAAAATGTTTGTAGCTGTGCTGCAGAAACAACAATTGGCAGGCTACTAGCTCCCTGCTCCGATCCATTCTGATGCATCCATCTGTAGACAATTAGATCCATGTGCGTCTTTTCCTCGTCTGACCTGGCTCCTGGCTCAAAATTGTACAGCTGGATAACTCCAATATTGCTCGCCATTTTTAATGCAGCACTAATGTTAGGTTGGGGGCGTGAGGTAGCAGGAGAGCGTGCAAACAGAATTGTGACGGGAAGTGGGGATGGGCTCACAACTCAGAGGTAAATTTTTACTGAACAACTTCAGTTCTGCTTAAAATATGTCCCAGAAAATGGCCCATGTGTTTGATTTTGGCTAAAAAGGGCATACCGGTAATCATTAAAAGACCATTTGGAAAAGATGATTGGAGCGGGCCTGGACAACATAAGAAGAACATGAAGAAATGGTAAAGATCAGACTAATGTGACAAACTGACTGAAAGTAAGACTAACTGCATGCACACTCAAAAAAAGCGTTGCCACACATAGAAGAAAAAACAACTAATTTACTAAAAATAACACAGGAAACAAAAATGCTTTTTATAGAGCAGCTTGAAGTGGATGTATAAGTCGAAGTAACTTAGAGTAATTGTTTCCTGTGGGTCTTTATCTGTGTCTCACATCGTTCTGGAAGACTTTTGGCACATTCATCTTGACAGCTCAGTTTATGAAAGTTTTGAAACATTTGTGTGCAGTTTTCCTAAGAAGGTCCAACCACATGGCTTTAGCTTGGCTAAAGTCGGAATTTTATTTAGAGCACTTCAAAACCTCTTTCTATTTCAGCTATTAAATCTAAACTTTTGATCTCCCAGTAGTACTTTATAGCATAATCCATTTTCTCTGGTTTATAAATGGTTTTTAACTTATTGGTAGCAGGATACCAATGATCTGGAATTGTTCAGGTCCAGTTTTGCAGACCTCATCTGTGCCTCCATGTTGTTATTTTAGGCTGCACAGACATTGTCCTGTCAACTGTTTGTGCTGTCAAGTGCTTGGACATACAGTATAACATGCTCAGTGAGGCCTGTAAGCTCTCAGCAGTTGCTCTTGGGGTTTGAACACTGAATGGCGTGAATTTAAGGGAAACTCACTGGGGCACCAAATCCTGTGATGGTTGGGAACTTTCATAAAGGATTTTCGCTGTGAAAGATTTAACTCCAAAATATGAAGCCATGATTTTTTTAAATCCTAACATGCACTCTTTCTCAGTATTCTGTTATTACGGCATTATGTTAGCACAAAATTCATGAGAACTCTGGATGATTTCTAGGAGGTCTTCTGTCCCTCAATGAAAATATTTAATATATAACATTTTCTTTGTGCTAATACTTATTTCCTCCACTGTAGCATCTCTTCCCTTTTAGCCCCTGAACACTGAATTCTAAGTCTTGGCTTGTTTAATCTATCTTTTACTCTGTTCTTCTGACATACAGAACTGCTTTAAGGTAACCTGACATTGCTCCAGAAAAATGTTCTACAGTAATTAATAAGTGTTTTACTATTCTAATCTCATTACAATGTTCTACATTTCCCGACCATCTTGAATTTTGTTTTAATGTCATCAATGTTTTCTTCCCAAACACAAACCAAGAGTTTCTGTGGTTTAAACATTTGACATGTCAAATGTTTAAGGTGTAACTTTCACACAATAAACAGATTTTTTTTATGTTTTTATTTTTACTGTTTACAACAATCTTTTTCACCACTGCTATTTGGTTATATTTTTGTTATTTCCCACCTGAATTCACAGTAGTTTGAATTTATAGTAGATAAATGATGATAAAGATTTATCCCTGAATTATAAACCATCAAGTCATTTACTGGTCAAACGTTGATCTGCAGGTTTAGGATTGATGCCTTTTTTTAGGTTTTATTCTAAAATATTTTTGGAATTTAACTAGCTTCACCTGTTTTATCTAAAAAAGTTGTGTTCATTTTAAATTCTCATGAATATGATCCAGAGTGTTGATGCAAATGTTACTGTGGCATGTACGTTTTATCAATTACAGTATATTTCACTCTTAAAATGAAAATACAAAAACAAAAATTATTCTGAACTGTGGGATTTTTTGTTGTTTTCCAGATGCATCACATATGTGACATTCCTACATTGTAAGCTATATATTTTTTTTTCAGATAATTTACTCTTGTTTCGCCTCAAATTTCATGTTTCATAATTTCTAACTAAATTATATTTGTCACTTTTGGGCAGTTCCATCTGCTTTGATCTTAATGTTTGAGAAGTGCAGCCGGCAATTAAAAAATCTTTTTTGATATTCCTTTTGCTCTTCAGAGTACTGTTCCTGTTCTTTTAGATCTAATTAGCATTTCTAATGAAGGATGCTTCTTCAGCTGCACGGCAGACACCTTGCTTAAACAGCTTCCCTACAATTTTCTCTCCATCAGAGTACTCCCTTTTCAAGCTTGCCACCTACACTCTCTGAAATACACTCCTTTACTGACAATATAATTGCACAAAACAGTTTTCTATTGAATAACTTCACATCTGCAACATTGATCTCTGGGGAATTTTTCACCATCCCAGAGTGGTTGGATTAAAAAAAGAAAAAAAGGCCTTTCTTCTTTTCTTTTTATGACAATTTGGAATTTTTTTTTCTCTCATTAGGATTTGTTCCCTTCTGTAATGTGCTTCAAATTTTCCTCATTGCAAGTTTTTTTTTTTTTTTTAACTTAAATCTTCTATAAAATAGCCCTCACGTGGAATAACTCCCTCTTGTGTTGTTCGGAGTCTCTTGAGTTCAAGGTTGTTTTCTCCATGAGACCAAACCAATGCTCTTCTAGTTGTCCAGCCTGTTTAATCACTTTCAGCACTGTCTTGCTTTTTTTTTGTCCAGCTGTAGTGTTCCATTGTTTGTCTGGGAAATCATTTTCAAGATTTAAGCCATTCATTTCCACTACTTCCTCTGAATTTCTTTGAAGTTTTGCCAGAACAAAAGCACATGCAATTGAATTATTTAAGATAACACACTCAAATCTGTGATGAATTGTTTTACTTCTTTATTTAAAAAAAAGATTTAAAAAAATGGCACTTCTGCTTTCAACTTGTAAAAGGGTCTCTGATCTATCACTTCTATATGCTATCATCAGACTAGAATGAAAAACCTTAAAATTAACTTTAAGTTATTACTTCTTGATCCTACAGTAAAGAGTTATTTAAAAAGATGATTATCTAATACACTCAATCACTTTTTTGCTAACAATATCATCAAAGTGTGCAGACTTAATCACTTTCCATCCATCCATTTTCAAGAGGAGAACATGCACCATCCACACTGAAATAACCCAGCCAGGATTCGAACCAGGGCCTTACTGTTGGACGAGAATGCTAACCAAATATAAGCCAGCTAATTAGTGATTAAGTATAAATATAAATTAGATAAATGTTTAAAGGGCCTACACTATGCTACTTTTTAGCCTTTTATAGTAAACAAAACTCATGTATATGATAATATACCACCCTGAGGGATTTTTGCAGCTCGTTTTCCTACCTGGAAGTAAGAAGACTCGATCTTTGAGGCACTTTACCAAATGTCTATTGTCTAAGTCATTTTCATGTGTAATTCTGCATGAATTATATTTAATTTATTTGACGACATTTATTTGTTTTGTGAGAAGGATACATTTTTTTTAGTTTGAAATATTGTCCAGAAACATCAGGAAAAAATAGAATATGGATAAAGGTTGTGAAATGAATTGTGAAATTCTTGCAAATTTCCTAATTATGGCCTACAGATGATGAAAAAAGATAGTGTTTCAAACCATTAAAATACCACACTATATATACAGTATATATATACTTTTTTTCAGCACAAAAAAACTCTATCACTGACTGTGGAAATTTACGCCAGACTTTAAGAAATATGCTTTTTCTGAGTCCCTGTTCTTCCTCCAGACTTTTAGATATTGGTTAAAATAAAATGCAAAATTTGCTTTCAGTTGGGCTTAACTTAACTTAACAACATTCCAGTTTTATTCTGAAAGAATAAATTTGTTTGCTGTGGTCATTATTCAATGATCCCAGCCTCAGTCCACATCTCTTGATGCTCTCTCAAATTCCTAAAGGGATTTTGCAAATCTTCTCATGTTAACTTGTTTACAGCACCATGATCAACCATCTTGTTTAGCAATGACCTTTTGTGGCTTGTTCTCCTTGAAAGGGGTGTCAATCACTGTCTTCTGGTTCATCTGTAAAGTCATCAGTCTTACCTGTGATTTCATGGCCCACTGACCCAGACTGAGAGATCCTTCAAAGGAGAAGGAAACCTTTGCAGGTGCTTTGGGTTCATTCCCGGATTCGAGTGGGATGCCAGGATTTTACAACACCGATTTCTATATAATGTTCTTGTTTTCTAAGCTGAAGAATTTAGGGTTTTCCCAACCTATATAACCTACATATCATCATCAAAAGTACAAGACATAAAAACTTGAAATCTATGTGTTATGATTATATGATATAACAGTTACACAAACATATTGAATCAGTTACACAAACAGTTTTCAATACATTTTAGTGGCACTTAATTCATTTTTAGATATACCTTTGCACAGAAAGGGTGGAATTCTTCTATTCACTCTGTAATGAACACATTTGTTTCCATTGTATGCATTGAGTTTTATGTTCCTTTATGTAAATTGGGGGCTTTCTTATTTTTGTCCTTATGCTGAATAGAGAATTTAACAAAAATCCTCTCTGTCTTCCTTATCACTGATCACAATGCAAATAAATCGTGTTCCTCTCTGGGATGGTATGTGAAGGAAGAGATGATTTCTTACATAACTGCCTGAGTAGATCAAGTCAGTTTCAACCTCACATCTCTCCCCTGGCAGTGGTGCAGAAATCATGTCAAATTTGTTTTTTGCTGCAGTGGTGGGGGTCCATTTAACATCGAATCAAACCCAAATTTTTGTTCTTTCAACTTTTACTGTTAGGGTTTTTATAAATTGACTTTTAATTAGAGATTTATATCAAAATAAGGCCAAAAAAAACACAAGTTGACTTCCAAGGTGAAGCAAATTCAAATCTATATCAAGTCTGACAAATTCTATTGTTTGCTGCATTTAGAGGCTTTTATTTTGGTCAATGGCTCTGAAACAACAGTGTTGTACTACATCTGGCATAGCTGAGAAGAACTGTGTTTCAGCTCAACCCCTTTAAATCCTGTCGATAATGTGGGAGTCTGTGTCCAATTAGATATTTGTGTGTGTTTTCTAATAAATAATTTACTTTATTTTGATTTTTCATTAAACTATTTCTGTATTATTTAGCTGATGGCTGTTTCAGAAATAAAAGTTGAGTCATTTAAATTAAAATAATTCCATGTAAAAGCCTTTTGGACAAAAAATGATGATGACGGTACTGGCCCAGAAAAATAAATTCTTCTTGAGACTGATGCACCCTGGGTAGATTCAACCCACAGAGATGCAATGCAGCATGATGTGTGCACCTTTTTTTTTTTTTTTTTTTTGCCTGGGGAAATCATTTGGGGCTCTATCATTTTTACATTCACATGATTTTTATTAGGTTCTGTAACTGAAAGGCTCAAACACAGAACAGAAAAAAGCAAAAAAATTAAAGAAAATTGAACTCTGGGAGTATAAATAGAATCTATACACACATTATAACTACTCTACTGCAAACAATGAAACCCACAAATCTTGAGTGGCGGAAACAATAGGAGGCAAAACTGTGCTGGGAGTAATGAGGTGGGCAAACAGAGAACAGGTGGCCAAATGCCATTCTGGAGAGACAATAAGGCTAACTGAGGACATCTAGGGAAAATGACAGGCCACAACAGAGAAACCCCAAATTCCAATAAAACGCCAAAGCTGCACGTAATCCTCAGAGGAAATGGCAGAGCAAAATAATACTTAAATGACCGAACATGAAACTAGAGCAGCAAACAATGGAAAACTCATTAAAAAAAGACAACCAAAAACCATTTAACTTTAGGAAAACAACATTTTAGGCCTGAGTTTATGACCATTAAATTACAGAATGTCAATTTAAATAAAAAGATTTTAAAAAATTACATTTAAAAAATTGTTGATATTTTTATTCGGTAAAAGAACACATTTTTTGGTCATTTCAGTCATGAGAAATGAGACATGAAGGTGGCTGGTGTTAGAGTAGAGGATGCAGAACACAGGGTTAGATGGAGGAAGCTGATTTGCTGTGGCGACCCCTGAAGGAAGAAACCAAGAGGAAAAGAAGAAGAAATTGCTGGTAATTAAGCATTTTTGTTTTTTACTGGAAATACTGAAAATTATAGAATTTGTAATGAGATGAATGGATTGAAAAGGCATTACTGATTTATTACTATCTGATTATAACTAAAACCTAAAATATATTTCTCATTGCATTCAGTCGAACCTGATCATGTTCTCACAGTCTCATGATCTTCTTAAACTTCAATCGTTTTTGGCGTTTATGGATAATTTTGGGGTTTTCGAAGTAAACAACCAGAACAGGAGAATCATTGTGCGTGAGGCCAGTCTCAAGGCATTTTCTAAAACTGTCACAAAAAGGCTTGTTTTTGGCTTTATGGGGCAGTGTAGTTTTTTTTTTTAATTTTATTTTAATTTTCACTTGCTGCATTTATGTTTCCGTCACCTTCTGTTTGCTTTTGTTAAAACATGGCATCTTGTCAGAATGGGGTATAAAAAGCAGATTGGTAATGATGTTGATGGTGCAAGCATATGGCAAATAATAGTGTGATTTTGAAAGAGATTGTTTGTTTTTATAAGTTTCCAAAATCCATATTTCACAGCAAAAGTAGAACCCTTGATTTTATTTTACCCATTTTTGTTTTCATGGTTTTATTTTCTTGCAGGCTACAAAATTGTTAACATATTTAAGTTTTAAAGGAATCCTTAAGAATTTTAAAAACCTCATGTTTAAGGGGTTTTCAAATGACGTATTGTTCATTTTAGGGTCACTGGTTGATGCCAGCATGAAAGAAGCCCAACAGAATAATTTTCCTTTTCAGAAATCTGTTACTAATGCTATTCAGAAGGGTTACACCACATGATGTCATCTGAGCGGGGTGATTTCATTGTAAGGTCACAGCCAGGACTGAGGTAATCATCTGAGGGGACACCCCACAGGAAAGGACCCCAAGTGTTCTTATCAGATCTTGCAGGACAGACTCACCTGACCTATACAGTTCAGAGAAAGGAACTGTCCCTCTATGGAAAAGCCTTCCCCTCAGTCACAAAGCGAAGACAAACATTCGGCACCAAATTCTATAGATCTGTGCAAAAGCATATGATACTTTTTGTAGGAAAACCAAACATGAACTGTATTGAATATGAAATTATGAAGGTTTTCACATGATAGGCGCACGCCGGAACACCCACACGGATTTGTGAAAGAGCCGTGATTGAAGCTGCCGACTAAATAAAGAGGAAGGAGAGATTAGAGGCTTTAAGGAAATCAAGCCAAGGCTGTTGCTCTCATTTGGATGTTTGAAATTAGACCGAACGCTGAATAAATCTAGGCTCCGTGCTTAAGAGAGAATCGTTCCCACAGGTTATGCAAATTAGCCTCACAATAATCCAATGATGTGCTGCTTTGTTTGAGTTTGAACATGCTATTTGCACTGGTTTAACACAGACAAGAGCAGAGAGGGTTTTTTCCAGGAGAAAAAGGGAAAACCTGTCGTCAAACTGCCTCCTTTGGACTCCTGTAAATGTGTCAAAAAGGGGGAGATCCTCAGTCTGGTGCCACCTTCCAAGACCACCAGTCTGGGCCTAATAAAGCCCAGTGAGGAGTCTTTTTGCCATGTGGAGAAATGTGTTCAATCACCATGGCTACTGGTCAGAGCAGAGCCCCCAGTGTGGTTGTTAGGATTTCTCTGTCCACCGAGTGCACAGGTTAACAACTCCCTGTCTGTGCTGTGGATTCGAACAAGTGTGTGTGAGAGATTGAAAGAGGGTGTGTGTTTAAGAGGCCTCCCCAGCTGTGATATAATATTGTAATTACTTCCTCACAGAAAGAAGTGGTGAAGTTTCAAACCAAACCCTGAAAGCGGACTCCAACGGCAGCACTGATGGGAGTCGGGAACACGAGAAAGCTTTGAGTTGTATCGATTCGCTCGTGTCTCTGAGTGAGGAGCAACCAGAGGATCTGAGAAAGAGAATTATCCACGCACTATTTCCTTCCCTGCTCCTGTGTGAGAGAATTGTGCTGCTCCAGCTCTTTGCTGGTACCCTACATGCAGCAGAAACACACTCAGGGTTCCTATTTTATGCAGAGAGACAGGCTCTGGCACACTTTTCCTGAGAGTTGGGGACAACATTTTATTTATTTATTGCTGTTCTCTGTCATCTGATTGGCTCAGAACATGAATTGTATCTCATTAAAATGTAAGAAATGAATGTAAAACTGCAAAAAAAAGAGGACACATTTTCATTTCTTCCCACAAATATCATATTTCTAATGGAAAATTGACATCAGGGTTGTGTGTGGGGAGGGGGGGGGGTAGTTTTCCCAGAGGATCCAATGAGTGTACTCAAGTCCTGAAAGCTTATTCAGACTTAAACTCCAATTTGGCCGTTATCCTTATACAAAGATTATCGTCATAAACCAAAAAAGGAAAATCTGAGAGTGGGGGCATTGTCTGCATATGCTGCTTTGCCCTCCAAGCCAACCCCCCCACCCCCCAAACTGCTCCCCACTCGGGTTCTCCTGAATAATGCACGGCCCCACTCCCATCCCTGCCCACCCAGCTGGCCCGGCAGCCAATGGCAGGCGCGCATTTTTATCAAGCTATCCTCTTGGAGCCAATCCCCACCGTTCCAGTGATCCCTGTAAACCGGAGCCGATCCCTTCTGTTCCTCAAACGTAATCTGCGGAGCGGGGAGGGAGGCGCGCTGGCTGTGGAGTTGAACTCGGATGGAGATGATGATGCCAGGTCAGACGCAGGCAGCGTGGCACCGAATCCGCCTGTCTGGATGGGACAGAGAGGAAAGGCTGGTGAGTATGCCACCGTGTGAAATGCGTTTTTTTTTATTTTTTTTTATCAGGACGCAGCTCTCCGATTTATCCATATCAGCGTGTTTTGGTCTGATTACCACCACGCTTTTAAATGAACCTGTAAATACTAGACTTTATTTGAGAAAAAAAATTAGAAAGGAAATCGGGAGGGACGCTACAGAAATGACCGCCAGCCAATCTTTTTCTTTGTGGTTAGGTTTGGCGCTCTGCGCCGCATCCAGGCGGCTGCGCGTCTCTGTCCGCCTGCATGTGTCAAATCTCTCTCCTTACATGCAGGATCTTCAGGAAAATTGCGTTTCAATGATTTTCTGTTATGATCCACACGCAAAAGAGAACTTTTGAAGTATGATCGATCGACGTTCGGATGCTGTCATCTTCTCCTGGAAAAGTTTCAACAATCTGAGCTTAAAAGGAATTCCTGTGGACGGATCCTAAATTTCGATTCATTTCGATCAGCAGACTGTCTCCTCGCTCCTTGTAGGAACTCTGATAGATGACGGCTGAGGTTTTTTCGCAGCCGAACAATGCGCACCGGCTTTGTATGGACCATTTGTCATGATATCGACATTACAGCAGCGCTGCTGCTCCAGAAACACATGATGAGCAGAAAACGGACAGCCATCCTTCAAAACAGCCACCCGTCTCTCACCGACCGCGACTCATGATCTGGGTGGATGGGTGCGTAAAAACGTTTCGCGCAGTGGAGCAAACTGCTGCACTTAACGCGCATCTCAAGAGGAGAGTGATACACACTTCACGCCCATCTGGAGTGTTATTCAATTTAAACAAAGAATACAGTGCGAGGAGAAGAGAGTGCATGGCTGTGCGCATCCCAAATTCTCGGAAACAGTTTCTGCGCATATGACTTCCGGGCGGAATTTAGGCCTCCAGCACATGGCAAGAAGAAAGTCCAGACTGCCATTTTCAGGGTGGGCACTTTTGAGAGGATGCACGTTATTCAAACAAACACAGGGCTGTCCGCATTCAGTTTTATGACCACAGCGGTGCAACTGTGGCTCAGAGCTTAGAATCCCCGTGTAATTTATGCAGCTCTTTTTAAGCAGGCAGGAGAAAAAGCGCTGCTTACTCTCTCGATGTGCAGTGCCAAGCACTAATATGCCTTAAGGTTAATGAGGCAGTCTCCATAAATTCCTCTGCCATCTGGATACATTGGGTCTAGACGCTTAGAGCAGCACTGCTGTTTACTGGATTTGGAGCCAACTTTAATAGAAAACAGCACTTTGAAATTGTTGTATAAAAATGGGTGATGAAGTAAGAAATTCTGGTGTGATTTGCAATGTAGCTTTACTTCCGGCCTGCTTAGGGCAAAGCTAAATTTTCCTCATGAAGAAAACAGCAGCAGCCTACTGTTCCCTCTCAAAAAAATCCTCAAGTATCCAAATGTATGTCTGTTTAATTCAGTTTCCAGTTGCTTTCCTATAGAGTCATCAGGAAGGGATGAGTGAGCAGAGCAAAGCCGAAGTCTTCCTGCTGCTGCTGTAATGTGCGCAGAGGAGCATTTGGATGCCGACTTATCTCCTGCTGGAGCTATGATCATCATTCTTGTGTAACTCATTATCACATATGATGAGATTCATCAGCTGCACCCTGCAATTATGTCGAGAAGCAACCTGCTATCACAGCGGAGAGCCTCTCAGCCACAGATCTCTGTTGTTCCTCCATTACTCTTCATTCAGCCTCCTTTAAGACAGAATAATTTGAATTAAAAATGAACGTTGCTGTAGTTTGTCTTTGTCAGGGAAAATGTTTTTGCAGCATCAGGGGGTGCCATCACACTTATAACGCTTTCTCAGAACTGGCTCATACTTACGCTGAAATACATTAAGAAAAACAGAATAAATACAAAATGTGTTTGTGATCTGAAAATGATTTCTATCTAATAAATATTTTGTTGTTGTTTTCTTTCCATCTCAGACTAACAGCGTCACTGCTGCTCAGCTGAAAAGCTGCTGTGTCTCTGGTGAATGGAAGTTAAGGCCTCAGTGAGTTCACATCAGCAGGAACCTGTGTTGGAAACGATGTGTTTGTGCTCCCCTGTGCTTGGGAAGGGTAAATGGAAAGGTTAGGTAATGGAGACCCCTGTCCCCCAGCCTCGGGCGTTGCGACATACAGCCTATCTAGATGAGTGGATGACCTCTGACCTCTTGTCTAGCCGAGGGCTCAGGTCTTCTTGGGTCAGGCCAGGTGACTTTCAAGAGCCCATTGGTCCGTTCAGAAGCACATGACATTTGAACTCTTTCCACTTCTGAACCGAATGCCCTCTTTGGGGTAATTATGATACTCTAGTGCTGTGTGCGAGTTTGTGTGCGTATTTTTGTCTGTTACAAGAAAAGTTTAGGCTTCAAACACCTACAAGCTATAAAAAAAAACCCATTACAACCAAGCCTATACTTTTTGTATTTTAAGAGCATGTGATGAAGATGAATCCAAATATGTCAGTAAAGATATGAAGAACAAATTCTGTGCTGCTCATTTAGACACAAAATCTCGTCACAATGAAGAGGAACAGGCTGTCTCAATTCTGTCACAACATGCTCTCTTATTGTATCACTGTGCCAGACACTCCCCGTGGAAATTTTGGAATCTTTCCCATTGTTCCTTAAGGGAAGGGGGCTTTCATATGGAAGTGGGAAACGCCAGGAAATGACAGGCATTCTTTGTGGAGTATTTGAAAATAAACTTTACTCTCTCTACAGTTAAGCAAAAACTAGAAATAAGATACGGAAATTTAGGATTATACTTCAGTAGCATCTTATTTTTACACATACATTTCTGTTTAGATTTTTTTTTTCTTTTTGTAGTGACACGTCCTTAGAGTTTTGGCAAACGTATTTTGCCACCCTTATCTTTAGGAGTTTAAAAATGTGCAAACTCCTTTTTCCCCCCTTCTGTTTTGTCCTTATTTTGCTTTATCTGCCCCCGCCCCTGGCTTTCATTTCAGTCCTGCTGCTTGAGCTTTGCTTTATGATGTGTGACAGTGGGTTTGGTTGCTGAGGCAGTCTGTGGGGACTGAAACATACAGCTTTACATTCAGGCGCCTGCGGTTGGGTTTGGGGAGGACTTAAACTCCTTTCACCTCCAAACATGTCCTCACATACAGGAACCCCCTTCGTTCTGCTGAGCTGGCGTGAAAATGCAGAGCAGGAAAGGGGAGGGAAGTTTAAAAAAAATCGGTTTCCCACTATAGCCAACGTAAAAAAATTCACGTAAAGAAAAAAAAAAGTATCTTTTGTTAAATCAACAAGTTTTCTTTTTTTGGCAAATTGGCTTTAGACCACCTCTCTTTTCGTGATGTTTTACATTTCTTTCATTGCTTAAATGCTTTCGTCTAACGCTTACACCTCATCCCTTTTCTCCATCTTTCTGTCATTCCTCTTTCTTCCTCCCTTGCTCTTTTTGTTCCCACCAGGCCAGTGGTAGTTCCCAGGTATTTGACCAGTGCAGCGTAGCTGGGAAGTTGGTTGTTCTGTCCTCTGTGAGACAAAGGCAGCATGCCTCAAGGACAGGGATGAAAGGAAACGGGGCTGCGCTACCACTCCTGTTTACAATCGGAAACCTCCTTAGCGAGGCTGCAGAGCAAATAACCACCTTCTCTCCTCTCCTCTCCCCTTTTTCTTTAACAAGCTCAGAGACTTTAAGGGTGCATCTCCATCTTCTTGTAGAAAGATAGCATGATGCAGAATTGGGTGAAGAGGAAAGGAAAAAACGACTTCACAAATAAGATAAGCAGACCATAAAGGCAACTCTTTTACTGAGATTATGTTGTGGAGAAATCGTGTTTTATTTTATTTATTTATTTATTTTTTGCAATATTCAAATGATGCCGTTTTCCTTGAAAATAGCGCAAACTCTTTTCTTATTAAAGCTAAGTTCATAAAGTCTCATGATGACAAACATGTTTTCTTTTGAGAATTTAAAACAGATAATTTGTTGTTGCAATAAAAACATTCATGTATGGGAAATAAATACATACACTGCAAAAACAGGCTCAGTAGAAATAAGTAAAAAAATCCTTAACATAAAAGGCAAAAATTCTTTAGATAGGCAAAAAAAAATCTGCCAATGAGGAAAGAAAAATGGTCTTACCAAAATTTCTTATTTGAAGAAAAACATTCTAGTCACTAAGACATGTTTTTGTAAAATAAGATTATTTTGCTAAAGATCAAATTATTTTTCTTGCAAGACAAAATAAAACAAATTTTATTTTTATTTTCTCAAGATTCAGTTTTTGCAGTGTAGCCAATGAGGCCGACAGCTTCACAGTCTCGTAAATGTTCCCCTTGTTTTGACATCACACGCATTCTACTCTGTTATGTCAAAAACGTATGTGAATTACTGTAAAACCCAAACGCATTCAAACTTTTCATATTTATTTATTTATTTATTTTTATTAAAAAAAACTTTTCATATTTAATGTATTTTATTGAAGTTGTATCAAAAATGCTTGGTGACTTCTTTTAATATTTTTTAGAAGCACACATGTTTTTTGCATTTCTCTGCTCACCCTAACTGACTGTTCAGTCTTCTGTCATCATCTCTTGTGGTAGTCAGGGGGAGGGAGCGGAAGCTGCAGGAGTCTTTTATGACTTCAGCTCTAGAGACAACCTGTTCTCAGGCACCTCTCTGCTGGCACTTTTTTATGACATAATAAATCCCCCCTTCTATTTCCACTGGCCAGCCCTAGGTGGGTGTAAAGGACGTACCTGGCCAATAATTGTCTGTCGAAGCCTCTCATCTGTCAGATTTCCTGTACGGGGAATGGATTTCTCCTGGGTTGGATAGTCAGGCCGCTGAAAGATGTGCAGGTCTCTCAGAACTGCATGGAGAATGCTCATTAGAACTAATTTCAGCTGTAACTTTTTCAAATGCTTATTTGATGGCATCCTTCTCATAGGGCCCGACCTGGCGACGGCGTCTCCTCTGTGCGCATGTGCACTTCAGGGCATCAACAACGGCCCACTCTCATTCCTGTCGATAGCTTTTGTTTGCTGAAGTTTTAGGGATGAGGAGCAGAAAAGAAAGGATTAGAGGAAGAAAGAAGAGATTTTAAGGGGGGGCACAGGGACCCTCAGGAACATTCATCGCTCACATTCATTTGACGCTCGCCTCGGCTGGCCTCGGGGAGGCTGGAACAATACACGCACCAGCGTGACAACATTCCTTAAGGTTAAAAAGGTTAGGGGTCACCCTGTGACCCCACCCTGCCAATCAGTCGCAGGGCACTAACTCAGTGCCTTTTTGCTTTATGTCTTTGCACTTGTTGAACAGACTCAGCACCTAGTGTTACAATGTGCCCTTTGCTCTCTAATAGACTAGAATGGCACAGATCACTTTTAACAGTTTTCTAATGCTTGTTAAATCAGTTTTAGCTCAAGCATTGTTAATTTAAATGTGCATTGAGGAGGCTGTGAGGCAGAAAGGGTCTACTTTCTTTTCATTCGTGAACCTTTGAGGCCCTCCGTTAGAAAAGCTGAATGAAATGGGGAGAGTAGACAGAAAATGAATACGCTGAAAGCTGCAAAACATACAAATGGAGTCAAAATCTTCACCCAGGTTTGCCGGGCAATGCATTTTCTAAATTACATTCATAGCCTGTGGCACTCATAATACCCCAACCAGATGTTTTGCTAGCCTAGATCCACATATGGTAGAAAAATAGCCAAATAACCTGTAATTATTGACCATATCTTAAACTGATTTATCCCTGTTTCATGTAATCGGCCCACAAAGGGCAACGATCAATCCATAAAGGGTACTGGAACTGCTCAGATTTGTTATTTTTCGTTCTGGATGAAAAATCCATTTAGTTCTTTTTAGGGCGAACCACAGCAACTTCACATAAAGGCTGAGAACTGCTATTAAAACATAGCATATTTGCACACGTAGGCACATGCATTTGAGGCCCTTACAGGCAGACTGCAGGTCTGTTAGTCATTATGGCTTAATGTACAGTATAAAGCAGAGTGGACATGCAGCTACATTAAAACCTCACCCACGGCCACATCAGACCACCCAGAGACAAAGCCCTGGCACTTCCTGTGCCAGCTTCCATCGCTCAGCCTCCAGGGAAGTGTGCTTTGGGATTTCCGGGGGATGCGCTGGACATTAATCTTCTGTAGATGAGGAAACTTAGTGAAAATCAAAAACTGAGCTATTTTTTTGTGTTGTTTCTGTGCAAACTCCCATGTCAGCTTTGTTACTCATTTGTGATTACTTTTGCTTTCTTTCAGGTTTGGACTCAGTACCTGTGACGTCATCCTTTCAACCAGGTACATCGCAGCAAATTTGTAAAAGTTTATGTTAATCTCACACTCTGGCATATTTTTTTCGATAGAGTCGCTGCTTTGAAAGATGTGCACAAAGCTCCAGTTTTATCCCCATTTAGTAAATCAGCTTACAGTACAGGAAGGAGACATTGGTCTCTATTAGTCTGCAGTTAGAAATGAAAGCCTATCCGGCTGCAGCTGTGGAGGAGCTCCAAAGACGGCGACATTTATTGTCAGGAACAAATAGAGGCCTTTTTATTTTGTCTAGCAGCTGACGCCTCTCCCCACCTACTCCTCTAAAACCGCTTTTGTCAGAAATATAGAGTGCCCTGCTTAGGAAAGAGCGAGAGACCATGAGAGTTTCTGAACAGAAAAAAAAAGTGCGGGGTGTGTTGGCGATAGGCTTGGAGAGGAAAGGCCCGGCTGTTTGCCATATGGTGTAATTACCCGCAATTTCAAAAGATTATCTCCCGCCATCGATACAGAGTTTAGTTGAATACATGTTGCAGCAGATATGCAAGTGTCTCTGAGTATGTGTGGGTTTTGATCTCTGGTTTGTAGATCCAGTGTTATGTTGAGACTCTATGACCTGCAGCTTGCCCCCCATTTAAGATGGGTTAGCCATAACCCCCACTGCACACTCTAAATCCAGTCCCCCCACCACCTCTTGGTCACACACACATACACACACACACACATACGCTTTGCAGAGACTCTCAACACAAAAGAAATATTCAGCTGTTGAGAGGGGGTCCCCTCAGAGGGCGCGACATTGAACTGGAGGGGATTAAGCAGAAATGGCTGCCTGACACTGGGGTTGCCATGGCAAAGCCCCCTTTTCTCCTTTCCCTCGACCCTCTGTCTATTTTTCATTTAATGTCTCATTGTGGGTTGAAGTGTAAGTGTGTGTTTGTGACTGTGATGGAGTGGGGTGGATGTAATATGCCGTATAATTTTAGTCTGGGGCTGCTCCGGGGGGGCGAGAGGAGAAAGATCCACCTCACGTGGTATCAGAATACCGGCGATTGTTTTTATATTAGTTTACCCGGTAGCTGCGATATTGAAAATGTAAAAAAGCCGTTGTTTTCCTTGTACTTTGCATGGTCTAATTGGTTGAATGGACAAAGAGGAACGCTTGTCGGGAGAGAATGCAGAGGCAGTAATTCTAAGATCCTGCATATGCACCCAACAAAAACCCCTCTGTCTGTTTTATGACTTTCTGAATTACAGCTGCAATAATGTGACACATTACTCATCTATTGTAACCGGTTTCTTCTCATGCGAGCTAGATGCATGCCTGCCCCGGTTGAGTAATGGATGCAGGCCTAGCTTGCACAATGACATCAGCACCCCAAGCTGAGGAAACGGGGGGATGAATGACTGCGGATCAGCGTTTGTCATTCTGACGTCAATCTTTTGCTCTCTGTGCAACCAGCACTGCCAGCTTTGGCCTGCTTCTGATAATGGGGGCTCACAGGCTGTGGCAAAGAAGGGGGGGGAGTCTGAAAGAAGCTGCTTAGTGGGACACAAGCGGTGTTTTCTGCTCTCGATGTCCTGATTTAGGCCATTTGAAACAATAAAAACAGATTTTCATGTCAAATTGCTTTAGTAGCAATGAGTTAATTGTTTAAAAGATTTTAATTTTCTGATCCAATCAAGAGGACCTGGTTGCAGACATCAACCTCCAGAACTGGAAGTCCCCCCGCAACGCTTGAAAAAAACGTTATTTTTTAGTTGGTGACCCTAACAGTTGAGTTTTGGGTTTTTGGGTTAGAGTTTGGGTTAGGTTTAGGATTAGGGATAGGGTAAATTGTATAATTTTTTTGATGATGTCAGGCGCCATCTTGTCTACAGCCAGGTCTCGCTTGATCTAATAAGAGCAACAACACTGCAGCTCCATCCTCAGATGTCACCATAAGAAAAAACATGTTCTCAAGTTTTTAGGATTTTTTAAAAAATATATATTTTGGTGTCGACAATCTCTTGTTTGTTTTTCAGTTACTGTTGCAGCCGGCTCTCCAAAGACTTCAACTTCCTGGAAAGACTTCAACTTTCTGGGAGACGGTAGAGGTCCACGTCTAAACTTACCCAGTTATGTCTTTGGTGTACAATGTGATCAGAACTGTCACTGCCCCGCGGAAACACGACGCACTCTGTCATATGTCCTCACATGCTTGTGTTGCACAACCTAAATTTGTGATTCCGGCGACATTTCAGTCCCTGGCTTTGCCCGACTGTCCCCTCTCGCTCCTCCACCGCCTGCCCTCCCTGTCAGCTCAGCTCAGGGTCGCAGCTGCCATCCCGCCTGCCTCGGCGAACATTCAACGCTGTCGGTGAGTTTGGTACATACGAGAAAAAAACCATCGACCGTTGACTGTGCCCCGCGGCTCGCTCCGACGTCACCAATGAGCGAAGAATTTAGCCACGAAAGGGAAAGTGGCCACCGGATGCAAATGCAGGGCGAAGCTCATATTTCCACAAGTGCCACTCTGTTTCCACTGTACCCAAAGACCAAAGGTCACAATCAACATTCATTGCTGTCGCTGGGTTGGACTCTGTGGTAAAGCTCACTGAACAATGAGTGCAACTGTGGCCCAGATCTGCCTGACTTGTGTCTCAGCCAATCAGCCGGCCGGATGCCAAGCACTCTAATTTCTTTATTTATGAACTTCTTGTTTTTCACTTCTATTTTCCCCCCTCTTCCTCCCTCCCCGGTGCTGGGACTTTAAGAGGAAGAGTGAGGTCGACACGAAAAGGCTTCTGGCTGCTCGCTTGTCCTCTTCCTCCTCTCCTCTAATTGATGGTTATGTGTTCAGCAAGGGGGAAGGAAGCAGAGTGAATGTGTAATCATTTGGAGTCTATTCTCCTTTAGACTTTTCATCCCTCTCTTTTTTGTTTATCTAATTATATACCGAGCTCAGTTAACTGTGTGTCTGTGCTGGCAGAAAAGATGGATTGGCAGAAAGGAAGACAAAAAGACAAACAAGCTTGAGAGATTACAGCACCAGAAATATTATTATCTGGTTTGGAGTGTATTTCCTGTTCTTTTGGGTAGCAACTTGGTCCAAAATAGGTTTAAATGTATTAAACAAGGACATTTATATCCACCTTTCAAGTGAGGATGTGTCATTATCTGTGTCTTATGTTCTTGAGAGCACGTCTGGTTTCTTGTCTGACCTGTGTGTTCATGTGTGCTGTGATAAAGGACCTGTCTGCTGATGTCAGCGAGCAATATGTTATTTTCCGTCTATACTAAAGCGTGCACTCTCATGGGAAAAAGCAGCCTATAACCTTGTCTGTCTTCACTGTGTGCGACTGGCCACATTGCTGCCATTTTTCATTGTACCTTTTAGTAGCAACTCTAATTCTGTGCTGCTGTTTTATATGTGTAATACTATCAAAATCATTGATATGCGATAAACCTAATAAACTTCCCTCAAAATAACAGTTTTATTGTCTTTCCTGGTTGCTTGGTGTCATTTTGTGATAACTCACTTAAGGATTTGCTTCTATTTCCTCATGGTCCCCAACCCTTTTACCTCTAATACAATATTTCTGTTTTTTTTTTTTGTTTTTTTTTTGCCAAACCCCATGTTGAAGTCCCCCCCTCCCAAATCTCTGTATTATTCATAAAAAAGCACTTTGTGAACTGGTGCAGAAGAGTGAACGTGATGTAACAGCGGCTCCAAGCGTTGCTTCGGACCGTCATGGATTCATGGGAGGGAAGAAAATGTCCAGTTTGTTCAGCTCTGTTGGTTCCGCCGATGGCTACAGCTGACAGCGGGGAATTGGATATCTATTGAAGAATTAAAAAAGTGGGATTTTTTTTTTTGTTTTGTTTTGCTTGAAGTCGTCTCTCAAACAGAGTATAAATAGTTCCAGATCAAAGACACCAAAACCGCTCTTGAAGCCTGCTGCATGAGTGTTCAAAGTGAGGAAATGAGTGTGGAAATGCAGATAGAAATCACCAAAAGGGTGTGAATGGGCCCTGAAGATTCAGCTTTGATTAAAGATCGTCACATCAAAAACCCACACTCGGGTCTAAGAACAAGAAAGATGCTGATTCAGTTCCTTTTTTAATGAAAATTGGCATCTTAAGTTTGCTTTTGCATGTCTTAAAATCCAGAATTTGACATTAAATTGACAGTAAATGTGTTGGTTTATGTATCATTCCATTTAAACTGTCCATTCTTTCACTCTTGATGTGAACCCTCAGCACATAAACAAAAGATGAGAGATCTCCAACACATGCAATGGTTGATTTATGCCCCCCTCTAGTGTTGAGTCGACCGAGCTTCAAGTGTTTAATTGGAGTGAAAATCACACAAAGGAACCCAGAAAAGTAGGTAGTCATTCATTTCACAGTTATTTTGGGATTCCGCTGCAGCATTTTTGTTCATTCCAACCCCGTCTGAGTTTATTTTAAGCGACATATCAGAGTGTTACTAAACTACTGCGATCCATAGCACTTTTATGAGTTTATCATTCTTATTGAAATCTTTAGAAATACTGTGTACAATTTAGATTTAGACACACTTGTCATCACAGTTTAACTTAAACTCGCAGCAGTTTTGCAGTCCAGTTTGAATTAAAAAAAGAAGTTTCCTTTGAGGAGGGTGTCCTAGCAAATTAGCAAGAAATAAGCTGTATTTTCACTCAGCCATAAGCTGCTGCTCTCTCTACTCCACAAAGAAGGAAGTCAGCGTTTGAGTACGTTTTATGTGAACTGCTGAAGAAGAAGAAGCTTTTCTTGGTAAAATTGTATAAAGTCATCCGGATTAGGTGGAACATGTGGAAAAAGCACTGACTTGAAAGTCAACATGAATTCTGAGGATTAGCCATGTTTATTGTTCTGAAAAATTAAAAATAATAATACATTTTTTATTTAAAAGCGCCTTTCAAAACACCCAAGGTCACTGTATAAAGTTAGAGGTAAAACACAATAAAATCACAAGTTAAAAACAATAAATAAATTGGATTCATTAGTAAAATCAGCTGACAGAGAAACTGTGTTCCGGAAATGCAAGCTTAAACAGATAGGTTTTTGAGTCTGGATTTAAAGATCGGAAAGGAGTCAGTGTTACGGAGGTCTGGGGGGAGAGAGTTCCAGAGTTGGGGAGCAGAGCGACTGAAGGCACGGCTCCCCATGGTGACCATACGGGCCGGAGGGACAGAGAGCTGAAGGGAGGAAGAAGACCGAAGAGAGCGAGAGGGAGTGTTAACATGGAGGAGATTAGAGAGATAGGAGGGAGCCAGGCTATGGAGGGCTTTAAAAGTGTAGAGAAGGAGCTTGAACTTAATCCTAAAGGCTACTGGAAGCCAGTGCAACTGCTGGAGAACGGGAGTGATGTGATGGAAGGAGGGGGTTCTGGTGATGATGCGGGCAGCTGAATTCTGGACTAACTGAAGCTTATTTAGAGTTTTGTTGGGAAGACCAAAGAGAAGAGCATTGCAATAGTCGAGACGAGAAGTGACCAGACTATGAACTAAAATGGAGGCGGAGTGGATGGTTAGGGAGGGGCGGAGACGATTAATATTACGTAGATGATAGTAGGCTGACCGAGTAATGCTATTGATGTGGGATTGAAATGATAATGTACTGTCAAGCATGACACCCAGACTCTTTACTTGAGGGGAGGGGAAAACTGGAGAGGAATCGATGGAAAGGTTAAAATTAGAAACTTTGGAAAGGGTGGATTTGGAACCTACGAGGAGTAATTCGGTTTTATCACTGTTAAGTTTGAGGAAGTTTAGGGTGAACCAGGTTTTTATTTCAGACAGGCAGGAGGAGAGAGAGGCAGGTGGAATAGAAGAGTTGGGTTTACTGGACAGATAGAGCTGAGTGTCATCCGCGAAACAATGAAAATCAATATTGAATTTACGGAATATATTGCCAAGGGGTAGCAGGTAGGTAATGAAGAGGAGGGGACCGAGAACAGAACCTTGGGGAACACCAGATGAAATGAGTGAGGGTTGGGATTTGAAAGAATTAAGTTGAATAAACTGAGTGCGGCTTGAAAAATAAGAATGAAACCAGCGGAGGGGGGTGGACTCGATACCGAGGGCTGAAAGTCTGTGGAGGAGGATGGGGTGAGATATGGTGTCAAATGCTGCGCTCAAGTCGAGGAGGATGAGGATGGTGAAGAGTCCAGAATCAGCTGCAAGGAGAAGGTCATTGGTGATTTTTAGTAGGGCAGTTTCTGTGCTATGAAGGGGACGGAAACCAGATTGAAAGGGTTCAAAAAGATCATTTTGGGTGAGATGATGGGAAAGTTGGGAGGCGACTATTTTTTCAAGAATTTTTGAAATGAAGGGGAGGTTAGAAATAGGACGAAGATTGTGAAAGGAATTGGGGTCTGAGCCAGGTTTTTTTAGGATGGGTCTGACGGCAGCGATCTTGAGGAGTGAGGGGACAATACCTGATGTCAATGAGGAGTTGATAATGGCACAAATGAAGGGAAGAAGAGAAGGAAGGCAGGATTTAACCAGGGATGTTGGAAGGGGATCAAGCAAACATGTGGATGGTTTGGACTTATGGATGAGGCGGGAAATTTCACTGGGATCAGGGAGGAGAAAGGAAGTGAATAAATGAGGTACAGAAAATGAGTCAGACGGGGTGGGAGGAGAGGTGGAGGAATGGAGATGCTGATGGATATCTAGAATTTTCTGGTTAAAGAATAACTGAAGAGAATTACAGTGCTCATCTGAATAAAAATGAGGGGGAAAACTGTTACGGGGTTGAAAGACATTATCCATTAAAGAAAACAGCATTTTGGAATTTCCCTTATTTACATCAATCAGTTCAGTGAAGTAGTTCGTTTTAGTGATAGAAACCAAGTCCTTGTATTGTAGAATCTGTTCATTGTAGATTTCCCTGTGAGCGGGAGAGCCAGTTTTTTTGCAGAGCCGCTCCAACTGGCGGCATTTGGCTTTCATTTTATGGAGTTCAGGGGTGAACCAGGGGGAAGATTTAACAAATAAAACTGACCGGGTTTTTACAGGAGCGAAATTGTTAAGAACATCTAAAAGGCAGTTATTATAAAAAGAAACCAGATCATCAGGGTTGGACGAGTTGAAAATATATGTATCATTCTGTTTTTTAAAGAATTATGCATCAGAAAAAAATAATAATAATAAGTTTTACTCTGCAATACATAAAACACAAACATATTAACATCAGTAAGAATGAGAATATTTATTTAAATTGATTTTATTTATGTTTATTACGAAAAAACCTTTAAACATAAAAAAACGAGCTGTGATTACACAGATCTGTGAATTAATCTTGAATTAATTAATCATTTATGTGAATATAACTATCTGTCTATTACAATGTTTCTCGTCCTAAGTAATTTATCTTAATACTGTGATTACAACAATGATGGTGTGCATAAGATGTCTAAAGACTCACTTTAACATTTTTATGCTGTGTGCAGAAAGTAAAAAACATTAATTGAGCTAATTCTCTAGAGTGGAGGAGTAGCAAATGTTGCAAACACAGGACAATCTTTTGCTTTATCATTTTCCTCTGCCATTAAAATGTGAATTGCATCGTTTTTTGCAGGTATTTCTGCATTTACACACAGAAATATCAAAAAATTTAAGAGTTGCTTGACTTTGTTTCTTTTTATTTAAAGCTACTCTAAGGCACATTTGCACATGTGCCTGATCTCATAGTTTTGCTGCATGAGCAAAATATAAAGTGTTGCTTAACAGGGTCAAACGTTCAGTCACCACACACCTTGTGAGGCAGTTTTTGCTGACAAGCATTATGGTATGTTAAAACCTTTCACAGCTGCAGAAATGTTGTGGTTTGTAGATGTGACATTAAAGGTTTCAGTCCACAAAGTGGAGCAGTAAGCAATAATTGGTGCTTCAGTACTTGTAATTGGTAGCCAGTCTATAATGGGGTCCTTGAGCAAGACACTTCACATGAAAGTGCTTCTCAGGTTAATTCATTTGCTGTGTGAATGTGGAAAACAAGCTCTTTCTTTGGCTCGTATATCTCCATCCTGTTTATCCAGGGTGGCTCTAAGATTGACAGAAGGAAATGTCCTTGTGATCCTCATCCAGATTATTATGTGAGATAAGTTGCAACTTTGACTGATTGCTCAATAAAATATCAACTTGAGAACAGAACAGCATGCGATTAAACACCACTAGAACTTAAACCATTAAACCATTAGAACTTTTAGATAGATTTGAGCTTCCCTTGTTCTAAAGTTAGAAAGCTAAATAAATGTAGGAACATTTAAAAAGCAATAAATTAAAAACAATGTTTGTAATATGATGAGGTCCTGTGCCAATAAACTTTCGGAATGACTGAAGGCACAAAGACTTTGTGAAACGGTTGTGTGGATCCGAACGGCATGTTGCTGTGCAAGCCGCACAGCAACATGCAGCAACATGCTTTCTCACCTCTAAAATGCCCCACGTTGTACTCCTAAATTCGAATACAAATATTAAATTGGCAGAAATATGCTCAAATTTGGACCAACTCAAGACAGACTTTGTCTTCTTTTTCAAAATGTTCAATACTGTATTTAGCCTCAAAGTGTAAACCCATATCACTGAATTATGCTTTTAAATCCAGTTTTTGAGTGTTGGGATCAAAACAAAAGCTGCCTAATTACCTCATAATAACTAAATACATGTTTTTTCAGCCCACCAAACTAAACCAAATGCTTAAAGTGGGGTATGGTGGAGCTGGCACACCTTGCTCAACTTTATTTACTGCTTAAATTGACTGATTTTCGTCCCTAAACAGTATTAAGAATTTAGCCTCATCTTTATTAATAAAAAAAAACAATGTATAAAGTAATATTAATACAGTGAATTAGCAAGTAAGAGTCCATACCAAACAAAATTAAAAAACCCTTGGCGCAGCACAATTTTTTTCCAGATCTTTCTGGATTTGCTGCAGCTTTTAAGTATCACGTAGTATAAATACAGACTGAACCTTGGTGAGGTCCAGCGGTCAAAGGACACAGGCTACTGACTGGAAATTGTCTGGGAAAAGTGTCTGGAAATGGCTCCATCTGCAGGTTCCATGTGAGTTTACGGTCTCTGCTTTATATTACCATTAACAATACAGGTTTACTTTCAAAACAGAAAAATATTTTTATTCTATTCTTTGAATAACAAACAAAACACATCCAACAATAACTTCCTGATTGTTATCATGAGGAATGCAGGTAATTACTGGAAGTTTCTCACTGGGTGAAGGTTGATGAGGAAGTCAGGTAAAACAGTTGCATGACTTACATTTGTGGAATTTACCAACAAAATGTGTCATGTTTCAGTTTGCTCATGTGATGCTATTAAAGAAAAATGCAATAGTCAGAAGTCAGATTTATTTATATTTATTATTAAACCACAACAACAGACAAACATGTTTTTTTCTTTAAAAAAAAAATTTTAAAGCAGAATTTTCATGTCCATGTCCATTAACATTACAAAAATATATTTATATAAAATAAAGTGCTCTGACAAGTGAGCCTGTATGTACAATGCATAGCATTAGCTTTTCTTTTTTGTGCAGGCTTTACAAGCTGGGGTGCGCTGACTTTCAAAGAAGTCAAACCCTCTGCGTAACTGAATGACAAGCAAAGCTCAAATTAGGGTCCAGCCACTTTAGCTGCCTCTGCCGCTTCTCCTTCAATGAGCCAGGCAATCATAGCTCAACTCTACTTCCTGGACTCATCATGAATCTTCTGCGCTCTTTTCCTGCAATGAGATTTATTTGAAATTAGTATTTTTTCATACAATTTTCAAACAAAATTAGAATGTTTTTTGTATTACATTTTTGCTCAAAATTAAAAAGAATAATAAACATGTCTCTCACCTTATGCGCCCAACACACTCCATCACCCAGTTTAGAGCAGGATTGGTGCAAGTTTTTCCCTTCCTTGTGTGAAAACTGCATTCATAAAAAAAAGAAACGTAAAAATATATCAGTTAATCTTGTAAGAATTTGGACTTTTACAGAAGGAAAACCATCTAAAAAACATGAAAATTTATCAGTTAATCTTGTAAGGATTTGGACTTTACAAAAGCAAAATGATGCATTTGAAAGCTGCTTACATGATGGCATTGATGGGACACAGCTCTGAAACGGTCTGCACTGAGTACCCTTTGATGATTGCACAAGGTAATTTGCCTTTCATGTATGTTCGGCAGCACCGAATGCCTGTGAGGAAAAACACAGTTATTTGAGTGTTATGCATGTATCTGCTAAATCCATGTGCGTAGACAAGTAAAATTAGATCTAAAGATGACTAAAGGACAAAGTACATACCCATAGCTGCATCTGTTTGTTCAATGCAAATAGCAATGAAAGCGATCACTATAAAGGCCACTTTGACAGACACCATGATTTTCTTGGTTAGTAGCTCCTTTCTCTTCTTTCCTCTGGTGAAGTCTGCGAGGCTATGATGATGAACTACTGATCCCGCCCAGCTTATATAGAACGGCCCACAAAGAAAGAGGTCCATCTTACTGTCAACCTACCCACGCATTTTTCCTCAACTATTTTAATAGAAGATTGGGGGGGTAATACCCACGCTCTCACACCCACAGTCATTCAACTGTCCTTCACCTTGCTAAACTGGATTTGTTGGATTTCTCGTTTGAGTACTGATTACATCAGGGACCAAATTTCCGGATGACTTGAAAACATCAGATCAGGGAAATGGAATGTAACACTGAACTTGCTTAGTTTTTTTTCCAGCAAACAGGCCGCTTTCAACGTGTAAAAGGTTTTTGTCCTGCGCTGAAGCAAGCTAAAAAAAACAACATTTGTTGATGCACAAAAATATCTAAAAACCAACAAACTTTTTAATCACAGAAAACATTTGGATTAATATTAATGCAACTTTTGAAGAAAAAAAATATAAAAACTTGTAACTTTTGAAGTTATTTCCAAGAAAATCTATTTCCCGAAATTGCAGATAAAGGTTGACCAGATAATGGATGGTTTCTGAATTACAATAAAACTAATAAGGATTTTTTCAAATTCTGAAACTAAACTATTTATTGTACTGAACTCCTTTACACTAGTGGGCAAAAAAGTGGACTACACATTTATGTAACACACAAAAGGGTAGCAATTTAAGAAGCTCTTGTTAGGATTAACAGTCTTGGGTTTCACATTTGGTATTCCCATCATAGCTTTTTATTTCAAGACCGGTTGAACCAGAACAAGACAGGAAGTTACGAGGTGTAGCTTTTCTTGTGGTGCTTACAGTAGATCTAATTATCAAATGCTTTAAATTGAGGGGTATGTAACACTCAGAAGTGGAAAAGGTCTATAGAGAATGAAAAGACCTCCGTGCATCAACTTATGAGTAAAGTTGCACATATGGTGTTCTTTTCTAGGTCAGAGGAAATTCTGCTCAACACTTAAGAACTTTGCATCGCAAGAAAAGCAAGCACGATGCGAGTACTGAAAGAGGTCATGATACTTTTTAAAGTATGTCATTAACTTTCCACCAAACCCACCTCACATTTGAAACCTAATTTTCAGATTCTATCTCTGGAGGGCTTCTGTTAGGGCTTCAGGACGTTGCTCCAAGTCAGATCTCAATGTCGATTTGAGTTGAGATAAAAATCTTGCTGTGTCAGTGTGTAATAAAAGACAATAAAGATTATGCTAGATTCTTAATGCAGGTATTTAAAAAGAGAATGCATTGTGTCCAAAGCCGCCACTACACCACACCTATTTTTTGCCACAAATATGACCCAACCCAAAAATTTTGAAGATTATTTTGACGTTTTATTGCTTTGCTGTGAAGTGCTGTGCCTGTGACCATCTCTTCTGTCTGAACTTTAGACGCTTTGCAAGCAACTCAGCAATGAACTAGTGTGGTTTGAGAAGAACTAAAAGCAGGAACCGTGGAATAAATACATCATCTATTAAACAACCAAAGTAAAATGCCTCCACACCAGGCATGAAGTCACAAGAATCTGGCATTGGATGATTTAAACTGAGCAGCCGTGCATTTAAAGGAGTTAATCGACCAAGAAAGAGCAGCAGTGATGGCTAGAAGTGAAAAACATGGGTCTGAGAAACTAACAGAAAAAAATCCCATGGCCTGATAAGATTACAATGTCAGCTATTAAAACAACAAGGAAATGCTGGACTAATGACAGGTAAGAAAAACCAGATCAAGTTTTCAATCATCTGATACTTTTTGTAAAGCCCTTGGAAAAACCACAGACTCAAGCATTTGTTCTCCAAATCTGCCAAAAGTCCAAAACATCTCAAAAATGTGACACATTTCCTTAACCCTTGAGCTGTCTGCTCAACCAAACGGTAGACAAAACATATTATCCAATGCATTAAGAAGATTTTTTTTTGTTTTAATTGATTTTATCTTGGTTGGGTAGTTAAAGGGTTAAAGACATTTACTGGTCAACCTGGAACCGTGACTTCCTCTCAATGAGACAAAACAATTGTGCAAATTCAAAAAGAAGCTGTTAACGCAGCTCATGTTCAGAGGAGACAAAGCAGAAAAAAAGACTAATAAACCCCAGGTTTCTTTGTGTTATGAGGAGCATTTTCTTGTTATCGTTTCCTCTTCTGGGTTCATTCCTGTAATGCAGTCTAGTTGGATCTTTGAGACAACAGCACAAAAATAGTCTCATCTCACCTGTGCTGTTCCCGTGACAACAAAGGATTAGAAAAATTAACTTTATGGAGGGATTGTAAATAAAACAGAGACGAATCTCTGGTCACAGGTAAGGAATAGGGACTTTCTTCCCCCAATGTGGGTAAAGTACAGATTGTGTCATACATTCCACCTGACCTAAATTCATTATGGCTTTGGTATTTCCATTTCACAAAGTATATAAGCAATGCTTTTATCCGCGCATTTCTTTTGAGAATCCAGAGCAGAAGTTCTGAAGAGGAAAATGGCAAAGCTGTCTGCATGTGTTTCATTATGCTGATCCTTCTGTCAGCACTACATGAAAATGGTAACTATTACTTCTCTAAGCTACTTTGAATGGAATTTGTGAAACTATTTACACAGGATCAGACCATTAATTTTCTCTTTAGCTAATTACAATGTTTGGGTTATGTTGAAATGTCTCCTGTTGTTTCTTTAAAGCGTTTGCCAAGTTGTGCTGCACGAGGTACCAAAGTAATCCTTTCCCAGTCCATCCCCTTAATAGTTACAGAGTGCAAGAAGACACCGGGAACTGTAACATCAGAGCCATAATGTAAGAAGAAACTGACAATCTGTCTCACAACACAAGTTAAATTTTGCTCACCTTGGTGTTGACGTCTAAAATTATTGTCTGCTTGTGTGTCAGTTTCCTGACGGTAAAAGGAAGAGTTTTCTGTGCAAACCCTAAGCAGCAGTGGGTCATTGAAGCCGTAAAAACATTACAAAGGTAAGTCCCATTTGTATTTAACCTGACTCTGTTTTCCAGCACTCACAAAAGGATTTTTCCCATAAAAGTTTCAGGAATTTGACTTTAATGCTTTGCCCTTTTTTTTTTTTTTTTTAGAAAGAAACACTGAACTGTGTTTGCATCCCTGGAAGTCACAAGAAGAAATGCTCATCAGAACTAAAAAAAAAGGGGCGCATAACTTTATTTGATCTCTTTGAGATTTATAATATTTCTTACTATGTCTATATTGATTCTAAATGAATAAACATTGAGTATTTTCTATATTGTTGTGATTTTTTTTTACTAAAAGACTCACAAAGCATCTGAATTAGATAAACAAGGGGATACGCTAAGAAAAAGCAGAATATAATAAGCAAGAATGAAAATGAGCAATTAACAAGATAAACAAAGTACCAAAAAGACATGTGTAAACTAAAGTTTAAAAAAAATGCAGCAGCTTAAAAAAACATCAGTGGAGAATTAACAGAATTCTGACCATGAATAAAAAAATGAATCCACACAACATACTACAAAAGGTCATACTTTTTATGTAGAATTGTTCTCAGTAAACTCTTTAAATTACATAACAAACAATAATAAATGAAAGATTTTTTTTATTTGAGAAATTATCATATCCAAATCTATTAAACTATCATTTTTGTTTTTTCCCTTTACAATATGATATTTGTTTTTTTTTTAAACCAAATCGCCTAAACAACATAAATTCCACCAACAAACTAAGCTGCATTTGCTTTTAATGCTTAAATACCTAGAATATATGATGAAAAAAAACTTAAAAGTAATAAAGCTGTAATGCACATTACAGAAATGTACCAAACATGCTTGCTTGTTTATGAATTTATTTATCTTTTTGTTTGTTAAACACATTTAAATAGGAGTTGGAAAAAACTGAACTAAAGACTCGTAACAATGTAAACCAACTACATGGTTCCCAACCTTTTTTCAATGAGGTAACCCCCGTTAAAATATATTTCTAATGGCCCATAACTAGTGAATGTCAGCCTTGCAACTTTAGGTGGTTTAGAAACAGTCAAAGCGTTGGCCAAACAAAATTTATAAAAAGGCAAATAAAAAATAAATCAGAACTTTGTCATTTTTGTCTAAGTCTAACTTCTGGAACTGTGTAAAATATTATATTTTAGGTGTTTATTTGTGAACTAACAGACAATCATAAATAATTTCGACTTTTAAGCAAGCACGTGTAAACATATAGCCATAACATGATAATATGGTATTTTTAGATTTTTTTTTATTAATCTTCAAATTTTTATTTCTTGAAAGAAAGATACATTGATTTAAAAAAAAAAACAAAAAAAAAAAAACGAAAGTACCCCCCTGCTTGGAGTTCAACTATCTCCAGCGGCGGTGACAGAACACCGTGCAATTTCCACTTCCCCCCGATAGGGGGCAGTAGCAGCCGGTGAGCACAGGAAAGATCCACTTTTATCAATGAGCCGCTAGTGTCCAACCGGAAGCAACTCTGCATGCTGTTTTTTTATTTTTATTTTTTTATTTTACAGAAATGAAGGGTACAGCCGTTACTCATAACGAATTGTTTCGTGCTTCTATAAAATCCGCATGATTTTAGCTCAGAAATCATGACAAGATAACGGGAAACGATGCTTTATCGAAGCTGTGAGAACAAGCTAGCGGAAGCTACATGGTGTTAGCTTTGTTTAGGAAAAATGAAGCCGCAGGCGGAAGTATGTTAGAAAAAAGGAAGGTAGGAGAGAAATGTAAAATGCATAAGTTGCTCGGTCAATATAGAAAATGTAATTTTCAAAAAAAAAAAAAATAGTAATTACAGATCACTCATAATTGGTCCATTTGCCGACATATTTGCATTGATTATCTGATTGATGTGTTACAGATATATCGTATTTCTATGTCAATATACAGAATGCAAATGTCAATCTGCAATTTATTTGCACAAATATATTCCATAAATGTTTGATTTAGATGAAGACTGGGTGAAGTTCACCTGCAGACTCAGCATGAGAGAGGACGGCAGAGCTGAGAGGACTCTGTTTGAGGACCGGGACTTTCCCTGTGAGGACGCCTCCCTTTTCTGTGACAGCTCCACGCCCATGGCCAGGCTGCAGGGAGGCATCACATGGCGTCGCCCGCAGGTGAGACAGCCGGGGTGAAGGAAGGTGGAAAATCCGGAGAGATGGTATTTTTCATGTTGTGCAAATCTGTACTTTATGTTGAAGCGTTATCAGGTGTTGTCACCTTTAAGCTCACAAAGCTTGGATTGAACATTGGATTTTCCAACTGATTGTCGAGTTTATGATAAAGTAATTGTAAAGAACACATTTTAAAGCTGAAGTTGGTAGAACTTTAACATGTTCTTGTGGCATCTTTCTAATGATAGAGGGCATATATAAAGAAAATTAGGCTTAAAATTGCCTTTCTGAGTATTTGTTTATTAAAATTCTTGTGATTAAGGAGCAGACTAAAAATAGCTTGTAGCTGTGATGCAGTAGCAACAAGCCACAGCTCCCTGCTCTGCTCCATTCCAATGCATTCACTTGTAGACAAATAGTTCCGTGCACGTCTTTGTATTCCTCTTCCGAGCTGGGGTCTGGCTCAGAACTGTACGCCTGGATAGCTCCAATATTGCACTGGTAATGTTAGGTCAGGGTTGTGAGGGGCTGTAAACGTGTGGACAGATGGGAACCACCAACTCAAAGGCAAATTTCTAATGAACTACTGCTGCTCGGCAGAAACTGTCTTAGAAAACATCAGTTATTATTTTTTTTATTTTAGGAGAAAATCCATAGACATAAATAAAAAGATCGCTAGAAACTAGGGGGTGTAACGAAGAATCAATTTATATTCCTACAATTCTGCCAGATCAATCTGTCTGAGGCAAGTTTGTAATCAAATCAAACTATACCATTTAAAAAATCATTTTAATATGAGATAGCTGGATTGAAGAATTAATGAAAGATTAAAAAAACAAGCAAGTGCATCACAGCGGACAACACACACGTGTGATGGCAGCAAATATTATCAAGCCATCATTCCAGTCCAATATGTGGAAACATTTTGAATTTTGCAAAGATATGTGACCATACAGTGTGTTGCAATATTTGTAAGTGTGAAAACAACCATGGACTGAATTTTGTGAAACTAAAATGTGAATGGATTTGACATTCATTCTTGTCTACTTGTTTGTTTGTACACATTTTTAATTTACACTTGATTATCTTGCAAGAAACAGAAGGAATCTGGAAAACGTCCCCTGCACTGTTCATTACCCAGATATTTATATCTCTGAGTCACACTGGTTGAAGTTTTGGCCAAAGATGTCCTTGATCCATTTTAGGTCAGTGAATCAGATCGTTCTAAATGAACCAATATAGACTATGAATCATATCAGCAACCACAAATTATGATATAAACCGAATTGTGGTGAAACTGAATCGTTACACCCCTACTGGCAATGCTTTTGTAATAGATCAAAACATGATTGGAGTGGGACTTTAAGGTTTCTTTAAGCCAGGGAATCTAATATTGGATTAGTTATTGGAATCAGTTAAAATGAATATCAATAATGTCTTTCAGGAGATCTGCCAGCGTCCGGCCCTCTTTCCCACCAACATCAATGTGGCTCACCCAAAACAGGGTCTACTAGGAGACTGCTGGTTTCTCTGTGCATGCACCTTCCTGCTCAAAAGACAACACCTTTTAAACAAGGTATGCAGACAGCTGTTATAATATATGTAGGAATGACTAGGGATATGCTACTAAATTTGCTTTTTTGTTGGTTTTCTGTGTAGGTGCTTCCTCCAGGCCAGCCCCAGTGGGGTGACGCCAGATACAAGGGCTCTTTTAGGTTTTGCTTCTGGCAGCGGGGACAGTGGACAGATGTGACCATTGATGACCGGCTGCCTTGCATAAATTCCACACTCTGCTTCTCCTGCTGCCATGCCCCTGGTGCCTTTTGGGTAGCCTTGTTGGAAAAAGCTTATGCCAAGTTAGTAGCACGCAGAGTTTTCCTTTTTGTTTATCAAATCATCCATCTCTTCCATAACAAACATTTATTTGTTTATCTCTTCCATTCCACTGTTAATTTACGACAACATGTTTACTGCGGTTTGAATTTCCATATTTTTCCATGGTATCTATTCCAGACTGCATGGTTCATACGAGCAGCTGTGGGCGGGGCAAATTTCCGAGGCGCTTGTGGAGTTGACTGGCACTGTCGCTGAGCAGTGGAGCCTGGGAAGCGCAGACGGTTCCGATGAAGAACCGCGTTCCGATCAGGACAGTGATCAAAAGAGGAGAAAGAAGTTCAACCTGAGACTTTTGAAGTCTGTCCAGGATGACTGCATTCTAACCTGCTCCACTCACAACACGTCAGAAGGTTAAAACAAAAGGGTTTCTGTGTTGATCATGCAAACTGTTGGGTCAAATGCTGACACTGTGTAATGCGTGTACAGGAGTCGGGGAGCTGGGTCAGTACCACGCTATGACCGTGATGGAGTGGTTGGATGTGAAGAGGCTGTCGGAGAGCCAAGTGCAGCTTTTTAGAATCAGGAATCCCTGGGGAAGATGTTGCTGGGGAGGTGCATGGATGCTGAGGTAGATCAAGCACAATTCAGCACAAACATTTCAGTATGACACATGACAAATTCCAAACATCAAAACTAGACAATAAAGTCACGCTAAGGTTTAGTCTCTTTTTTATAAGGTAAATTATTTGAAGCATGTGGTTTTGTACTTATTAGTTCTGAAAGCGGTCACCCAAGATAAAATTTCACAATGTTGTGTGTGGAAAATTAAACTTTACGTTTACATATAAATGCATATTATTCTCAGTAGTACTGGGATATAAAATAGCTTAAATGCTTTCTCATTGCAGCGGTCCTGGTTGGAGTTCTGTGGACCCAGTTTGTGCTTCAGACCTTCAAGCCAGAGTGTCTGAGGGGGAATTCTGGTTGGACGAGGCTGAGTTTGTGTCCCAGTTTGATGACATCACAGTGGGATATCCCATTAACAAAGAGGGACATTTGAAGAGCATTTATACAGGTTATTAGCTCATTTTCTGCGTAGTTTTGTTGGACTTGATGTTTTGTTGTTTTTTGACCTTTTATGTCACTTTTCTGTTTTCTGACAGGAAATATTTTAACATTAAATCACCAGCAGGTCGGCCGCTGGGTTAAAGGCGTTTCTGCTGGCGGCTGTCGCAACAGCAGCAGCTACATCAGCAATCCTAAGTTTTGGCTTAAAGTGTGTACAAGAGGAGAGATACTGGTGTCTTTGCTGCAGCATCCAAACACGAGGAATGCTGAGAAACATGCAAGAACACCGCTCAGTGACCGCAAGAGTACAAAATATCAGAACTACCAAGCTATTGCTCTTCACATGTGGAAGGTTTGTCCTGTCGTTCACATGAAGTTCATCTGCATCATTTTGTCCAAGACAGACATGTTGGAATGTTTCCTCAGGTGGGAAAGAAGCATTTGAATCTGAGCCGGTTGTTGAACAAGCCTCCCTGTGCTTCTACTCACTGCCATGCCTATGACAGAGAGGTGGTCCTCCGTGACCTGCTAGAGCCTGGTTACTACCTTCTTATTCCCAGCACCTACCAGCCAGGAGCTGAGGCCCATTTTCTTATGCGGGTATTCTCCTCCTCTTCCACATCCTTCACGTAAGAATCTCTCATCATCAGAGAACGTTTTTTTTTTTTTTCGAATGAACGATACTTTTCTAAAAGACATCACAATGACAACAATATATAGAATTTGTTAGAATAAAGACAAAAGAAAGAAACTCACCTAATAAAATAAATACTTAAATATTTGTGTGATTCACACAGGACCTAACAGATCTCTCCTCCTCCTCAGTGCCCTGAAGACCCCAGCTCCCTCACTGCCTTTATTGACGGACAGCGAGTGGGAAACCACTTACTTCCAGGGCTCGTGGGTGACTGGAAGTACGGCCGGAGGAAGCAGGAACTTCCTTTCTCACAGACAGAACCCGTGCTTCCCTTTTACAGTGCATGCTGAGCCGACGATAAAACCAGGGGTCAATGTAAGGATTACACTGCACCAGAGTCGGCCCGACACCGACCTGCTCCCTATCGGCTTCCACGTTTATAAGGTCAGGTTAGCATTAAAAGAGTGTGTCAGGGTGGAGCAGAAAGGAGGAATTTGAGTTATGTTTGTCTGTACCCAGGTACCAGAAGAGGGATGTGAGCAGATGTTGAAGGAAGAGGATCCTGTGGCCAGTTGCATCCCTCACTGTTACACACAGGCCATCAGTCTGGACTGTTCCCTCCCTCCTGGTTGTTATACCATAGTGCCATCCACCTATGAACCCAATTGTTCGGCAGACTTCACCCTCAGTTTGGCTCACAGAGTACACAGGTTGGCCTTCAATTTTCAAAGGTCTTTGAATTTTATCATGTAGTATAATTGAATAGACTGTAGTTGGCCGGAAGTAGCCCCTCATTTAATTATTGTTCTAAAAATAAGCAGCGATAGGTGAAATCCATGAAGTGGTCATCTTTATGTTTTACAACAATTATAAATGTTTTATGGGTTTAAAACTCCTTACTACACACTTTATTAAACATTTACACACATTTGAATTGGGTTAGAGTACACTTAAAATCCAAACCTTTGTTGGAAAATAAGTCCAGTATTATAGAATGTAAACAAAGATCTGCTAGAGGTCGAAGATCTATGTGAATCTTGCATTTGAAGGCAGTCTGTACTGGAGACATAGCATGGGGGAGATTGATTGACAAGGTCTACAGCCAATCAGGTCATAGAACACAATTCATTGCAAAAAAGAAAAAGCTAAAAAAAAAAAAATCTGTATTAAAAAAATCTGTAAAACAGGGAGACCGGAAAAGGGTGAGGCTGAACATAGCGAGGGATCACTAATTCATTGTAGTTGGATTATTGTGTAACTTCCAAAACTGATTTGACTCTTTTTAGGAAGGTGCTGAAAAGTCAAGAAAGACTCCAAAGATCCATTCAGGAGGTCGGTCTTTGATTTGTTTTATTGGTAAAGTTAATCATCCATCATCCATCTCATCCATCTTTATTGCTGCCATTAATTATTGGTAGTATTACGCCATTTTTAAAACCAATCTACAAGAAGATTAGCATATATTTATTTAACATCATGTAACGGTTATTTTATTTCAAGCTGCTTGTGTTTTGCATTTTCACAGCCGTCAGAAGATGGCAGCACTGAATAATCCCTCTCTTTCGTTTCTGTTTGAACGGCAGGTCTCTCACATCTCTGTGATGCAAAGCTAGCTGTGCCAAAGGATGCAGCTCCAGTGAGATCAGATCGCCTCCCTGTGCCTCTTGGCCAGCGATGAAATAACCCAGTCCCGTCACCCAGCCTCGCCACAAAAGCCATGACGTCAGTGTTGGTGCATATATGTATTATGAGCGACTGAGAAGGCAGTCGGACACACTGCTGACACTCCGCATTTCTGCGCACTTGTCAGCGATTCTGAAAAGTTTGTTGGTGGGATGGGCTGCTAATGAAGTATGACGGGACCGGCTGGTGTAAACAAACAGCCACTACTGAAGAAGGCCGCCTCTGCTCTTTCTCATTCACTCAGTGCACTCAGTGCAGCGCCTGCCGGCACAGAACAAAGAGTCCTCTCATGAAGGTCCTCACAGAAACCCAGGGGGCAAGGGGTGAGGGGATGGTCTGGAACAGTAGAGCCAACCGAACCACACCATAGCATGCCATAAGCTTTCTGCCCATCCTTCGCCCCGTGTGCTTTTAAAACTCAGAGTTCTGTTATAGTCCCATAACAAAAACCAACACCAATGTCAAGCTGACCCAAAGACACATAGTCTCCAGCTCCCCTCCTGTTTCCCAAACTAGGTCCACAGCTCCGCTTGGAGCAGAACAGAGCCAGCGTTTGAAGATGCCGAGAGAACGAGTGACAAGCTAAGGGATGAAAAGGGGAAAGCGGCACATCAGAGAGAGAGCCAGATCATCTGATGAAGCCGCCAGTTCTCTCTATTGAGGCTGAACCTGTGCAGTGATGTGTGCCTTATGGTAGCCATGTCTGAGTTTCTGCTCAGTCACTGGGGCTGAAAGTGATCAACTGATCAAAATGGGACTACCGTATGTTGTGTTTTTTCTGTTGTTGTCCGTTTTGTAGTTATGATGCATGTTATTAAGTACGGTGCAATAAATAAAATGTTTAAACACAAGTTGGATCATTTTACACTCATGTGGCTTCGGGTACTCCTATCACATACATTTGCATAGAGACCCTGTGAATATTTGAAGAGAGGTGCCACTGTCACCCTTGACCCCTCCAGCTCATCACCGCGACCAACATACCGCATGCGCGCCCACGTGCTTCTATTGCGCGTCGCCGTTCCAGCGATTTCCAGGAGGCTGTGATCGGATTCCTGACGAGTCTCAGCCAGGACAGAATGAACAACAAATTCGATGCGTGAGTAGCAGCTCTTTTGTGTTAGAACTTGGAGCGAAAGCGGTTCACTGTCTGGAAACGGGGATGGTTTGTGAAGGATGCGTTACGCGTTCAACGAAAGGTGTGTCCCTTTTATTAGCACGATGCAGTGATAGATCTGTTATTAACCCGCATATCAGCGAAGGCCATACCGGTGTGTACTTAAAATTGCATAGGGAACAGCAGCATTACATTTATGGGCGTTTATGTTGAGCAGTGTAGTCGGGCTGCTAGCAATAGCTTAGCGAAACGGAAGACGAGTAGGCCTCGAATCCCCGGTGTAGTGGTAGCGCAGAGGCCCGGAGAGGGCGTGTGCAGTCACGGTGTAAACTCCAAACGGGAAGACGATCAAACGCTGATTTAAAGCAAAGGTCGTGTTAGCTGGTGTATATTTGTGGATAAAGTTGATGCAGTTTTTCTGATAAAATATCCAACATTTAATACAATGTGAGGAAAATTCTAGTAATCGGCTAGTTTAGCCAACACAGCAACCCAGTGATCATGACTGCATGCTAAATGAATTGACTAGTTTTTCCTGTTTTTATCCTTTAAGCAGCTTTTATTTTTCACAATGGACTTGAGTTTGGTTTATTTTGCTTGTAGTTTACACATTGCACTTTGTTAGATTTACCAGCAAATTAGGAAAGTGAAGATCATTGGATCTTTTTAACTTTGAACTAACTTTTCGTTTCCAGTCTGAAAGACGATGACAGTGGAGATCACGACCAGGACCAAAGCTCACCGAAAGATAGCGAAAAGATAAAGATTGAGGACGACGAAAAGGAGCAGAACACTAAGAAAAAAGTGAGTTAGGGGATTTCAGAGTGTTTGCACAGAGCGACCCGAATTCCTGAAGGCACCTGAGCTTCCTCGTTTCTTTTGCAGATGGTGGTTCCAGGAGCAGGAGAGCATCCTCTTCAGTACAACTACACTTTCTGGTACTCCAGGCGCACGCCGGGGCGACCAGCAAGCACCCAGAGCTACGAACAGAACATTAAACAGATCGGCAGCTTTGCCTCGGTTTGTCATCTCTGTCACATCTGAGCCAAATGATGCCTTTGCTCACTGACTGTGTTGCAGCAATCTATCACAACCATGAACGTTCTGATGTTTTTCAGGTGGAACAGTTCTGGCGTTTCTATAGTCACATGATCCGGCCTGGCGACCTAACCGGTCACAGTGACTTCCACCTTTTTAAAGAAGGAATTAAGCCCATGTGGGAGGTGTGTACATCTGCTACACATTTATTTTAATGATCTTTTTAAGGAATGTGTTTGGATATTTCAGTGAGGCTTTTGCTTTAATACTCTGATTAGGATGATGCCAATAAAATGGGCGGGAAGTGGATTATTCGGTTAAGAAAAGGCCTTGCGTCCCGGTGCTGGGAGAACCTGATCCTGGCCATGCTGGGGGAGCAGTTCATGGTGGGAGAGGAAATATGTGGAGCTGTGGTGTCCGTACGTTTTCAGGTAAAAACTCTCACCAGCGAGGCTTTGTGCTCCAGAACAGCATTTGGACAACAATAGCTGCGTTTACATGGGCAAAAGTAATCGGAAGGAAAATGCGTCATGTAAACACGCCGTTCGGAATAGTCGTTCGGATCAAAATTTCTTTCCGATCGAGATAGGTGGGTTATACCGATAGTTGATCCGATCGTTGGTCATGTAAACGGTTTATTCTGATCGTGTGTCACTACTGCTCTGGTTTACGTCACGCATAGACAGTGTTTCGCTCCAGAGAAAGCTTTGGAGCTCAAACAGGACCGACCGGCTGCTCTGCGGACGCCCGGTGCGAAGCGCTGCTCCACTTCGCCCCTCTGGCTCTCCGCCTCTCTTAAACCCCTCACGAGAGGGGGTGCCGGGGAGGAACGGGACCCTGCGCGGTCCTGGCTTGTGTGCCGGTGGACCGAACCAACTGTGTCTCTGAGCAGAGCAGCTGGATTAATAACTTTATGTTTGAGAGGAGGATGCTTTGTTATGTGTGCGTTTTGTTGTTTGTGTGACTGCACGGATTAAATATAAAATGATGAGCCAACAGGCGCTTCACAATATTCATAACATCAATAGAAGCCCGTTTGGAAGCTCGCCTCGTATATTACCGAGCTGCTGCATAAATGTATATGATAGCAAAGGTTTGTTTACTGTGGGACTTTTCCTTTTCCAGTATTTTCAGCACTACTGCGCATGCCCAAATGATTTATTCCGACCGAAAGTGTGACCCATGGGAACGTTTGTTCTAATCGGAAAAAGGTTTTCTGTGCCCATGAGCACGGTTGAATTTTAACCCGACCATTGATCCGATCAAGATATTTTGCCCATGTAACAGCGGCTAGTGTGACAGTAAATTAGTGTTTACAGGGCGTAGTTATCTTCTTTTTTTGTTGTTGTTTTTGTTCCACAAAGACAATAATTACAGTAATTGAGTTTTAAATGTTGCTGCAGTGTTTACATTCTTTTGACTACTGGAACGCAATTAACCTAAATCAGAGAAAAGCAACTTTGTGCCATTTTGGAACCCTTTACGTTAGTAACATCTCCAGTGTTAAAGGGTTAACTCTCCAGGCCTCAGACATACCTTTTTTTTCCAGGAGGACATCATTTCCATTTGGAATAAAACAGCCAGTGACCAGGCTACCACAGCCCGCATTAGAGACACCCTCCGCCGAGTCCTGAACCTGCCCCCCAACACAATCATGGAGTACAAGACACACACAGACAGCATTAAGTATGTATGTCTCCTCAGTTTACTATTTTCTCTTCATCTTTTGCTTAAAAAAAAAAGTCATATTTTGTGATTTAACTAACCTTTTTCACCAGGGAACTGTTGAGTGTGAAATTGTGCACATCAGTTATAGTTTTTATTGTAGAATATATTTCTTTAAATCGTGGTGTGATGTCTTGCTGTCATAGAACCATCCTCCTCCATTAACTCCTCTACGCCTGAATGTATTTCCATCCATAAAGAAAAAGATCACTCTTTCAAATAGACGCTACATTTAGGTAATTTTGGAGCCATAGCGGTTTGATGCATCGTTGCCTCAATAGGCATCAAGGGGGATTAGGGCTGCACTACTCAAGGAAAACCCGCAATATTAGTGATCAATATTCCGATTACAATGTAACTTGCGATACATGAACAAATAGCAAAACAACCAAAAACACAATATCCTTTTCACTGCAAAAGTTTAATTTAAATACGAGTCAACATACCTGAGGTTAAACTCCCGATGACCCTCGTCTACATAGGAGGTGAGCTTCTAACATGAAAGGGGTCCATGCAATTGGTCAACATCGTGGAGGGTTCAATCCGATTGGTCAAATGCGTAAAATGACCTATTTGATTGGTTAAATACTTCAAGCTGCCATAAGATTGCTTTAGCACATTTAAGGTAACCACTTTTTGCCATTTTCGCCGTCTTTTGCGATCTGCGTATTGCGCAGCTTGATACTACGGTAACGATACATTTGCGATTTATGGTGCAGGCCTATGGGGGATTAAAGGAATAATTCTCTCCAGGAAAAAGTCGTTGCAGAATGACAGATGCTTTTTCACATGTCGCAATTCTGAAGGTTTATGTCAAACATTTGCAGCCTGGTTAATATTGATGAAACGTATTTAATGCTGAATGATGATGCTGTGTGTGTGCCTGTGTCTGCAGAGCCTGGGAAGACTTCCATGGGCTGGTGAATGCTAGTGGCGGGCGTTAGCCTCTCGCACAGGAACACTCTACCAAGAGTAAGAGCTGGCGCCGTTTGGTCCTAATGGCTGTTTCTCCTGTTTGTTTGTTTGTTTTTCCCACCTCTTCCTCATGCTTCTGTTTTTCTCGCAAAAGGTTTGTGTGTTTCTGTGACGTGTGGAGGGGCGCCTGCATCCGGGGAAGGAAAACCTCTGTGTGGACCGGCACTGTGTAACAGGAAGACATGTCAGGAGCAGAGGCCCCCAAGGATCATTCCTCCTGTTGGGTCAAATTGGAAGAGAGCAGAGCGAACTGTCAGCACCAAGCCAAAGACATACTTGAAATTAACCAGAGAGGGGAAAAAAAAAACCACAGCCTCATTTTATAGCAAAGTTGGAACATCTGTTGACTTGTTATCAGAAGGAGGCTGTGTTACAGAATTTGGTCATTTGCTGTTGACAAAATACCACAAAATCAGTCCGATATAAAACTTTACATGATTTTATTGTTCAGCACAGCCTCACATCCACTGTTAAAAGTTGGTCAGTTTTATTGGGGCTCAAACAGGGTTATTGGAAGATGATATTTTATTACAGTGATGTATTTTAATAATTCCCTCTTCAGTTTCAAACAGAGCAGATGCTATTATTGTGTAAAATGTATTTGTCCACTCCACGATCACTCAGTTGACTTGTCAGCAACTCTCCGTGGTGACATGGAAGTTGAGTCCTACGACAGAAGACCATCCCGTTTAGCGGAGAAGGTTGAAAGAGCCCCATCTTCAGAATGAACTGCCAAGCTGCCTTAATCACTGTGCCTGGCCTCAGAGCCAACACGCACCGGATGTCCATTCTGCAGGTTAGGGTGCATCTGCAAACACACACCAAGGCGTCCTGAAGAAGACCTCAACTCTTTTTCCGGTGGAAGAAACAAAACCTCGTCGAGGATCAGCATCTTGTTCTGGGCAGCATTTGTTTGGAATATAAGCAGTTATATTTTGCAGAAACGGCTAGTCCAGATTTGGGGTTGGATTAAAGGAAGCAGATGTTTGTCTAAAGTAAAGTGAACACAGTTGGGTGTACTTGTGATGGAGAACAGCAATAAAAGGAGAACATGCAGCTGCTGCTAAAACTTGACTGGTTTGTTCTTTGAACAGCAAAAAGTGCCTGCCTGTCAGAGCTGCAGTGTTTCACCGAAGCGTCACCGGTGGAGGAGCATCTGCACTGCTCAGCTCATCTCGAAGAACGTGTGATTCTGCACAAAAACCAATGGCAGCTGCTTCAATTCACAAGTTCTCTTTCGCTTAAAATGTGGTGAACAATCAAATGAAACACTGGAGAAAGGTTTCATGGTGCATGAGCTGTCAAAGATCTATGACCAACCTGTGCCAGTGCCAGAAATGTCACAAACAATTGGAATTAAAGTTCATCAGATGCAAATGAGTGGCCTTGTGGTGGAGGATCTGCCCAGAGACTGGAAGGTTCAAATCCACAGCTCAGTCATACTAAAGACTCTAAATGTGGGAAACATTTAAATGAAAAGCACCTACATTCTCCAAAAAACAATAATTTCACATGATTGCAGGAAGTATGTTTTTGGGCATGCTTCATGACAATTACTCATTATGGCATTACTTATGAAAGTATCTCAAAGATCACAGTGAAAATGGTGTAATTTCTCTGTGTATCTTTACCATGCATTTCAAATTAGATCATTTCAAATAGATTTTTGCAGTTTTCAAGACAGAACTCACCCTCCAACCCAAAACAATCATGGTCCATGTTGTGTTCTTCATTGAAACCAGGCTATTTCTTCCATAAACCATATTGAGCTTATTGGCTCACCAATGCTAGAGACAATCTGATGTTAAAAAAAACAAGCTGCACTGCAGAGACTGATGCAGGTAGATTTTAGATACACTTTCAAAATAAAATCACCTGAAACTCTTTGTGCGAGAATCAGCAGCACGGACAGCAAGAACCCTGGATTCTGATGGTAGACGATCCCTCTGAGTCACACACCTCAAGGAGAGGAGTGAACATGCTCCACCTGACAGGACACTCAGCCAACACACATCAAAGAGCAACCTGTCAGATGCTGGTGCTTTACACAGTAACAAAAGGCCAGCTTTGATGCTTGGTTGACCACATTTTTTCAGCTGTCATGACTCTGCAGCACCAGGAGCATTGTCTGCTCAGCATCCCATGAGCTCAAATTGGGCCATGCTTTATTCTTGCACAACTGAGAGAATATTTATACCAAGTCAAACTCTGGTCACTGAAACCTCTGCCAGGTCAATCCTAATTGGACACATCTTCAAAGAGTGTTGCTTCTAGAAAACTCTAAATTTGACTCATACAGCCAGTCCAGCTGACACAGAAGTCAGATTTAGGCCAAATTGCAAAAGTAGTATATAAATTATACTTGACATTGCAGTTTACAAGCATTCATTCTTCATGAGCTTAAAACAACTCCACCCAGACTGCCATTATCTGCAGTAACTTCAGATTTAAAGACTATTTATAGACCCACTCCAATCATCTTTGGAGCTATTGTAAAAGTGTTCCCAGTCGTCTTGTAATTATGAATATACAGTTTTCAGCCAAATTCAAAAAAACCTCTGATGTTTTCTAGGACATAGTTTCGGCAGAGCGGCAGTTTATTAGAAATTCGCCTTTGACTTTTGGGTGCAGAGCAGCAGTGTTGTTCCTTTGCCTTCCCTGTTGCAAACTGGAGCAGGGAGCTTTAGGCCCACCCAGTGTATTTTCTTTGTCACAAATATGCTCTTTTTCAAACTGCATTTTTTTCCTCTGCTTTTGATCCACAACAATTTAAATAAAGAAATCCTAGGAAATGCAATTTTGAGCCTAACTTTCTTTATCTTCGTCCTCCATCATGAGGAAAACAATGAATATGAAATAATGAAGCTCTGTTTTGGCACGAACAGGTGCTTGTAAATTTCCAATTATTTACACATTTTAAAAGGAACTGTAACTTTTTTGTTATTAAAAACTGAAGAAGGTAAACAGTGAGTTGGACCCACCTCTGACATACAGTCCCAATGAGACGTTTCTGGGGTAAGTAGGCTCTTATCTCCATCACGCAGCAGCCAAGACAGCAAGCATCCACCCTTAGTGGCCTTTCAAAGTAAAAGACCTAGTGTCCCTGACAGTCAACCCCTTGCAGAGAGCAGGCTCGAGCAGGACCACAACAATGGAGGAACACACTGGAGCTCTCTAGTGGAAATGAGAAGAAATAAAAGCTCAGAAATACAATAAGATGTGGATGATATTGATGACTTTTAGCAACAATCCACCTTCCACAGCCACAAACAGCTGGGATCTGCTGTCTCCCATAGAAATGCTGTAGATCTTTCTGGAAACACACTGTGGACCTACAGTAAATGCCCCCCCACCCAAAAAAAAAAAAAAAAAATTAAAGCAATCCCTTTAAAACACAGAACTGCTTAAAGTAGATAAGGCAGCCTTAGTCCACCTTGCAGTCCTGGCCAGGCAGTGATGTGAATCTGACTGACTGTTTCTAAAAAAGACAAAAACTTTCTTCCTGCTGCCCTTCTCTGCTCCTCCACCTCTCCCTGCACTCTTGATGTCTTTACAGAGCTCCTGTGCATCCCCATCTGTGACAGCTCATCCTCAGATTCCCTGTCCCGAGGTGCTTGGTGGGAGTTTCGTCCAAGTAGCTGAACCTGGCAACTGCAGGAAGGCCTGCAGCGGTTCTCAAAGAATCCAGAGATCATCTGGATGTGCTTCTCTCTCTCTAATTTCCAAAAGAAAAATGTTGGTCCATCACCACAGGCATCACATCGAACTGAAACTAAATCAGCAAGATTTTAGACACAATTTTAAAAATTGGATTTGAACATTTTGCATTGAATTGTTGAAACAGAAGCTTTCAAAATTCTGTGAAGAAAAGGATCATTAAGACCTTTAAGAAATTCAACCCGAAAGTGGAAACTTGGAGAATCTTTTGGGCAGACATTACTCAATAAGAAGATTACAAATGCATCAAAAAACATATTGGAACAGAACCCTTCTTATGTTCTTATGTTGTTTCACTTAAACCACACATTTTCAGAAGAGTCAAAAGTTCTATTTTTGCAGCTGTTCCACATTTTACATCAAAAGAGTATCACAAAATCTCTTGCTTACCTTCAGATCATCTGATAATATGCCCGGAGAAATCCGGCAAATTTTCACAAACAGGTCGAGATGAGCTGCGCCTTTTTCTGTATCTGCGTGTGACTCTTCACGTTGGCTTTTGTGAGTTTTTAGTTTTCCACGACCACCCTGTTTCACCCCACCGTCATCTCTACCCCACCCAGCCGGATGTGCTCTTTGTTGAGCCATGTAATTGAAGTCCTACTTCCATAGGTGATGGTGAGGATATCCGTTTTATTTTAACCCAAAAAGATGGCACAGGATGAAATAAACTGCTCTGATCAATCCCAGATAGCGCAAAACTGTAAAGTTATTTAATTGACAAAAACCTTTATTTAAAGTTTATTTGTGAGTGAAAACTCACGTACCACTAAACCGTCAATCAACAAATTCCTTATCCTTATTCCTTTCCTTGAAAAAATCTGTTTTAACATCTATAAAAATGCCTGTTTCTGTCTGTTTCAACAAAACACAGATGTTTAAAGCATAGTTTTACACACGTTCCTTTTCACTCAGTAGGAAAGGTTCAAATATCAGCCAGATGGGTTGTAAGGATTTAAAAGCAAAAAGTATATCAGAACTATCGTTACTATCCCTCCCCCTTAGCCTAAGATCTGTGTACTCAGTACTTTCTTTTAAAAAGCAGCTTAAAACATATCTTTTTAATATGGCGTTCTCTTAACCTTGTCTTATTTCAATATGTATTTTACATTGTGTGTTTCTTGCTTTTATGTTTACTGTAAAGCACTTTGTGATTTTATATCTTGAAAGGTGCTATACAAATAAAGTTTATTATTATTATATTATTATCATTTCTACCACATTAAGATTATTTATATGTATTTGCAAAAGCTTTTATTTTGAAGGGAAATAACCAGAAGGGTTAAAAAAATCAATTTCTGTTTAAACACAAGACTAAGAAAGTTATTTCAATCCAGGACTGGTTACGTGTTTATTGACTTCTTGTGAATTTTTAGCACTGATTAGTCGGCTCACATCAGACAATCAACTAGACTGAGTCAAACATTGTGATCTTTTCTACTTGTGTGGATTTTGGACCTCTGGGTGTTCCTTTTTTGTAAAAACAGCCTCATAAAACCAAATCAAACTATTTCAACTGCGTTTGGCAACATTTTTCCTGATGTCCATTAAAAAAAATATGTGTACTGCAGTAAAACAGCCAACTCATTTCCTTGAGTTGGCTGTTTTACTTTTTGGTGTCTGTGAAGGTCTGCGCTATCGCTTGCACTTAATCCAGATGATGGAAGTGCTGAAGATGAACAATGAGATGATTAAGAGGTGATTAAGGTCAAAGCAGGAGAGACGATGCACGCAATGTTGTCCGCTCTTTCACATAGTCCACTATCTTTATGGATATATTGGAGTGGCTCTAAGTCTTTTTTTAAATCATGTACTCTAATGTGAGGTAAAAATGTAAGGCCAAACAAATCGGCCTGCATTCTTTGAACCCTTTTATAATACAATTAAATGCTTTTTCCATTTCTTCTTTCTATTTCTTCACATAGAACACAAACACATCTAAATACGTTTTTACCCAAATTACTGTGAATTTTATATTTAAGGACCACAAAGCAAATAAAAAAAACCTCTGTTAAAAAACATTAAATCTGGGTTCATATAAAATGTTATGCAGTATAATTCACTATAATGAAACTTCGGTTTCTATAAATGTTATGCAGTATAATTCACTATTTAATGACAATTATGCTATGAAAGTCAATTAGATCTGCACGACCAGTTATCAAAAGAAAAACAAAGCTGACAAATGGAGCAGATCAGAAAAAGCTTGAGGACTGAAGCTCAACCAAAAAGTCGATTCCACAAGTGAAAATGCAGAATTAACATCCAAGAAACTCAAGTTTTACTCTCTTGTTTTTTTATTTGTCTTTTTTGTGTTGTTTGGAGAACTGCGAATTTTCTAAAATATGTGGTAACTCTCTTTAATTTTTTTTGTGTAAAAATAATTTTGTTAATATTTCTAATTAAAGTCAACCAAAGTGCATTTTTACTCACAGAAGTTTATTTGTATGTGTATATATAACTTTTGTTTTTTTTTTTTACAAAAATACAAACACTTTTATTTTTACAAATAAATATTGCAAGAACAGCACAAATAGTATCTGAGCTTCCCAAGAAGCTCAGGTTTTGAAAAAGACAATATCAATAACTTATTTTGTACAGATTCATAAGTTAAAAGCGGCTTTTTCCTCCAACCACATGAAAATCTGTGGCGTGGATGATGGCCAAAAATGGCATACATTCATGTTTGCACTTGAATCAAAAGGGAGCTTTTCACAGGAGACTGCTGGGTTTGTGCACCGGATTCCTTTTAAAATGAGCCTTTTCAATTCCAGAGCAGGTAAAAACCTAAAATCCTCTTTTTCAACTTTAAGTCTTGAGTGCTTCTAGTGCCAAAGCGAGGATTCTTGGCAAACTGCGATAGAAAGATTCATTCTCCAGGCCCACAAGGCTGTAAAATGTCAAGGGCCGACCCCCCACCACAGCTTTGATCCGTGCCTGATAAAGTCCTCGGTCGTTCTTTGAATTTAGATCCACTAAAACCTTAAAAAGACAAAATATCCTGTTAGAGGTGCAAATCAAAGCTTTGAAGAAAAATGTCCCAATGCAAAAGCAGACTCTCTTCATTCTGTAATTACCTCCTGGAAGCTCATGTGCAAATTCCTGCTTGGAATGTTTAAGACCCAGCTGTAAGAGTCTCTGATTTGGACTATCTGCTGTGAAGACTCCCTTAGTCCAGGACAAACTGCTGAGACAAAAAAACAAAAACCAATTCCAGTTTTTTTGGAACGCAAATCCACCTTTAAACAGTTTAAAGACTCACTCCAATGAAAATATGTGTTTTTGGAGTTTTTAAAATGTTCTTGTGGCGTTATTCTGATGATGGAGAACACATATTAGGAAAATTAAGCTTAAAATTATATTTCTGATTCTTTTTTATTCAAATTTCTGTGAATCAATAGCAGATGAGATAATGCACTATGCGGGCCACAAGCTCCCTGCCCCCAAATTTTAGCAACGGAGAGGGGAGGGGGGGTGGGGATTGCGTCACACTAATGGTCCCGCCCACAACTCAGAGGCAAATTTCTAATGAACTACTGCTGCTCTACATAAACCATCTCCTAGAAAATGTCACCTTTTAACATTTTGGATAAAAGATGGCATAATTATAATAAAAAAAACTAACGGGAACACCTTTACATTACATCAATAGATGATTGGAGTTGATCTTTAATTACATTTATATCATAAAGATGAGTGAAACTTACTTTTTTCACTGGCAACAGCTGTATGTCTCTTTTGAAGAAGACTCCTGTATTTTCTGTGAAGATTTAAAGGTTTGACAGTGTGTCTGGGCTGAGAAGCATCTGTGTGTGTTTCACTGATGCCTTGCTGGATGGCAGGAACTGTCTGTGTTGGAGACTTTAGTTGTATTTTATTTACACTTTCTAAACTTTCTAAATTTGCAAATGTAAAATCCTCTGATGTGGTTTCCTCTGTTTCTCCGCTCAGCAAAGCTTCACCTTCATCTCTTGTCCTTATCTTTTGAGTTTCACTTATCCAGGCGGACAGAAGTGACCAAGGTTCGTGGATTTTTCCATTTAGGGCAAATGGATCAGAAAGGCTTGGTGTGCTGGTGGGGGAAGTTAAAAAAGATGGATTGTTTGGAGCAGCTTCCAGGAGATGAACAAAGTCCAGGTGCACCATGGGAGGAGGAGCTTTAGAGCCCAGTTTGGAAAGAAGAGATGAAATTATTGTTGGGTATTGTACGGTGAGCCGCTGCACCAAAGGATCTTGTGACTGTTGGTAACAAACGGAAATTGAACATGTAAAAAAATTACTAACTAGTTTATATTAACTTTTACTCTCATGCATGCTATTTTACTACACTTCTTTTAATTTTTTTATCAAGTAGATGTTCTTTAAAAGTTCACATTTTCCAAGTTTAACAAATACAATTGAATATCTGGCAAATTGGGGTGTTTCTCTTTTTAACAGCTTACCTGTGAAAACAGGTAGTCTTCTTGTCTGTCGGCTGTAGATGAGTCTTCAGGATGCAGGTCATCCACATCATCTGCTATGTCTCTCAGATAGTTCTCCCAGTCGTCCACCGAGGATCCGACATTCCTGAATAGGGCTGGTAGATCCAGCTCTACTGCCTTTGCAGCACCAACATGTTCTGCAAGTAATTACCAGTATTGGATTTTACAAAGAAGCTTGACCTCAGTGACCTTGGTCTCATCCTGTATCAGGTGCGTGAGGTGAAAGAGCTTCTGTCTCTTTGCTCAAACGTGGAACGTTTTGTACCTTTAATCTGCGTGAGGCTGGGAATCATGTGGAGGTCTCTTTTCTCTCTGCTGGGAGTGAAAGCTGTGTTGTAGATGTGCTCCACAAGCTGAGGCAGAGTCTGTGTGAAGAAAGTCAAGTCCACGCGATCTCTGATGTAATCCTCAGCCCTCTGGAGCAAGTCCAACAAGCTCTGCAGGAAGGACCGCAGCTCTAGGTGACGGAAAGTGAAAAGGAAAAAACATTAAATAACCTCTCTGTAATTAAAACTCAACTATGCACTGGAGAGATGTGTTTTAAAAATATGGAATGACGGAAATCAAATGGATCCTAATGTCATAAACATGTCGGAAATTCATGATTTCATTTTTCTGTAAGGTAATTTTTTTTACTTTTTTAAGCCAATAACAGCTTGAAGTGGCTGTATCTCCTAATTTGTGAAAGTATCACTTTTGTTTAGTTAAACCACTAAAGTGAATTTTTTTCTTAACCAATAAAAGTTGGATTTAAATGGAAATTTGCAACATGGATGAAAATGTAATTGTAAATCAAATTGATAGTGAAGTTGCAAATCAAAACTGGGCCATAAGTACTTTGTAGTCTGTACTTTATAATAGCCATCCCTGTTGTGCTGTGGAAAAACCTGAATCCACAAACTCACGGCATTTCTTGAAGCGGTTGAGGCACTTTTCTTCAGCCAGTTGGGTGCAGGAGCTGACAGACTGACCCGGAGGACAGGTCAGGGTGTAAAACCGACACAGAGAGCCAAACTCTGACCGCTGCTCTTCCTCCGTCATGTCAGTTGTCTTCAGAAGGTCTGGACACGATGGCTCCCGGCTTCCAACCGACTCTAAAAAGAAAAGCCAATGTTGCATCACACTGCACTGTTCTGACGTCTAATGTTTGTGAAGTAAATTTTTCATGAAAATGTAATTTTATTGTGAAATCTCACTTTGAATCTCAGCTTGAATCCAGTCAGAGAAAGCCGTCACTCGCGTGTAAACTCCAGGTTTACCTTTCTCTCCACAACCATCTCCCCATGAGGTGATGCCATAAAGTTGGAAGCGACCTGAAATAAGGTCCTGATAAATCAGGGGGCCTCCAGAGTCCCCCTACAACAAAAACAGCTATTTTTAAATGGCTTGTTTCCCTAAAAATATATTTACAATAATAATAATAATAATAATAATAATAATAATAATACATTTTATTTATAAGGCGCCTTTCTGGGCACTCAAGGTCGCCGCACAGCATGTATACAGTATAAAATGCAATAAACAGTTAAAACAACAACAACAATTTAAATAAATACACAATTAAATAAAAAAATATATAAAAACATGAAAGGGTCAATGTTAAAGTGAATAGGCTTTTATAGGCTTTTATAGGCTTTATAAAATAGTTTACATTTTTTTCCAGGGATTTTATTTAAAGACCCACTCCAATGATAAACATGCTTTTTGTGATTTAACATGTTCTTGTGGCATTTTTTCTATGACGGAGGACATATATAAGGACAATTGAGCTTTAAACAGCATTTTTAAAATGTTTCTTATTCAAATTATTGTGAATCAGGAGCAAATGAAAAAAATGCAGTTTGAAAAAGCTTGTAGCTGTGACGTAGGTGCTACAGTCGGCAGGAGAAAGCTCCCTGCTCCGCTCCATTTCGATGCATCCCCTTGCAGACGAATAGATGCATGTATGTCTTAGTTTTACTTGTCTGAGCTGGTATCTGATATTGCTCGCAATTGTTGTTGCACCGGTAATGTTAGGTAGGGGCTGTTAGGGTCTGTAATCTAGCGTGAGAGCATGTAAACAAAGGGATGATGGGAAGTCAGGGCAGGCTTACTTCGCACCAATTTTCTGATTAACTACTGCCGCTCTGCAGAACCTAGGTCCTAGGTAACAACATAGGTTACTTGATTTTGGCTAAAAACGGCATAATCATAGTTAAAAGACCACTGGAAACGCTTTTGAAATAAATCAAAAGATAATTGGAGTGGGACTTTAATATATAGCTACACAAAATGTCTAAATAAATATGAAAAATGGGTTAAGAACGATAAGATGTTACGGAGAGGAGGCCTTTCTGCTCACCTGGCAAGAATCTATCCCCCCAGAGAGATAACCAGCACAGAACATGGTGCTGGTGACCAGTTCTTTGCCTAGAGCGCTCTTACAGGTGTTTTGAGGCAACAGAGGAATTTTGGCCTCCATCACCACATCAGCAGATGGACCGTCTAAAAGTTAGGTAGACACAGATGCAAAGAATTCTTTATCACATCAAACAAACATGTTAAAAAGGCTTGATGCAGTTTGGAATTCACAAATAAATTATTGTTTAATAGGAATGTAACCTAATGAAAACAGAGACAATTACAGACATTTTTACTGTCTGATTGTCATGATAATCACTCACCCTCATAGAGGGACCCCCATCCTGCTACCAGACATGGTGTGCCTGTGGGGGGGTCCATGGCGGAAGGAAGGCAAACTGGGGTTACATGTTCTGACAGGATCACAGGGGATGTGAGCTCTACCAAGGCGAGATCGTTGTTGAAAGTCTTTGGGTTGAACTGCAGAAAAACATTGCAGAGTGACGGCAATGTTTACATTCCTCATCAAGTTACTTATCTGTGAGATCATGAGTTGTTTACCTTTGGATGAGAAATGATGCGGTTCACTTTGAGAACCTGCTCATCAGGATCTGTCTTGGTGATGTCAAATTCCCCCACCACAGCTGTCCAGGAGCTCTCGCCGCGGCTGCTGCACAACTCAGGTTAAAAAAGGGAAAAGCAACATTAATGGATGAAAAGAAGTACAATAAATCATCAATTTAAAAGATGCATTTTCTCATCTGCAATATTTGTGGTCAGACATTTACCCGGCAAAACAATGTGCCGCTGTGACCACCCAGGAACTGTCCACCAGGACCCCTCCACACATCAGAGCACCGTCCAGCTGCAGATTGACCAACCAGGGCCAGCTGCCTGGAGGAGCGGGAGAGCCACCCACTATCCTGGAACGAGGTTGTGTGATGTTCTGCACAGAAGACAACTTTCGACCACACGCTGCTGCAGGGGAAGACGTGATGCAAATCAGGTACAGCATTTTGAAATAATCAATGAGCATCTGCATCCTAAAGAGATCGGCAGTCCTCATGCGTGTGTCCTCTCACCCTGTGCCTGTGTCTGCGTTGCAGGTTCCAGGTTCTGCATTGTGTTGAGCAGGCTGCACTGGAGTACACGAGCACTGCAACTCTCCCCCATGATCCTGATGCAGCTTTCAGTGTTAACTTCAGTGGGCGGGCAGCGGTGCTGATAGTATGCACAGACCTGACTCAGAGCCCAACTCCGCTCTGCCTCGGCCTGGAGCTTCTGAGCTTTGCTGATCACATCGCAGCTGGGCTCTGAGGAGGCGCTAGATGGTGACACTGTTGCACAGGAAAAGGATGCAAATGAAGACACATAAAAAATGGCAACAATTTGCTCAAATTGAAAAGAATATATATATAATTATTACAGCAGGATCCGGACAGCTGTCCACAGTTCTGAAACAGACAAGGGACACAACCCCGGCAGCCTGCCTCTGCCTGGCTTCTCTCCGATGATGCACGCTCCAGAGTGGACAAGGCACTTGCCATGGCTGCTTCCAGAACCACAGTGCCACGATCAGACAAAGCTGAGAAAAGGAGAAACTATATTAGATACATTTTTACCACAAGAAAACTGGAATCCAAGATGGCACAGAGAGGAAGACAAACACAAGGCAACACGTTAAATATACGATCATAATCCTTAACTATAAACAAAATGAAGTTTCTTAATTTAAGCATATTAACATAGATTTTAAAGCATGCTTGGGGCAATTTCCAGATTAGCTGGAGTATGAATGTTGTCAGATCTGAATGGGAAGAGCTTGGCTGAAAGATCAAAGACAGAACATCTCGTTCATGGCATAGAAGACTGTCATTTTCTGTGGGAACACTACGTTTGGGAGCATCACAATGAATCCGTGCAGCTATTAGTTACGTGTGTGCAACCCCCCTCCTCCCTCCATTGGTCCTTCTCCTCTTTGAGCTTATTGCCAGCATTCTAGCAGAACCAGCTCACGCTCAGCATGCTAGTGAGGCTTCTACGGACACTTTCATCCCGCCGCCGACCCTACAGCCCCCTCTGTGTGCAGCACCTCATCCCGGGAAGGGCCAACCACAATAACCACTCTGGTGGAGGACTCAATTAGAGACGCAGGGCAAACTTTCAGGTTTTTGGACGACTGACGCTCGCTTAGATCTTCAATATCACATTACTTTTGCGAAAATGAACCAAAAGAATAATAGTATCAAGTATTTTTAAACTACCCTTCTATCAACTGGAGCTTTATCATTGCTGAAGCAGAAAATGTGGAGAATGTACCTTTGAGGGCACTCTGGGGCATTCTGTAGACCTCTCTACCTGCCGGCGCTCCCAGGAAGCAGTCCAGCCCCGTGAGCAGCAGAGATAGCAGCCTCAGCAGCATAGTGTCAGAGCATCAGACCTCCACTCCACAGGGACAGGCGGGATGACTCAAGAGGACTTCCTGGAGATGAGGCTGCGCTGCAGATTGCGTATTGTCTGGTGGCTCAATGCACTCGCTGACTGTCTCCCTCCTCCTGACTCTCTGGGTGCTCTCCCACACTGTGGTGCAGGGCATCTGTCTGTAAGTTTACTTACAGGAACAATAGATGCCTGGAGTGCTCCCTGGTATATATAGAGTCCCAGAGGGAACGCCGGTGGGAGGGGGAGGGGGGTGGACGGGAAAGGGAGGGAGAAATGCTCTCATGGCCAATACACAAACAGATGAATTCATTAAGACTGTGACAGCAAATTGCCAAAGCTGGACACCACAAAGAAGTCCGGTTCCATGAAAGGGAGGGCGAGAGAGATGCGGCCAAAGAGGAGTAGGTGGGGGGAGCAGAAGGGATTGGCTGGAAAGCAGGGATGGGGGTGTTGTTTGAATTAATTACTGTCGGGGAAAGAGGGGGAAACTTTTGCAGATAATGATATGCACTGATGTGGCTCCAAGTTAGAGAGGGAAACAAGAGGGATGTAAACCGGCGTCTGAATCTGCAGAGTGGCCTGAGAGGGGAGCCCGGGACTCCAGGAGGAGGCTGAGAGTGAGTTAGAGCCGGAGCGAGGGAGATGGAAGTGTCTGCCATCCGTGGCCCTCAAAGGGGGCTTTGTCCCCGTTGTCCCTCTGAGAGTTCCCACATCAAAGCCGGCCCCCGGGCATCACTTGGCTGCCGCCTCCATTGATCACTTACAGTCTTTTATCTCCCCCATTAAAATATTGTCAGTTCACATCACTTTTGTCTTTCTCTGCTGAACTCTGCTTTTGTTACATAAAGATACAGTAATGCTCATGAAATCCACTGATTTTATAGATTCATACTTATTTTATTTTTAGGCTTATGAAACTTTTTGCAGATGTTTGCTTTTATTTCAACCACAGAAGGTAAACAAATTTTTAGTAAATACATGTTTTATTTCTGAGAATATTGTTTTTTTTTCCTTCATGTAATTATGTGTAGATTTTTTGGAGAAAAAATATTCTAAAGTGTTTTGCTTTTTAATTTATTCAAAATTTAGAGATTCATCTTTTTCCTCCATGCAAATCATTTTTTTTTTAAATATAATTGCAGCTTTTAAAACAGAGAAACAAAATGTACAATTGTTGACATCAAATCTGCAGTGAAAGAAAAATGCTTTTTTAAAAATAAAACTAAGCTTTAGTTATTTAAGCAAATGGTTTGTTTTCAGAAAGTTCTTGAGTGATATATTTTATAACACTGGTGCAATAAAGTATTAATAAATTTGTCAACAGTTGTGCAAGTCGTCCCACATAAAAAGATAGATGTCTGTCATGTTCATCCACTTAAACTGTGCAAGACAGAAAGTAAAAGAAAGAATCCAGGACATTATGTTGTATTATTTATTTTTTATTACTTGTGTTATGGCACTAAAAAAACAAGTAATTGGTCAATAAAAAGTGCTCATCGCAATATTTTGTGATGAAAACCTGGTTGTCAATGACAGAAGACAAAAATTTTCTGTAGGTCTTCAGCAATTTTGCACTGTTGTTGTTTTGGTCCATTCTTCCATGCAGATCTTCTCCAGAACTGGGATGTTTTGGGGTTGTTGCTAAGCAACATAGATTTTTAACTCCCTCCGGAAATTATGTATTGCACTGAAGTCCACAAACGTAACATTCTAGAACTTGCTTTTCACTCTGACACTCATTTGATGCCTGGGCGATGGGATCATTTTCATGCTGGATGGTCCAGCCACGTTTCATCCTCAATGCTCTCAATGATGGAAGGAGGTTTTTGCCTATACTGTATACTGTACTTGGCCCCTTTCATCTTTTTGTTTATACAGGTCAGCCACCTTTTCCTATTTGCAGATAATCAGTCCCAAAGCATTACAGTACCACCCCCATGCTTCAGTGTGGGTATGGTGTTCTTGGGTTAGCATTTGTCCCCCTCCAAATCAGGCGAGTGGCATTTATTACCAACGTGGTCCACTTTGGTCTCATCTGACCACATGACATTCGCCCAATCCTCCTCTGGATCATCCAGATGCTTTCTGGAGAACTTTAGATGGGTCTAGACATGTGCTGGTTTAAGCACAGGGGCCTTTGAAGAACTTCAGGACTTGAATCCATGACAACAGGGTGTGTTACTATAGTAACCCTTGTGACGGAGGTCCCAGCTCTCTCACGTCATTGACCAGGTCCCCCGTGTAGTTTTGGGCCGTTTCCTCACAGTCCTCAGGTGAGATCTTCATGGAACTCCAGGTGGAGGGAGATTGTCAGTGATCTTGTATTTCTTCAATTTTTCAAAGATTGCTCCAACAGCTTACTTCTTCTCTCCAAGCTGCTTGCTTTTTGAAGATTGACTTATTTCAGTCTTGTTCAGGTGAACAATCTTGTCTCTGGTGTCCTTCCCTGGTGACCTTTATAAAAGATCTTTTCAAACAAGAGTCATTGTGAACTAACATGATGCAGAACAGGACATCTTTACTGTTTGAATGTAAACAGAAAACTGGAGTCAACTTTGACACAGTAGATTGGCTCAACAATAAGGAGAGTTTCCAGTGAAATCCTCCATTTGTTGCTGTGTGAATGTGTCAAATATTGTTGTCTGTTTTGATCGTCACACAATTACAAAATCTAATGTCATTTAATATACGCTGAAACATTAGATGATATATTTTTTACACAGAAAAAGGAAGTTGGAAAAAAAGTCTTTAGTTCCTTCTGTGAAACGTGGTGTTTTTGTGGTGATCCCAGAAACCCCCACTCCATGCACCCATGTGGCACAACGACTCAGAGATCTGGGAGCAGGCTCAGGCCGGGCGGAGTGGGAACCGTAGGGACTAACGGGCGGCGCTCTTTCATATCTTTCTTCTCTTCCTCCATCTGCCTTTGATGTGCTTTCATTAATTTGCCTTCTGCTCGCTCTTTCATTTTTCCATCGAGGGTGGAGCTCTGCCTTTTCTCCTATCCAACAGGCCCTTTCAGTTTACCTTGCTTCATTACTTAGCAATCTGATGTCACTAACACATTACTCCTCTGCTGACTCAGAAAGCAAACATCTGCTCATCAATATTAATATTAAAGCACCAGGAGGTCTTTTTCACCTCCTCTCTTAAATCAGAACCAAACAGCTGATTTGAATCTTTGACACAACATCCAAACCAGTTTCTAAACACCTTTACTTGAACCTTTTTCAAGTGCTAAAAGTTTACGAAGTTCCTCCAAAACCAGTAATGACCTTTTAGATATATGAAGTTTTCAAAATCTTTTTACAGCTTAAAGTTTTTCCAAAGAACTAAACAGAAATACTGTGACTTCAACTTTTAGTCTAAACTGAACAGCTGCTCCACAAAGTGATTTTCTTAAAGAAATTAGAGGTGTGGTTGCGTTTGCAACTGCATTGAGCAGCTGCTCGGAAATGGCATAAGATGATTTGCACAAACCTATCAATGTGAGAGCTAAGCAGAATACACAGTACAACACACACTCCCATGAGAATCTTCAAGAATAGTGTTGGATAACACCCAGGTATTGTGTTCAGTTAAAAAACCACTTGCCCTATTGTCTCAGGGAGAAAACAATTGAAATCTAGGTCAGTGGGGTACGCAAGGGAGAGGAGTTCCCCAACATTTAAACTCAGACAGACACTTGAACCCCCTGACATCGAGCAAAACGAGCTCATCTACAAACGCTTTGCATAAAGGTTATTGTTAGACATGCTGGTAATTAAACCTCTTTATATCCCAAAAATAACAGCAAACACCCAAAAAATGTTGGTGTTTTCATCATAATGAGTGAAAATGAGTGAAATGATCAGTCTGGTCATTGATTTGATCATTAAGTTTAATGCATTTGCTTGCAGCTGTTCCAGTGCAAACAGAACCACAAACACCTGTTGATTCGTCACAACCTGTTGCTACACTCACATGCGGATCAAAGCAGCATTCAGACCTTTCCTGCTGCATTTTACCTGCAGTCACTTCAGTTACAAGAGTAAACTACAGCTTCTGTTTAATCGAAAAATGAAAAACATTTTTGTTGACATTTTTCATGATTAAAAAAAGAATCTGTTCACCAAATACTAATAAGTACTTCCATGAACATGAATGAAAACATCTTTTATAGTGGTTATTACTGAGAAATGTGACACCTTTTTTTTTTTTTTTTTTTTTTTTGCAAAGATGAATAAGTCAAGCATTTTTTATCTTAAAGAACAAAAAGAAAACAAACATGACCAACATGGACAAATGTTCACCTCACTCAGCTGCAAACTTTCTCCAAAAGACCAGACTCCTTGTTCAGATTGTAGAGCAGCTTCAACTGATTTGACAAGACTGACATCTAGTGTTGCTGCCAAAAACTTTTGTAACAGGACAAAGTTCAGCATCTCATCTGTTCTGATATTAACCAGAGCTTCATTGTGCAGACATGTTTGATAAATTGAGAATGTATGGACACAAGCTATGCTAACCCTTATCAAAAATCCCCCCAAATATAATCTTTCAAAGTAGATTAAACAGGATCTATTTCTACTTTAAATAATTTACTTTTACAGTCTGCTTGTTTAATTTGACATAATTGAGAGAATATGACAGCAAAATATAAACCTCAGGAATTTGTAAATTCTGATGAATCATAGAGGCCAATCGTGTCACATAAAAAAGGTTTTTACTCAAAGAACATCTCACAAATGAGAAAAAAATTCAGATTGTTGATGTTGACATGCGGACATTTTTAGAGCAAACAGGTATGTTTATAACATTTGAGTGTGTTGTGGACAGGCCCCGCCCCTTATAGACGTGTATTAACCTGACCGTAATGATAAACATCCAGCAACTTGTGGCTTTATGCTGTTTCATGGTTCTACCCCCCCCCCCCTCTCTAACATCCCTCTCTCTTCTTCCCTCCTTTCCTTTTCCGTCCAGTCCAACACAAAAGATTTTCAAATACGATTAAAACGAATAAAGTTTGGCCTCGATTACAAAAGGGGTTTATTCAGACATTCCTCTGGTTTGTCAGAAGATTCAAAAAGTCTGTTGTTAAAGTAAAATATGTCCAACACAAGAGGCCTTCAGCTCTCATCTGTTTGCCCAGCTGTTGGACAGGACAAGTTTAAAAAAAATAAAAAAATAAATAAAAACATTCAGATTGAAAAAAAAGGAATTCTTTTAGACATAAAGAAATGTATGGTTGCTATTTTGACACGTGACTCTGCATTTGTGTGACACTTCTGGCTTCAATCCTTAAATTATGGCGCTATTGCAAGTGGGAGGAGTTTCATTTACATCCCATAATATATTAAAATACATAAAAGATTCCTCAGAGTATGGCATACCCTCTGAAGATAAACTCATCTGATTTAGGATTAGTTATATTATTAGCTGTCCATCTGGTCTATGTGTTTATGTACTTGTATGGGCAGGGATTAAAGAAAAATTATTCATTTTAATTTGAGCTTGAAATAGTTTTTCACTTTTTTTTTAGGCAAGTCAAGGTTTTCTATTTAATTTTCTATTCAAGAATTTGAATATTCTATTTAAAAAAAATCTTCTCCAAATGAATCTTTTAATTTAAATCACTAGATTTGTAATACCCCTTTTTCTATGACCAAGCTAAATAGAATTGACTTTACATTCTGAATGAAAATTGAAATATGAATCAACATAGAATCAAATTTTATTGAGTTGTAAATCCAACTTGTGATGCAAACACAGAATGAGGCCACATGGTGGCAGGAAAGTCCTCTGACTGTGTGTGGGTTGCACATAGCATCTTCTTTATATTATTCATTATAAAGCTACACAGTTTATTGTATCAATATTTTTATTGTTCATTAAAATTATTGTATAAATTTTTTTTGCAATCATGTGTATATTTTTTGTTTCTTGAATGTTAAAATATATTACATGAAATACCTATTAAAACAAAGACCAACTATTGCAAATATTAGTCTCATTTATTTATCTAAACTCCAAATATTAATATATATTATAATAATAATCTGTAATTTTGGACCAGTGGTTAAAAAGGAAATTGCTGCATCTTTGGGCTCACCTTCCTCCTCCTCCTCCTGCTGCTGCTCTGCCATCGGACTGACCTGTTGGTAAAGGAACAACCCCCCCTCTCTCTCCTGTAAGCCTTTAGCTATGAATTATGGGGGCTGCTACCATCACAGCCAATTGTCTGGATGAAAAGCAGGCTCTGCCTCACTTAACGTTGTGTGGTATCTTGTGGCTGAACAGCAGGTTCACAATCATAGTTTCTTATCTGCCCGGCGGTTCAGGTCAGCAGGTAAGCAGATGACATTTACCAGGGAGAGCAGGTTCGTACACAGCTGTGCTCTGGTGAACGATCAATGACACTTCAACTAGTTGTATGGAAATTCTACAGATTGTAGGCAGATTCGGGTAGGTTTGGTGCCAGCATGCATCTCATCAGAGGTGGAGCTTTGCCTTTATGAAGTGTGCAGCAGCTTTGCATTGTGAAGGAACTTTCTTTCCAGGACAGCTGGTGGGTTTGGAAGGACAGAGACTATAGGAAGAGAGCCCGGGTAGAGCCGTGTCCCTTCCTGGGAAAACTCCTCTCGCCTGTCAGTGAGGACGCCACGGCCACACGTGTTGGACTGATGTGGAGACTGAGGACAGGAGCAAACTATCCAACACTGCATTGAACAGAACAGTAAGTATTAGCCAATGATTGTTTTACGTGTAACCTGAGCTCACTCTTAGCTATCTGGTTCTAAACCTAACAGTGATTTTCAGACATTCTGAAGCTGCTCATTAAAGATATCTTGATGTAATGGGGTTTATTCTGAATTACGAATGAAGTCAAACTTCAGCCGATCCTTTAACACAGTGATTGATATCATGCAGCTATGAGATTGTTTTAGGATCATTCTTGTGTCCTTCCAGAGCTCTACTGTTCAGCCGTTTGTGTACCAGACAGGGAGAGATTTGATTCTTCCTCTGATGGCAACAGTTTGTTGTGCTTTAACAAACCAGGCATTTATTAGCTTGTTATGAGCTGAGAGTGCAGTAGCCAGATGGAGGATGTTGATCGTGTTTGGAAAGTATATGTGAGAGAGCCATTACCTGAATACACACACAAAACCACCCATGTGTGCATCCTCACACACTATTTTATGTGCGTTACCTTTTCCTAGGAGATCTTTATATCCTTTAAGCAAAAAATTATTAAAAAATGATTGTGCTAAGCTTTGTTTATTTAAAACACATATAAACACTTTGAAATGAGGTTCGGTGAAAGCTGTACATGACTTTGCATACTGGTTGCTAATTTCAGATACTAGACTTGATGCATGGGCCAATAAGTACTAACCTGTAAGGTTAATGATTAACTAAATGTATTGTGCACTAAGGCATCACAAGTGGTTGCTAAGAGCTGCAAGACAGAAGACAGTTTGGTCAAATGTCCTGCTGGTGTGTACATAAAAAAACACTAACAGGTGTTTGGAAAAAAAAATGGTGCTCTTATTTTGTAAGGTTTGAACACAAAAGGTGGGTCCAAAGGCAGGGATGCCCAGTTTAGTTTAGTCTGTTTAATAACCCGTATGAAGCCCATTAAGACGACTATTGTTGTAATATTGGGATATATAAATAGAACTGAATTGAATTGATTTGAAAAGCAAAAGTTAAATCTCAAACTTTTTAGAGAATGTTGCTAAATTTGAAATGAGAGAGTTTCAGCTCACACATCTTTCTGTCTGCACAGGGAAAATCTCAATCTGTTGCTAAACTGTGTTTCCATCTTTTTAGGACAAAACCATGGTGGGGCTGAGAAACCGCTCGACGTGGGAACCATTGTTACTTAAAGCCTCCTGCATCAAGTCTTGTGCAAATGGATGCGCCTTGGGCATCACAGCTCAACTTACATATGCTAACGCTGATCTGGAGTCTGTGGAAGGTGAGTCTCTGCTCCCCAAAGCTGGGACCATCCTAGAAAAAAACCATAAAACATTTAGATTCTGTGTTGTTATAATGTTTCAAGAGCAAAAATTAAATTATTTAAGCAAAGTAATAACAAATATTGCAATAAAAAGTATTACAATGAAAAATATTTAAAAAATGAGTAATTTAAAGTTTTGCCTTTCCATTTGATTTAGATTACTTAAAGATCCAATGTTTATATGCGCTTTGCTTTAATCAAAAATAGATCTATTTCTAATGAATGTCAAATGTCACATTACTGAGCTGCAGTGGATGAGGAAAATGGAAGCTACTTGGCTGTTTCCAGACCAAAGAAATTTTGGTTGCATTTCCTCATTTGAAAATAAAATATGTAATATTGATGCCTTCATCCATCTGTCAAAGCAAAAGTATTCAGTCATAAATGTTGAAAAGATTTGATCAAATGTATGAGTTATTTTAAAGTCATTCAGTTAGGGCAGATGTGGCATCCTCTCTACTTTAAGACAGAAGAGATGTAAATTGAAGAACTTTGCTGACCAACTGATTTTTTTTAAGCAAACAATAGTCAAGGGTTGTTGTTGTCCTAAATAAGGATTTAAGGATGCTCTACATGTCTTTGGTTGGTAAAGGTTTTGGACTGTAGGCTCTTCCACCAAATAACATATATTTTAAAGGATAATAGTTGAAAATACTCTTTGCTTCTTTTGGACCTTTTGCCACAGTTCTTCCTTATGTATCTTTTTAGTGCAACTTTCTTTCACATATTTTGTGTTTAATCATTTCTTGAGAGGTGGTTTAACTTTTTTTTAACTCGAAATTACCCAATTTTTCATAGTAGACAGATTATTGACATCTGCTTTAAAGATTTACATGCCATTTTGACTTGTTTGGAACCAGAGTTTTACTTTGACACTTTTTCACATGGAATTTGAAGTCTGGTTCAGCTTTGTGGATTTTTGTAGGTATGTTTTCAAGGAAGTAAGAGTTTTTCTTGTACTTTTCTGAATCTTTCACGAAGGAGTGTTTGTGTACCCGCTTGGAGAAAAGGAGGTCGTTGTGGGGTATGAAGCTGTGATTGCTGGCCGGCTGATGCGGGTACAGATTCAGAGCAGAGGGAAGCTGAAAGACTGCTGCTTGGACTGTTGCTCTGGACCTGGCCCTGATGCACACCGTGGGAACGGTCCTGAGTGGAGCTGCTGTGGAACATCCAGCCTGGACATGCAATGCACCAACGGTGAGGAGAGAACAAACGATGCTGTATTTACTGAAAGTGCTGGCAGAGAGGCATTCAGTTGTGAGCAAAGATTTGGAAAGCACAGTGGGAGAAATTTGTTGTGGTATAACAAAGAAGGAATAATTTTGTGTCAAGATGCAGACCTAAAAAAACAAAATAAAGTTAACGTTTATAATTTAACAATGCCTATCTTATTGCAATCTATTCATTTTGAGTTTAGGACATCTCATCCTGGATGAAGATCTAGAAAGAACCACCTTTATTGTTGGTTGTGGACTCATTGGCCCCATGGAAATAGTATCTGTCATTATCAGCACCACACTAGAACTCCCCACTTTAGAAAATGGAGCCATTCGTGTCGTCTACCCAACCGTACTCACTCCGATTGTCAGAAGTCACACAACTGCAAGCAAGACTGAAAATGGAGGGAAATCTGAGGAAACTGGGTATCCATGATGGCTTTTGTACAATTTTACACTGAAATAGAATAAATAAGATGTATGAGGACTGATGCGTTCAGCCTTTACAATAATGAAAATATCACTTTTCTAAGGGCAACCAGCTGCTTTGGTGCCACATCAGGAAAACAAGACAGAAGCTTAGGCTCTGAGCAGCAGTGTTCTCATCACTTCTTTACAAGTCCTGCAGCTAACCTGGCACCTTATGAGCTGAGTTTCCAGCTCCTGGTCAGAGGGGCCTGTCTGCTGGCTGGTAGGGTCTTTTTTAAGAGGATTCTGGCTCAGCTGATAAATAAAATGCTCAAAACCCTAATGAAAACAGTCTAAACACTACAGCATAAAGGTTTAAATATAACAATATTTTAACCTTTTTTTTTTCTTAGGACTGGAAAGTCCAACTCATGCCCTAAGAGCTGATGCTGATCCAAGTGCCCAAAGGGCTTCTGCCACATACATCACCTTGGCTCAGGAGCATCCATATGACAGACATATTGAAATCATTTTACACTTGAGTGGTGAGTAATCAGAACATTTCAGATAAACATCAACATGATCTGCTGAATTCTGTTAAGATCTATCTCTCTACTCTTCCACAGAGCCTCACAGTCCACAAGTGATCTTTGAAAGAGGCAGACTCTCCTTCAGCCAGTACAAACAGCAGATCTGTTCCCGTCGTGATTTTATCCGATGCACCCGCAAAGATTCCGACCCAGAGAAAAAGGTTGAACAAGTGCTTTACCTACTGCTGCTTTTAACTTTAAAGCCTTTACAAACACCAGTTTGTATCTCACTGCGGATGTGATGATGTTCCCATTGTGAAGCTGGAGTTTGTTAGGAGGCGGTACCACAAGGACATTCTCAGCAGCCCAGTCTTGATGCTGAATTTCTGCCCCGATCTGCTGTCTGAACCATTGGAGCTGCACAAAGCCTGCAGGGAGCTGCTGTTCCTGGTCGATCGCAGCGGCAGCATGAGTGGCACCAGCATCCAACGTGTCAAAGTGAGCTGGTAAAAGTTAAAATGTCCCATTAAGGTTCAGGCAAATGTGGGACTCAGATCTTCTGTCTTGTTTCATCAGGAAGCCATGGTGCTGGCCTTAAAGAGTTTGCCTGCTGGTACCATGCTCAACATTGTTGGATTCGGGACTACTGTCAAACCGCTCTTCACCTCCAGCAAACTCTGCACTGATGTTAGTGTATAGCTACGAACACACCAGGCATTTGACGCCTGAAATGTGGGGTTCTTGAACATGTTAACACTGGACATGCAGGGAGGGGCTTCTTCTTCTTTTTCTTTTGTTTATCAGCACTTGTCCGCCACCTACAGTTGGAAGAGGCTTGGTGCAAAATGTCGAAGAGGTGCAAATCTCGCAAATCCTGGTCCAGACCTTTTCTGTCACAACTCTATTCTGATCTATGAAAAACGTTGTGTCTTATAATTCCAGCTGGGCACAAACTGCAATTGCTAATATTTCCGTCATGATCAATTTTCAATCGGTTTGCACTTTTGCTAACTAAAAGGGACACCACCCATATGTCACAAATCCAAGTCTCTGATAGGTCAAAGTTCGATATGATTTCAGTTTCAACATGCATTTAATGGCCACACATTTTGTACGTAGAAACGTATGTAGCTTCGTGTGAACTCAAGGGTTTTGAATGTGGAAGCCCAAAATACACATTTACACATGTTTACATTCACTTTTTTTTGGAAGAGGCAGCGTGAAGGTACCTTGCAGAGGACGTTGTGAGCGTACCTTGACTAAAAAAAAAAAAAACAATTTTTAAATATATAGTATAAAAAGAAATAGTATTAAACTTGTACATTTTGAATAGTTTGTGAGTGAAAGAAAAAGATTTCAAAGAATTTGCATCTTGTTTGATGGAAGCAGAAGTTGTTGTTTTTTTAACCATGCCAAACTATCTGTTCCATTTTGCCTTCTCTCTAATCAGGCGAAAGGTCTGTTCCTTATGTTGCCTTAGTAGCAGAGTATCAGGTTTTCTCCAGACCAGAGGCTGGAAGGACAAACAGTCTGCACATTTTCCCCACCATATGGTAGCCTTTCATGCATTTTCACTCAGGCAGGAGATGTCCGTCTCTCTTCTGCCCTACTGGGTATGTTTGTCCACAGTGTGAACTGAGGTGATTTCAGACAGGTGCTAATTTGTATATGACTGAGCTTTCTTTATTAGAGAGGAGCTGAACTCCTCTTCGTGTAAATGGTATCGAACGTCAAACAGTAAACTAATCTCAGGTTGTGTTTGCAGTGGCAGTAGGACCAAACAGATGTTGTTTGCTTTACAGTAGCTCTAATTGTGTCCTCACAGTATTTTAATCTACATATGCATTCAGGTAACCCTAATACAGGCCTATGAGTACATCCAGAGGATGAGAGCTGACATGAGAGGAACCAACCTGCTGGGGGCGCTCACTTGGCTCTACCAGCAGCCCATGAAGCGCATGTACCCTCGCCAGGTCTTCATCATCACTGATGGATCCGTGAGCAATGTGGCTAAAGTGCTGGAGCTGGTGCGCAGAAACACATGTGCTGGCAGGTAGGAACATGTTTATCACAACACGGGAGAAAGTAAAAATGAGGTCAGTTCAAACAAGTGAAGCATGAGGGATGGAAGTGTGTGGGGCAGCAGCAAACAGACGTCCTGAATTACAGAACGCAAAACACCGCAGATGGCGGAAAAGGTTAAAATTTCTGTCAGCCCCACCCAGTAATCCCGTTAAGTGCTCTGCTCTGCAGTAAGAGTCACGCCCATCAGTTTTTCCAAGGCTCTTTATCATTGCAGAACAACTCCATTCATGCCTGATTAGTATTCAGCTGCTGAACTGTCTTTTTCCTCTGTCTGTCTATGATCTGGACATTTCTGTTTGTTGTCCATTACACTCATCCCTTTTTACTTCTCATGCTTTCAGTGCTAAGTATTTAAAATCTTTAGTATAACATATACATAGCTAACATATTTATCTTATCCATGTGACCAGCTGAATTTTTTTGCATGAATTTGAAGCATGTTCATGTTTGTTTGTGTTTTTACCAATGTAGATACTTTGGATTGGGCCTTGGTCCTCGAGCCTGCAGGAGACTCCTCCAGGGTATTGCAAAACTGACAGGAGGACTTACAGAGTTCTTGGATGATGATGAGAGACTCCAGCCCAAGGTGAGCTGCAACACTGCCACCTGCTGGAGAACTACACCACGCTCAACAACAGGGGTCAGCAACCTTCAACACTGAGGAGCCATTCAGGTCGATTTCTTGATGACCACAGCCCAATATGAGCTACAAAGTCTTAATTTACCTTTATAAAAATAATAAGACCCTGATGTATTTATGTTGTTGGTACTATTATGATAAATGCAAATGAACTATTGTTTTTATGCATAAATAAAGCAAAACATAAAGAGTACTTTTTTTTTAGAAAATAAAATAGTTTATAACTTTTGACAGAAGTTCACATGACTTTCTTTCAAAATAAAACACCCAGTTTCACATAAAATCATCTCAATGTAGTAATAGTATAGTGTAAAACCAGCAGTGATTTGAAAGAAAAACAGTTTATTTTACTATTCATGGTGCATCTCAGACAAAAAATGCATATATCCAATAACAACCAAACGAAATCCGAGCTAATTAAACAACTTTTACTGTATTTTTGAACCATAAGACTTACTTAAAATCCCCAAATTTATTCATGTGTTTTTATAATCTTGTGCGTCTTAATTCTGGTGGGGTTTTTTGGCCTCCAATTGATTTTCTGTGACACAAGATGCAAAAAACCCAGTCCACACTGTCCTTCAAATGTTTGTTAAAATGTGGTGCATAAAGTTGAAGGTAGTTTACTTTCCTTTTTTATGCACTTTACTATTTAATTACTTTGTAAACAAAAAATATATATTTATTTTTCTTTAACCAGAGAGCCACAATGGAGCAGTAAAAGCCACAGGTTGCAGGTTGGAGCCACAGGTCGCAGACCCCTGCTCTGCATCAACAATGCTCACAAGATAATTTCACAATTTGCTTCTGCTTAAACACAGAATTTTTGGGGGGATTAATTAGTCATTTACTTTAAGATCTCTGTCAAATTTCAGATGTGCAAAGTTGTCACTTAATTATTTTTAGAAACAGAAATCTTAATTGAGGTAAAAGTTAAAGTTTAGTTTTAATCTCTTCTGCAGCTAATCAAGTCTCTAAAGAAGGCGTTTGAACCTGTGCTGACTGATGTCCGGATTGACTGGTATTTACCTGAGAACACGGAGGCTCTTCTTTCACCCAATGAAATCCCTCCTCTCTACTCTGGTGACTGCCTCATTGGATACTGCACTCTCTATGACCTGACACATTTCAAAGCACAGAAGACAGAGGTATGCTGAAAGACTCCAAAAAACAAAAGGCTATCTGTACAATTATGACTCTAAATGTTTGTTTCTTGTAGACTCAAGGGCGAGACCATAAAGAATTACAGTGTGGCTCCATGGTTTCAGTCTTCAGCCAGTCAAATGATGATCTTTCCCCTCCTGCCTCTGAGCTGATGCCGGTGGCAGCTTGTGCAAATGGCACCGACTTGGAAGAGGCTCTTCGAGAAATCTCCAGAGAAATCTCTTCTGAGTTTTCCTGTGCACGAGATGCAGACTATGCAACAAGTCTAGGTAAGCTCTTTACCACTAAAACCTGGATTTGAATATTGGAAATAGTGTGGTGGAGTGGACAACGGCTGGCTCTTTCTCCACTCCAGGTGTGGAGCTGGACTGGTCCAGTGATATAAGGAGAAGGATCCAGGAAAGCTCTTACATCCAGGAGCAATACGTTCTCACTCACTGCTCCCTCAGCAGTGACCGAAGCCTTCAAACACATTCACACACACACGACTCAAACTCAGACTCTGCGGGCGGAGCATTTCAGCCTGACTCCTGTTCCTGTGGGCCGGTGTTGGAATCCGGGTCTCTGCCTCAAGGTCTTGAGAAGATGCCCCCTCCAGACAAAAGGTCCTCTTTATCTCGTTGGGCAGACCCGGCATGGGAGCAAAACCTTTCCGCTGAAACCCCTGACATCAGAGCGAATAAGGCAAGGCGACCAAAACCCCAAAACCCAGTGAGAGGTTCTCACAGCATTATAATGTGAGGACCAAAGCAGTTTTCTCTTTCGTTCAACCAGAGGAGGCATCTGGATGAAGATGAGTCCAGAAGGAGACAGAAAACTCTGGCCCGCTCCACCATGGCAGCACGGAGCTTCTCATCACCTCAAGGTGAACTAGAGATGCATCGGCTGAGGAGGGCTCTGGAGAGGGTCTCCTTTGATCAGACTCTGGGAGGGAAGCTGGATGAAAGTGACGGGGAAACAAAACCCTCTTCTAAAGGGACGGTGTCTCACAGAAGCCTCACTGACTCCAGTGAGTAAGCACAGCTGCAAATCTCACCTGTTTGGTATATTTCTAATTCTGCCCATTCTTCTCTCAAATGTTTAGATGGCCTGCTGTTCCCAGCCTCCCCCCTGGACTGGGACAGCCTCACAGACCCAGAGTACCTCTTTGCTGCTGCTCCACCAGACAACCCTCCCCCAGGTCAGTGCCGCTCCCTCATTCATGGCTTCCTGAATGGCAAGCCAGTGTCCTGGGAGGTCACCGTGGACCTGAAGCACCTCTGGAGCCTTGAGGACCAGGAAAACGCGAGTGCTGATCGGAGTGGAGAATGTGAGGAAGAAGGGAGGAAATCATGGGAGGAGCTCATCCACCAGTTGACCGCTCGCTCAGCTATAAGAGACTTTGAGAAGATGGCAGAAAATGAGAGCGTCACTGGACATGGTGACAGTTTTTCCTTAATAACAACCCCAACCATTTCAAATATGAACATTTTCACAAAAGTGTTTTTGTTTTTAAATTTAGGTTCCTCCAAACGACACCGTATGAAAGCCATTCAGACCAGTAAGCACTGCAACATCATCTGTATGTACACAGCCTTCACCACCACTGACAGTCTCCCCAACAAAAGCCTGTCAGAGAGCATGGATGTCCACAAAGCAGGTGGGCCACCAGATACTTTTAATCCAGTTTATCCTGAAAGGGAACTTTTTTTTTTTAGTTCTGGATCAACCACCATTGAAATACTGTAAAAGTCCCACTTCAATAATCCTTTGATCCATTTTCAGAGTTCCCAGTGGTCTTTTAGTTATGGTTATGCCATTTTTAGCCAAAATCAGATGCCAAGAATCTGTGGCGTTTTCTAGTTTGTGCTGTAGTTCATTAGAAACTCACCTCTGAGTTGTGGGCAGGACCAGTGGTGCAGAGTAAGCCCGCCTCCACATCCCGTCATCTATCTGTTTACAAGCTCTTCCACTAACTTACAGCCCCTCACATCCTCAACCTAGCTGTTTATTTCTCAATGGAAGTAGATGATATTTTAGCATCTGGGACCCAGTGGGTACTTCCTGTTTGGAATGCCAGCGGAGAAGATTCAGTCAGTCCAGTTTTCATAAAATGTCAATGGGACCAACACACAAAAGCACTGGGATGTGCTCCCTTATTGTTGCATTTAAAGCCAGCGCTCAAACGTTTTCTTTAGGAATGTCAAATCATTCCTTAATTCTTATGATTAGGCATTAAAGGTTTCTTTTGAACAAAAGGATTTGTGAACACCTTTTGGCCTTTAATTGATAACTGCTAAATCAAAAGCTAGTACCAAGTATAAAATCAAATATTTTGGTCTCCATTGGTCCTGTGTGCATGCAGGGATTCATACGTGGAACAGGCAGACTTCTCAGACCAGCAGTCGCAGCCCGGCGGCCTATTCTGTAGGTCTAGGCAGGCGGAGGACCAGCAGAGACAGTGAGGAGGCCGAGGAAACACGGAACTCCACAGGTAGGAGAAGCAGAACCACACCAGCACACCGTTCTGTTCTGAAGGCATTAGGTCATCAAACATCTTTGTATCTCTCAGACAGAGATGACACCCCAGCATCACCATGTAGCATAACATCCTGGGATTCTAGTAAGTATTTCATCGAGTGAAAACTCTCTAGAGCCAGAAAAGTCAGATAGTCCTCCTGCTGACCAGATGGACAGTTTGGTTGGGTAAGACCACATTGCCTGACCTCCACCTTTAAAGCCCCACTCTGATTTTCTATTGAGCTATTTTAAAAGGGTTTCCAGTGGTTGTTTAATTGTGATTAAGACGCTTTTTTAGCCAAAATAAAATATATAAAAGAACTGTCGTTATCTAGGACACAGTTTCTGCAGAGCATCAGTAGTTCATTAGAATTCACCTCTGACTTTTGGGCGGGTGACTGAGTGGGCACAGCGCAACTCCACCCCCCCCTCCCCTCCCCGATGCTGAGAGCTCGGAGCAAGCACGTTTTATGTTCAAATGAGCTCTTTTTCCCAACTGCATTTTTTTTTCTGCTCCTGATTAGAAGTGATTTGAATAAATACTAAAATATGCAATTGTTAGCTTAATTTTCTTAAAGCATGTCCTCCATCATCAGAGAAATTCCACGAGAACATGTTAAAAACACCAAAAACCCCATTTTCATCAGCGGGGGGTCTTTTAACTTCACTCCTTCATTTTTCATGCCATTACCATTAAAGGTCATTTCAGTGGTTCCACCAACTGAAATATTGGCGTCTGTATTTTGGGTCAGATGAGCAAAAACTGCCCCTCTGCTCATGAACCAACTCCACCATGTTGTCTTAGATTTTGGTGCCAGTGGTTACTGTGCTCCAGCCCCGTCTACAATCAAACAGCATCGTTTGCAGAGAACCATCGAGAGCAAGTCAATGGAGAGCTTCTTTGGCAGCAGGTGAGTCTTTTTCTTACAACTCTTCAGTATCTCCAATGAATGCACTGTTTCTATTAAACTTTTGATATCTAGCATAAAATAAAATAAACTGTAAGAACATAGAGAGAATATTTTTCTGTGTTATAGAAGAGTTTTGTATAACCTGAGAGCTTTTGTCATGCCAGGTTTCAACTGGGCAGACTCAGGTCCTCCATTTCATCAGGGAAGCAGGTTCCCCTCAAGTCCCACTGTTTGTCTGCAGAGACGGACAAACAGCCTGAGACTGAAACTCCTGACTACCTTCCCCTGGTTAGTTGACTTGCAACACTTTAAGATGAGTGTATTCTAGAAAGCAGCACACAGGTATATGGAGTCTCTTATTTATGCCATTTCCTCAGGTGCGTCTGCAGCTGGCATCAGGAGCATTTTTGCTGACAGAGATCTACTCTGACTGCATCCAGATCCCTCTGGACCGCCTTAAAAGAGCATCTCCTTACAGCCTCCACCGCCGCAGTCTCAGCCCAGCTTTCCACTGTACCTCCCCCAGTGCTCCCTCTCTATCCACATCTGCAAAGCCCCTCCTCTCCAGCCACCACGTCACATTCTCCCCCTCCTCCTATTCCCTTGCCAAGCCCACTGCTCCACCTTTCCACCACACTCCAGACGACACCCCACTTTTTCTGAAGTCCAGGCTGCCAAAGAGACACTTGTCTGAGCGAGACCCTGGCCCTCTGGGTCCTGATCTCCCCAGCTCGGAGGAGGGATCTCTGGAACTTTCTGCTGGCCTCTCTCAGAGCCAGAGCCTCGGCCAGGCAGACAGCGGCCGAGGCTCTGAGACAGATGTATGCGAGGGGTCCTCAGCAGAGCCAGCTGACCTTCAGGGCAGCAGCCAGCAGGCTAAAGAGGATCTGGAGGGCTCCAGCTGGGCCACAGCTGTGGCGCTGGCCTGGCTGGAGCATCGCTGTGCGGGCTACTTCATGGAGTGGGAGCTCGTGGCAGCAAAAGCAGACTTCTGGCTGCGCTGTCAGGAGCTGCCGGAGGGAGTGGACCTGGCGGGGCTCAGAGGAGCAGCCAGACAGCTGTTCCTGCTGCTGCGCCACTGGGATGAGAACATCAAGCTCAACATGCTGTGCTATAACCCCAACAACATGTGAGACAAGCATCTGAGGAAACAGAGCCAAATCCACTCATTTCTTCTTAACACCTAAAATGCAAAAAAAGAAAAAAAAAAGGTATATTTTTAAATCAATAGACACTTTAACCCAAGTCTAATAGAATTTAACAAAATAGACCAAGTGGCCTTTTATATATTTATGCTATAACAACACAAGAATGCCTTGACCCCCTGAATAAGCTGTTTATAGTTTAAATCAAGTATGGTTTCATAATGAATGTAATAATTGAAACGATTATTTATTAATCTCAAGAAAAAAAAATTACCACATGGAATTATTATGTAACTGATAATGCCCGATGAGGACGGCGTTATCAGAAATCTATGGACAACCCGGGGGCCAGAACTGTCCACCGCGTCCGCCAAGTCCCTGGAAGGGCATTATCCTGCTTATACTGTGGTCACTTAAGAAATATATTTTAAATCAATTGTTAGCAAATTTAATCTTATTTTTTTTTAATTGTTTTCTCAAAAAGCAGAGTATTTGATACACTGTGTGACGTGTTGTCATTGTAACAGTTACAGAGCCTGTACCGACCTGGCTCTTAGCACTTGTTTTTGTCCAGATGATGAAGCAAAGGTTGTTTTTTTTTTTCTCCAAAGAAACAGAGTCCAAGTAATTGAATTACTCTAGTGTCACCTTCTCGTGTCTCATCTTCTCCTTTTTATATTCTCTCTTCCTCTTCAAAATAATCAAATTCACAAAACAGGTTAAAGGAAACTTTGAATTACTCGTCTCTTCTCAATTGTGTTGCTGTTGTATTAAGTTGTGGAATAACCTATATCAACATATGTTCCATATTTCTGTTGTTTTGGTTGTCAACTAGCATCTAGACCCCTTCAATAATTAGAGGGCCAGTAGATTGGAACTGTTTTAGGTGTGCATCATCACTGTGGATGATCACTTTTTAATCCACAACGGCAGCCAATCTATTCACCCGGACCATGGTATAAGTACAAATAAAAATACCTGACTTTAGCAATATCTTGTAATGCTTGCGATAAACAACGCTGCATGTGTTAGGCTAAACGAAATAAGAGGATTTGCAATATTATTCTAAAACTAATGGGATAAATACAGTTCACTTTTGAAAATCTGTGTGAAAAAACATTAAAGCAGAAGGATTTGCTTTTGTCGGGTCTATAACAATGGAAATGTCAAACAATTGCCAAATGTTCCGTTAATGTACAGCGTGTCCGTATCTTTCTTTGGGAAGTCATTGAGGTTCTTTAATGTATTGCTTTCTCTGTACACAGCAAAAAAGGGGGAAAAAAACTAGTTAGTGACAGTTTGCTAATGTAAACTAGCAATTTAGGACGTCATAAAAAGACAACTTTCACGCAGCAAAACATTCAAAGATTTGTCACAATGAGCTGCACTCGTGACAATTTTAGACTAAAAATGAAACCTGAGAATCCATTCGTTTCTTCTACGACTGGAATTAGCGGTACTGGCATCCCTTTTACTCCGAAAACATCACCCTCTGTGATGTTCAGCAACAGACAGATGAGAGCGAGTGTGTCCTTACAGAACAGAACAGTCCAGCACAGTGGCCTCCCTTTGCGAGGATGTTAGATGAAGCAAAGAGAGGAACAGCAGCTGGCAAGACCAACTTCCGGTCCTGCTGTGTGGCTCAGTGGCGTTTGTCCTTATCAGCTGTGTGCTCCGGGGCTTCTGATGGGGCAGAGGGCAGAGGTGGAGCCAGCCACAGACAAAGGAGGACGATGAGGTGACAGACGTGGAGCGAGGCTGAGCTGCTGTTTGTTGAGGGATAGGTGTTCCATGAGAGCTCGATGAGACCCAGGATCAGGACTCTGCACAACATCATTAAAACAGACTGTGATTTGAAGAAACGAAGGTCGTCTGACCTTTAAGTCCCACTCCGATGAAAATGGTGTTTTTGGCGTTTTTAACATGTTCTTGTGGCATTTTTTATGACATGTTTTTTGAAAAATAAGCTCAAAGTTGCATTTCTGAGTATTTCTTTATTCAAATCGCTGTCAATCACGAGCAGACGAAACACTGCCATCTGACAAAAGAGCTTCTTTGTGACGCAGAAAATACACTGGGCAAGCCACAAACTCTCAGCAACGGGATGGGGAGGGCGGGTTTGCCGCGCACCAATGGTCCCGCCCACAACTCAGAGGCAAATTTCTAATGAATCTCTGCCCCTCTTCAGAAACTATGTCCCAGAAAATGACCGTTTTTGGGGGCTAAAAACTGCATAATCATACTTGAAAGACAACTCGGGATCAAAAGATGATCGGAGCGGGACTTCAACACAACGAATTCAGGATGTTATTAAGGCGCCAACATACCTGAGCAGGTGTGCAAGCTTCTTGACTCCTCCGCTCCAAAGCAGGTAAGGCAGAGTGTGGAAGTACCACACATAGAACTGGTAATGCAGCGAACGGCTGAAGCACATGCCAATGAAGTTAGAAGTGAACAGAACCAGAACTATCTGTAATTCTGTGTTAAGGTTCAACAATCCCACAGGAACTCTTAATTCAAACCCTGATCAGGACTGAACATGCGTATTTACAAAGGGGAAGAAAGTACCAGTAAATGAAAATTGGAGTATACTACATAGCCCGTTTCTACTTTTCTACTAGGCCTGCACAATATACCGCAAATTTATCGTTATCGCAATATCCATCTCTGCAATATGCATATCGCAAAAGACAGCAAAATCAAATGCAATAAATTGTAAACCTTAAATGTGCTAAAACAATCTTATGGCAGCTTGAGGCATTCAACAAATCAAATAATTCCTTCATGCATTGGACCAATCGGATAGACGCCTTCACGTTATTGACCAATCAGCTGGAAGCCTATTATGTTAGATGTTTGTCACCTATGTCGACGAGGGTCATTTGGAGTATCATTTATAAACTGTTGAAATAAAATGGAAATAATGTTTTTGGTTCTTTTGCTATTTGTTAATATACCGCAAATTATATAGTTATCGCAGTATAAATCACCAATATCGCATGTCGTGAGTTTTCCTGATATATCGTGCAGCCCGAGTTTCTACTTAGAAAACATTTACGACTAACTGTTACACGACGCAACTGTAAAGACCAGTGATGCACAAATGACATAAAAGGATATGATCCGCTGAGCTTTTCTGAGCAGGGACTTTCCTTTTGCTCGGTTCCTTGAGGAGTTCAAAAACGCTTTGTCCAGGTCTGTTTGAAATGAGACAATATTTCAAAATATGTTAAAAATGTTAATTCATGTGTATCCAATGTTGACAATACAGCAACACATTAAAGGATTGTAACAATTCATTATAACACATGCTGCTGACTCAAACATGTTTCTTTCCTCAAGGAGGCTTTTATTATTCAGACTACATTTGCATACAGACCCTATTCTGTCTAATCTTGTTAACATATGTTGTAGCAACAGAAATATTAAAGTTTGTGTTGGAGAACAGTAAAAAAAATAAACTGGAAGCAAGTGTGTCAATACAAAGCAGATGGTTTTTCTGCAACAATTATCCTCCCAGCACCTGTTCTTTCTAATGCTCGCTCTAATAGCAAGTAAGTTGTTTTAGTGCTGAAATACATTGAAACAAATGAGCGTCTTTAACATATTATCCTGATCATGGTCTTTTCTGGAAAAATAGAACAGGAAATCATATTAAGACAAGAGATTTTATAGGTAAAGAACATAATCTAGGTATAAACGTAACCATAATGTTTCCTGGGTAGAATTTATATAAACTTACTTAACTTACTTTGCAGATTCCTAGCCCTATGAAAGCTATGGGGAAAAAAACACTTATATTTTTGTATTCCAGTAGTTGCTAAATTAACGTAATTTTGAATCCAAAATAGATTTATGCACATTCGCATCAATGGCGTCAAGGGGTTCAGTCTAACTTTCTCAGGGCCACTGTTCTGCTGTCTGGGAAGATCTACTTGTTAACATTTTACTCTGGTTGATGCATGCTGTCTTCTGCCTGCACTTTGTTTTGATTGGGTCAAAAAAAAAAGAAGTAAATATCTGGAAAATCCTAAAGCTGATTCTATTGAATGAGTCTGTCTGAATCTGCGTTTTGGCTCATTTCTAGCAACCATAAACTTTGAACAGCAGATGTCAAAACTCACCTTTTCCAACGACTCAAAGCAAAAAGCAGCAGGGCGAGCAGGTGAGCAGCCAGCAGCGCCAAGTGGAAGTAACGATTCAAGAAAAGCCATTCTGGAAGGAAGCGCCAGTTGACGGTCCACTTAAACAAGAACTGCCGGCCGAGATCAAAGGCCCGGCTCACATAACCAACTGGATTCTCCAAGAGAAATGGGAGCCCCAGCAAAAGCTGTGATGAGGACAAGACAAATATGTGAATAAATACATCAGAAAAACGTGGCTTTGATGACTTAGACAATCAAGTTTAAAAGACTTAAGGCCCATTTTAATTCTTCCTCTCAATTTAACCAGTTCAGACAACAAAAAAACAAGCACAATGTCATACCTGAATCCCTGCACACAATGAAAGATTAGGGATTGTCCTCATAAGACCAAATTCCCACAGGAGAAGAAAAAGGAGCCCAGGGGCAAAAAGAAGGACGTTCATTTTCACAGACACAGCTAAACTGTCGAAAATAGATGAATATTGAGTTTTAATGTCATTTCAATGCGAAAATAAAGTAAGAACAGTCATTTTACAATAGAGAGAGAGATTATTCCTGAAAGGTAGACCATACACTTGCCTGTAAAGGCCACATCCCACAGTCCAGTATCCATCGATGAATAGATTGATGGATGCAAAAAGCAACATCATGGCCACTGGATCGTTAAAGAGACGAAGTACAAAGATGGAATGGATCCGATAAGATGCACAACACACGAAGAAGAAAACATAGGGTGGAACCTGAAAGTGTAGTGCAATATTTCAAAATAATTATACAATTCCAAACAACATGTAATCTATACTACGTTTTTGCAGAACAGGAAACCATTTCTGCCATTTCAAAATACACAAACCTTTTTTGTTCGGTTGTATATTCTGAAGACAAGCAGCAGTGTGATGAGGTAAAAAACTGCAAAAATATACTGGCCCAAGCGGATGTTCGTCCCATGGTTGGTAATGTAGTACAGAGCAGTAAAAATGTAGACAAATCCAGCTGGGTACCTGCAATTTCACAACACAAATTCATCCAGTAAAGTTTGAGGTGTCAAGCCAATTCGTGCAATCCCTGAACCCTTAAACTCACACTAAAGGGCCGGTGTCTCCTTTCAGCTGAGTGTAATCATAGGTTCCATTGATGACTCCCTCCACTTCGTCCATGTAAGCTTTCCAGTCAATTTCAGTGTCTGCAATTATGAAAGAATGACAATGACAAAACCTCAAAGCATCTATTTCAAATAAGTGTGAAGCGTTGCCTGAAAATGTTGGGCACATTTTTAACCATGAGCTGCTTATCTGCTAAATGCACTTTCCTTAAAAATGTGACAATTTACAAGGAAAATAAAACAACACGAACACAAATTTACTTGTTTTTTTTTATGTCATATTAAGATTTGTGATGATAGTGAAAGGTTCATCTAATACTATTTAAAAAAAAATAATAAAATAAAATAAAAAGCAAAGCAAAAAAAAAAAAAATCACTAGACAATTCCCACACACACACGGAGAACTGCAGACAATTGTAGTTTGTTTGAATTTGTACTAATAAACAAATTCTATTTTTCGTTTTATTTCTAATATTGCTTCTTTTCAAGACTGAATGTTTAACAGTGTCACTTCACGAGTAGAAGTGACCGTTTGTTTCCTTTAACAGGTGTTGCAGCATGTCAATGCGTTGCTAAAGCTAGTTTTTTAGCATTCTGATACATTCCGAAGAACGGCAAACACATCAGCATGCTAGCTAGCCGCGTGGTTACTTACATGCTACTCTCTGTATCACCCAAAAATTGATTCCGATTTCAAGAAACCACAAAACTGAAACGACTACAAATGTGTATTCCGTTTTGAACAAGACCAAATGCTTGTCTTTCCAAACTGCGTGGATTTTCCCCCACAGTGGAGACGGGGAAACTGCAGGTTTTCTCCGCACACCTCCTGCCATGTTGGCTAAAGAGAACCAAGTGACGTATTGCGAGGGGAGCCAGTTTCCGGTCATGTGCTCTGGGGATCCTTGTCACGTGACGAGGGCTACAGTGTCCACTATGGTTCACATCGATGTGTGAACTTCTTTCCCAACAACTTGTAAGTGAAAATGTAACTGTTTATCATTTAGCATAATACATAAGCTAAGATAAATAAGATAGCTGTGCTCGCCCATAAGGGACATTTTTAAGCTTTAATTCCTAAAACATTTAAAGGTCACTGCTAGCTTTCTTAGCATGGTGGTGGCTGGTTAGCCGACACACAAGCCAGGGTTAGCAGTTTGTTGAGAAAAAACTCAAGGTATTAAGGACTCGTTTACAGCACATCAACGAGTGCTAAGGTTACTGAGCATAAAGTAAAGATGGTATTAGAGTTGACTGTTACAAATTGATCTCGCATTTAAACAACTCTATATTCTATACCGCTAACCTTTCGTTTTGTTTTCTGTATCGTTTCCATATTTATTAATAAAAACTCGGAGTAGCCTAAATTGGTTCTCAAATAACATTTGCAGCCAAAATAAGATTCGTGCTAAATTGAAAAAAAAAAAAACAACAACAAAAAAACAAGTTAGAGTAAAGTTAGAGAGATGAACTGGTAAAATAACTACTCAGATAATGAATAAATCACCCATTGTAACATCTGATTTAGTCTAAACTTCTGGAATGAAAGAGACATTATTTCAAATATATTGACGTATCCAAGTTAAATGATTAACACTTTCAATTTGTAATAAATGTCAAATAATTTAGATATTTTCATTTGGACATGGTTACGTGTGACTTTCTAACTAACACTGCTATAAATGGTGTTAGCATCAAACTTTCTGCTTTTTTGCTTTGACTTTATAACCATTTGATTAAAACAAAAATCTTGCAGGAACAAATCTAAACCCCTCTATTTGTTTAAAACTAGCAGATATGACAATACATTTCAAATTTATGTAAGTATTAGATATATCACTAATCAAAGCACATATTGATCAACTCTGTCATCAAAATAATGGATTATTGCTGATGACTATTTTAATCAGTAAAATGTCATGACTTTTAATAGTACAGTTTAATTTTGGTGTAAATTGCTTGATACGATTTTCCGTCAACAGCATTGTTTCTGTGATTAAACATTAAAACAAATGTACAATAAACATTTTTTAATCATTTTTTAATATAGAAACCACCCTAAACTCCACATTAAATATCTATGTGGGCCAGTAGAGTCATTCATATTGTTATTTTCTGAAAATGTTTGTGTCTTTGTGTTAGTCTGCTTCTGAGGCTGCAGGGGGACTTTGAGGGAATGGATGGATTTTCGGTGACATTTACAGAGGCAGTGTGTCTCGGAACCAGCCTCACTTTGTCCGGAATTTTCTACTACCTGCATAAGAAGAAGAAGAATGTTGTGGATAAGCTTGAGGTTAGTATTGGACATGAGCTGCCGTAGCCCAATCACCACTGTACAGTAAAGGAATGTGCAAAAACATTCTTTGGTTTGGTCTTAACTTTTATTAAAAGAGCTTACCAGGTATCGGTGGGTTTAAAAAATTGGTTAGTATTATCAATCTTCACATAGAATAACAGGACTTGTGAATAATTTACGTAATTGCAATTTCTTGTAATTATTCATCAAAGAACCAACTTTTTTTGGTCGTTTTTGTGTCAAATTTTTTAAATACATTAAACTTTCACCCCTATAAAGTTTAGATGATGCGTTTTCAAATGAAATTGGTTTTAGAGTGGATAATTGACAGAGAAACCCGTGTTTTATTATATTTAGTTTACTTGGAAATCATGAACTTGTGAACCAAAGTGGATTCAGACTTTGGAAGTCCAACGCAGCTTAAGGATAGCAGTTCTGTCTTCTTACCATAATATCCTAAATTGTTAAAACATCAAATGAAAACACACAAAAAACAATATATTTTGTTTTATGATAATTGTATTTATTTAGCTTTATTCTTACTCTACTGTAGAAATCCATGCAGCCTTGAATTCCTGGAACATTTGCAGGAAAATAATTCTTAGCGCACGCTGCAGCAGCATGTATGAATTGTTTTTGTTTTGGTCTTTGTTTTCAGAACGCTCCACACTTCACAATAGATGGAAAACTGAGAAACCTTTTAAAAGCCACTCCTGGAGAGGCTCTACAATATGCTGTCATTGAAGGTAAATTCCTTCTGTTAGTGCAGACAGAAGCAGACGTCGCGCTTTTGTTTTGAAATCTTTGGTCTACATTTGCTTGTGTCTTTGTTTAAGGTTCGGTGAAACCTGCAGGCGAGCCTTTGAGGAGTAACTCCCACCAAGACATTGTGGGAGTGTTGCAGAAATTCACTTTGAAAGAACACAGATTAGTTTGGAGCGGCATTTCACGCTCGTGGTAAGTGTTTGTATTTCGATGACTCTCCTTGTTTTTTTAAGATGCCACATACGTGTTATGCAACAGGGACAACTGTCCTTGGCTGTGTAAATCACCTCTGGGTTTCATGTTAGCTGACATGGACAACATATTTTAATGACATTTTAATTAAAACAAATATTACTCAGATTTGAATGGATTTTATTTCTAAATTACCACATTTAAAACCTAAAGATTTGATTGTTTTTTTTCTATATTATAATGTAAAATCCTTTTTTGTCAACATGGACTTTATTTTGATAAAAATTGACAAGGATAAAAATGCATTTGGTAGTGACCGATTCTTCAAGTTGTCCCACCTAAGAACCCACTCTGATCATCTTTTGATTCATTTCAAAAGTGTTGCCAGTAGTCGTTCAATTATGCTTAAGCCGTTTAGCCAAAATCCCAAAACCTGTGTCACTTTTTTTGGCATGCGAGCTACTTTGACACGACAAGCGCCAAAAGACTGTATAAATACCACTGAGCGAACAGCGGCCCCTGATCTGTGGGGGGGTGGGGGTTAAGAAGTGTGTGCCTCGCTCTGGGCAGCACTGCTGCCTGAGTGGGCTCGGGTCCCTCGGACGGGAACCGCAGACCCTGCAGCAGGCGCTGTTGAAGGACGGCTGGGTCAGATGGGGTTTAAGATCGAGGACCCACGCGGCCTCAACAAACCGGAGTGGTCCTCCAACGGGAAAAGAAAGAAAGAAAGAAAAAAGAAGGTTTTTTTTTTTAAATTCAAAACACAGATGACATACAGTAAATAGTAAGGAGCATTAAACTGTACATCAGAGGATGATGAGAAGATGACGATTCGCTGACTGATTTCTAAAAAGATATATTCATTTATTTGTTTATTTTTCTGTGATGGGCTGCTATCTACCCTCATTTCCTTTGCAATCAATGTAACAAGCACCCCTGGCGTAGAGCAACCCCGCCCCCCTCCCCGTTGCGAAGCAGAGCTGGAAGATTGTTGCCCACCCAGCGTGTTTTTTTCTAAGTCACAAATAAACTCTTTTTCAACCAGCATTTTTTTATCTGTTCCTGGTTCGCAACAGTTTGAATAATGCTTTTTAAAGCTTAATTTTCTTTATACATGTCCTCCATCATCCAAAAAAGGCCACAAGAACATGTTAAAACCACCAAACACACCATTTTTATCAAAGTAGGTCTTAAAATAAATGTTCATTGTTAAACACTTAAACAGAATGTAAAAAAATAACTCAGGAAGTCCCATTGTATGATTTTTTTAAAAGAATTTATTAGTAAAATGGTGCAGAAAATCATCATTTATTATCTCAGATTTGCCCCTTTCTTCTGCAGGATGGACACTGAACGGATCTTGCACAAAAGAGTGAATGTGATGCCATTTTCTCTAGTTGGTCCGGATGAGACGGCGGTGAGGGTGCTGAGCCCCCTGCATGCATCGGGGGAAAACACAGAAATCATAAATGAGAAATTCCACCAGCCCAGTTACAGTTTTGGGCAGCTTGTAGGACAGTACCTGAGCGGAGAAAAGCCTAAAGGACACCTGGAGATTGAGGAAATGCTCAAAGTCAGTTAATCTTAAAACAGAAAAATCATGTATGATGCTTATAAAAACACATTGAGCAAATATTTGATTTTTTTCCAGGTGGGTACGACGCTTACAGGGATCGGAGAGTTGATACTGGACACAGAGGGTAATCTGTGTCTTCGACCCCCCTCTGACAACTCGGAGTACTTCTTGAGCTTGGCAGACTTTGAAACCGTTTGCAACGAGAATGGTCTTGTAGCTTTTTGGTGGAAGATGCTGGCAGCCACCTCTGCCTTGGCCGGGGCGGCCGTCCTCTTCTGGGTCGCTCTACGCTACTACAAACACCTAAAACGCCGCTGGGAGATGGAGCAGGAAAGCCAAGAGTTTGCGAGGCTTCAGGCCGAAGCGGCCAGGCTCAGAGCTAATGACCGCGGCGTCACCCCAAATGAGGCCAATAATCATTCGTTTCCACACAACGAATGTGTGATTTGTCTGACTCAACCACGAGACTGTATCCTGCTAGAGTGTGGACACGTGTGCTGTTGCTTTGTCTGCTTCCAGTCCATGCACCAACAGAAATGTCCCATCTGCAGGCAGGACATTGTCAGAGTGCTGCCTTTCTACCAGCCCTGATGAATCCGTCTGCGACTGTCTGACAATGCACTTTTATTTAGAAAAATCTATGACAGTTAATGATTTGTTTGAATTTGTAAATGAGAGGACAAGTAAATTATTTTTAAAAGTGTTACCATTAAGCAATACATATTTCTATTTAATGTGCCTTTGTCTGTACCTAATGGGCTGCCTAATGTCTCACTCTGAAAATACTGTGGAGTATTGATCTGATCAGGAGGCTGGAAGTTTCAGAAAAAACAGCCTCACTGTTCACTGTAATGTGCTCAGCTATTAAATGGAAGAGTGTAAAACAAAAGCTGTAACTAATTCTGTGACTGTTTATAATTAACAAGCCACTAACTAGATGGGAAAACATGTATTTAAACACATTTGTATACAGTTACAAACGAGGCAAAAATATCATTGTTTGGGGTTTCATCCGAACTTGGGTTTTTTTTAATAATTTAGCAAAACTGCATAAAGTCATCAGTCAAGCTGTATTTTCATATTTTGAAGCTTTTTTTTTTCCATAAACAGTCTTTGAATCCTAGGAAGAAAATCTTTGACTGTTGGGAAATTGAAAGAAAAAACAGCATCATGGATCTTATTTTAGACTGAATTTCTGAAGGTAAGGATAATTGACTGAAATGATGTTTTTCAAAGTAAATGTTGCATAATTCTGTGAATACAGTAGACTAAGCTAAATCAAAGGTGGGGAGTTGTTGATGAAATACGTATCTCTTATGCTATCCTAGGCACTTTAACATTAGGAGTGGGGTCATCTAGACCCACTAGACAGTGCTCTGAACTACTTTCTTCAATGATTTGTGATCTTCACTGGTGTCCATGGATTACATGAAATCCTCTCCACCTTTATCCACCTTTGTCATGGTAGGGAGAACATGTAAATGTAAGGGTGGGGGTCATAGGATAGCACAAGGGTTAAACTCTTAACTAAAAAAAAGCAGCTTCATGTTACATGAATGTTGATCTCTATATCAAGCTAACTTTATCACAAATCAGCCAAATAACATTTCAGAAACTTGAGCATTATAACACTAACTCAGTGGCCTAGTGGTAGAAAGTCTGCCCTGAGATTGGAAGGTTGTGAGTTCAAATCCACAGTCCAGTCATACCAAAGACTCTAAAAATGGGACCCAATTCTTCCCTGCTTGACACCAATCATCAAGGAGTTGGATTGGGGAGTTGAACTAGCAAATGATTTCTGGCTGTGTTTGCAGCTCACTGCTCCCCCAGGGGATGGGTCAAATGTAGAGACAAAATGTCACTCATCTTGACTTTGTGTCAACTAACATGACTTTAGATCAACTTTTATGATTTAATTCCATCATTAAAATGAGATTTCATCATGTGAATAATTAATGGGACATTTCCTGCCCTCAAAAAATGTATTAACATAGCAAATTATCAGCTATGCTTTTGTATAGTTTTCTGTCCTAAAACAGGTTTCTAATTTCTACATCAAACAAATAAACTATTAAAAAAAATCTTACGGCTTGGTGCAAAATCGAATTCTTTCTCCAAGTACCAGCTGCTTCAGTCAGCTGCTCTTTCTCTACAGAAGTTCAGACCCCAAGGCTCCATAAAAACACAAAATAAAATGCATACAAAAATTGCATTTGTTTAATTTCTTTTAGAAGCACCAAAGCCATTTTATGACAACTCCAGCCTCAGTGTAGTAAGAAGGTGAACTCTCCTTGTTTTTAATCGAGCGAATCAAAATCTCTAAGGGAGGATAAAAAATAGTTTTGTTAGTGTTTATTTTGATAAACTGTTTCTTGCTTTAAAAAATTGTTTTCCAAATATCCAGCAATTTTAAGTGTAACTGCTGTTTTCACCACTAGATGTCCTTTTTTCTGACTTTTAGTGAATGATGTTTATCCTGCACGGACCTGTCTGTGGTACTGACACTGTGTTCCGCATCACATGGAATTATCATCCACTAAGAGCTTCTGTTTAATCCACTTTGATAGCCATCAAAGAATTAAAATAGGATTCTCTTGAATGGCTTTGTCTATTGAATTTGGATGAAATGCTAGTTTTTTTAGGAGCTTATTATGGACGCAACTTGTAATCCCCCTGCTTCCAGTTTATTCCAAACTTTGATGAATCAAATATTAACTTTTTCTGAAACTCTCAGTAGAAGCATGTCTGGAATTAGACTACGAGATTGTGAGATTTATTTCTCAAAGTAAAGACTCCATAAATGGAGTCTAACTTTTTCTTGCTTTGGAATCAACATAAAATAGTAAACTTCATTACATTTTTACTTCTCTGTATGATTGATCAAATTTGTAAACAGCAGTGATACAAAGCAAGACAAAAATGTCATAAATAAAATAGTTCATGGTTTGGAAAACTACTAAAAAAGAGATTAACCATTCATTGTCATTTTAGCCTTGAAAATACTCAATTGGCATTGTTATTTGCATTATAGTCAGGGTGCATTGTCAAGTTGTGCAACATCGCAGCTAAAAATTTAATAAAAATAAAAATACCTTGCTGTTATCTCAAATATTGAACTCCAACAGGGTTGAAAAATATCGAAATCTGTTTACTTGGCCATTTATGAATAAGACTTGGAAGTTGTTTCTCATTAAACCTGCATTTTGAATTAGTTGTGACACATCTTCCAGGCGCACATCACAATGTCTCTTTCATAAAATATGTTCCAGTGTTTGACATCTTTCTTTAAGTCTTGTTCTGCCATTGTTCCTGCAACCCATCTCCTATTTCTTGGATGTTCCTGTATTTGTCTGTTCCTCTTGATGTTTTTTTTATGCAGATGTTCAAGAATTTTCTAGAATTAACCCGTTTACATTCTTATGATCCAACCAGATCAATCTGTCTGAGGCAAGTTGTTAAACGAATCAACCAATACCATTATAAATTCATTTTAAAATGAAATAAATGGATTAAATTAATGTTAGAAAACACCATACCATTTGGTTCAAGACACGGTAGGTTTATTTTACTATAACATCAAAACAACCAAGTGCATCCCAGTGGAAAACACACGTGATGGCAGCAAAAACTGATCAAACATCATTACAGACAGTGTGTGGAAACACTTAGAATTTTGTGACCGGTGTGCTAGAATGTTCTAATAATGTTCTGTTTGTGTTATTTTGATGTGGAAAAACAACAGAAGGCTGAACTTCAGGAAATTAAAAATGTGATTGGATTTGACATTCATTCTTGTCTACTTGTTTGTTTGTACACATATTTTATTTACACTTGATTATCTTACAAGAAATACAGGGAATCTGGAAAACTTCACATGCACTGTTCAGTACCCAGATATCGTCAGCCTAATAGCATTTCTGCCTAACTCATTTTTTTGCCAAATTGAGATATTGGCCTAACTTGACTGTGAGTGTTGAAAAAAAGGTGTTTTTTTCTTCCTTTAAAAAACCCTGAAAAAAATGGGTTAGGCAGATATGCTATTAGGCTGACGATATTTATATCTCTGAGTCACACTGGTTGAAGTTTTGGCTAAAGATGTCCTGGATCGATTTTAGGTCAGTGAATCGGATCCTTCTAAATAAATCAATATGGCTATGCACTGAATCCGCAACCACTAATAAAGAAAATTAATCGAATTGCTATTAGAATGAGCCTTTTTCTCATACTCACCCACTTTTCCTTAGATTTTATTGTTTTTCTCAGTTGTTTCTTTGCTGTTTTGAAGGCTGCTAAATGGGACAGTTAAAGGATACAGACAAAAACCTAAAAATAAACTCAGTAAATACAAAAGTCGCTCTGTCTGCTTGATCTGCTGCATTTTGCTCAGGACAAGACAAATCTAAAAATGTACTTTTTTCTGTCCACAGTCCTGCCAGGGTCCTATTTCATGTCCTTCTTCTCCATGACTCTCACTTCATAATCCCCCACTTGTTTCAGAACACAGCAAACTGTCTGCTGGAGTGATGTGTCCTAAAAGTCACTGGTCTGGACATGGCAACCCCAATTAAACTGAAGCCACTAATGAATGACCACACACTGCTGCGGCCGGGGTCGGTGTCACTCCCCGAAAATCCTCTCAAGACCGGTCTCTTGAGAAAACACCTCCTTTCACACACCCTAACATGTTAAATCTGCCCTCACTTTGAACCCCTGTGACCAGCAAAGTTCCTTTATTCTATAAAACTAGATTTTTGGACTTTTGAATATAAGCAACTATTATAAGACCACATTTAAAGTGTGAATGTGAAAATATGAATGAATAAGTTCTATTAAAGCTTGCTATTATCTCACAAAAAACTGGATTGACTACCAAACAATGAAGATTTTTAAAAGGACTATAATCCATTTATTTTTAATTATTCAACTGTTTAACTATATATAGGCTACCCCCCCTCCCCCGAAAAAAAAACACGTCACCATAACCTCAAAAGTAAGTCACAAATTTTCCAAAAGATTTCTTTAAATGCAATTTGTGTAAAAGCTATAATTTTGTTTGCTACTGCAGAATAAATATTACAAGTAAAAACAGGAAGCCAGAATTAAAGCAAAGCTTTTCAAAATAAAATAACAATGTGTTTTGACTTCTCTAAAAAAAGATTGATGACATTTATTATATCTATAACACAGTTTGAACTAAAAATGTATATTTTTTTTTCCATAGGGTTTTGGCTTACGTGTGCTTTTTGTCTCTTCAGTAAGAGAGCAGCTTGTTGATGTGAGGAGAAACGCTGCAGTCACACTACTGTCAAAAAGTAGGTCACTCATCCCACGTTTTATTGCATGCCCGTAGCAGATGGGTGACAGTGGTAATTGGCATCAGGGAGCAGAGCATACTGTGATGGCCACCTCTCCTGAGATAATGCATCTCAGTTGGAGTGTCTGGAAACGTGGCCAGGGAAGTTAGAAAATGAAAGCTTTTCCAGTTTTTCTGAACGCCTCGATCCTGGACCATCATGTGTGGAACAAACGGATAGGAAGTGTGGACGAGTGCAAGATTACCATAAAAAAAAACCTCACATTTGTTGTGAAAAGATGGAGGTATGCCATGTTTATTCTGAACTATTGTTCTGAACGCATCACTGGCCTCCATCTGCTATTCTTGAGCTGATGAACAAATCAGGGAGCTTATGAACTGTAGAAAAATGGCGCCATGAAGGCAGACTGTAATAGGTCATGTTGGCATCAATTATTTTGCCTTTCTGGTCCTGGAATTGTCTGCTGACATTTTCTCAATAGATAATGTACAGTAAGTAAATATCATTTTTGAATAAGTTGAAAAAATTGTAGCAAGAAATGACCACGTCTTTCAGCCGGTTTTAGTGTTTTTTTTTCAATGATGGAGGACCTAGATAAAGATAATTAATCGTAAAACTGCTTTTCTGAGTATTTCTTTGTTAAAATTGTTGCACATCAGTAGCAGAAACAATATGTCTTTGCAAAAGCTTGAAGCAGCACATAGTTGGCGGGCCAAAGTCTTCCTGCTCTGCTCCATTCCAGTGCAGATAGATCCATGCACGTCTTCAGTTTGTTGCACCAATATTGTTAAGTTGGGGTTGTGAGGGGCTGTAAGCTAGCGAGAGAGAGTGTAAACAGAGGGATGACGCGACATACGGGTGTGTTTACTAAACTAAATGTTGAGTAAGTCTCGCCCACAATTTAGAGGTGAATTTCTAATATACTACTGGCACTATGTAGAAACTATGTCCTAGAGAATAACATAGGTTTTTATTTTTGCCTAAAAATGGCATAATCATAATTAAAAGAACATTGGGAACGCCTCTAAAAGAGCTCAAAAGATGATCGGAGCGGGACTGTGATGCCTCATGGATGAAACTGAGAGCAGGGTGTCTATTGTTTTACTCACACTATTGAGGGTCGGGACACAATGATGTGGTAACCAATGACAAAAAAAAAATAACGTTTTCATTGCATTTGGCACAGGGGAACAGTTGTTGATGACAAAGATTCATCATCGCCCACCTTTGTTTGTTTTTTTCTTATAGTTCCATCAGTTCTCACGCACTTGGATGTGAAATTTGTTCTGTGCATCTGACCCAGCTCCCGGAGGAGCGGTAAGCTGCGCTCACAGCCAAGCACAGAAAATCTTTGGTGGTTCGAACCCCCAATCCAAACCCTCAGTACTGAATATCAAGTGGCGAAGCATAGGGTTGCACTTCTAGAATCTGTGGTATGAAAGCTGCGCAGTAATGAGTCGTCCTCACCTCACACACTAAAAGCTTGATGTTACGCTCTTTTTGGTGCCTCGGTCCACAAACTATGTAAAGACAAAACAACAGTTAAAAAATGTAGTAACATTTCGTACAATCAAATACATTATAAATTGTGCATCAGATATTTTTTCGTTATAAGATTACATTAAAAAAATCTGGTTATGATTAAAGTATTCCGAATGGATGCTGTGTAATCTAATTACAGTATGTGCAATTGATTTTAGTTTTGTACTGTGAATACATTTGGAGTAAACAAATTATATTCTCTGTAACCAGATTACTAATGACTGATTTCTCTTTGACAAATCAGATTACTTTAAAAACAATGTGAGTACAATCATAGTGCTCTGATTGGAGTTGAGTATTCTGATTACAGTATGTGCAACTGATTTTAGTTTTTCACTGCAAATGCAGTTGGAGTAATTGACTTACATTCTTTGTAATCAGAGTACTAATGACCGATTTCACTTCAAATAATCAGATGACTTTAAAAGCAATCTGATTACGATTAAAATATTCTGATTGGATGTTGATTAATCTGATTAAAGTATGTGCAATTGTTTACAGCTGGAGTTATTACAAATGGAGTAAACATATTACTTTCCTTGTAATCAGATCACAATAATCCGCTTTGAGTAATTGTCCAACTTTAGGGGCAATCTGATTGCACCTGGGTCAATCTGATTTAAATTTTCATTTAAAGAATTTTGGTTATATTTTGAGTAATCTGATTATTATGAATTCAGTAATCTGACTCCATTTTACAAAAAGATTATTTTAAATAATCTGTTTGCACTTTCTGTATTACATTTTAGTAATCTGATTACAATTCAAGAAACGTGAATACAGCTGCTTGTTTTGTTACAGTCATAGTTTGGGGGAAAATAAATGTTGTTTCACAAAGACAAAAACAGATAAAAGCGACTGGAGATCATGCTGCAGACAAAGACAAACACTGGAATATATTTTATAAGACAAAATAAACCATAGCTGCAAATAACAAGCAGCTCTTGACCAGGAAACAAACAAAAAATTATTAATTAAAAAAATCAAAGTGCAGCCCAGTCTGAAAAATAAGCTGCAGTTAGGACCTATTTCCTCTCCCGCCTGTTGGTGTCTCTCCTGCTCCTCTATCAGTCGGAGTCTCTTCACTCCCTCTCTGCCCCCCAAACCCGGATGGATGACTTCACCGTTCCGCCTGGGTTTCCTTTATGATCCCGGGATCTCCCACTTCCCTCGCCAGACATCAGCCAGCAGCACAGGCGAGCGCAGCTCTCCGCATCTCCAGCGTCCACATCCGCGCACTCGGTCTGCATTGCACAGAGACCTGCCTGCGCACAGCTCGGACTTTACGCATCTCTGTCCAACTCCAGAGAGGAGCCCCGCGCAGGAGAAGCCTCCAAAACGCAGAAAAAACGGATCTTTTCTGTACGATTGCCTTTCTTCCCTCTGTTGCCACAATGTCTGAGGTGCTGCCATACAACGAGAGCAAAATGAACGGCTACGGCGCGGACAGCGAGGTCAGCCAGATGTCCTTTAGCTGCGGACTGCAGGACACAAGCGCCTTTTTCGCCTCGTCGCAGGCAAAAAGACCCCCGAAGCTCGGACAGATCGGCAGAGCCAAGAGAGGTAAAGACTATCCCTGAGCTAAGCATTCTCCAACAACACACTTTTACATTTCAGTGGTGCCGATAAAGCCTAGTAAAACGCGTAAAAAGTGCGCAGTATAAACAATCGAGCTTTATAGAGTATTCTTTACATTTTGTTCAAATTAAATTCTTAAAAATGTAAGCCAATCTGCACATACATCTGCCTTAAAATGTCAAAATTACACTTTTAATTGTTGACAATTATGCAACAATTATGCAAAAGAGATTGTTTTCAGGAGAGGACACACCCCACAGACAAAAGGGTAACAAGGAAGGGCTGAATTGGTCAAAATTCTGCTGGATTGAATCATTTTTCTCTGATTTTTTCATCTCTGCATAGACATTTGCTCTAATGGGTTTTTATGTATTTGTTTACTCGTCTGCAGTGGCCTCATCTGCCCTGTATTCACTTTGTTTATCTACGGTTCATTTTACACCCACCTAGAGGCTGCCATAATGATTATAACACTAAAAACAAGTGTCTCCATTGGAGCTCGGTGTCAATAAACATTCCTCTTTTTCTTGTCTGCAGTGGTCATCGAGGACGACCGAATAGATGAGGTCCTGAAAGGGATGACGGACAAGTCTTCACCTGGCGTTTAAGCATCAGCGATGCCTTGCAGACTTTTTTAATTTTTGACCACCGATTTGAAGCACTTGTCGGCTGTGCATGTTCGAGGATTGCGGGAGAAAGCGGCAGCTCAAAGTGATGATGGGGTGATGAAAGAAACTGAGATGAGGCAAACTGGAGAGAGGAGGAGGAGGAGGTGGAGGAGAGGTGTGGGGAGAGAATGATGTGACTCGGGGAAAAGACCAAGATTTTTTTCGTGGGATTGCTGGCAATTCTCCAAACGAATCCCAACTTTAACCACTGCGGTGCGGCAAGATGTTGAGATGGTTCGGTATCTCAATCTCTGCTGACTGAAATGAAGGATAAACATGTCATTACTTCATGACCATCTTCTTTTGTTTGGTTTCTTTCCAGAAGCGCTGTAAGCAACAAAACACTGCGACTATAGAGGGCAAAGCTTAATCCCAGCCCTGTTTCAGTAAATTGTACAGTAGGTTAGGCTAAGCTCTCAGATGCCCTCCCCCTTCAACACCCTTTAGGCTTTGCTTTGCTGATTCAGTCAGCGACAGTCTGCTCAAGGGAGCTGTCTTTCAGCACTGATCCAATGCATTCCTGTTGCTGCTATTGCTTTTTTCTAAAAAAAAAAAAAAAGACCAACCAAACTCTGCAGTCTATGAAACAGACTCACAGTATGTGTAAAAACGATATACCCGAGGATGGTGCAATGTTATAGATTCTGTAGTTGAGACCCTGTTTATTTAGCATTGGGCCGCACATTTCTCTGAGATAGGCCACATTCTTCTTCTTCCATTGCCCATCAGCAGTTGATGGTGCATGCAGGCACCCTCATGTAGCTGACTTAAACCTGCACATATCTTTTCTTTTTGTGCCCCCCTCCCCTCTTTAGTCTTTGGTACTGCATTTCCACATAGATATCCTAAAAGCCAGGGGGGGAGTGCGGAGATTTCTAGTAAATATTTTTGAACAATGGTTTACGAAGTGGACAAGAAAACTTCTGCGATTGGTTCACTTTATTTTAGGGTTCTTTGTGTTCCGTGCTCCATGAATTCAGAGTTTTCTCCCATCTCTCTGCATGAACCGTCACGACTGGTGCCAACGCAGGTGCCGCCACTCTAACCCTGGCACGCTTCTTTTTAACGAAAATCATATTTGTATTTTTATATCTAAATATTTGCTATTTAAATTATATGCTTGTCTATCGTCTTACAGTTCATCAACAGAAATATTTGTACTTAAGAGAGGATATACAGTATAGACTGGGCTTTACACAAGAGGTTCTCAGATTTTTGTTGGACTGGTCTCACTCTATATCAAAGGTCAGACATTTTTTAAAGACTTACTGAATGTGTCTGGGGTTTTTGCACACATCAATGTTAAACTATTATTACGAAATCGTATACTGTGACTTGAGCTTTGTTGATGAATTTGTTAGAAAATGGCAGTTTTAGAGTACATTGCACTGTTTACGAGTATCCTCAAATGACACCTTGTTATTTGACAGATTTTTGGACATTAAAGTTTTTATTTTATTTTATTTATTTTGTACCATTACTTTAAATAAAACTGGATATGGTTTGTTGTGCATGAAACCTTAATATTTTCAATAACGAAACATTGTTTAATGAAGCAAAAAAGCAACAAAAATGTCATGACATTCTAAGAATGAGTCATTGTATATTATGATGCCATTTTCACTGTATTTGGTGAATGAATAAATGGTGACAGAAAATGTTAATGCAATTCTCTGACGTGGCTTTTGTCCCAAAAAACCTTCAGTGAACAAAATAAGGCATAATGAGGCAGCACTGCAGAGACCGGGACATATTCTGCAAACACAGCCAAAGAAGACCAAACTGAAAAGGCTCCTCACATTAGCCATCTTCAAAGCAAACAGGAGTGCAAGCTAGTTTGAGGCATCTGCAGCATTTGGAACCTCAGAGTAAATACTGATCCTTAATTCAGGAGAGAAGGGGAAAGCAGCGATCCAGCTGTTGAGCTGCTGAACAGTTTCGTGCTGACCCACACTGCAGAGTCCATTAAGCCTCAGAGGCATGGGGAGCCAAGACTGGCCATATGATCATCCATTAAAGTCTTGCTCTTATGAAGTAGCTCCCACACAGGAGCATGCATGATCTCTTAAGTTGGCTTCTTGCTTCTGATGTGTAAGAAAGCCAGGTGTGCAAAAGCCAAAAATGTTAGGCTTATGGTATATTACACCAGGAAGTGCCTGACCAGGGAGTCTTAGTGAATACATCCATCTGATACAGGAGTTTGCTCAAGCTGCATTTGAAGAAGTTTTTTCTTTATGGTGGACTGAAAGACTGTGACCCTGAGGGATGGAGCCGTGGTTCAGAGGCACTATTCTTTCCTGTCAGGGGATCTGTGATCCCGGCTGAAAGTATCAGCTGGGAGTGAAGGCAGCAGAATACTCCATGACAATGTTTGCCAGCAGTGCTGGGCAGGAAATTGGGCCATATGCTATCACTTTTCCTCCACCTTGTGGCACACAAACCTGAGCGGTCCTGATAACGAGTCCGAAAAAATGAATTCCCTTTAATCACATTGGAGTGTTCCTGGAAGCCGTGCTGGATAAATGACAGTTTATTGGTTCAAAACACATCTCCAGCGCCGGGACTTTCTATAAAAAGCTGCTTGTTCTGACAGGAGCACCAAGCCTTTTACCATTCCAAACTGCCATTCGCTCAAATAAAAGATCATCAACAAAGCATCATGAGTACAAGCATCTACGTCCTCATGAGCAACAACATTGACTGTCCTGATAAGATCAGCAGTGAGTCAACAAATAGAGCAATCGATCCCGTTGTTGTGGATTCTGAGGGTGCTTGTTTGAAACAATAAATAATTAGTCTTATCGCGGTAATGGGCAGCCACGGAAGGCCGGAACTGCTCTGGCATATTTGAACAAATATTAGCCCATCGTGGCTGTTTCTGTTTACATGAAACTGTGCACATTTGTGTCTATGCTGCGGTCTTCAACTGGCGATCCAACAATCCCCCTTAGTTTTCAAATATTTCAAGCTTGAAAAAAAAGGAAAAAACATGAAGCCAACACAAGAAATTAAATTTCTCTTCATCCTTTGGTGATCATAACCAGATTCTCAGAGGAGAACAAGGCTCACAATGAACGTATACAGCAAACAAATAATCTGTGCCACAGAACTGGATTGCCTGCTGGAATCCTCCAGAGCAGATTGTGTTTCACTGGATGAGACATTGCTGTAATACAGTCAACAGCGGCGGTGTTCTGTACTCTGCAAGTAGAGCATGACAGCGAAGCTTGAAAAAATTGGATTTGAGATGATCGGACTTCCATGCAGATCGTAAAAGAAAATGAACAAACCGAGCAGCATTCAGGTTTGGTCATTAGGGTGGATTTATTGCTTCTATCAAGACCCTTGCACAACTTTTCAATAAATGCCGAGTTCAGAAGCCTCCTAATCCTACTGCTGCTCCTCCAGTAGATGGTATTGGGGTTCATGCCATGCTGGGGCCAAAGCCACCCGGCCTTTTCACTGCAAAATTGCTGCACAACTAGACTGGATGGAGACAAGAATCCCAAACATGAAGGTGCCTAAGAGTGTAAGGCAAAGCCTATCTTGCAGCACAGCACTGTGTACCAACCTCTGCTTTCACAGACTCACTTTCTGCTCCACCCTCAGTAGGCAGATATTATTATTCGGCCTCTTCTTACATAAGCCGGCAGTTCAATATATAGCATTATGCCATGATGCTGCCCCCGAGTGACACGAGCACTTCTGCACTTCTGTTCTTTCCTGCCAAAACTGCATCTGATATTACAAGAACAAACAGCTTCTGTCCTCCCAGCTGATCTACATCAGAGTTGAAATTGTTTTTTTATTACTTTATTGCAAATTTTCTTTCTAACTGATGTATTATTGGACTTTTCAGGAACTTTTGGGAACCCAGAGAAAGTAATCCACAAGAAAAGATTGGAGTTCTTGCAGTAAATAAGGACAAAAATGATTTTAAAAAATCACGATAAATGCAGGTTCTATTCATTTTAAATGCAACTTAGTTATTTATTTGCACACTGAGAAAACACCAAGGCAAACTGACCACAACTGTATGTGTGAAGGCATTAAAACATCAGAGTGCTTAACACTATCCGTCCATTTTCCAAACCCGCTTAAACCCTTTAGGGGTCATGGGGTTGCTGGAGCCTATCCTAGCTACTGTTGGGTGAAGGCAGGGCCCACGCTGGACAGCTTTTCAGTCTGTCACAGGGCCACACAATTACAAACACACATGACAGTCACACTTTAAAGTCACTAATTAATATAAAGCCTTTTGGAGAACATGCAGACTTCACACAGAAGGGTCCCACCTGGGATTCGAGCCAGGGCCTTTTCACTGTGAGGCAAAAGCGCTAACCACTACTGTGCAGCCCGTTATATAATGATTATGCAGTGCTTAATGAACTTTAATAAACATATTGAAATTTATTTCATTAATAAATTTAACAAAAGATGCTCTCGTTTTTGTTTTCCTGGTTTTACTTTTGCTGGGCCTTCTTGGCAAGTCATCATTGTAAATAAAAATTGGTTCTCAACTGAGCCTCCAGGTAAAATAGGGGTTAAAAAAAATCATTGAAAGATGTGTTGATGAGATGACATGAACATTTATATTTTCTGGTGCATGTGGTTCTGGAAGTGAAGCGACCATCTGTCAACTGGAAGGTCAAGAGTTTGATCCCTGCTCCTCCCAGTGAGTCAAAGTGTCAACGGGTAAAACGCTGCGACAGAGAAAAGGCAGTAATGGAACACACTGGACTAAAAAAGCTGGTGAGAAAGCGTTTGGATTCATCCCAGGACATGATACTCAATGATTCATACTCAATCAGATTATAACAAATTAAAAATAACCAGAGAGAAAACAAAGCAGCAGAACATGAACAAGAGGAGATAAGCAGATTTAAAAAATCAGATCAATAACAATGTCCTACCCATGTCACATGTTGTTCTAATAAGCATTCATCCCAAAATTAAATGAGTGCAGCTTTTTGTACGCAAAGACTTAGATGTCTCAAAAAGGCGAGGCCAATAAATAATAATCTGCCTTAATCTGCTTTTACAAGTGTATAAATGTAGGTGGCACATACACAAAGAACACAAACTGACATTATGGGATTGTGGGACTAATAAAGGTCTTATTTTTCCAAAAGGAGCTATGCACAGAAAAAATATAGCTGATCTTTAAACATGTATAATCCATCGCAAAACAACCATGCTTCCAGATGACAGAGTGCAGGTGCTGAGAACACTGATGGATAAAGTCAAAGAGGAGCAGAGACTTGTTGAGTTTCTAGTGGATTAGCGGCGGCGGCCTTTGCGCAACAGAGCATGAAGGACAATTAGCAAAAGGGGGAGAAAAAAAACCTGGCTCTGCTTTCTTTCACATTCATAAGCTTGCAGCCGGAGAGACCTGGACAACAGAAGTAATCAGGCAGAGCAAAAAAAAAAAAAAAAAAAGGAAAAGTTCAGAAGACAGGATTTATGTTTAAATGATGGTGAAAACCTATCCCTCCATGGGGCCTGTACTTTGCACTGTGGTTATATAACCCAAGTCCAGTCAAGTTAAATCTCTGTTTGGAGCTTGTGCCATCACACATCAGTCAGCCCAAGGCAGTTGGAAAATAAATGTACAAAACCTTTAGATTGCTAAATTTAGACAAAAAATACCAAATATGAACAAACGAGGAACAAAAGATACATGGAAGATAGAAAGAAAAAAAAATGTTTGGCCTCCAACCAACCGCAGAGTAATGAAAGCATCCAATGTTATAACTCAGAGTACAGCAGAGCGGCTGCAGTCTTACTCATCAATATCAAACCCATGACCATTTAAAAGTTACGTAAGCTTCCTCCTGCTAACCAGGGTCCTGCAGGTCAAATAGAGCCAGACTGCTGCTGAACCTTCCAGCTCAGGTAGTCAGAGCATTACGCCCATTTGTCACCATGGAGACCAGATAGTGGCCATAGATAAGTATGCAGTGGGATTAGCTCATGTGTGTGTAGTGTGTTTGTACGTACTGTAAAAGGAAAAGTCATTTACATTAAAGACAGAGGGTGTGTTAACGTTACATCTGCTTAGTTAAGAAAAAAACTCTGAAAACATTTAAGAATTTACAAGAAACATTTTTAGCCCAATTTGATAAAATATACATTTTCTATAAATGTCAAGAGATATTTGGGCATTTTATCATGCTTTATTATTTATCGCTCCTGGGACTGAGGGCAGTTAAATGGACTACATCAAAGCTCTAAAATGTTTTTTTTTTGGGGTTTGACTTAAAATTATGATTTACAAGAACAGACGTGCAGAACATTAGTTAGTGTGTAAAGTACACTTCCTGGAAGAAGTCAGTCATTTTTCCAAGCAGGAAGATCTGGCTCAGAGCCACAGATGAGGGCTGTCGGGGAGGAGGAGTGAACCAAAACAGCTTATTTACCTACTCTGGACTTTTATTTTATTTTATGTTGGTTTTCCCACTTCTGTTCCACATCTGTGTGGTCATCTAAAGTGGCATCCGAGAGAACACGAGTTTTGAGAATCAGAGCTGAAACAGCAAATATTACAGCAGGGCAGCTCCCAGTCAAATATTGAGTGATTTTTTTTTTAGATGTAAGAGCTGTAAGACTCAACAAAAGAAAAAAATACTCCCTAAAAGAAGAAAAAGTTGTATTTCAACACAAACATCCAACATAATTTTGATAATGATGCTTCCATAAGTAATTCAGTTGCTTTGTAAAAATGTGTGAATGTGACTTGAAGAAAAATATAAAATAGAGAGCAATTTTTATAAATCAAAACTTTAAAACTTAATATTTATTTCTTCTTGCATGTGAAAGACTATACCACAATTCTCAAAAAAAAGGATGTCCAACAGTGGTGTATGTAATATTAACTGAAAGTACAGCGACTTGTCAAGTCAAGTCTGAGATGTTTTTATTCAAAATCAGCATTTTAGGGACCTGAAGTTCACCATGTTCTGTCTAAACAAACAGTGGGGAAGCAAAAACATGTTTTTCAGTGTCTACACAGTCAAAAAAGTACACAAAACGAAGATAACAAATCACAGACAGTGATGACCAAGAGGTAAAAATCCAATTGAACAAGAAAACAGTTATAAATTCCTTAAGGTGAGGTCTAATCTCAAGTTTCAGGAGTGTTTATTGTTGTAATCTCAAATTTCATGGCATAATGCTCTCCAACAAGAAGCTGGGCGTGTGTAGTAAAAGAACAGCAGTACACCGCAGACACTGCACTAAAATGTTTCGATAAGTCCTGAAGTTAAAGAAAACCAGCTCTCATGTTACACCAGCTGAAGTAAAAAAAAGCAGGAGCCGTCTGAAAAATCACACACCTTTTTTTTTTACGAGTCTTAAAAATAGGCTGTAATTAGATCTCAGTGGAGGGAAATTAAAAATAAATGATTTCTTCTTTATTAATGCGGTCCCCCTGCAGTCAGAAGTCTTCCTGCATGTCTGCACGTGTGGCTGCCTCTTCCCTCTTTGGTCTATATCTACGTAGCAGAAAGACCCAAGACTCACGATGGACTAATAACACGTATGTCTGCATGCATGTCGCCTGATGGAGGAGACCGATGTAACCTACATCCACATCTGACAGAAATAAAATCAGACAGGAGACAGATGCAGATTATATGGATGTAGGCGCCAAATGACATACTTACAGATTTAAACAGAGCTGGTGTGGCTGCGTTTTTCTGAGTCTAGACATGTCAGGTTTTCTCGCAAATCGCTCCAAACCCATCGAAACTGCTCCGCAGGACAGCTGGGATGCTGCAAAACACCTTCTGATCAGTTTATGCGTAAAAGGTGGAGGAATACAATGAGTTCTTTGAGAAACTATTTTGCCAGTAAATGATTAGATGAGAAACACCTCACCCGAGAGAAGGAGCACTTATTTACCAGACTGTGCACATACACAGAGGTCACCAGCTGCTTTTGGGGGGGAAAAAAAGGTTGCTTTAAATAAATGCACTATGTTTATCGCTTAAATTAACAGGCTCTTCTGTCTGACCCCGTGCTCTGCACCACCTCATTTAGGACCATGTCAGCTGAGTTCTGCTGCCAATTAGCCCGCCATTCCTTCAGCTGAGAGAGGCGAAAGTCAAACCGTACACAGGTCCACATCAAGAGTTTAGTTTTAAAACATTTAATACATTCTCTATTTGTGCAGCAGATGAAGGTCTAATTACAGAACCCATAAACAAAGTTATGGTACACTCTTCTAGGGTTACTCACAACACAAATGTAATGAAGAAAATACAACAAAAAAAGTCAGGATTACATGTCAAATAGACATAGAAAAAGTTCTCAATTTTTTAAGAAATGAAGACGCCTTCATTTCCCTTGTCCAAACTGGCATCTGGATAAGAACTGTACAGCTGGATAGCTCCAAGATTGCTTGCCATTTTTTGTAAAAAAGTAAAAAATGTAATCTGTCTTTGCAATTTTTGGGCTATATCCAGGTGTGCAAGACCACCTTAAAAAACAGACCCTTAAAATAAAAAAACCTTTGTAAAATAAGATCATTATGAAGTCCAGTCAGTTAAATTTAAAAATAATGATGTGTCAAATATTACATTTACATTAAAAAAATCTGCATATTCTCAGATAATACAGAACCATTTTTGGCTTTTTCAATCAATCTACTGTTTGGTAGAATTCAGGCTTTTGTTTTCATTTAACCTTTGATTTTTCTATGGCCATTCTACTTTAAAATGTAAAACTTTAAAGTCCTTTAAAGCCTCTCAAGGCTGTTTGAACAGTCTAAAATCCTTGTCACAGTTTGCTGAGTGAACTATATCCCTGACTCCCTTCATTCCGTCTTGTTTGCTTATACGTCAATGTTTGACAGGAAGTCTTCCCTGCCTTCATTTTGTGTGGGAGCGACGCTCACAGGTGACAATCTAGAATCTGCCATAAGACTTTTTTCCAAAGCTGCATCTTCTGGCTTCATCCTCTCCCCTTTGGTCATCACATAGAAGAAATATTCAAAGCCGTCTCCGTAGCTGGAGTGCTGGATTGACCAGCTGTACTGCGTGCGAGCGTAGAGACGCTTCCTGAAGAAGGGCTGGGCGAAGGTGATGGAGATGAAGCGGCCTCCAGGTTTCAAGCAGCGACTAATCTAAAACAGAGGAACAAAGAAAAGACCAAATGATGGAATGATGACAATTGACAGAAAATTAGCTTTTTATGGTATGTTTTTAGTTCACTTTATAGACTGTTTTTGATACAGACATGAGATCCTGATGTGCTGTAACCCCAGAGACAGATCGTGAATGCCACTGTAGGCAGGATATTGTGTAGAAAAGATATGTGAAATTTAAAATCCCACTCTGATTTTTCTGACTTTTGATCTGTTTTAAAATCGTCCTCAGTGGTCTTTTAATTACCGTTACCGGTATGTGTTTTTAGACAAAAATTTCATAAGAGTGTCGTTCTCTAGGACATAGTTTCTGCAGAGCAGAGGAAGTTCATTAGAAATTTGCTTCTGAGTTTTGAGCGGGACTGTTGACATGGAGTAAGCCCGCCCCTTCCCATTATCTATTTGTTTACAAGCTCTCCCACTAGCTTGAAATCCCAACCAAACTCTACCGGTGCAACAAAAATGGTGAGCAATAATCGAACTATCCAGCCGTACAGTTGCCAGCTTGTACGAGGAAAAAAAGAAGACGTACATGGATCTAGTCGTAATCATAATTAAAAGACCACTTTTAAAACGGATCAAAAGATGACTGAAAGGGATTTTTAATGAATTCCCTTTTTTATCAAGTAAATTTAACATGAACATCACCGTGATTAAAAAAAGAAAAAAACATTTTAGTTGGGCCTGAAACTAAATCTGCATTATTATTGAATCATGCACATCTAACGAACAAGCAGAGAGGTTTATAAAGCCCTGACATCATCCACAGCAGATCAATGTGTGGCTGCAGGCTACTGATTGATGTCTTCATATGGATTCATGCCAGGACTCACATTTGACCGTTTCAGTGGCAGGCATGCCACAACCAGAAGAGGCACTCTGTGAAGAGCACGTGTATCTTCTTCTCACATTCATATCCAGGAGCAAGCAGCCTGAACATGAATTATTCACTCTCCACTATGACATGGAAGACAGGCGAGGGGAAAGGAGGAAGGTTTCTTGGAAGTACAGATCCCAGAAAATCAAATATGGTGCAAATAAGAGGGTAGAAAATGAAGATATCTTTTTAAATGACAGGAAAGACATGAGTTTGCTGTATTCATTAAAAAAATAACTGAATCTTTGGGAAAAAATAGATATTTGCATCTTAGTAAAATTGATCCATGATATCTGTCTTACCCAGCGGAAATCTCATGCCCAGCATCTCATTTAACAGGCAAATTTATCATTTGAGTGTCAGCTCATTTAATACAACAGTAAACAACTTTTCGGCCGGCTTTTTTACACGAGGAGCAGTGCAAAAACCTATATTTGCCCTCACACCATTATCTTGATTTAACTAAACATATAGGGGAAATATCCACATAGAAAAGTACTAATGATTCAGAGAGAAACAAACAACTTTTTCTCATAACAAAAGATTTATTCCACATACTCCACAAGGATAAAGTGCAGGAATCTTCAGACTCAAATTCTGAAAAAGAGTTGAGATAACATGTCATTTTGGTTTGTCAGTGATGGATTTTTTTCTTCTTCGCAGTTCAGATATGCAAAAGCTTCTGAGCATTTTTCCGCTCCAATAGGACAATTTCCCGACTGCACAGCCACAGGCCTCATTCATTGGAGCATCATGTGGGTGTGCCTGTAACTCCAGAGAAAAACGTCACAGGTGTGTTGGGAACTGAGGTCAGTGGAACCCGAGCTGGCGCACATCTACAGCAAACAAATGAGCCTTAACCACTGCAGCGGCCGTCACGCAGTTACTCATGTAAAAAGTTTAAACGGTGTAACGCTCAAAAACATTAACACAGTATGTCCCAGCATCCCATATTTCTACATTTCATTGCACATTTAAAAGACTGACAGCGTGTCTGCGTACGCAAGAATTCTCCTAATACAGAAGAGGACTCACTCAACGAACACCAAACAACTTGTGCAAAAATGAGAAAAAAAACTTATAATTTCTACAAATTAAAGGTAATAAACAATGTGGTGTTTTCCTGTACAATAAAGGACAAAAAATTACACTGAAATAAAAAATTATCCAAAAACACAAAACATGTTTTCAGGTCAATCTAAGCTAGACATATTTGATGAAAAGTAGAAAAAAAAAGACTAAAAAAAGCTATTGTATACACACTTGAGAGACACAGAAACACAGCATCTTCTGAATTATTCAATGTAGCGGAGGAAGTCTTGGCCTTACAGGATTGACCTGTCTCCAGTCCAATACAACTAAGGGAAAGATGAGATCTGGAGTTGAGTTTCACATAAGAATTCACAGATGATGTCACTGACAGGGAAAAAGAAATTCCCCTTGTTGGTTTTCTCGCTGCAAAGAGGTTAAAACAAAAGATGGGGTCTTCTTCGCAGTCACAGACCTTTTCACTCATGCACACTCACGTGCACACTCATGCACTGGACCTCCAGTGGGAATGAGTGTATTTTGAGCTGCTAAGTAATCAGTGGCCTTCGACAGCTTTGATTAATGCAAGAACCTTAAAAGGAAATTATATATTTTTTTCTTTATATATACACACATATATATATATATAATCTTATTTAAGCATTTAAAAATGTTTCTTAATAATAAGAATGAAAATACACTCATGTTATTTTAAGTTAGGGGATATGTGTGCTGAAAAAGCTCGTAATGAAGGCTATGTCCTTTTATATTTTAGACTCTGTGGTGAAGAGATTCAGTGGAGACAAAGACTTTACTAAAAATATTTATTCTATGAAAGGCTACATGCCCTCCTCTCTTAGCACAACACTTGTCAAAAAGAAACACAAGTGCATCATTGAAATATAAAACACTGGATTTATTTACTGCAGGTCAAGCAAACTCAACTGTCATTATCAGTGATGACGATGAATCTGCAGCTGGCGTCATCATGCTGCTCAAAGCAAAACGCTAACACATTTAAATAGTAAATGATGCTTTTCTACCTTCCTCGAAGGCCCAAAGCCCTTTTCAGTCACAGTCCCATTCACACACCGATGGCTGGTCTGCTGCTGAACACTGGCACCAACCTTCCACCAGAGGCAAGGTGGGGTTCAGTGTCTGGCCCAAGGACACTTTGACATATGGAAAGGTAAGGCGGGAATCGAACTTGCAATATTCTGATCAGAGGTCGGCTGCCCTACCACTGAACCACGACTAAAAAGTCATGAAACGTACAAATAAAAATAAAAAGTTCAAATCAAGCAAGACAAACAAGCATTGAAGTGCCACTCTGTTCATCTTTTAAAGTGTTCCCATTGCTGTTTTAACTATGATTATGTGTGTTTAGCAGAATAAAAACAAAACTGTCTTTTTCTAGGACAGTTTCTGCAAAGTTGTAGGCGAGTCTGTCGGTGTGGAGCAAGCCCACCCCCTCTTCCTGTTACCCATCTGTTTACACACTCTCTTGCTAGTGTACAGCCCCTCACACCCCCATTCTAACATTACAACAAAAATAGCGAGCTATATTGGAGCTATCCAGCTGCAGTGCTGAGCCAGATGCCAGCTCAGACGAGGAAAATGAAGTCGTACAGGGATCTACCTGTTTTCAAGTGAATGTCAACGTCACAAATAAGCTCTTTTTTCTAACAGCATTTCTTTTTATCTGCACCTGACTCTCAACAGTTTGAATAAATAAAACAGAAAAGCTTAATTCTCACTATACATGTCCTCTATCGTGAGAAAGAAAGAACATGTGAAAAACACCAAACACAATTTTCATTGGAGAGGGTCTTCCAAAGTAACGTTTTCAATGCAGAAATGATCTGCATCAAATAAATGCATCTTAGTTTCCTTAAGATGAATTCTTGTTAAACATTTGCTGTATTCAGGAGAAACATTTTAAGCCTTTCAGAGCTCTGAAAAATGCACAGCATATATGTAAGCTCGCGTCCTTGCTTTACCTTTTCACAATAATCTGTAAAGAGAGAAAACGTTGGTCCATGAATGACATTTAAGCCACTCTGCAGCCTTAATATCTCAGATTCACTGCTCTGAATTTCTCTCCTCAGCGGGCCGCAATATTGCGACTCACCTTCTGTTATCTCCTCTCTTCTCTCAAAGCGCTCAGGTTCACCTGAGGAAACTGCACCTGAGATAAATGAATATCTTTGGTGGTCGGATGAGGACAGAGTTCCATATACCCTAGATACCCAAACCAGGTTTTATACTAAACTGCAAAGGTTACTCTGGGGATAAAATGAGAACAGTTTCCCAACATCACAGTAACTTAGATATTATTGATATAACTAAAATGAAAACAAATCAATTAGAATTAAATAATCCACTAAACTGCTTCCTGCCTTACATATCGAATGAACTTTATGTATATGGCGTTTTACTACATCAGGGTATCGAAGTGCTTTAAATGACATAGAAAAAGATAAAATTAAGAGTAGAAATAAAAAAATTACCGCATAAAATAAAAAAAACAATAAAATACATGAGATGCAGATGAAAATTCAATAAAACTAATTAAAAGAAATGAATATACCAAAAACTACTCATTGTGAGAGTCATTCTAAAAAGGCAAGTCTAATGATGATGTTTAAAACTGTTCAGATCGGCTATTATCTTATTGTTTGTAGTGGCTATTTACAATAAAATAATATATTAATAATTCTCAAGAGTAAATTAATTAAGAACAGCTTATCCTTTCTATATAGTATAAATAAACCCTCTGCAAATGAGATGATGAAGGCTTAAGAAAATTAGCCACATGAGCAACTTTAAAGTATCTTTTTATACTTTTAAATTACATTAGTGTTTTACTTTCTAAAAATGTATTTTACTTTTATTTTGTTATATGATGTATTTAATTGTTTTAGTTTCCTGTCTTAACTTTCATCCTCTTACCTTTCTTTCTTTAAATGTTTTAATATTGTTTTAATACTTTGAGACTTTCATCTTTCATAACAGATTGCATTGCCTTTCTGTAAAAAAAAAGCTATTTTAAAGATGTACTTGGCTAAAAATAATTCAAAGAGGGGTACACAGTTTAAATTAGGAACCAATGGTCTATTACAAACAAAAACCAACCTTCATTTTTGGCACAACATGGAGTTTGTAAACACAGACTTTGTCCTAAAAGACTGGACACAGTGGAAGTGGACGACTAAAAATATGTTTTTGCTCCATCTGTAGTGTGATTTTAAAGTATCATCCAGCACAGTTCAAAGGGAGAGCATTTCAGGGTGCTGTGCAATTAAAATCACACATTCATTAGGATGTAAAGAGTTTTTATTTTGAAAATGCTTAATTTTTTCATTCTAAAAATGTACTGTCAACTCAGTCAAGAACAAGAACAGTCACTGTAGAATTGTATCTGCAGCAAAACAGGCTTTTAAAATACAAAGCTGGTGTGGCACACTTATCGATTAGAATGAGCCCTGTTCACTGAGCTGTGTCTGAACCGGGTCAATTCAGGGAAAGCTTGCATGGGACAGTCATGTATAAGATCTATATGTACTATGAGATTTGTTTGACTTATGTGATCAAAAGTATAACTATCCTCTATGAAGAGAGACAGAATAACTGTATTTTCTGTTCGACTTGGAGGGATTTCTAAAGGTTTTAGAAAACCGTTAAAGAGACAAGCATCCAAATCAGTGGAAAGAAGTGGAAACATCCAAAGACGCTTGCTACTCAGCAAGAGGAAAGGCTGGACACAGGAGGATTGTTGAGGTTACCAAAAAAAATGTATATATAAATATATAATATATATATATATTATCTTTTTTCTTCACGATGGACACTGAAGCTTGGAGGATTTCTGAGGGGCAAGCAGAGGTGGAGGTGAATCCTTTTCTGAGCGTGCACCCACTTCACTGTGGGAGAGGCGGAGATGATCAATATGTAAAGACAACAAATGAATGCAATCTGTGGAGAGCAGAGCTGCACAGTCCATGGTTACCGACCTCTCTGATGCACACCTACATCCGTATACAAACTTACCAAAAAATAAAAGAACCCCTAATACGTCCACATGGCTGTTGTGCACAAAGGAAACACATATCCAAAGTGGGGCGAACAGCCAAAGAATAGATGGGGGGCTTTAACTCTAGGTCACTTTTTTACACCACGTTTTATGAATTTGCTTCTGTCTTCTGTGAGTGTGTTTGCTAGAGTCATGTTGCTCTGCAGACCTCCTCCCTGAAGGAAAATGGATCTGCAATCAACAGTGCTCCCCCCAATCTATTTCACTTCTTTTGTAGCCTGCAGCTTTGAATGTGGATGGCAAAAAATGAAGAAGTGTATTGCAGAGATGAAGAGCCAAAAAAGGGAATGAGTGAGAGCAACAGGAAGAGGTTCAGCAATTATAAATAATAAGAAAAAGTGTTTTATTAAACCCCCCCTTAATTTATCCTTCATTTTCTCATCTTCTTCCTGGTTTCTGTCCTATAAGGGGCCATTTCCATTTCTTTTAATGTTTCAAGTAAAGATGAATATCACCAATAAAATTATTAATTGATCTGACTTCAATACTGATGTCAGAGTTTCCATTCAATTTACTTTTGATAAAATTACATTAAAAATCCAGCTAGTGTTTAAGTTTTTGTTGCAAATCCATTTAATTTTGTTGGGAAAAAGGATTTAAACTGGAAGCTGGAATTAAGTTCAATAAAACTTTTATTATATATTCATATTTTTGACCAAAAATCTCAGTGAAGGGGCCAGCAAAGCAAAAAATGTTCTCAGTAAAAAGTCTGAAGTAAAATACTAGTTTTTAAAACGGCTTTTTTGTCCTTCAGGGAGATTTTTCTGACTGTGACAAATAAAAAGGAATACAATTATTATTAGTTTCAATCTGTGCCATTGATCTAAGAACTGGAGCAGCAAAGAACAACAAAACGTGACTGCTCTGGATTCCCCTTCCCTTCTTCCCACCACATGCCTCCTCCCCTTTTCCCACCCACAAATTTCTCCTCCTCATCCCGCCCACTGACTACACACATACATTATACATCATAAAGCTTCTCTTCCCCCCTCTTCTTTCGCTCCACATCTTTGAAATCTTTACTTTAGAACAAAACTTCTCATCTCCCTGAGCTTTGCGGCGAGCGCACACTGTGTCACCAAGGCGACTTCTAGGTTCATCATCCTCCCTCATCGCTGTCTGATACTGTGTGAGCTTGTAGGGGAGGAAAACAGCATCCTGTCTTTAGAATAATGCAGCTCTTCTGGTAACACCTTGCGTTGCCATGGGAACAAAACTTTCTAATGTATGTAGGTCATAATGAGATACCACTTAAAACAAAAACACCCAACTCAGACTTCGATCCAAAAAGTTCTGCAACAGGACAGTAAAATAAAATTCTAACATTAAGACTTTTATATATCACTGCTTTCTAATATTATGGTTTTTTGTGGGTGGGTTTGTGAGCAGCTTTATTTTTATGCTACTTTTAGTGAATGCAGGAGATCAAGAAAGACAAGGAATTTAAATTTTTTGACAGCACATGAAGCTCTGAACTGGGTCAATGCTGATGCAGAAAGCTCTGATGTGGCTACCCCCTTTGTGAAAAGAGAAACTCTTGTCTTCAGGCTAATTCTGCACAATGCATACATGTTGTGTGTTATGAGTCTGTCTGAAAATCAGCATTTTCACGTTCATCTCACATCCTCCCCTCACGGCCAACTGGCACGCGTAGCTTAAATTAAAACCTCTCTTCATCAAAATAACCGTCTCTTGCTTTTATCTCTCTTTTTTTCTCCCTTCTTTATCTTTCCACTCCCCCTCACTGACTCCTCATGCTTTATGCCTTAACTTCTCCACTGGGGACAAGAAAGAGGTTTACTTTAATTACTGAACTACTTTTCACACCAGCAGAGAAAGGAAAAAAAGGCGCACTTCAGATACCCACACTAGCCCACTGTTCTGCTCCCAGCGCTGTCTTTCAAGCACGTTTGGATGATCATTTGTGTGTGTGTTTATTAACTCCATAAAGACTTCTTTAACTCTGCCCCATCCACGGTCGCCATTTCTTTACAAGTCCCAGATTTAAAGGAGCTGCGGTCAGACAAGCGGGATTCATTAGGAACTGTTTGCTTATTCCTGGCTCAGTGGGATGAGAATAATGATGCAGACTTTGTGGAAAACTTTGTCCTGTGTGGGAAGGCATGGAGTCAGCGAATATGTAATTAATAATCTCATCTGCCTTTCAGAACAGTTCAAAAGTGTTTAAAACTCAGAGGGAAAAAGAGCAGCAGAGAAACTGGAGCAAAGTGTGAGTGGGTGATACAGTGACATGCTTGGCTTCAAAGAAAGCAGAACACGAGGGGGGGAAAAAGGGAGTTCCTCCTGTTTTTGTTCTTGATATCCTCTCTGTCTCACTTTTCTTAGAATCTAAATATGATTCTAGTTTTAAAGGTGTGGGGAAAATCTCCTAAATTCAGCATGAATATTTGTTTGTTCTTGTTTTTGCATACGCTTTAAGCTGTGATCGATTATTACATTGATTTCTTTAAAAAAAAAATACAAATATTCATTTATTTAGCCCACGGTGTTCACACTGGACAAGCAGATAGAGGCCATTTCTTCTTTTTTTTCTCTACTGTTTACTAGCACATGTGCCTCTTAACGTTGTAAATGGTTTAGGTGAAATGTCCCAGTGGGGTAAATCTTGTGAATCTTGCTCCAGGTTTTTTCTTTCACAGTTCTGTTCGGATATATAAAAGACTGGTGTCATATAACTCCAGCTGGGCACAAACCGCAATGATTAATTTTTCCTCCATGATCAATTTTCACACAGTTGGCAATTCTGTGCTTTGAAAAGGATACCACCCCAAAGTCACTACCAAATCCAAATCCATGACTGGTCAAAGTTCCGTCTTGTTGTACTTACAACACCCGCTGTTCAATGGCCTCAAGTTTTCTACATAGAGGTGTCACAACTTTATCAAAAAAAAAAAAAAGCAATAAAAATGCCTATTAATACTCAATCTACTGATACACTATACTCACCATAAATTAAATCTAATCTGATGGCCACCTGAAGTTTGAAAAGAAAGTTGGTGACCTCTGCTCACCTCAGTATCTCGGGTATTAGTGATCAATATTGCGATGATAAATGAACAAAAAGCAAAAACAACAAAAACATTTCCATTTCACTGCATAACTTTAATTTAAATAAGAGTCAAAATACCTTAAATTATTCCCCAAATGACCCTCATCTAATTAGGTGGGCAACATCTAACATAAAAGCTCCATCTGATTGGTCAACAACGTGAAGGGTTCCATCTAATTGGTCAAATGCATAAAGGGATTTATTCAATTCATTAAATAGTTCAAGTTGCCATAAGATTGTTTTTGAACTATTAAGGTTTACCATTTATTGCGATTTTCACAGACTTTTGCGATATGCATATTGCACAGCTTGAAATCGCGATAATGCTAAATCTGCGATTAATTGTGCAGGCCTAGTCAACCCCCAGTCAGTTTTTTGGCCGTCCACTTTGCAGAAGAGTCGTTGTCTTCTTCAGCCACTCCTGCTTTGTTATCATCATCTATCACCTATCAAGCTACGTTCACACCGCCCTCGGCACAATATCTTAACTTGTTGTGAGTAGTGTATTAGTAGATTGAGTACTAATATGTATTTTTATGGGTTTTATCTTGACAAAGTTGTCACACCTGCTCATAATCTATAAGAAAAACAATCTTATTGCCATTCACTAAAATGTATTAATGTCTGACGGCAGTAGTCATTACCATTATGGTGCCAGAGATCGACAGATAGAAGACAGTTTGGGCTTTATTTACTGTTCATATTTACAATTCATTATTTCAGTCAAAAAAATTTAAGAAATTCATTCATGTCCTAATTGTAATTTTCCATAAGGACTTTGTAGGTAAAGACCCCAGATGCTAAAAAGCCACTTTTATTTTGGCACATCTTGCACTGCAGCTTATGCTTTAGTACTTCACATAATTACCCACTTGTTTGTGCTATAAGTTCCCAGACAGCAATGCAAAGTCCATTAAGAGTGACATACTGTGGATCCACCAAGTGCCAAAACAGCAACAACTACATCAGTGAAATTGTTTCCATCTGTTTTAATGGGCAGTCGTAGATAAAGAGTTTGTCAGCAGCTGGAGAAGGAGGGAGGCATCGTGAGAAAGGCAGAGCAGAAAACAGAAGTGGGCCAGTGTGTCTGTCTGCAGAAGGGTTCCTCAAGGGAGGAGAAAAGGACAGGACAGCAAAGTTAAGGTTCCCACAGCACACTAACACAGTGCACCTCATTTAGTGGGCCACTAGCACAGGGAAACCACAGAAATGGAGTTATCGTGGCACTGAACATGTTGCACCTTATCGCATGGACCTTATTTGCCCTTGATGCATGAATGGATTGCATTCCAGTGGTGTTCAATGACCTGACTAATGAATGAACAAATGTCTCAGACTCGAACTGAGTGGATTGTGCCGACATTCTAGTAAATTCAGTTTGATCTTCAATTCCCTCTGATCACATGTCAAACTCTTTGAGGAAGACTCAACCCAGAACTGCTCCACGTCAGGGCCACATTCATAAACTGTGGGCTCCAAGGCAACTATTTTTACAAGTTTCTTTTGAGAAAATCCATAATCGACCAATCTTTTCTTCTGTTACTTTGTTTAAAATATTAAAACAATACATTATAGATTTCAAAAAATGTTATTCATTTGCTTTTCATTATCAATATGATAAAGGAACAGATGTATGTTGTGTAGGTATTATATTACATATAATAACTTACTGCTGATGTGAGTTTGAACAGATAATTTTCTTCTATATGGTCAGCTGTGCCTTGCGACAGAAATGACTAAGGCTGTAACGAGTATCCGAGTACATAAATACTCACCGGACCTCAAGGGTCCCCGTAAGCCTGCATTGATAGGGTAGGCCAGCTCCAGAGAGGCCTAAATATGTGACATCAATGAGACTGGAAAAGGAAATTTTTAGAAGAGCTGTGTTACTTTATAGGGAGTGGAAACACATACATACAACCAAACTATAATGTACCGTAATCACAATTTATTTAACTGGAGAGTGAAATAATGAAAATCCAGAAACAAAGGTAAAAAAAAAAAAAAAACATACATTAGCAGAGCTGGTTGGGACTCCAACTCATACATGTGAAATTCTGGTTAGAAACCGGGCTGAGAAGTTTCTGTTTAGAATTTTTTACAGTTGGGATCACAGAGATCTTTTCACAGCCTAAAAACCTGCATGTTAGCGTGATTTCTCTTTAAACTCCTTCTTTGTTTCATATTCAAAGGCTGTTCTTATTTAAGAAGAGGATCAACCGGTGGCATATTTTCTATACACCAGACTATCTGAGCTCTTTTTCAGGCAATCCCCTCTGGTGGGCTTCTGCTCCTAAATTTGGACACGTGTAAATTGTATATGTGTCAATCTGTGTAAATTGATTAGTGATCCATCCACGGACTCTTGCTTAATAATGACTAAAATAGTATAAACTCTCCACTGCAAGCTGAAAATGAGTGAGATAAACACAAACTTGTGGTTTTAGCATCATTGTGGTTTTAGCATGTTGTGTACAGGGATGGTGGAAAAACTGAATGAATACAGTGAGATACACGTGCAATATATTACACCATTCAATCCATGGTGATAACACGATTGGGGGTTGAGCATCGTTGGCTCTGTTAAATCCTCCTTTTACCATCTGTGGCTGCACACCGCTAACAGACAGGGATGGTTCCTCCTCCTGTCAGCAGTGAGTCACGCCACAGCTAGTCTACATCCCCAAGACATCGTTTTCAGGGATTTTTTTTTGTTTTTTTTTTGTTTGGTCATCCCTTTGAATCCACGAGACTTCAAATCAATGTAGAATTTGGAGTAATTGTGTGAATTTCATGTTTTGCCGTTTGGGGTCACATCTTATCAATACTGTTCTAGGTCAACAAAACAGTGCCATTGCTCTTGCAGGTGTTTCAACCTCGAGTTGAGTCATCACAGCACCCAAATCATCTGTACTTTGGCGTCAACTGGACCATGGGCGAGAGCTGCAATCCTGCTTGTTTTCCAGCATACCCTGCTCTGCCATGTCCTAATTGGCTGGACACACCTGATCCAGGTAATCCGCCATCAGTAGAGTACAGATATCTGGAAATCATGCAGACACACCGGCCCTTGAGGCTTGGAGCTGCCCAACCCTAAATTAGAACACGGGAACATGGGACACTGTGTGCTATGAGTAGATCTTTATCCCACATCAGGGCTCCAGCTCTCCTACCGATCAAAAATCATTGATTTTGGGAAGCACAGTTTTCAAAGTGACATTTGGGTGGTTAAATGCTAAGTATGGAGCTGATGCAACCTTTAATGCAGGGACGTAAGCCTTAGGAAAAGATTCAAATTGCTGAAATACATCCAAATAGACATGCACCTTCAGTTCCATGCCTTCTTGCTTAGAGACATTAAAACATCTTAGTTTTGATTTTCAGAATCCAATGGTAGAACTGGTATAAAATATACTTTTTGACTTTTTTTTTTTGAGCACATCAATTTTATTTTAACCTATTAACACATTTGATTGAAATTGGTTTGAGATTATGTGTTTCAGAGACACAAAATGAAATAAATCCATCATTTAGGGTAAAACGTCTGTGTTAACTCCATTATTTACAAACACTATTATTTTTTGGATACGCTAGGCATACAAACAAATCTTCTAAGAAAAAAAGTAAAATAAAAAATAAAAAATCTGGAGGAGGGCTTCTACTGTCATTGTTTGTGCTGAATGGACCTCCTGCCAGACTTGAAGCACAGTTACCTGTGACTGAGTGATTGTAGAGAACATTAGACAAGTTAGGAAACTCCTGCAAAGCACAGGACTGCTGCAGCCGTGGGCAAGCCAGTTTCCATAACAACATAATACTTTTTTGTACAGATCCAAACAACTTGAGACATGTTTTTTTCTTAGGGTTTCAGTGAAACTAAGCTCTTAAAGCTGCAGATGAGGCGTAAATATTCTGAATCAAACTTTTGTTCAAGCACTACCTTCAGCCTGAAATTGTGTAGGATCAATCAAAAATAATAACATGTCAATTCACTTTTAAAGTATTTATATCATTTGTGAATCCTTGTATAAAAATTAGTTGGCATCTTAGAAGCTATCCCTTTGCTAGTGTTTAACAAATGTTAAAATCCCACCCTTATCATCTTTTGATCTATTATAAAAGCGTTCCCAGTGGTCTTTTAATTAAGGTTATCCTGTTTTTAGCCAAATTTTAAAAACCTGTGTCGTTTTCTAGGACATAATTTTCTGCAGGCCTCTCACATTCTCAAGCTAACATTAGCGGTGCAACAAAAATGGCGAGCAATAAAGCCGTACAGTTTAAACCCAGATCCCAGCTCAGACGAGGAAAACCAACCATGTATTTGGATCGATTTGTCTGCAAGTGAAGGCATCAGAATGGAGTGGCGCAGGGAGCTTCTGGCTTGCAGTTGTAGCTTCTATGTGACAATTACAAGCTTTTTCAAATGTTATTTTTTTTGTCTGCTCCTTATTCATAACGATTTGAATAAAGAAATCCTTACGAATACATTTTAAGCATAATTTTCTTTATAAATGTCATTCATCTTCAGAACAAGGCCACAAGAACATGTTAAAAAGCAATAAGACAGGTTTTTGACGTTATCATCTGGCTGGTAAAGCCAATCCACAGCTTTATTGGCCACAAAAACATCCACTGGTAGATGGTAGATATTTAATCCTGTTTAATGCCAACGGTGTCAGCTAGAGGAGGTCCTCCCTGAAGCGACTCCTCTTCAGGAACTCCTGCTCTGGACTTACCCCTGGCTCAAGTTAATTTATGAATGTTTTCTGCGTCCCCCTCACTGTTCAATATGTGCGTAGAGTAGCTGCAGGAGCTGGTGTTGAGTGACTAGAGTGAGACTGAGTCACCGGTTAAGAGGCTTTAACACACTATCAACAGCCAGAGGAATTTCCTAACCATTAGGCGGCAATATCATAAGTGAGATTTGATTGAGATGTAAAAGTGCTACGCAATGTTGTTGCAAAAACCCATGGAGTGCAGGATCTGATTGCAGCGCACAAAGATAAACAAGCATCCATTGGAGTTTAAGCTACAACAGGCTAGACCAGGGGTCCCCAAATCCAGGCCTGGAGGGCCGGCGTCCTGCTGGTTTTCCAGAGTCCCTGCCTCATCTACTGCTGGTCACCTGGATCAGGTGTGTTTAGCCAATAAGGAGCTTCAATGGCAGGTCGGTTGGAAAGCATGTGGGACACCGGCCCCCCAGGCCTGGATTTGGGGACCCCTGGGCTAGACAAACCATAATTTTATTACCTTCACGAGTCGCCAGTGACACCTTCAAACTTCAGAATCAGACCAACATAAATCAACTTATTTATAGCCTTAAAAGGTTTCCAATAATTTAAAGAAGTAGCTAAATGCGTTGCTTGTTTTGTTTTGTTTTTGCTTTTGAAAAAAAAGCTGCTATAGGAGTCAAAAAGATGGGTTAAATATACTGTAGCAAGAAGGTCAAAAGTTTTGCAACACTATGAAAATACAGCACAAAAGAGGACAAAATAGAGGCTGGAACGTTTCCAGGCATTGCTGGAGGAAAAAGGCTTTTCTGGGAAGTTAACATGCAACGTCATGAATGCACCTGCCACATTCTGACCAATACGCAGCATCCTATAGGAAAAATGTGCTGCAGAGTTTTCATATAGGTCAATTGGTTTGTCAGCCTTTAGCCAAACACGCCCTCTAACAAATGCCAACATGATGTGTAAAAAATATGCACAACCTTTTTCGCTTTGAGTCATACAAACTCACTTTTTTTTTAGAACATAAACATAAATCAGACAAAATAAAGCATAACTATCAGACAAACACATTTAAAATGATCCCAAAATAAATAAACATATTGATGCAAAGAATGATATATCCTACCCCTCACCTGGAAATGATCTGAAAGCTGAAATAACGAGACAGTTGAAATATTCAAATCTCTTTTCCATTTTAGGATTTCAAAGAAGTGGAACATGGAAAAGGGGATTTTTGTACGACTTGTTTAGACGAAATAGGGCAGAAGTCACATGTCTGGGTCACGTTTATAGCAGAACACAGTTGTGCAGTTCAGAAACCTAAACAGACGAGCTTTTGTTTGAGAAGCGTTCAACTATGGAGACTTTTTTTTTTTTAGGTCGTGATGCAAATGCTGGGATGGAAACTAAAAATACTTCAGAACTGGAGTGTTTTCCTGCAGTTTATAGGATAACATAACTGTTCACATTATGCTTAAGAGAGCCATGCACAAAATAAAACAAGGTTTTTGCCATCAGAGGTAATTCTAATGCTGATGGGAGCAGCATGCAGGCAAGCTTGCCTTAAGTCATGCTGACTGCACGATTTTTTAAGTTGAATGTTGGCTTGATTCCTATGAACAGAAATGACAAACAACATCAAGGGTGCTTTTCCCAGAGCTAATCCCAGTTGGGACTGAACAAATCCCTTTGCATCTTACCATCAGCATCAAAGCTGAAGAAAGTAGCACTGTACTGTACAAAGCCTCAAAGTGGAATAAAACATTAAAATCTACCCCTTTTTCTTTTTAAGCTGTTTTAATGGATGACCACAAAGCAAGGTGGTTGGGTAAAACCTGAACATGCTTTGTCTTGCACAGATGCTGGTGAGCTGTTGCTTTTATTTGGGAGCTATTTTTGTGGCAGGAGTCGATCCTTCAGGCGGAGTATGTAGCTTGTGGACTGTTACAGCAGCATCCAGTCATCACGTGCTGCAAACCAGGTCAGCAGCAGCATTAGAGGGGGCTGCAGCTTGCCTGTTAGATCTCCACAGACCCTCCACTCTATAATGTGCTCCACTGAATGCAAAAAAATATCTATTCTTTAGCATTTTTGCCTGATTTTGGGTGATATTAATACTGTTAGGGAAAAAGATGTTAGATCATGTTTTTTCTGTGCAAATTCTTGTGCACACGTAGTGATTCTCACTGAAAGTAGCAGGAACTGCTATTCCCTCACCACAGCTTGCCAGTGCACTGCTCATCCATTACTCAGTTTTTCCAGTCTCTTCATCTGATTGGGGACTAAACAGACTCAAGAAGCCATGATTGTTTTGTGAAAATGTGCCCCCAAGCTGTTGTTTTTCATAATTAAATAGGCCACTTGAGCAACAATCTGGAAACAAATAAGCTGTGTCCAAAAGATCCTCCTGTTCAGATCCACTAAGCTCAGGTCAGAACAAACTAACTTCATTTTGTGATCCCAGAAGGTCCAAAGCAAGTGGAGGTAATTCTGAGAATTATGGACTGCTCTGAAGATGGCAACCTTCAGTCATATTCCTTCCTTTGCATTGTTAGATGTGAACCAACCTCTGGACCTCTGTGCCTTTTTGGTTATGATGTTTGATGTTGAACATCTCTCTACAAACAATACAGTGAGGCTTGAATTCAGAAGAGCCTCAGAATCGGTCAAAGGGAAGCTAAAAATAGGGAGGAAAGAATATGAAGGTTTTCCAGATACAATTCATCTGTAATTGGCAGTGGTGGGGGTGGGAAGAAACCATAAAGGTTTAGAGATTTATTGCATTAAAAAAAGCAATTGTCAAAATAAGGCTGAAATGTTTTTAGGCCAGTTAAAGTAAAACTATATTGGAAATTGTTTTTTGCCATCCAAACCCCTCTAATATATAGAATTTCAATTAAAAAAACATTCCAGATGATATATGTGAATCCCGCTTGCATGCAAGTCATGCCTCCATACTATTCTTATTTTAGTATTTGGATGTACTGTGTCTTCTTCAACTGTAATTTCAATTTCAGCAAAAAGAAGACAACAGATCCAAAATCTAAAGGAGAAAAGTTTCTTGTTCCAAACACCTCCCGCCTGGCAATAGCTGGCTGGGATGGGATACGCTGCACTGTCACCTAGTTTCCATAGTAACCTGTTGCTATAGAAACAGGCCCTAGAACAGGCTCAGGAGTCAGGGTGGTGAAGATTTTGTTTAGGGAGAGGCAGAGTGAGCTAAAGGAGAAAAAAAAATAAGTGAGAGAAGCAAAACCACGGAGAAAGTAAAGTGGAAAGGCTCAAATTAAGTGCGAAGTTCCATTTCAAGCAGTAATGCAAAATGTTTGTCACGACGGCTTCAGTGAAAAATTTCACTTCGAAGCGTGTCTAAAAGCTAGAGCTGGAAAGTGTGCGTCTTGTTCCGTGTTTCTTTCTTTTGCAATAATGAACGTGTAACACCGCAGGAAAGAGGAGCACTGCATTATTGGAATACATTTATCTCTTTTGATGGCCGTGTGCATCCACTATTATATTAGCACCACGATAAAAACAGCTGGGTACATGTGTGGTTAGTCGTAGATATCAAGGAAACATTATTTTTTGCATTTTCTTTTTTGATATGTGAGTGTCGAAGGTTCACGCAAGTGTTATCGTCGGGTTTTATTTACAGAAAAGATTCAAACTAGTGGAAAAATGAGTGAAGGGAAAGCCTTTAAGGGCTTAAAAAACAAGAGGGATGAATGCCTGTTTTCAGAGCAGGAGCAAATTTAGAATTTCAAAGATCAATAACCTTGTGAACAAAGTGGAGCAGCAAGCAGAACAAATTGTTTGTGACCGAGAAAAAAAACAAGGAGGCGGCAAGCAGCCTCCATCAGGTATATCTGAGCCTCACACTCATTTGCAGATGTCCACATACAGTAGGAGGCCCTTTCCCAGAAATTACAGACTAACCAGGCATAGAACATTTGATTTCCCGTAACGTCTCTTGCACACCCACTTCACCCCCTCCTCATCCTCATTTAGCTCTTTAATCTTTCCCAGGCTGAGTCTGTGCTGCAGTCTTCCAGGTTATTTCACTGCTGTCACAGTCGGAGCCTCTGAGCATCCATCCGTCGTACAGAACAGTCAGGAAAGGCAGCAGTGTGAGACAGATGGACTCATAAACACAAACACATTCAGGTTGTGACTTATTTATGCAGCATGAGGCTCAGAGGCTCTGTCCCTGCAAGTTTGGTCAGACTTCCTCCATGATGACTGTGACACAAACACAAGTGCCTGCAGTGTAAACAAAGTTGATTGCAAAGATGCGCAAACAGAACATCCATGAGCAACTCAACATGTGGTCTGTTTCTGTTTCATTGACAGGTTGGCTGATAAAGAAACACACAAAACAAGGTTTTCACATTTTGATTAACATAAACTTAAAAAAGCATCTGATTCAACATTATAAAAATATTTTCTAAAAAATCGTTTTGTTGGCTTAGTGGTTGCAGCAACAAAAAGCAATACTTTAAATTGATACATTTATTTTCCCACTAAGACAGAAGAAATTTGCCAAAACTTGTTACTTAGAGACCTGCTCCGATAAAAATCCTGCTTTCGGTGTTTTCAACTTGTTCTTGAGTCATTTTTCTGATGATGGAGGACATACATAAAGAAAATGAATCATACAGTTGCATTTCTAAGTTTTTCTTAATTCAGATATGTTTTCAAAATGCAAAAATGCTCTTGGAAAAAGCATGCAAGTGTGACATACAAGTCACTATGGCAAGCCACAAGCTTCCTGCTCCACTCCAATCTGATGTATCCACTTGTAGGCAAATTGATCCATGTTTGTCTTCATTTCCCTTATCCAAGCTGGACAGCTTGATACCTTTAACATTGCTCACCATTTTTGTTGCACTGATAATGTTACGTTGGGGGTGTTTGGGGCTGTATGCTAACAGGAGAGCACATACACGAATGGATGATGGGAAGCGGGCGGCTTACTCCGTGCCAACAATCCCGCCCACATCTAAGAGGCAAATTTGTAATGGACTACTGAAGCCACTATGTCCTAGAAAATGAAAATGTCTTTTTATTTTAGCAAAAAACGGTGAATCATAATTAAAGGACCACTGTGAATGCCTTTAAAATAGATCAAAAGATGATCAGAGTCGGACTTGAAACCCAGTTTTTAATCAAACTGGCCAAAAAAACTATCAATGTAATATGTCTTTACAACCTCCAGTTTGCTTTCTTCAGAATACCAGGTAAAAGCTTTGCAGTTAAATAGCTGAAGGGGGGATTTCAATAATTTATTGGTCGAATTAAAAAGCACCACACTTGTCCAAGAAAAGATAAGATCAACACAAAAAGCTAAACTTTTCATATTTACCTGTCGTGTATATGGTGACTAATGCATGCACACCTCAGTATGGGAAAATAATAATAAAATGTACACAAAGGTACATGCAAAAATGTTTATTAAAATATTGTAATTTTGTGTTTCTAACTCAGTATCTATTTAAGTTTACATGAAGTTTTGATGTAAACGTGTCTAAAACAGAGATTATGAAACCTCAGAAATCTGATTTATAGATTTCTTTATGACTTCACTGTTGGTAGATAATGTGTGAAGTGCAGCGTCTGGTGAAATCCTGCTGACAGCTGCTGTGATGGAGACACACAAGTCACCGTCACAGCATCACGCCTGTTTCAGCGTGAAAGGTGTCAGATATAAATACGTCAAGGTTGTTAGGAAGCAGTTTGGTGCAGTGCAGGCCTCTAATGAATAAAAAGATGAGTTCCTTTAACGCTAATGTTTTTTTTTATATGTGCTCATGAAGTCAAACACATCTGGGAGCTGTGACTTGTTTTCACGCTTGTGCAGCAACTTAATTTTTTTACGGTTCTGTTGGTGTGTTTAACAGCGGTGGGCAGATGTTCAGGAGTGGAATCCCTGAACAGCTGTTGACCTGGAACTGAGTGGGTGTATGCCAGCGATAAGGATGGGAGACAAGGAAGAGCGAGAAGTTCAGACAGGAGAGATTTTCCTGTGTGTGCACTAGTGTGGCACAAGGACACATCTTTGAGTCAAACTACCAAATGTCTTTGTCTTGTCTAGATGGAACCAGTAACACAAATAGAACACATATTTCCATCAGTCTGATGTTTCTATTTCTTTCATATTACTTACATCTGCTTAGATTAATTTTTTACCATTAAAAAAGCTGAAAAGCCTTTAGCTACTGGGTAGGCATGCACAATAAATCGCAAATTTATCGTTATCGCGAGCTGTGCAATACGCATATCGCAAAAGACAGCAAAAATTCCAATAAATGGTTACCTTAAATGTGGAAAACAATTTTCTGGACAGCTTCAAGCATTTAACGAATAAAATAAATCCCTTTATGCATTTGACCAATCAGATGGACCCCTTTATGTTAGATGTTTGCCTCCTATTTCAACGAGGGTCGTTTGGAGTATAATTTTTAAACTGTTGCATTGAAATGGGAATGATGTTTTTGGTTGTTTTGCTATTTGTTTATATACAGCAAATTATATCGTTATCACAATATTAATCACTAATATTGCATATCGTGAGTTTTTCTCATATCTTGCAGCCCTACTACTGGAATATATCCATACTTTGGGAACAACACCAAAGGAATTAGGAGCAAAACACTCCCTTAAATCAATGGTCTACATCAGGGGTCTCAAACTCAATTTAGCTGGGGGCCACTGAAGGCGGAGTCTAGCTGAGGGAAAGCCGCAACTTCAATGCACACACACACGCAACTTGTGAGTGTCTGAGAGCCAATCAATTTGTATGGAACATGTACTATACTATTAACTATACTCTCTTATTAACTGTTTTCTGTACAAAATGTACTTATAAAACTCTCATTCAAATAAAATACATAAATAAATAAAAAAAATCAATGAGTAAATAAATCAGTAATACATTTCTGTTTAATTAGTCTTCTATATCTGCTGTTTTCTAATTTAAATGTCCCTATTAACACAGTTCAGTTAACACTGTTGAATTATAACTATTAAACGCAAAAGAATACTTAAATTTTACAGTTCCTTAACCTCCATCATTGGGTTCTTCTGAACACGGTTCTCTCTTTTTACTGCTGGACACTTGGCAGCACTTCCTCCCAAACAGCTGAGACCCTCAGTCTGCCTTGAAGATGATTGTCTGTAAATCTGGACTGAAATTGGACTTATTGACATTTAAGGTGGAGACGTCAGAGAGGATGTGCTCCCAATTTTGAATCTGTGTTGTTGTTTTTTTTTAAGTTTACTTTTTAAAACACAAATTAGTAAAGAAACAAAATTCAGTAACCATTTTTGGATTTTCTTTCTTATGACTTTTTGCACATTTAAACCCCGGACACAAGTTATTGTAGAGCAGCCGGTCATCCCCTCCTATACTTTTATAAAAAACGGAAGGAAATTCATGTTGGCGACACCAAATACTATTTGCAGCCAAGATGCACAATAAGCGTGTTTAAAATCACCCAGGTGGACAAATCGCTGCGCAGATCACCTGGTCTGTGACGTATCTTTTTACTCCAACATCACCTGTCAATCATCACAAAAATATTACCAGAAAGGGGCGGGAGCAAGGCCCCAACCTGAGCGAACGCAGCTGGAAACTTAGTACTGCACTGACTGCAAGCCACCAATTGACTACTAAACAATGCATTATGGGAAATGTGTCCTGACGGTTTTTGTAGTTGAATGATCAAAATATCTATTGATTAAAAAAGCCTACATACATTACAAAATATTACAATAATTATAAAAGATATGACACGTAACCGTAACCATAACCCCCATCCCTCCTCCGAGTCAGAGAAAAGTTCAGCACTGACTGCATGTTTTTAGACACGTTCTAAAAAGTAATATAAGGAACTCCTTAATGTGGTCCGGGGAGGAGGCGGTCAGGTTTCCTGCCTTAAATGTTCTTCTGCTTTCAAGCCCGGTCAATGTCCCTGCCCATAAGAGTCATATACTCCACTGTGATTGGTTGATTCGTCAGCTCCGCGCACAAAATTGAAAAGGTATCATTCATACAAACTGGCGGGCCGCATTAACAAAAAACTTTCATATTAAGGCGAGGGCCGCAAAATAATGGGCATGACCTTTTTCCTAATTTCTATATCTTCCTGAGGTTTGCCATATTAGTTAAAAGGGCTTTTTCGTGTGCGTCATAGTGGTGGGAATACAGAAATGATGGAAAAATCTGGACTTTTAATGGGGCTTTTAAGACCACTTTTGTGGCAGAAACCAAGTCTCCCTTGGTTGCTATGAAGGATCATTCTTTCTTCTTTTAAGCACTGCAGTAACTTAAAGACCCACTTCAATGAAAAACATGTGTTCCAGTCGTGCCTTCCATGAGATATACAGTCAATGCTTCCATGTAGTGATGAGGAGCATCAAACTAACGATCACATTTTTGGACATTTTGTTCGGCAGCGGAGCCGCCACCAGTGTGTGAATGCGTGTGTGAATGGGTTTGTGACTGTAAAGCGCTTCTGGCCTTCGAGGAAGGTAGAAAAGCGCTATATAAGTACACGCCATTTGATGTACGAATTGTGTTTGGTGTGAACTCAGCAAGGGTTGATCCTGAATACCTTTCACTGTTCAGCCAAACAACTTCTTGTGCTTTTTAAAAATGTAATTCAAACTTTCAATAGTTAGAGAATTTAGAAAGAAAAAAAACAAAAAAAGAGAAAAGTAATGTCTTATAAACATGAAATAGGTTCATCAAACCTCTCCCTGAGTTTTCATGAGGCATCTTCAATAAGAGAGCCACTTACTGGGAGACAAACAACATATACGTTATATAACCTGCTAGTGAGTGAGTGCATACAGGCAGCAGGATACCTTTGTGGTAGTTCCCATACAAAACAGGCCTTTCTACTTCAACTGAGGCTTAAAAGCTGAAATATGAGACTTTTACTACTAAGTCAGAAAAAGTCATTTTCATATGGATCTTCTATGTGTGAGGAGGAATGGATGTGCAAACAGGAGATCATAAGGCTCTGCCTTTCCCTCTGACTTCCATAGACAGCAAAAGCTTCAGACATCAGACAGCGGAAAAGCTATATGGAGGAAAAAAGACCCAACTACTGACCTGATTGATTTTTGGGGGGATGTCAAAGTTCCCTCTCCAGCAAACACATATGAGGCATCTCATCCGTAGACAACAAATCCTTGCTTTGTTTTTCATGCTCTCAGCCGCTTCCAAATCATGTCCAAAATGTAGAAATTCCTTTCTGCTTGATCCACTTTATTCAGGACAAGGTTATGGTAGACTAGAAGCTGTGCCAGCTGTCAAAACGGGTGCTGATTGCCACTTTAAACAAACACTGAGGCTAAAAGAAGGACTCACACTTAGCACGTTCATAGCTATTGACAATTTACACAGCACTTTCACTCTACAATAGTCCTGCAGACTCAGTTTAAATCAGGGGCGCAGCTAGAACATTTTAAATGGGGGGCGGAAGAATTGGGAAGGGTGGCGTAATACCAGAGTGGAAGGCCATTACAAACAAAAGGACCAAAAACAATTTTATTATCATCGTTTTGATTTCTTTAAAAATATTTGTTTATTTTTTGCAATAAATAATTAAGTGAGTATTGATGATTTCTTTGTCAATGATACTCATACATTTGCCCCTGGTTAAAATGAATGGAGAATGCCATTACTTACTAATACAAATACTTTTGAGGCTAACTGAAGACTGGATAAGGCTAAACTGCCTTGAATAATTACCATACATTTGGACCATAAAGAGCACTGGAATATTAACAAGCAGAGAATGAACGGACTGGTTTCATACACAAGGTGCACTAGACTATAGGAGACATTGAGAAAAACAAAAAAGGTCAGATAAAGTGGTATGACAACACTAACCAGAATGTCTAGATGAGCCAAGAGGCAGGCAATTGGTCAGAGGAATTGATGATGTTTTTCTAGTGCAATGTGTTTTGTTTGCCTCTTTTACCTGCAATAAACACCTTTTGCATAGAGAGCTTAACAACGGATGAGTCAAACCTCATTCAGCTCTTTCACAATAACTCAAATTTGTTCAGTTGTACCACATAAAATACAAAACTTTCACTTTTTCAGTTCATCTTGTTGAGGCACAGTATGTATCCCTTCATGAGGCTCTGGGCTTTAGACTATGGTAGCTGTAATGCTTCAACAGTTCATCAAGCAGTGCAGTTTTGTAGTTTACTAAAGTCGTACTAAAATAGATTTTTGAGCGTTGTGTACAGCAGAAAATTGGTTTGAAGTCAGCAAGGACAAACTGAATTGATACATAAAGCACAATGGGTTATAACGAACACTGTGAATTTTTGTGAGAACTCAAGGATTTTACGTGCACCCAGTGGTCTGAAAAATTATTGTATGCAGTTCAAAATGTCACCACTTGGAGAGAATATAGCCTGAGCGAGTTGAAGAGATAAAAGCAAGAAGAAGGAAATGAGCTATTCCTGCCAATCCTCAGATTATAACAAAGTAAGTAGTGTCGGTAGTGTAGGTACCTCCTTCCTACAGCATGTTTGCTCTGTTAGACATCTTTTTTTGGAAGTTCCTCTTCTTCATTTTAGGCTACACACTCCTTGTAAAATGGGTCACTTATATGTGATTTACTCCTTTTACTTCACCTCCATACTTTGATTCTCCCTGTGCGATACGAGTTTTCACATTTGCCAATCAAGGCAGACTATCCAAACCAACAAACCCTGGTCTTAGTTAAACCTGCTGGTGTGAATGCGCGATAGAGTTAACCATTAACTCTGATGGGTAAAGCTGACAAAACCAGCAAGAATACATAAGTCAATGTAAAAACAGCCTCAATAAAAAAAAAAGGCTACCTATGATGGAAAGATTATACAAGGGGAAAAAAAGAACAAGTGCACAGATGATCCTGTTATATCAGCGTATTATTCTTTATTAAGTCAGATACATTTCCCCTGATCCTCTGCACTGAATACATCATCATAAAGACACACGTGGTTGTATGCTTATTTCTCCGACTCCATAATTTATTTCAAATCAAGTATTTGAAAGTAAAACTGCAGTGGCTACACACTATGGAAGCTATCTCATCTTATAAGATAATGACTTGTAAAAAAAAAAGTTCAACTAATCTTAAAACCTGTAACAACAGAACTTTGTGAAGTTTCTCCATTAAAATCAAGTCTCGTTGACTTGCCTGAATTCGGAAAGTCTTGAGGTAGAATACAAGGAAGAGGAAAGTAATGGACAGAGTCTGAGACACTGAGTTTGTCCAGTTTTAAAGCTTTTAGACGTGGAAATCCAGCAGCAAGTTTGCAAGAAGAAATCAAACTCCAACATTAAAATGTTTATGGGTTAAGCAGTTTGTCAAAGTGCTGATGAACAGCAGAGGAGGAAAAGTGAAGACTTTGAGAAAAACAGAGAACAGTGCGTCGGTGAACTCTTTCCTAAAACAACTGGCAATGGCAAAAAGGAAAAGGTTCAGGTGTAACAAACCGTTCCACACATTTCTAGGAAAATGTGCAGTTTTCTAATCTGTTTCCACACTTCCTTTTTTCCATTACCATGCTTCCATTTTAACTGTGAAACTCCCCTTTTTTTCCACCTTTCCATGGTGAGTTTAGATTGAAGCATGAGCATACTACTGATAAAAACTTTCTGAACACATAAAACAACATCTCCTAGTATGTTTTATAAGGTTTTGTAACCACAGATACTCCCATTTTTATATAATATAGTCTGTTTTTTCTCTCCATCCTTTAACCCCTCCATCTCTCTCATCCATCTCACTTATATTCCCCTTTTTTAATTAATGCTGCGACTCCTTAAAGCTTCCTTTGTTTCCATAGGAACACCATTCTGTAGTCGATATCGGTCGTCTTGGCAACAATGAAGAGGGCAAGCCTTCTTGTCTTTTAGTCTGTGTGTTATAGTTTGAGCAGGAGCAGGTTTTTATGCACTGTCACAACTTTTTTTTTCCTATTTAGTTAAAAATGCTTAACAGTTTTGTTGCGGCTATTAATCTTTCTCTTTATAATTGGTTATTCTTGCAAAAATTAAGATAAAAGAAAAAAAACTTGATTGAACAAAAGGAAACAATATACAACTGCAGATTATTTTGGCTTTTTTGTTGTTGTATATTTTATACCGTGGGGGAAATTGTCAGCATGTCAGAGAACATTTTTCATTGATGTTGATGCTGTGTGTCAAACCTGTGCAGGTTTCTGTGACTGTGTGAGAGAGTAGGCATGCCTGCATTCAAATGTCCGTTGAAAAATAAGAGGACAAGGGATTATACTTAAACATAGGAACAGAGGGAGGGCTTTGGCTTCAGGGGCTTCCCTGTTCACAACTGGGATAGACCTCAATGCTGGATTAACGAGAGCATCCACAGAAAGAAAGAGTAAACACACGGAGGACGGTGCAGATGGGATCAGGGAAGAGATCAGGACAATAAATATGGTATAGTTAAAAATAAAAAAAAAATTAAATAAATAAAACAACAACCTACATTGCCCATTTGAAATATTTAAAAATTTGGTAAACTTTTTTCAAATGTTTTGCACTAAAAACAATTATTAGACTGTAGTAAAATGTCTTAAAAGACATTTTTAAAAGCTTTATTTTTTTCCTTAAAAAAGTTAAATTGTAAAAATGCTTTAAAAAGACATTTTAACAGGCCAAACATTGAAGGGTAAACATGACTAGGAGACATGTTTACACTCTATAACACATATATAGTGAATGCAGTCCATTTTAGTTTACTAGCACATTATGTACAGTTTCTGTGATGGTATTTAAACATGCAGGACAGGACATCTGCCATCTGTGAGTGGTGTTTGTACACAACTGAGCATGTGCAGAAAATTATTTCAGAGCTATGGGACAATCTCTAGAGAGCCTGCAGCTTCCACTCAGCAATCCATACCCCTACACGCATACACACACACACACGCACACCTACACACACACACACACACGTAAGCATGCACGCGTGCATAGAAAACAGATATAGATGCAAGCACGTTTGCAAATCCCATACAGAGATGATGTAAAAGAATGAAAATGCACAAAAGCAAACATGTCTTCAATGCAGCGACACATAAGAGGAGCAAATGTGCACAAAGAAAAAAAAAAGTGAGAACAAGCAACACACATTTACGCTCACACACACTGTCTTCACACCCCTACGCATGCGCAGCTGGTATTGAAATTGCACATGCTTTCTGCATCTCACGTGTGCTCCAGTGCTCTACTTTCCCCTACTGGAGCTGGGGAGGAGCGGGTTCTTCCAGCCAGCATCCTCATGCGCACATACTCACACAGTTGAGGTTAAAGAAATAATGAGATAGGCATGCATGCACAGTAATGCTCATGTAAAGCAGCAGGAAGGCAAATTCAAAGGCAGAAACATATAAACAATAATCTATGCACATATCCATTTCCAGAGTGAAACTTGGAATATTCCTGTCAGCGCACACATGCGTAAGAAGAGATGCTCATGTGTCAAAAAAAGGGAGGCAAGAGTCCTCCAGACAGCAACGACATGTTCAGATGCAATAAATAAACTATAGCTGCTTTAAAATGCACTATTTCACAGCTTTAGCACAGCGTTCGGAAGGTTTGAAAACAAGTGTACACTGCATTGTACTATAACACCATGTTGTGCAGGAGTGGAAATGTTCCCCTTTGCATGTTCCTGAGAAAAATCCAAACAAATACATAAAAAATATGACTTGACACTGGTAAAACCATTAATGCAGCCAGTAAAACAACCAGTGTTTAGTTTAGGTGTTGCATTGTTGCATCATTTTTCAGCTCTTTTGCATTTTAGCTTACAAAATCTCTAATAGAACAGCAAAATGGGGCCATGGCTCCACGTTATTTTGGTTCAAACCAGTAAATGGTAAATGGCAAATTTACCATTTACTTATATAGCGCTTTTCTACCTTCCTCGGAGGCCCAAAGCGCTTTACAGTCACAGGCCTATTCACCCATTCTCACACACATTCACACACTGATGGTGGCTCTCCCAGTTACCTACCTTTACGTATGTATGTAGATAAAAGGCTTCATGACTGTTACTACACTTAACCTATACTGAAGCATTTGTAAGTCAACCCAAAGGGAGGAAATCCTTCCTCTGTGCTAAAGATAAGAAGGAAACCTGAATGGCAGTAAAAGAGTCTAAGAACTGCAGAATAAGAAAATAATACAGTTTGTTATGCAAGGCCTCTAAAGATATAGTTAGAAACATAAAAAACACATTAAAAAATTTCCAGCATTAGCATTTTATACTTTTTTTTTCTTTTTTTTCAGATTAAAGTGAAAGTCTTAAACCTGTATGGCTTTCGCATTTCAAAATAAAAGCACATTAAGCTCAGCAAACATGCTCAAATAACATCAAAAATGTATTTTTTAAAGGTATAATAAAATATGAATCATTCTGATCTATTCAACAGAAATCAAATTGAGCGGATTAGTTGTCTCTTTTTGTATTTTGCATTTTGCACAAACATGGAAAAGCCGTGATAAAAGAAGCGAGTGCAAGAATCAAATGGATTACTGTGATCCACTTTAGCCCAGAACAAAAGGTTCAAACAGCAATGAAAACACTATCATCAAAACACTAAAGCACACATGCAGTACACAAGTACACACTTCCAAACTAGAGTAAAACTAGGGAAGTCATACTTCAGAATAATACGGAATTCTCAATGTACACTTCAATTTGCAATTTGATCATGCAATTTGAAAATGCATTATGCAATTGACAAATAAGTATCCAATCCAGACTTGGACTATGAAAATAAACTTTGAAATTAAGAATTCAATATTAAAATCTACAATTCTATATCACAATTCTATATTTTAAAATGTCATGGGTTTTTGATGTCATACTTTAAATGACAATGCATTTTGCAATTTACTATACAGTAATGTCATTTCAATACTTTAAATTCATTTTAAAGTCACTTTAAATCTATTGGATTGTAAAATGCCATGCTGTTTTTGTGTCAAAATTGAAATAGAATTGTAAAACAGCGCACCCCTGGTGTTATGCAAAATGTTTATATAAATCGTAGGAGGGAGAGCCACAGTTTATTTGCATGCTTTGGGTCTTAATAGGAATGTTCTCTTGGGTCCATCTTCCAGGCAGGCATCTAGGCTTCTTGGTAACGGAGCAGAGGAGAGCTCTGCACAGCGGGACCAAGAACAACCGATCGATGTCATCCATCTCTAAACATCGCCTTTTCTCAGGAACGTTTCATGATATAAAACCAGCCTTCATTACAGAGATGTAATCATCTATCTTAAAGTTTGTTCCCTCAGTGTTACAGCTTGTTATCTAATTTGAGACACTTTGTTTTGGAGATGTTTTTCTGTTTTTGATAAATGTTGGAACACAGCTGCAACATGCATAAAGCTTATTAAAAACTACCCAATGCTAACATAGCAGCGTGTGGGAAACAAGAAAAATAACTCCTACTTGGTTTCAATTGATTTCTGATCATTAACACTGAGTTTTCCATTTTTACTATTTTTTCTAATAATAATTCAGATTAATAAAAAAATTTCTATGAACCACACACACAAAAGTCATTCATGTGTTTAAGAATAACATTTCAATGAAGTCCAATAATAATTAGTTGCTAGACTGCTAGAAGTTAGAAGCTGGGGAAAGTATGGTTCACTGGGGTTCTGTCCCCTATTCTCATCTACTTCTCCTCTTCTCTATTCTTCATCAGTTATTTATCATTTAGTTCGCCATGCCTTTGTTTGGTGCAGTGCGATTCATGTGTTGTCCCTCTTTCCCTCTCCCCTCTGGGGGAGTGGGAATGCCTCCAGATTCTAGTTGGCTCATCTTTGCTCCTGCTCCTGTACTTGGCCATGGACCTCCTTTCTGGCTAGTCTCGCCCCCCAAGTCGTTGCCCGTTACCCAGGAACATCGTTGATGTTGGGTTGTATTTTTTCCTAATTCGAACCACATCTTTTTTAGTGGTCAGTTACATGAAGGAAGAGTACTAATTATACTATATTATGAAGTGATATTTATAGGATATACCCAAATGTACCCAAATATGATATTCGATAAACCCATGCTACAATGAAGAGATTATTGATAAAGACATTAAACAGCAATTCCAAGCTGGAGATATCTGTTGTTCAGATGACAAATTAAGTGAGGTAAACACACATTTGCTAGTTAGATAGCGTATAAATTTAAGTTAAAATGACTTATTTCCTTGAGCTCTCTAATAAAGTTGAAAGACAGGAACTTACAGGATTTAACAAAGTCCTTTGCTAGTTTATGCAAGTGTATTAATTTGATGTGAGAAGCCTGGTATAACACCTGGTGTAACACACTGAAATCACTTGGTTTTTTTTTTAAACTGGCATAAAATTAAAACAAAAGAGGGTTTCTTTACTGTCAGGCTCCATTACAATGTTTTATAAACCACACAGTTTAGATGATAGCGATGGATAATGTTAAAAAAAAAAAAACAGACATAAAAACAGATATTTCAATTTGCAAACAACATTTGTGAGGTAAGAAAAAGAGTATAACAGAAATTCAGCTAAAGCTGACATAATAAATAGCTTGGCATGTGCCATCTCCTGAGAACTCAACACCATCTAAAAATTCACCAAGGCTTTTTCACTTGGGGTTGCTTCCACTATATAAACAAGGCAGTGTAAAGAAAGTAGGTTTATTCTATGAATAATATTTAAACCCCTTTAATCCTTAGTTAATCTTAATCAGAGGTTCCCCTAAGACCCTGATAAGTAGAAACTGTTGATAAACCTTTTGTAAATCACTATGTTTGATCTTTTTTTTTTTTCTTAAATAATAGTGTATTTTTTTCTGAAAACCAGTATTGTTAGAAAATCTGAAGAATAATATTAGTTATTAGATAATCTTCTAATGTGAAAGACCAAATAAAAAGTTTAAATGGCATTCACAGTTTGTACATTTTATTTGATAATTTACTAACTGATTGAAACCTTCTTTAGAAAAGTTCTTTTTGTCAAAGCGTTGAAACTGTGCCCAAGTTTTTCTGTTTTCTGGTGACATAGATGGAAACAAAAAGGTACAAATGAAAGCAAAAATCATAGATCTGTTTGGCAACCAAACTTTTCTAAACTAATCACATCAACATTTAATCATAAAATTGTATTGGTAAATGTTACAAATTACAATTCTTTAAAGATGTACTTTAAATTGATTGTTTTTTTTCTCTATATTTTTGTTTCTCATTTAACCCTGGAGATTCAACCCTGGATTTTCTTTAGGGATTTATAGTTAATTAAATACATTTGGTTTGTGTTTGTTCATTCTAGGATCCAGCATTTAACAGAAAAATAAAAACATGAAAATAAAACATGGAAAAAAATTTAATTACATAAAAAAAATATACATGTTAAAAAAAAAACAATTTTTGACCGCGTGGGTTCTCCAGGGTTAAATACCAAAAACTAACCAGCTTACAAAAACACAACAGTTTATAAAGTCTACGGACTAGTTTTACATTTTTTTAACATGACTAAAGGTTAGCAATTAAACTCGTTAGCCTAAAATTATATCAAAAGTCTCCATAGCAACAGATCGAGTGATTCATAGAGCGTGTCGGGCTGTGAAATAAATTTCACACTTTATTGCACCAGAGAGTCTACAGTGGGTTTGTTTGTGTGCGCCTGTTGCTGGAAACAGAAATAACATTGCAGTTCAAACCCACTGTGCAAAAACTTCAGATTTTTTAATATATTTTTTCCTTTGTTTTACTAGATCATTTTAGATCTGCTTTGATTTGAGTGTTATCAGGTTTCTCTTGAACATTTTCAACAATTTGTTTTACTTTACATTCCTAAGGTAAAAAATAATCACAGTAGGGGAAAGATAATGACAAAGAAAATTGTCTTTGTTGTAAATGTTTCGCAAGGACAGCTTTAAGCAGGTTTTACATTCAATTGTGATGCATTTGTCTTCCTAGTCCCTCCTACGAGTTCCCCTCTCCTTTTTTCCCTTGTCCCCTTTGGTCTCACGTGGCACATAACTCATTAGCGTCCTGTCAGTCTTGGTTTCTGTCTTACCCTCTCACGCTCTTCTTTGAAATGAAAGTTTCTTTTTGCTTTTCTTCTTTCATAAATTTCCTTTTTTTCTGCTTAAGATAAAAAAAAAAACGTCAATCTGGAACTCTTTTTCTTTCTGTCAGTCAGTGTTTTATAATGAAATGAAACGGTTCTTTTTTATTTCTTGTTCTTCTCCATCTGTCCTTCTTTTCTTCTTTGCGGGAACACTTTCTGCAGGAAAGCAGGCTCTCAGCAGACCTCCCACATTTACACAAAACGCATACTTGTGCACGAACAGGAGTCGTGACTTCTGCATCTGTGTGAGCCTGTGCTGCTCAGAGGACTAAGGACTTCTCCATGACTTCAAATACATTTGCAAGCACGCACGGACACTTCCACATTAGCAGCCTAGTAAAAGAATAGGGAGGAGTGAGAAGCACATGGGAAACCAGATGATGAGGTGTTAGAAAGAACCAACTCTTCTACTATAATGTTATCCAAACAGTGCTCCACTCCTGCTGAAATAGAATCAGATCCTCCCATCTGTTCACCAAACTTACTGATCCTTCTTTAATACGACCCTCTGTTGGAGGAAAACAGCAACCACTTTGCTTTTTGAGAGTTTCTGGGCCTATAAAAAGCCATCTATATATGTGGCAAGCTCGTATCATAATTTGTTTCTGCTTTATTTGGGATATTTTCTTGGTAACTCTTGTGCCTAAACATGTTTGTTAAAGCAAATGTGGTGGCTCCAATAATTGAAGCCACTCAGCACTGAAGTCTCACCATCTTTAGGCAAATAAACCACTGTTTTTTACATAGATGTTTAATAGCTTATTTAATTTGCATCTGTTGGAATTATGGATTCAACACTTCACATTAGTAATGATATGCAAAGATGGTTTTGTCTGCGCCAGGATCAACTGATTCACGTTGAATGTGTAAACGGTCAAAGAGTTGTGTGTTATTTAGGTGTCACCGGCGACATCCACTCATCCATCTGTCTTCTTCCACTCATCCGGGACTTGTCCTGGGTCTTCCCCAAGGCCTCCACCCAATGGTACATGCCTGGAACACTGGAACTCTAATGTAGCGCCCAGACAACCTCATTTCTATTTGGGACCTCGTTCTTTAGGTCATGACCAAGATCTAAGTATTGGAAGAAAGATTGACCTATCAATTGAGAGATTTGCTTTCTGGCTCAGCTCTCTCTACACTACAACAGACCGGCACAATAACCACAAAATGACGGACGCAGCACCGATTCGCTTGTCAATGTCCCGCTCCGATCTTTCCTCACTCGTGAACAAGACTTGAAGATACTCCGCCTGGTGCAGGAGAAACTACCTTTTCTCCAGTCAAGAACCATCAGATTTCGCCGTGCTGACCCTCATCTCAGCCGCATCACACTCTGCTGCAAACCGCCCCAATGCATGCTGGAAGTCCTGGCTTGATGAATCCAACAGGACAACATCCTCTGAAAAGAGCAGGGAGGAAACCCTGTGGTCCACAAACCAGACCCCCTCCGTGTCCTGGCTGCACCTAGAAGTTCTGTCCATAAAAACTATGAACAGAACCGGTGATAAAGGGCACCTCTGCCTGAATCCAACATGCACTGGGAACAGGTCTGACCTACTGCTGGCTATGTGAACCAAGCTCCTGCTCTGTTCATAAAGAGACCAGACACACCTTAGTAAGGCTCCATGGACCCCACTCACAGAGCAACTTCCACAGGACACCACAGGGGACGCGGTTGAACACCCTCTCCAAATCCACAAAAGACATGTGGACTGGATGAGCCAACATCAGGTAGTTTTTTTTCTCTCCTTTGGTTGCTTTTTTAAAAATATCTATGTTTTTAGGAAATGCCATTGTGATGACTTATCTACAGGACAGCACTGCTTGGGCAGCATAACAATGCACACCAACACACATCTAAAACCTAAATGGTCACACTCTACAGGATTAAAAAACCCATGATCCTTTAGTGAATGTGTCACTACCAATAAATCCAAATATGTATGCTCCATTATTACCCGTTGTTACATAACGGATATGCCTGCTTTGAAGAAAACAAAACAACACAGCTGTCGTGTAACTGATAGGTACAGTAAAGACTGGTATGTTGTGCAAATTGGAGCATATAATATATTTTGAATATACCTTACAGAGTTAGGGTTTACATGCTGATTAGCTACTTGCATGTTATGAACAAATCATTACTGTTTCACAAAAGAAATTAGGGACTTTTGCAAGAGTTTCTTTTTCAAAGTGACCCCTAAAATCCATCTAACATGTTATTTCTTGTTATATTTTTGGAATGTGTATTTAGAAGGTTTTGACGTTCACACCTGGTGTGACTCAACATTGTCGAGTCTCTACACTAACCGCAAACTGAAAGCTGCAATTACAAGAGAAACTTGGAGTTGTAACCCATTTAGGTGTGCTTCAAAGGCGACCCCCGGATGAGCATGAAAAAATGTTGCTCATTCAAAGATTTTGAGATACCTACTTCAGTTAATAACAGTGTTCTCTTGTCTCAGCATTTCAAGGTCTTGCATGGTTAATGGCTGAAACACTGTCATCGTCGCACTGACACAGTGGTGTGGTTAGTGCTGCAGCCATCATCATCTGAGTGCACTCAGCATCTTGTCAGTCAGCTAATAGGCTGTGGTGTGCAAATGTTAAGTGCCTCTTTTACTGACTTCAATGTCAGTCAAAAGTCATTTACAGATAATCTCTTATGGCAGCAGAGCTTTCAAATAATCATAGGATTGTGAGGGTACCTACTGTTTACACAGTACCGACAAATGGACACATTTGTAAAATTGAGCCACTCCACTGTGCAAGACTTAACTAGTAGGTGTATGTCATGGAAAAAAAATCGTATTTGTGTAGTTTTAAATGAGATATATTTGCCAACTCCAACACTGCACAGGATGGAAAATTCTATGTCTTTTATGAGGCAAAGTTTCATCTTTTTATGTAAAATCTTTTCTCATCATTACATTTTTTTTTCAAAAGAACAAAAAGTATTAAACAGTACAAGACCTGGAAAGGATTTTGTGGCGTCAATAAATATTTTATAGTATTTTTTTAATATGCTTAAAATGTTGTTTTTTATATAGTTAGGACCTAATTTCAAAAAATCCTAGTAAAGATTAAAAAAAACTATATGATTTGTTGTTTAGGATTTTTCCTTTTTAGTCTAATGTGACCTATATATGTATTGAATGCATTACAGCAAAACCTCTATGATTATAAATAGATACACTGTTAAGAGGATTGCATCATCTTCTTTCCTTTTAATTCATTCTTCTTAGTTTTTTTGATCACTGCCTTTCTGTTTTTCTAAAATGATTTTGATACATCTGTGTGATTTCGTGTTGAATTGTCTACGATTAATGCTCAAAATAAACCAATAAATAAAATTAAAGTCTGGTTAGCAATTACGCTGCATTTTTGCTTTGTCGCCAAGTTTGCAGACGTTTTCAGACAAAACATTTGGTAGAGCCAGTAGTTAGATTTTATTTTGATGTTGTTAAGGGTGATAGTCAGGACCTCAAGTACAAAGTGGGTTAGGGTTAAAAAAGTTTAAACATTTGCAAATATCTCGAGAATAAATTACCAAACGTTTCTAAACTCAATGGCCTCTGGGAAAGGTTTAAACCGCTACTTTAAAGGGAAACTAATTAACCGACCTAATTGCTTAATTTAATTAAAAACAAAAGGGAAAAAATGTACACAGGCCTAACATCTGAGCTGGTATACAGACATGAGTGTTATCACTGCTGATGCATGCTGTTCTCATAGGGCTTTGCTTTACTAATCTCATTGAATTAGATGTTAAAAAGTCAGATTTTATGCCAAAAGTAAGAACTTTTTTTTTGGTGAAAACTGCGTGTGGGGATGTTTTTACATCAGAACTTTTGATATAAATTAGAGGTCAAACTTACACATCGTTTGGCTGTGGTTGTTGATTGGATGGGCCCATGGGTGGACCCAAAAGAGATTTAAGCTTTACTTTCTCCTGTCCAATAACTGTTTTTGGAACGTTCTTGAATTTGATCAAACGCCTTTCCCACTTAAGCCTTTTTTTCAATTTGCGCAATCCCCATGGGCGACGTCCCAGCCAACATCTGTCCAGTCATATACATGTCTATGATTTTTCAACATTTCTGCCTCATTCTGTTTTGTAAACTATTGGGCTCTTGCCTGCTAAAAATATTGATTTAGCCTAATGGTTAATATCAAAGATTCCACATTACAGTCAGATTCAATCCCAGTGTATGCGGATTTGAAATATTACCTCTGTTAGAGCCTGGTGAATGAAATTTGCCGTCTCCTTTGAGACCTCCCAAGGCGTCTTCTCATCCACCATGATGGCGTCCAAAGTGGCCTTCTCGATGATGACATCAAAGGATGCGTCGCAGAAGGAGAGCTTGCGCACATCCATTTGGTGCCAGGACATGGAAGGGCAGTTACTATACCTGGCACTCATGGTATCGATGCATACCGAAGAATAATCGATGTTGGTGACGTTGTGGTAACCAGCATCGTACATATCACCACTTAGGCTGCTGTTTCCACAACCTGAAGAAATGCAGATGGAAAGAAAAGCCATAAGACACTGCCAGGTAGCAAAACAATCTTTAAAAGAAAAGAAGTTTATGATAAAATGATAAAAATGCAACAAGAACATGTTAAAAACACAATTTTCATTGGAGTGGGTCTTGAAAAGGTTTGTGAGTCTCTCCACCATGAAAGCAGTATATTATAGTGATCATGCCATAACCACTAAGACTAATGAGTTATCGATTTAATTGACGAATCGATTTATTTTCCAACAATGCAACTAGATCGAATTGTCTGAGGCAGGTTTGTTAATTAAATCGACCTATATCATCAGGAAAATCGTTTCAATATTAAATTAATCGATTTTATCAATACCAGAAAAAACCACTTGGATTGGTTTATTTTACTGTAAAGTAAAAACAGCTAAGTGCATCACAACGAACAAAACATGTGTGATGGCAGCGAAAAATGATCAGTCTATCATTACAGTCCAATGTGTGGAAACACTTTGAATTTTGCAAAGACATGTGGTACAGTGTACAGTGTGGTAAAATATTCTAATAATGTTCCCTTTGGATTATTTGGAAAAACAACAGTGGGTTAAACTTTGTGAAAGTACTAGAGAATGGATCTGACATGAATTCTTATTCACATTAATTACACTTGATTATTTTGCAAGAAATACAAGGAATCTGGAAAAGTTCACCTGCACTGTTTAGTACCAGGTATTTATCTCTGTGTCACACTGGTTGAAGTTTTGGCTAAAGATGTCCTGGATCGACTTTTGGTCAGTGAATCGAATCAAATCACATGTTCAAAATAAACTAATATCGACCATGAATCAGTATTGTCATCCACCTATTATGATATAAATTGTACTGTCGTTAAAATGAATTGTTACACCCCTCATAACCACTTCAAACAACTAACCAAATATTTTTCAGAAAAAAATAATGTAATCAGAGTGAGTCACGAAATGCGAGCAGAGTGAAAACTGTGCTCTCTTCACTCTGGGCTCGTAGAAGGAATTCAGTTTATGCTGCAATGATGTCAGACTTCAAAAAGATTACCAAGGTTTCAACCTGTAGCTTGCTGCTAGGTGGCAGATGGATGAAAGCCGAGGATGGAAAATAGGGAAGTGACAAGAGAAAAGTGGGGAGAGAATCTCACAAGTGGCAAGACAAGATGAAAATAACCAAGAGAAGCCAACATCTCACCTTTTGGATCAGATGACTCAGACTGAGTAGATGCAGGAGGAGGAGGAGGAGGAGGAGTGGGTGGAGAAGATAGGCAGACCGAAAGAAAGGAGTGGAAGGAGGACGTGTGGGGAACATAAATACACACATTAAAGCAAGGATTTGGTTAGAATGATTCCAACTTTAAGACAGTGATATCTTCCTTTTTAATGCTGAACGCACTAGTGTATGTATCTAAGGATATCTGTCAAGGGACATGTAAGAGTGTGATGGGTGGGGCTGTGACTTGTGTCAGCGCGATGGCACCAACACCTCGCTCGCAAACGTGTGGCTGCCGCTTGTTATCACCTTACTGCTTCTACTAATTACCAGCCTGCTGCAGCTTCACATATGTGCTTGTGCCCGCGTCTGGGAATGATTCAGTTTAAAGTCTCACACTACAACAAGGCACTGCTAACCCACTGAAATGTGTTCATGCAGCCAGAGTTCGTGTTGCGCCCTGTACATATTGCCAGCGGTATCAACTCATGCACAGGTGACAGTAAATAATCTAAATACAGGCAGTGACTAAAACACAGCTAGATTACGTAGAAATATGAATAAATATGCAAATATTAGGTGAACCGCATTTTTCACAAGAACTATTATTAATATCGTGCAAGTCAAAAAACAGAGAGAGACTGAGTATTGTTTCTAGGGTTTAAAAAGCCGTTTTTATTTAAAAAACGGAGTGTTTTACAGACTTAACGTAACTGAGTCTACTGTAAAATCTAAAAACTACCTAAAAATTACGTTTGCACACTTTTTTTCGGCTATGTTTGCTTTGAGGTTTGTCATTACAGAGCTGGATGAATTAGGTTAAGAGCAGATAAAAATCCTGTATTGTATTGCTTGGTTTAAGTCACTGTACATCTGTATTATGATTTGCCATCTGTACTGTTGTGCGTGACAAAGATTTCATGAGGTAATCCCCTGCACCCGTGCTTACAACATAACAAAAAAACAAATCTATTTTCCTCTACTCTAACATAAGAACTTAGGGATAAAATTCATTTTTTCAATCCACTTCTATCCCTTTTCATTGCGTCTAGAAAATGGCTTGGTCACTGTTACAGTAAATGGTTTGGTCACGGTTACATGCAGGTAAAGAAGTGAGCAAATAGCATCTAGATTACTCTTAGTAGGACAACTTTCAAACTATTTGTGGGTTTCCTAAACATCTTGTTCAAAATTGGTATTTTTACCGGCTAATTTCGTTTTGTGTCACTTTTGTGTAAAACTATTGTTATTTGAAGTCTGGTTACAAGCCCTCTTACAGCTTTCTTTGGTTTGTCAGGCAGAAAAGCAGATATTTATGAGGATCAGCTCATTTCTTCCCCGTCACACGTTCCCAAGCACACCAAACACAGTTTCCAGAGGGTTCTCCCAGCACAGACAGCTATCTGGGACTTTGTCATCTTTCTCCGGCACTTTGCTCTAAATAGAGGGGTATCACATACAATCTTTTTAAGGGGGGGTTGCTGAGACAAATATAGCAGCAAAGCTATCATTGAGGACACAACTCTCATTATGGGTGCAGTGCTTCAGCAGGTGAGCTGGGCAAATGCATAAGTGTGTCATTTTGTGTGTTCTTAAAGATCCAACATGTTCTTGGGAACTTGTTTTTTGATGGAGGACATGTTTTAAGAAAATTAAGCTTAAATTACGTTTTTATTATGTTTTTTTTAAGTTGTTGTAAATAAGCAGCAGACGAAAAGTGTAGTTGGAAAAAGGTTGTAGCTGTGACGTAGAAGCTACCTAAGCTCTGCTCCATTCTGATGCATTCACTTGTAGACAAATAGATCCATGTATGTCTTTGTTTTCCTCATCTGAGCTGGTATCTGGCACAAAACTGTGTGGCTGGATAGTTCCAATATTGCTCACCACTTTATTTACACAGCTAAAGTTAACTTGGGGTTAGGAGGGGCTGTGAGATAGGAGGAAAACATGTGAACAAATGGATGATGGGAAGTGGAGTTGGGCTAACTCTGTGCTATAGGTCCCACTCACAACTCAGAGGCAAATTTCTGATGATGTACTGCCACTCCGCAAAACAATTTCCTAGAAAACGATACAGGTTTTTTGAGTCTGGCTAAAAACGGCATACTCATAACCCTTTTAAAATAGATCAAACAATGATCAGAGTGGGTCTTTAAATGTTAAAAAAGTTATTACAAGTGTTATAAGTAGAGGGCAACTTCTTCTGATTTAGTAACATTTTTATTTTATTACTTTAAAGTAAAAAGTTAATACACAGAGAATATCATTTTTCAAACTTCAGACTTTATTGATTTGTATAGCTTTCATTTCAGTTAAAAACACAAAGCGCTTAACAAAAAAGCAGATAAAATAGTCATAAAATATGAAAACTACACACAATCACAAACAGATGGGACCCCTCCCTCACCAGATTCCTCCCTCCACCCACCCAGTTCCTCCAGTAGAACCCTGAACAAAAACGAAGAACTGCAGCATAAAGAAAAGGTCAGGCTTGGTGGTACTGCTGTAAGGAAACATAAAATGCGGATCCATTTATTCCAAGGCCCAGCCCGGCCATTTACTCTGCTTTTGCTTTGAATTTGTAGATAGAAACATGCAAACACTACATTTTATTCTTTAGCCATACGGCTGCTGCTGACATCATTGTGGTTCTGTCTCCATGGTGATGTAAAGTATTTTGAAAAACATGCAAATGTCCTCTTCAGTCATTTTAGGAATAGTTGATTTACTGCTAATACATGCTTTTAGCTTAGATTCCGGTTGAACTATCCTACCGATAAATGATGAACCTAGAATATAGCATGTGTTTATACCATAAAAAGGTATTAGAAGATCCTGCTGCTCTACAAAAGTCTGGAGTCTCCCAATTGTCTTTTTTTGACATTTGGAAGGATCAACTAGCGAGAGATCTAACTTGGTTATCCATGCAGCAGGACTAAAGTTAGAGATGTCATATCGCATTTTGGAAAAGTGAGCACATGATGGAAGATCGGAGTCTTAGTCTAAAAATATTTCACACAGATCACAATAACCCTGAAAACAGAAGGAAATCGGTCACATGTATAAACAAATAACCTGTTCATTTTTGCTTTTTTTAATGTGTTTGCTTTTTAAAAAAAATAAAAGATTTTTTTTTTCAAAGATAAAAGTTTTAATTTTGCTTATGTTGAATAGATGTTTAGTGTTTTTTTTCTCACTTAAAGCATTAAATATCAAAGAAACTTGTGTTTTTTAAGTCATTTATTACTTCAGTGGATGGAAACTAATGGATGAATTAAACCACCAAACAAGTTTGAATTAAACTTTTTTTTTTTTTTACAAATGTCTATTTCAGTTTATGAAACAAGATCTTTCACAAATTGTAACTTTTTTTAACTTGTTTTTGTTTATTCTATTTATTTTCTCATCTTAAATGTAATTTGTTGGAAAGTTGACCTCTAAACTTTAGCAGGACGACCATGTAAACGGACCATCTCTAGGCGTCCATCTATGGTCTAGGGTGCTTGGTGGGGAACCCCTGCACGGGAGCCAGCAGTGTGAAATATCAAAGTAGCAGTCAGTGCGGAGTGTTGAGCACAGCAGTGGAAACTCCATGACGCCGACGGCATGCATGGGATTCCTTCACATCCCAGATTGGTAGAACATTAGTGGATGGAGACTTTGGCCTGTGCTGATGAAAGAGAATGTTCACGTGCAAATTTAGGAACAACATCCAGTTCCACGACCCCCTTCACATGCTGGTCGGGGCTAGCCCGGAGTAAACTGAGGCCATGATGACACTTTGCCAAGATTAGCTGCAACCGCAGTAAATGTCAGCAAATGGAAAGCTCGTGTGAAGCCGGTTTGTTTTTCTGCATGGTGAACATTAAGCAGTTGTATGAAAGTGGTCACGGTGACAGTGGGTCTTACTCACATGAGCACATTTAAATAAAGGCTGAAAATGTGACACGACACAGTTATTTTTTTCATTTGTGTTACTGTGATCTCCTGTTATGGTTTTTAAAGCAATGGTTACTGTTGACTCCGTAAAATCCCTTTCGGTCCAAATTCAGTCCTCAAGGGCAAGAGTCGAGCTTGTGCCTTAAATACCCAGAATCAGAATCAGAAATCAGAATCAGAAATGGTTTTATTGCCATGTTCAGTAGAGCGCACTTTACAGAACTAGGAATTTGTCATGGTGTTTTGGTACAGTTAAAATAGCCCCTGTCCTAATTTCTGCTGATTACCTGAATCAGATTTGCTTAACCAACAAGAAAACTAAAAGTTTAGGAGTAAATGGATAGATGAAAGAAGAAAGGACAATGGTCCTTAAAGAGTCTACGCAAAATCAATTTTTGGGGCTTTTACGTGTATGATAATGTTCATTCCTCTCTATAAATAACCCCAAAGAGGTAATTTGACCCAATTATGCATTTTGAGTGCTCTGAGCACCAGCCCCTCCCAATGCATGAAAACGACATTGCATTATGATGTAGATAAGTGAGAAAAGCCCCTTCCAGGAAGACTCTGCACAGCCAGCACCGCACCCCCGGCTAACGCACACACTTACACTTTCTCTGCAGTTTTTTTTGCAAAAACGCTTTCACTTTATATGCACAATATGCAAATCTATCTTTGCAAAAGCTCGGATGTTGCTTGTTTTCGTGGGTGAAACGCAGACACACTGCAGAGGCCGGCTCTACGATGATTTCATGAAATGGGCGTCACCCACGCGAAGCAAAAGCCGGGGCCTCAGAGATTGAGTTGTCTGACTTCGGGGTTGGAAAAGAACGAAGGAGAATAACTTATAAAAATAAAATGTGTTCTTTTATGTGCCAATGGTAATATATATTATCATATACATGGATATTGCTTATTGCAAAAAAAAAAAAAGGCTTAAGAATAGCATGGCCCTTAAGGAAATGATGTTTCTACCATTGTGTGCATTTGTGTACATGTGTGTCTTTATATACCCCAGATAACTCTGTGACGACACACACGGGGTGTGAATTTATTAGAGGAACATTTTTTGGATTGACAGATGGGTAGACCCAATTAAACTCAAGTGCTAATTTAAGAAAAGTAGGAGTTTGGCGAAGAAATGGCCTTCAAAGGGTTTATTTTCACTGTTCATATTTAAAGGTTTTTTAGAGTTTAAAGATTAAAATTGTATTATCTCTGTAATTATCCATATATTTTGTTATTGTGGAAGTATTTAAAAAAAGAACTCTGCCAGTAGATGCTTTATTATTTGCTCATTGCATTACTATGTAGTCGCACCCCAACACTATATAAGTGTCCTGATTTGGGTTTTCTGTTCAATCTTTCAAATGGATTCTAAAAGGAATCAAACATTTGATAAATTGGGCAAATCTGAGTCTGTGTTAACAACATATAGGTCAAATTATAGTACACCTAATCTCCAGTTGTTTACTCAAGTGTAAGTAGAGAAGTTAAGGACTAGTAATCGGCAGAGCTACTGTCCAAGACAAAAACAACAAACAACAGGAAAATGGCTCCAAATGGTGACGTGCTTAGTAAATGCATCTGACAGCAGAAATCCAAGGAGGTAAGAGAAGGAGGCATCATGACCCTCGCACACTATGCACCACATGCAATTAAAACCAGTGACTGATTATGGAAAATCCTACCAGCTGAACTGAAAGCCAGCACAGAGGCGCTAATCGTGGCAGCACAGGAGCAGGCTCCAAGCACGAGAAAAATAGAGGGCAGGATCTACCACACCAGGCAGGACTCCAAGTACAAGCTGTGCAAACACCCCTGACACAATCCATCACATGACAGCAGGGAGTAAGATGCTAGCAGGCAGGGCGCACAAGCAATACCATAAATAAGACTTGGTGTACAGAAACCTCTGTTGGCAAAAAGTTCCAACGCCAAGATGGGAAACTCCTGCAAAGGTAGTTAAAAATGACTGAGGTAAGATTGCTAGAGGACTTTAGGATACAAACAGATAATGGTTAAAAGACGGAACATAGTAGGGCTGGACAAGAAGTAGTAGGCCATAGTGATAGATGTAGCAAGGAATATACTATATAGAGCTGAAGGGGAGCTGGAATAATGAGAAAGTGAAGGCATAGGGCTGTGGATCGTTACTTCAGAAGTGATCCGAATCAAGATCCACGATTCACAGATAAAACCACAATTCTTACTATTTCATATATTATGACCAAATGGTTGCTATATGTAGGTCTTTTAACAGGATGTATGAAAATTAAAACAATACGTATTTAATAACAATCATTTATACATTTATTTAGATCAGGAGATCAGAATAAAATAACTTAACAGATAAAAACACAAACATTTGAAAAAAGAAATAAATTGTATTTGCCCCTTTAAAATAAAGTTAAAGTCTAACTTCCTGGTTAACTTCAGCTGTAAATAAAACATAAAAACCTGTGATGCTTTGTATCGTTTTAGAACAAATCGTGAAAATGTTCTCCAGTTTTTCCATCCTCAAAGTTTTGCTGACTATAGTTCCAATAAATAGATGACAAGAAAATAAGAATAAATAAAGACAAATAAAAATAAAAATTACACAATAACAACTTTAGAGGAAACTGATCACAAGATGTTTGTTATATACTTAAATTCATGTTCAAATGTTTTATTCTGTTCTTTTTTTATTCTAATCTATTTATTATCATTTTTACTTTTATTTGAAATTATTTTTTCCGACCTTGTTTCAGTAAACTGAACATCAATAACTTTTTTGTCTTTATGAAGAACACTTAATACTTTTACTTTGAAAACTAAAAGCTTTACTTTAAAAATGTATTTACTTCTGGTGACATATGGCTTGTTCAGTGTATGTACTTAAAATCTAACATTATTCTCCATTTTAGAGCAACAACTACATTGCCTGAAGTGTATTTTTACTACACTACTAGGCCTGCACAATATAACGCAAATTCATAGTTATCGCAATATCCAGCTCTGCAATATGATTATCGCAAAATACGTAGAAAATGGAATAAATCATTAACCTTAAGTGTGTAAAAACAATCTTATGGCAGCATTTAACGAATCAAATAAATCCCTTTATGCATTTGACCAATTGGATGGACGCCTTCAAGTTGTTGACCAATCAGATGGAGGCCTATTATGTTAGATGTTTGTCACCTATGTCCAAGAGGGTCATTTGGATTATAATTTTTAAACTGTTGCAATCAAATGGGAATGATATTTTTGGTTATTTTGCTATTTGTTTTGTTTTGTATTTGTCAAATTATATCGTTATCGCAATATTAATCTCTAATATCGCATATCGCAAGTTTTCCTCATATCGTGCAGCCCTATACACTACATTATTAAAAATAAAAAATAAAATGCGAATCCTGGACGTTGCAATGATTTGTACTCATTTCGGGAACAGATCATACATATATCCGAGTGTTCAGATACTTGTTACAGTGGTTCCTTTGGTTATTACAACCCTCTAGGCTGTGACCCCCAAACTGCGAAAGTGGCTCCAGGAGAGTTTAAAATTCCAAATCTGTTTCCAGAAGAGTGCAGTCCCATGAGCGGCTTACTGTGTAGGAACCTCAAGAACCCGGGCTAGAGGACCCAAACTTAGTGGTCCCAGACCACTGACGGGGCGAGTGGGGAATTTATACCATTTTAAATAATAGTTTGAAAAATGCTGCAACAGAAGACGAGGAGGAAAAGTAAGGATGCAGGAGTTGCATATATTTTGAGCTTTAATCTTTATAAATTCTCAACTCACATCCCACTTTTTATGTAAACCATATTGTATTGGTGTAATCCTATAATGGAAACTAGCAGACATTTGTCATTTTTCTCTCTGACCTCTACTGTATGTGCATAGATTGAGATCTTCTTAAGTCAGATGTTTCTGGAGTTGTTTCAGTTGCTCCACAGAAGTTGCATCAGCACGGTGGCCAGATGAAAATTTATCTCAAAAGCTCGGTTCTTCTGGCAAGTTCTCCTCGCAAGTCGTCTCTTCTTTTCACTTACAAAAGCAACCTCGGTTATGTAAGCGGCTGTAGAGATAATTAGTGACTGAATAATTAAGCGTGTGCCTGTTACAGTGTGACTGTTTGATGGAGTGTGTTAAAGTGTGCGTGAGCGAGAGAGATGGAGGAACTTTGGAAGGACTCCACATTTGAATCCGCCTCTCTGTTATGGCACAGAGCCCAAAGCCTAGTCAAAAAAAAAAAAAACTACAGGCACCAAGAAAAAGAGCTTAGTTAACTAAAAAAAACACACACACACACACACACACACACAAAAAACAGGAGACACTTAGGAAAAAAAAAAATTGTATAAAATTTATTGAAAACCACCCACAGATGTTTTATGCCTCCATTTAGTCCTTGTAGCCTGAATTTGTGCATTAATGCAAGTTAAGAAGCCACTGTACATCATATTTAACTCTAGAAGTGCATTAAATCTCCACATCTACAGAGAAACCACTTATTTGTAAAAGCTTCAGGACTACAGCCTGCATTTAAAGCCATCTTTGTCATTAGACGGGTACAAAACAGTGCTTTGTTTAAAAGTTTGTGGAGTGCCAGTGGATGGAGCATTAATGTGAAGGGTGGGCAGCTTTCAGACGTAGTGGGTGAGATGACTACCGGGTGATTGAAAGAGGGAGAAGGAGACAAAGGAATCAAGAGACCAAAGATGTAAGGTGATCTGCTCTATCTGTGTAACTGAAGAAGTACATGCATCCGCTAAGTCAGAGCCTTTGTACAGGTGATGTACAATAAAGAAAATCAATATGACTAAGTAAACAATTCATACCAGTATTGTGTCTGAAATGGCAACGTTTGATGTATAATCACCCTATACAGCATTTCTACAAGGTCAAAAACTGGGTTTCCTCTAGGGCAGCGGTGTTAGAATCCAGGCCTTAAGGGCCGGTATCTGATGTTTTCTGACCAACCCACCATTGAAGCTCCTTATTGGCTAAGCACACCTGATCCAGGTAACCAGCAGCGGATAAGGCAGGATTTCTGGAAAACCAGCAAGAAGCCGGCCTTCGAGGCCTGGAGCTTGACAAAAAATTTATGAGGACCAGGAATAGAAGGATTCACAAGAGAATATGACAAAATATTTGTTAGAGAGTTAAGCTCAATACTGTGTAAATTACACAACCACGCATTGAATTCAGGTAATCCACTAAAAACCTGTTCAGAGGCTATAATCACAGCATAAAGTCTATTATGCATTCACTACAAAATATCAACATCAAAATAAAACAAACGCAAAGGACATGACTTATAAACATATATAACAACACGTTTGTGTTTTGATATGTTCAGGTGTGTAAAACTTAGCGAGTTATTATTTACTTTAATAGAATTAGCATGAATACAAATTTTATGAGTAAATGTGCTGTACAAAAGGTTGATTGTTTATTTTTGTACACACTTTTCTATTATAAGTTAGAGCTATTAAAATGTGTCTCTAACTGAGGTAAATATTGTGTAGCCGGTGTGTAGCCTGAATGTTGTTGTTGTTATTGTTCACCTTTCAGACGAGGATCAGGGGGAGAATTTGATTTTGTGCACCTGTTCACCTGCAGGTTCTGTCTTTTGTGGTGGTTTGTGAATGGACATGGTGTGCAGTCACTGGAAAGATTTCAAGAAACTTTGAAAAAAAATTTTAAAATTTTTTTATGCTTAAGAATAAACAAAGTATTTTGTTTTCTTTTACATTTTTATTATACAATTGTATAAGTTTATCACAAATGAGACATACTTTTATAAAATAAGTGCATGGTGGCGCAGTGGTTAGCGCTCTTGCCTCACAGCAAGAAGGCCCCTGGTTCAAGTCCCTGCTGGGGGACTTATAACAGAACATCAATGGGGGATCTTTCTGTGTGGAGTTTGCATGTTCTCCCCGTGTATGCGTGGGTTTTCTCTAGGGTCTCCGGCTTCCTCCCACGTTCCAAAACATGCTCTATAGGTCAATTGACAACTCTAAATTGTCCCTAGGTGTGAGTGTGAGAGTGAATGGGTGTGTGATTGTGGCCCTGCGACAAGACTGGGGGGACAGTCCAGGGTGTACCCTGCCTTCGCCCACAACTGGGTGGGATAGGCTCCAGCAGCCCCGTGACCCCGTAAGGGATAAAACGGAAGAAAATGAATAAAGGTTATTTAGGGCAGCTTAGTCTGCAGAATTTAAAACCGACAAGTTCATAATAACTGAACAATTAGCACTGAACATCCTATAAGTACCCTTCATTGTGCAAAAATCTACTGAACATTTGGAGCAGGTGATGCTTGTGGACTTCGTTTCTGCATGCTGTGAAATAGATGCAAAGACAAATTCATAGATGGCAAAAGCGCACAGTCACTATGTTAAAAGGAAAAGGGAGAGCAACAGCAGCCTGTGCGTTTTCAATTAGCCACCTGCCAAGGCTACATCTGTGACAAAATGAAATGGCAAAGAAAGTGCAGGTATTCTTAAGTTTGAATGCACACACACAAGCACACACACACACAGTGTGTCAAACTTGACTGGTTAATTTTTTGCCTGGTTGGCAGGAGAGTTTCTCAGCTCAAGGAGACCCTGTCGGTATGGAAATGACTCTCTTGCTTGACCTTGGTGTGATTATGCAGTATGGATCAGGTTTTGCAGAAGAGAGTCTGTCCACTGTGGGAGCTTAATGGCTGACAAAGCATATTGATCCCTGCAGGAGAAATAGCATGTCTCTCCGCAGTGTCATTGTGCCATATCTGATGTGGATACAGTCTCTTAATCAATGCTGTTTCTAGAAAGGTAAGAACATGGGGCAACAATTAATACAACCCACTGGAACATATTTTTGCATCATATTTCACTCAGTAATTTTTCCATTTCTGTACAATTAAAGTTAAGAACCTATAACAATTTTGCATTCAAAGGGAAGAGATTCCCTGAATGTTTTTAGGTTCAAAAAGTCAAGAACTACGAAAGATGGGTTTGTCTTAAAAATGCTAACTCAGACAAGGAAAACATACATGTCTGTGGATGCATCAGAATGGAGCAGAGCAGGGAGCTAGTGGCCTGCTGGTTGTAGCTTTACATCACAAATTAGCTCTTTTTCAGACAGCATTTTTCATCTGCTTCTGATTCAGAACTATTTTGAATAAGGAAATACTCAAAAAGTGTAATTTTCTTTATCCATGTCCTCCATCATCGTAAAAGTCCCAAAAGAACACCATTTTCATCAGAATAAAGTCTTTAAAGTTACAAGAAAAGTAGATAGTGTCAACTTCCCATCTAGCCGGTGAGGCATTTAAAGTAATAGGTGTTAAAAAAAAAAAAACCTCTCTAACAATGTCAGCACACAGTGCAATGTTGAATAAAATGACAGCAAAGATTCAATTCCAACACACTGAAGGTGTTGCCACACTTTTGTCCTTTTGGGATGATGGGGAAGCCAACCCCAATCTGTTGAATTAATAAGCTTTACTTTATGTCAGCACTGCAAGACAGGAACTGTTTCCTCAGTTTTGGCATATTTAAAAATAAAAAGTAGTTTTACTTATTAGCTTAGTGTTGACAAGTTGTTCTGGTAGTGTAACCAGTAAAATTTAGTTACAAATTCTCATGAAAGTTTTGAGGAATTTTGAATTCAATATTTGCATTAAAAATTTTGATCAAGAGTTAATCCACATGTGTCAAACGCAAGGCACGGGGCCAAATGTGGCCCGCTATGTAATTTTTTGTGGCCCGCAAGAGCATTAAAGTTTTTAATTTCTTAAAATATTTTTTTTTAGTTGATTACATATTATTTATGTGTAGCTGCTATTGTAATTATTCAATATTTGCATCTCTTATGTGTGGATGCAGACAAATTGTTGTCATCAAACCATCAGTTGGATGCAAGGCTGTGTGCAGCCTTTATTTGTAAAGTGTGTAACATGTTCTTTTTAGCTCAGTTTTGTTAATTTTCTTTTTTCACTTGGACAGTCTGATCCGTCATTAATGGAGTTATGTGGGTTTTAATAAGCGGACAAAATTTAAAAGGATTTATACTAGAGTAACAAGCAAACATATGTTTTCTATGCAACTGTAAGTGTCACTTTAAGAAGATATAATAAATAAATAATGAGTTATTTAACATTCAGGAGTAGTTACACTTATTTTTCATTACATTTAGTTACATGTTTAAGTTTTATCTGGCCTTTTGAGGACAACTGCTATGCTGATGTGGCCCTCAGTGAAAATGAGTTTAACATCCCTGAGTTAATCTATCCAAATATTTGCATGAAATTATGACTATGCTTGATTAATATTGCTGTCTGCCCGATCTTTACAACTATAACTCTACATTCGAAACATGGAAGAAATGTGGCAGAAAATTGCTGTACTTCTTTTACCATATTTTTGCCGACATGACAGTGTTGTTTGTAGTTTGTGCTTTTGTCTTCAATGAGCAGCTGACAGCAATGAAGTTGCTAATGAGAGATGAGTCAGCCTCTGAGTCACGTCGGTGGTTTAAGATGGTGATTAATGCGCCATGCTTTGTCCCCTCCTCTGGTCTGCTGCAACATGCAGAATGACGGTGCATGAATGCTGCTCTCTCTAACACGTAAACAGATTTACTCTATGCTTTTTTTTTTTTATTGAAAACTGTTTATTACCTACAATCAACTACTTTCTACAAGTCTTGAAGACCAGGATTGCAAACTGCAGGCTGGAGAAACATGTTCTTGTCTGAATGACTAAAGACACACTAACAATTATAAGAGCTTCACTTGGCAATTAAATTGGTTCTCAAATAATCTATCTGTAATCATCTGGTCAAAATATTTTCAAAAACACCAATATCTGCTTTTATCCAACCACAACAGCTTGTTTAAAGACAACAAATCGTTTTGACTCATTTAATCTTAAAAAACATCTTAATTTTTAGGATTAAACATTTCAAGTAAGAGCTATAATGAAAGACGTTTTTTTTCCTTTACATGATACTTTTCAGAGGCTTTATTTGTAAATGATGAGTGGTTTGATTTCAACAAACAGACTTGCTTGATTTAGGTCAAACTGAAAAGTGTATTTGTTTCGTAATTTACTTACAATTTTCAGGAAAATCTTTTTTTTTTAAATGTGTAATTTTAGTCTTATAGACATTATAGTCTACAAAAAAAGATATTGGACTGTTATAGCACCTAAAAGAGGATATATTGGGGGAGGGGCTGTAAATAATAAAAATAATAATGGATTGGATTTTTCTGCGCTTTTCCAGACGCTCAAAGCGCTTACATTGTGTCCATTATTCATTCACTCCTCATTCATACATGGTGATGGTAACTACTTTTGTAGCCACAGCTGCCCTGGGGCAGACTGACAGAGGCGTGGCTGCCATTTCGCGCCTACAGCCCCTCTGACCATCACCAGGATCATCCATGCACATTCACACACCAGTGGAGGCCACACTGGAGGCAAGAAGGGTGAAGTGTCTTGCCCACGGACACAACGACATTTGGCTGGTGGGAGCGGGGATCGAACCGCCGACCCTTCGATCATTGGACGACCCGCTCAACCATCTGAGCCACTGTCGTAAATAAATATGATTTAAAGATTTAAACTTTTCAAAGCAATATTTTTTATTTTAAAACATATTATTTCCCATTGTGAGAGCAAATTACCTAAATATGAGTGTTTTAAGACTTAATTTAGTTCTAAAAGGACAGATCACCATTTATTTGAAGACATCATACCATAACAAATATTGCTAGTTCCTATATTCTGTAATTTTTTTACTTGTTTTGTGAAGGACATTTTTCCCAGAGTACAAACAAAAAAGGATGAAATATTAAATGTAAACCTTTTAAACAAGATCAGGTAAAAATGTCAGCATTATGACTCTTTCTCTGAGCCTTTCGGATTGAGCTCAGACTGCATCTCGTTCGGTCAAGAAGGTGCTGCAAAACTAAAGGCCATTTCAGCTCTGACACTGCCAACAGTCGGCATAAAATAGCTCTTCAACCTGAGAGGATTGGGTCCAGAGTTTCTCTGCTTAATTTATTCTTTAAAATACAGAGGTGTGGGATCAAAGGAGCTTAATAGATTTACCAGATTCACTAGTTTGCGTTTTATTTTTCATTATTTTTACAAATGTTAAATAAGTAAAACTGGATCTCCAGGAGGAAGGAGCAGTAAGTGTCGCAGTGGCATTTCGTACGATGTTCTGGAGCTAACTGCAGTATGAAGAGGACTGATGAGACTGAGCCGACTATTTTTCTAGACTGCTGGGATTGAGAGAGAGGTATGAATGACATTTAATTCAGTGGAAATGAGTGTGCAAAAGACGTGAATGGCTGGGGCAATGAATGGGGATAAGAGCAGAGGAATTTGGTGGGTGGAGCAGTAGGTGAAAGGGACTAAGCTGAAGAAGAGCAGGATGAGAGAGATAACTGTGAAAAGGCATAATTGGCAAATGGGACGATAAAGAGCAGAGCATTGGGGCTGGATGAGAGCGGGTGGTATGACGTAGACAGAGCTTCCTTCAAGTCTCGGATTTGTTGCCTGCATTCTGCATCAGGCATTTCTGCTGCTGCATTTACTCCTACAACATACTTAATGAGAGAGCAAGAGGAAGAGGAAAAACTCCATCCAAAAGTAAAATCTATACACGCACAACCTGAAAACAAGAACAAGGCATGGACAGGAAGGAGGAGGATGAGGAACACTCATCCTCAAGTCCTCCACATTGTCTGTTGTCTGTGAAGGGGTCAGAGATGCATTTGCTGTCCTTGTGTCAAACCTGTGGCACAGAAACCCATCCAGCCCTCACTGCTGCCCCTCTCTAAAGTTAGGTTTCAAAGCTCATACAAAAGATGGCATGATGTTGATCTCAGCTAGTGGAACAGTCTCTCATTCACTTGTCTCTCTTTCTGTTGCTTCCTCACTTGCCCCTTCAGCTTGCTGCATCACAGGAGCTGTCCAGTCCTGAACAGGATCGCTTTTCTTTTTCTTTGTTATGTCAGATGTACTACATTGATTTCTTTATTCGTTTCGATGGTTTAAACTATTCTGACCTCCCAACAACACCTCATATCCTGGACAGCATTTTCTTTGGGTTCAAACTCCTCAGTAACAAGAAAAAACCTTTTACTGTCACTTAAAGTCCTACTCCAACTACATTCTTTCAATTGTAAAATCGTTCCCAGTGTTCTTGTAATAATGATTGTGCAGTTTTTAGCTAAAATCAAAAAGCCTGTTTTGTTAAGACATATTTCCTGCAGAGCGGCAGGAGCTCATTGGACATTTGTTTTTGGGTTGTGGATTGAACATTTAATTCTTCTATGGAAGATCTAATTTTTTTACAACTTCTGGTGGTAGATGTTAGTTTTTGTGAGTCACAATGATAACTACTATGTATGTATTAGGGTGAATGTATACTCTGTATATGACAAGTCTTTATAAACAAAGAATAACACATCTGTTAGTTTTTAACGACTTTCTTGACCTTTTTTTTTTTTTTTTCAAACATAGCTGCTTAGAGGACCGTAAATAAGTACATTCTAAAGATTTGCTTTGTAATAATCAGCCTTTTAAGCTCCTATCCTTCTTCCTAGATGTTGGTGAATAAATGAATGAAGATTTTTTTTCCTAAGCTTTCATACAGTCATTTATGTGTTTGACAAAAACAGAGTTACCAAGGTCAGCTGCTGTCTGGCTGTGTGACAGCCGATGAAAATCCGATTCAAAGCTAAACAGTAATCCAGAGCAGTATGTGTGATCAAAGGGTGATGTCAGTCCATTGTGCCCTTGTGATGGGGTTAAAAGCCCTCTAAAGACATGGTATCTGAAGTCATGACCCGGTCTGCCCGACCATAGTTCCTTTAATGTTCCTGCAGACTGAAAAGTCGGTTATGAACATAACAGACGTTCATAACAGACTTTTTATGAGAATTCAGTGGAATTCAGACACGCCCCTCCGTGCGTTAACGCTGCTCTCTTCCTCCTGCCCGCTCGCACTACCTGACGGTGTTAAAGGCACCATGACAATCTTAAAACATGATGGTTATTTTACAAAAACACAGAGACCTTTCATACCGCAGCACAGGTATGAAAGAGCTCCAGAGCCGCCGGTTGCTGACCCCTGTTTTAGAAGAAGATGAATGAGGAATGATAATTTTTTTAAATTACATTTCATCTAAATTTTATTTTTGAGGGACAGTGCATATTAAAAGAGCAGTGTGCCAGAATTAGCCCAGCGGCATTTTTTCTATTGTAGTCGCCGGACAGATTTTAAAATTTTCTACCTAAAAAACTAAAAGCAACAATGAAAAATATCAATAAAAAGAAATTGCAATGAAAACACAATTATAAGGCAATCAGATATACTACAAACGGATAAAGTCACTAATAAAGATGATGAAACATTAAAATGAATATAAAAAACCACAAGGGTAATTGTCGCTGAGGTGTTCATTATCAGTAATTAACTGACAACACGGAAGCCTGAACGGTCCAACGCATAAAAATCTGCCAATGGGGTACAAAAATGGTCTTACCAGGAATTCTTATTTCATAAAAATAAATTCTAGTCGGTAAGACATGTTTTCTCAAACTAAGATTATTTTTTAAACTTTTCTTGATAATAATTTTTCACAGAATGTAAGACCATTTTTCCTAAAACAAAAGTTGTTATACTTTCTTAAGATTTAGTTTTTTCAGTGTAAAGAATCTACAATTTTAAAGTGTTTATCATCTTATTGGGATATTTCAATGACTTTTACCTTTTTTTTTTGTTTTTTGTTTTTTTACAATATAACTCAAACTAACACGTTTCCAGGATGTTCATTAAGCATTAGTTGCCCTTAACAACTCAATTTAGTATTGTTTTTTGTAAATTTATTGATGATTTACCAGAGAACAGTTTGCATTTACCAAGATCCCAACACTTACATCCCCAACACAAACGTACCAAGCCTTCTTGGAACTCTTCTACTGCCTCCTCCCTCTTCAATCTCCCCACTTCTGTCAGCCCACTGCTGTGCAACGTACTGGGGGAGAGATTAAGACCTGCAAAATGTGCCAGAGAGAGAGTGAAAGGATGACACTGAGAGGAACAAGTGCCCAGAGAGATGGGGAAAAATGTGTGGCATGGGGAAGTCTACTGCCAAAGTGTGGTTACATCACTGCAGGTCAGCCCGGCAAAGTGTAATCATGATAGGAAAGAGATGAGGAGGGGAAGAGAGTCAGGAGAACTGAGGCTGCCCAGATGTCAAAAGATGAAGCAGTTCAAAAGCAAAGGATAGATATTTTCAAAAGCAGGTTGAACACGTAGAAAGAAGACAACTTAGATGAAGGACAAGACGTGTAAAAAACTGCAAAAGGAAAACGGTTTCAACAACAGACGAACTTGTTACTTGCAAAAAAGATAATAAGATTTGGGATGTGCCAAATCAACCGCTTACAATGCGAGAAAGATTCCCCTTGTCAGAGCAAAAGTAAGGTATAAACATTCATTTCATTTTACAGGGTGACCTTCAGTGTTTCTCCTCCCCTTTTCTATCTAATATGTGTTATGTAACCTGGCCCACGGATTCCCAAGCAGAGGAGAGAACAGAGATAAAGAGAAAGAAAAGACTGTGTGCAAAGGATAAAGACAAAGAGACAAACACTCAGAAACAGGCATTGCAGAAAATAAGTGGAGGCAAGGAGCTTGGACAGAAATGAGCTGGCAGAGTGAGATTTATATCTGATGATTTTTCCCTTTTCTTTGGGGATGAAACGGACAAGAAATGAAGACCAGCTGAGTCCCAAATCAAAACGTCTTAAAAACGTTGAGAGTCGAGGCTGAAGTATAAGTATTTTATTGATGAAAGTATTTAGGAGATACACCACCTCTGTGTGGGTGTGTATTTGTGTGTGTCCATGCGCGTGTGTGAGATTTAATCTCCACAGGAACATGAGGTCTGGAAGGACTCCCATCAACAGGATTTGTGAAAATCTGCAGCTCAATTTTCTCCAGCCTAAAATTCTTCTGTTCTCCCTTCGTGTCAGCTCCTCTTCTGTACTCTTCATTAACTAAACACAAACGCAGGGTCAGTGAACTAAACTCCACCTTCTGGTTGGTGATGGTCCAATCATGACCTCGTTAGCACAATCAGGTACAGAAAACCCGAGGAATAAGGACTTCTAAAGACCATGAGGTCTGCCTGGAGTATTAGGTATTTAAAGGGATGTTCCCAAGCTGGAAGCTTACATCTCTTCTTAGTATTTGTAAAATTGAGCGACACAGATGTGAAATAAATGAAGGGTTTACCACTATGAGTATCGGTATACATGCACAGATGTGAGTGTATATTTGAAGCAGAAGGAAGAAACCTCCCAAACGTCTTCCTAAAATCCGGATTTGCCACAAACTCTTTCTTCAACAAAGCTGTACCAAACATCCAACTTTGTCTTATGTCATGTAAAAGTTAAGATTAAGAATAACGACTGGTCATTTTATCATTACAGCTCTGTTGACGTGATGAGCAGGTTCTCTGGTTTAAAAAAAAAGGTTACGATTGAAATTTGACAATAACCAAAGTGAAGTTGGTGATAATGGAAATGCTGTTTTCCCTCTAAAGTTACTGATACATTTGATAAAAGAGGACTGTATCGTGGCAGACTGGAAGGGCTTTGAATTTTTGAAAGCACACTGGTGGTGGGGACCACAAAGGCAGCAAAAGATAAAAAACGAATTGATTAATCGTCAATTTTTTCAGCATGCTCTATAAGATAGCTTTGCAAAACTCAGGACGTCTGTGAGACTTTCAGGAAAGGACATTTTAAAAAGTCTTTTTTTAAGTTAAATGGCAGTGCTGGTGTTTGTTTGTTTTTTTATTTTCACTCTAAAGGTTTCTGGTAAATAGTCCATGTTAATAACTGTTTAATAGGCTACATGGTTGGTTTAGTGGTTAGCACTCTTCCCTCCTAGCTGGATCCTTTCTATGTGGAGTTTGCGTGTTCTCCTTGTGCATGCTACACTCCAGTTTCTTCCCACAGTTCAAAAACCTGTATCATAGGTTTATTGATGATTCTAAACTGCCTCTAGCTCACTCGAGTGTGGTTGTGTTTCTCTGCAATAGACACCTAACCCACCCATCCGAGGTGTACCAAGCCCTCACCCAACAGTGGCTGGGATAGGCTCCAGCAACCCTGTGACCTCAGAAGGGATAAAGCAGATTTAGAAAATGGATGGATCTATGTTGTTTTGTTTGCACTTGATATTTGATTGTCTTTTAGATACAAATGAAATATTATATAAAAACACTAGTTTTATTAGATATAAATGGTATAGCAGTTAAAGTAGTTGCTTCTATTACTGTCAGTCACTTTCTTCATGGGGGGGGGTACTGCCATTATGTGAAAATGTTCAAAAAAGAACAATTGCTTTTAAAAAAATCAGTTTCTGTTTACTTAAGTTATTTGTATTTAGCATAACACTGTGCAAAAAGGAGTGACAAAATATTTTTTCTAGTTTTTAGGAATAAACATGCAGAGAAAAAGAACAGAAACAAAAGACTGCATTAAAGTAATCAATCGAACAAAAAACAATCTTATAAAGGAAGAGCTGCATTGCTTTGACCTAAAACACTTGTAACTTGAATATTTGATATTTTAATATCTAAGTCATGTATATCCCTTATTCTGTCATGATGTTACTTACTTTTTTCAAGAAAAAAAATTAAAACAATATATCTTGTGGCAGCACATAAGTCCTCTAATGAAAGGAGGGTTACAGGAGCAACAGTGAATTTCATTTTGGAAAATAAAAGCCTTTAGTGGCGACACACAGCTGGTAGTCGCTGGCTCTCCCGCTCATTAGCTCTCACACAGAAACACGACCACCGCCCGTTCATTCAGGAGTAGAAAGAATACATAACGACGTGTTTTTAAATAAATGTCCGACAAGGAAGAAGGTTACCATGGCAACAGTCGGAAAAATTGCCTCTGCAGTGGCGGTCTCTTGATGCTCTTACAAGTTTTAGAAACGATCTAATACTGTGGGGACGAGAGGGAGTTCCCAGCTTTCCATTTAGCAGAGAGCTAAAGTGAATCCTCATCTGAATATACATCTCATTGTCTTTACAAACCCAGAGATTCTCATCCTGTTCATTTATTCCTTGTCTTTTAACGCTTTGGGATAAAAAGAAATCGAAGGAGCATTTTAAGGTTCAGGCAAGGCGAGCAGAGGATTACAGACAGAAGCTGACCATCTGCTCTCTGATTCCCTGTACAGGGCAATATAGGCCGTGTATAGACTCGCTTGCTTGTCAAGATCCTATCGAGCTTCTTAATAAAATGCTAGAAGAATTTCAATAATCCAAACAAGAATTATCTTCAAATAGGTTTTTCTTCACCGCCTCATCAACTGTTTCCAGCACAAATCTGCCAAAAATCAGCACCAGTTCAGAAATGTGGTTTTGGAAAATGGACAGAAGAAAAGCCAAATTTGAATGCAATAATGATCTGGACTTCAATAGTTAGAATAATGTGCAATATTCAAACGACTGCTAAAAGTTTCTATCAATCCATCTACATTACAACATAAAGTAAAATAAGGTCAGTGACATTTTCAAAGTTATCACTTTTCACAGCTGGAAAACATCAGAGCAGTGTAAATGTCAGGCAGAAACGTAGCAAAGGTCAAAGAAAAATGTCTGCCTGGAGACACTGTCTTATTTCTTCTGTTCTGATGGGATTTGCTGAAGGGTGCGGGACAGAAAAATTAAAAGGTGAAAGCTAGGATGTGTTTATGATGCCAATGTCTTCTGTTACAACTGAGGCCATAATTATGGGGTTTTTGTACTTTTGAATTATGTTTTTGTCTCTTGTTTTTTTAAAGTTTCTGTTGGAGTGGGATGTTTTCTTGTCTGTATTCTGCTTTTCTTCTACCGTCTTTGTTTGCAGATTAGTGCCTACTTGTCCAGACACCTGACTGGGCGAGGATCTCCAGGGCAGCAATTAAATCCCATACCAGCATTCTCCTTGTAATTTGGTTCTTTTTTGTGTAAGTTGTTTATTTCTGTAAATAAATTCCCCAGATAGTGAGAATTTTTGAGTCATTGAGACATTTAATTTTCGTTTTCTTTTTTTTTTTTCATACACACAACCCTGGACAAGGGTGTAACATTTCAAAAGTTTTAGTTTTGGCCATTAATCAAACGCTATTTGACAATGATTGTATTTAATGGATTGAATGTGTCGTGTGTGTGTATCCACTGTAAGTAAAAGTGCAATTGCTTAATTATGGTAAGGAGTCATTATAATGTCAAGAAAATAGCATTCTTTGTCTTTTTCTTTTCCAGTCAATATATGACTTCATTATCTTAAATAGGTTTAACATATCTATGATTTCTTTTTTTCTTTTTTCCTTTAGTTTTTATTGCTTAAAATAAACCAGTAAACTAAACAAATTACATCTATTTGCACTAGAACAAGGACCACTTTCATGAAAGCTAGTTTATGAAAGCCTCCAATTCTGGGACACCAGCAATTAAAAACTTAATTATCGAATTAGTTCATCACAACAAGTTAAGTTTAACATGTACGGTAGATTATAGTAAACTACTTTAATGTAAAATACCAAACTACAAACAAATTTAAAGGCAATAAAACAATAATGACAGTTAATTAACCACATTGAGCACTATTGCTGTGGATTTTTACATTTTATGTTCAGGGTTTTGACGTGTGACACACATTTGCAGGCGTGTGTCACACGTACAGACTATCTGACATATATATATATATTTATATATAAATATATATATAAAAATTATATAAATATATATATATATAATTATATATAAATGTGTATATAAATGTATATATACATATATTTATATATATATTATTTTTTTTGATCAGTGAAAAAACAGAAGAGTTTACTTTATACACAAACCATACTCTAAATGAGGGGAGTGGTGGTCCTTTAGATCTAACATGTCTACAGTCCCAAGAGACTTGATGTAACTGAGTTTAAAGTTTTTCTAACAAAATATTTGAAATGGAATGTGCAATACTTTAATACTCCCTCCTGCAAGATTTAATTAGCAGTAAAATTGGTCCAAATGTAACTAAAGTTCAGACTAAACAGTAAGAAAAAGTAGAAACTGCTCACTAATGTTGTTAGTAAATATCCAGCTGGTCATCAGTGTCTTCATCCAGGAGGATGATATAAGGTTGAAAAAAAAGTGTAAAAGATCATTCTTACCCAGATTATTGGGCACTAATAAGTCTGTGTGCATTTGAAATTTGCAAAGGAAAATGGTAGAAACATATCTCAGGAGTGGTGGATGTGCAAAGGAAGATGCAGAGAAAAGTAGAGAGCATAATGAATTAAAGTTGGTTCGGAGCTCCGCCCCCTTTGCCGAGTCAGCTGTGCAGCCCGTCTGGTCCAGGTGCAGCTCATCAGTTCATCTGTGCATATGAGCTGGAGGGGCGCGCAGACACAGAGGAGGTTGATTGTTTGGAGGCCGATCATAGAGGATTTGATGAGAGGTTGTGTGTTGAGGTGTGAGGTGATGTGAGGTGAAGTGTGTGTGTTTTATTTCTTGTGGTGTTTGCCATTTTTGCGGTGACTGGTTTAAGCAGACAGCAGGATTGGTCGTGTGAAAAAGACTAGTGTGTTTTGTTACTTGGTGGCTTTTGCACTTTTTCTGGGGATGTAACAGGACTTTTGTCGAACTGGGATTATAGAAGTTTTGCGAGTTTTTATTTAAAAAATAACAAATAAACCAACAAAAAAAAAACTGAGCGGTTGCGCATGACTCTTACTAAGGAAAAGCAAAAATCAAGGGTTGAAGAGGCATGAAGGTTGACTTTAAGATGCAGAGCTGGAGATGAAGGAGCCGGAGCCTGCAGCATTACAAGCAGAATTATGTAAGAGGGCTAGGGACTGCCACACACAGAGCCAGCTAATAAAATAGCTATTGGACACAAGTCCTCCGCAAGCACACAAACACAAGAGAAAATCTTGAACTCAATAAATCTGATAAAATACGGCTCCAACAGAGAATGTAGAAGTGAGTTCAATATAGATTCAATGTGCAGCTTTGGTAAGATGTCACTAAAGCAGTTTATGAAGAACCGCTTTTCACACGCCATGGTGCAGAGATCGAGCAGTCCCACCTTGTGTTGCGTTTGGTGTCCTTGGTTTGAAGTTACCGGGGTGTTGAGGCAAAGACTGGTCTACCCGAAGTACAAAACGCCCAGACGCAAACTGAGCGCTGTGGTATATGCTGTTAGGTGTAGTCAGAAATGTAATGACTTGGGGAAACTAAGCAGCCATTGCATGCTTAGCAAACACATGAGCCAACACAGGAGACACAATTCCAACAATTCCAGTGGACCGGAGTCAGCTGTCCACCTCCACTTAAAAGACAAAGGACATTCCTTCAAGGACGGTGAGGTACAGATCCTGTCCTTGAGAGGAGTCAAGGAAGCCATCTATGTAAAAATAAAAAATCCCTCACTGAATAGAGGGGCTGGACTAAGACACAACCTTTTATCCATTTACAATCCTGTTTTGAAACCACTGCCTATACTCAGCATAATAATAGGCATCTTCATCCAGGAAAGGTGATGAACATCGAAGACTCTGTTTTTAGGGGACTTTGTTAGACATGAAAGGACTGAAACTCCAGCGAGGAGGATCTATATCTGTGGGTCAACACCAGTTGGACAGAACTGAAGAAGTCGCTCCGATGAGAAGAGAAACGTCTTCAAACCAGAAATTTTGTCCAGTTGATCTTTTTAGAACTTTCCATGATTCATCATTAGATATCAGGCTTAACAGAGAATGAGTTTAAACTGATTTATAATTAGCTCATTTAAAGCCAGCAATTGTTATAAGCATTCTGATTATATGTCATAAAACATAACCCTACCTGCAAAATGGACAATAAACACTCCTGACAGTTGTTGGACAACGTAATCGTACATATCTGTAAATAGAAATACGCTCATCATCAGGTGTTGTAAAAAAGGGGTGGGACTAGACAAGATTTCTTTTCAACCCACTTCTTTTTAAGCACACTATATTGCTTTATGTGTCTATTTTAAACTACTGTTTATTTTTTCATTTGTGTTTAAAATAAAGAAACTGAAACTGAAGCTACACATGTCAGTACTTATGCAACGATGCACTTTTCTCATGATTCTGTTCAATAATGTCACATCAGGTTCCATTTTAAAGCAAGATTTGCTGAATCCCTATATGCGCAATCCCAAACCTAGGTCTCAGTGCGGAACAGCGACCCCACAGGCCATCAGTGGTACTGCCACTTCACAAGCTTCAACTGATGTGAGGACAAAATGAGGCTGTTATTCTGTAAATGTGGTTCTTGTTTTTTCAGTTTTAGTAATGAGGGACTATTTATTTCACACAGAACAGTTTTGAGTGTCAACATAATCAAAGCTTAACAAAACTCCATATTTGGTCAATTGACTCAAATATTTTAGGATAATCGATTCCCCCCCCCTTTCTTTTTGCAAAAATGGAAATGTTTTCAGGTGAAATAGATAGACGGCTTGTAATAACTAAACAACCAGTGTATAGTGGAGTTATAGTTAATTTGGTGATGATCATATGTGAATGTAAAATGAAAGGACATTGAGAATATAGACTGAAGAGCACAAAGGAGCTGAGAATGCAGTCTGAAGGCTTGGAAAAAAAATATTTGCCTCAAATTCCAGCAAAATAACAACTGTTTGTTTTAATGCAAATTTTAGCGCACTGAGAGGGAGATGAAAATAGAAAAAGCAAAATAAGACAAATTCAGATTTTAAAGAAGAAAACACAAAAAATCACTCTGAGGCAGATGATTAAACTAAAATCTAGCTTTTTGCAGGTAATTTAGTAAACTGAATGGAAGCACTGGGGTGCAATCCTAAAATCCCCTGTGGCGTAAAATGTCCAAGAGAGTCGCTATTTTCCTTGGCTCAGAAACAGTAAAGCATTTATTGAAAGACTTTAGGAAGACGTTGGCTGACTGTAGTTCATTTATGACTGGTTCTTCTACACTTTAATTTGAAACACTGAAAAGCTCAATACATTTATCAAACACGTCATGCTTCGGTAAAAGCTCTCTCCGAGTCTCTCCTCTCCATTTCTGCAGCAAATGGACAACAATTTCAGAACAAGAAGTGGCCCTAAAACTGTGGAGTGAAATGCAATTTGGCTGAAAATGTGGGTGCACCTAGTGGGGCAACCAGTGCAAAATGTTAGTGGATGTCCTAAATGGAATGGACCAAAATTTAGGTTTGAAAATTAAAGCTCATTAAGAAAAACGAGTGTTAATCTACCTTCATACCAGGCATTTGACGTATGTTCAGCCCATGATGTTCACACTAGAAAAGCAGGGAGGGGACTCTCCTTTTTCTTCTTTTTTTTTCTACTATTAACTAGCCAGCCACCCACAAATGGAAGAGGCTTGGTGCAAAATGTCGAAGTGGTGCAAATCTCATGAATCTAGCTCCAGAATTTAGCTCTTTTTTCTTTCTCAGCTCTATTCCAACATATGTCATTCCGGCTGGGATCACAATTATCAAATTTTTCATTTCATTTTCATATCCCTGATTGGTCAACATTCAACTTGCAACCTGTGTTTAATGGCCACCCATTTTGTACGTAGAGCCAGAAAACTGTCATAGAAACTTGTGTAGCTACGTGTGAGCATTGGAGTTTTGAACCCGCAATTTGTCAATATTTGACTCAAACTGTGCATAAACAGGGTGTGGTCTTTTGACTGACCAAACATTTTAACATCCTCAGCTTTCAAAACATCCAAATTGAGTAAATTCATTTCAATTAAGAATAATGGATGTACTTGTCATTTCCTATTGTAAAAGGCCTGATTGTTGTTGATCACTTGTCAGACAAAGGAACACAAAGACTTTTATATTTGTTGGAAACATTCATGAACCAACAGCTGAACAATCACATTCTGGTGATGGAAGTGAACGACTCTCCATGAGTAAAGATCGCTCACAGCAGCAGTGCGTCACTGGGTAACCAAATGCACTGGGACACCGATGACGCACACACAGCTCTACTACCTACCTGATAGGGCTTTCCCTGCTCAGAGCGATGTGATGACAGCGCAATGACGCCACTGAGGCTTACACACAGCACTCTGCTGACATGTGAGACAGAAAAAACCTGCATTGTTTGCTCGTTTCGGGAAATGGTGTAGATGGAGCGATCAAAACCCTGTCAGAGATGATGGACATGATGCTTTGAACGTAAGCAAGTAGAAACTCCTGCAAAAATAAAACACCCCGCTTCAATACTTTAAATTATTCCTACCAAGAGATAATCTGCACTTCGGTTTTTGGCATTACGGCAGATCTTTCCAGAAGCAGCAGCCGAAATGGCGGATTTTCGTTCCAAAGGGTCACAGAGACGAAAGAGAGAGGTGTTAGCGCTGCAGCACAGTGACTGTCACAGCAAAGGGAAGTCTCTTTCATGGTAGAGTGACGGCACTCAGATGACTCCTCTCCAAGGCTGACATGCCTTTGTGAAGGAGCGCAGCGGGCTTCAGGATGACACATCTGCTCTGGAGAGGAGATTCAGACTGAACATGTGCCTCTCAGCAGCAGCTGCTTCTCCCACTGCTCTGCTGACGACAAGGAGGTGGGAGGGAGACGTGTATGTGACCCTGACAGGACTTGTGCATCTGAAACATTCCTCCTGTTTGAAATAAGAACCAACATCTGACCAGGAGACGTCTCGTCTTTAAGTTAGAGGCTTTGATCAAACTCAAGTGTAGCAGGTCTGAATGAGGGCTGCAGGACAGCTCAAAGGATTGAGCAGATAGTGTTAGATGTTTCTGTGCTTTCAAAGTCACATAAAGACTGTTGTTTTAAAATTTTGCTTGTTTTGCGACTGAATCTATATTTTAGATAATGTTTTCTTCAGAGGACTTTCACACAAGGTCATATAAAGGTCAGAAAACCTCATGGCTACTTTATGGGAGCTTCCTGGAAGCGAAGCTTACTTTCTGAAGAGAGCTTATTTTAGACAGAATGAGACCAACGAATGAGAAAGTAATGAGGGGCTGTAAGCTAGCGGGAGAGAGTGTAAACAAAGGGATGATGGGAAATGAGGACAGGCTTACTCCATGCCACAGCTTGGAGGTGAATTTCTAATGATGTCCTGCCACTCTGCAGAAACTATGTTGTTGTTTTTTTAAATTTAGGCTAAAAACGGCATAATCATAGTTAAAAGCAATGCAAACATGGAATCACACATCTTTAGGTCAACCATTTTCCTTTATCCAAAAAGCACAGCCTGAAAACCTAAAGCTTTCTTAAGAAAATGTTTCTGCACCGCATCCTTCAAGTCTGTAGAAAGCAGTCGAACTCAGGTACGTAATAATAATAAGAACTTCCAGTCTGGGCTTGAGTAACATAAGAAAAGCCTCTCTTATTCCTCCAGTAGGCCTTAGGAGCTGTAGAGGTGTGTAGTTATCTCTGCAGGTAGACTGCAATGGTTATTACACAGTACGACTTACAGTTCACTGAAAAGATTGGCCGTTAAAAGAAAACAACAACTTCCTCCTCTCCCAGTTTGTGTCCACAAATACAAATAATCCCAGGTTGGAGGAAATTTGATAATAAGATGCCGTCTACTAGTCTCTGAACAAAGAAACTCCCATTGCAGCAAAGCTAGCACACACTCTCTGTGCTCTGTTTATCAGGGCCAGAACCATTGATCATACTTGCCTGGTTGCCCGGGTAACCCCATTATTATTCAAAGCACGGAGCACCAGCTTGCAGAGTGTTGTGTGTCTGTGTGCATGTGTTGCTTGTCAGCAGAGATTCCCCACTGGCTCGGAGGGAAGGCAGCAACCTTTCCAGCATCCTCCCTGATCCGCATGCCTAAGAGAGCTCGCCAGACCCAGCCGAACACACGGCAACACCTTAACGTCTGTAATTTTCCATTCAGCAGCTCTGTCAACAGCACCGCACACCGCCCTCCTGCTGCCCGTGGCTTCCATTCAGCCTCATCCCTCCACTTTCAGCACTGCCGAGGAGTTTCATTCAGCCAGCGACCCTGTCTGTTCTCACCCTCTCATTGTTCATTCACATTCTGCGGCTGCGAGGCTCATTCATAAACACAACCACTCCTTACAGCAGCAAAAAAGTAAGGAGGCAGGCAGAGGAGAGGAGGGAAGGGCTGATTGGAGGAAGGGTTGCCCCTACTGACTTACTGACTGCTGCATGGTGAGGGCTCCCTGAACACGGACAAACAGCCAATGCAGATGAAGAGTGGGGGTGGGTCTATATGCCTAAAGCTTGTCCCAACTGTTCTTCCTTTCATTCATTCAAAACTTGCTTCATTCATGCACCATCTCTCATCTGCTGCAGTCTTATACCTGCTGACTTCTTCAATGCACTAGAGGACGGTGAAGGTGAAAACACTAGTGTATGTGTGTGTGTGTGAGTGTAGCTGAGGCCAGAGGACACTGCAGACAAAACAACCTCTTCCTTTTGTTTGTTGTGCAGCTTTATTGATTACTGCATTACATTTCATCATCAATGTTCCTTCATAATAAAACAAATCTCCCCACATTGCCAATGGACGTACATGATACGGGTCTTTGGTCCCATCAAAGTTCACCATAGGCTTTTGAAACCAACAAATTCAGCACTAAATTGGGTCACTTCAACACACAAACCAAAAATATATAATAATCTGTATATCTCTATATAATAAATCTCTATATAATAATAATATATCTGGGGTGATGTAAGACTTTCTGATCATAAACGTCTAATGTTCAGCCATCACAGGAAGAATGAAACGGCTAAATCAAGAGGGAAGGGCAAGCAATTTCCTCCAAGGACGTCCGCGCCTACGACTGTCAGCAGGAAACATTACAAAAGAAATGCAATGGCAGCAAGAACAGAAAAAAAAAAGCTGGTGGAAAAACTTGTGAGCAAACGCATCAACAAACTCATCTGACAGCTGCTAACACTCACTCTATGCAAAGATGTCTGTGTTATTGTAACTTTCCATCCTATCAGCAACTTGTATGTCTGCAGCCATCTGTTAAGCAACACTTCTGTAACTACGAATGAAATCCTGATTTTTATTTAAAAAAAAAAACACTTTAGCAGCACAACGTAAGAGCTTGTAAGACTCCCACACAATCTACAATCTGTCTTATTTCCTTAAAACTTTACAGACAAGCTGCTGAGCGGACTCTGATCACTTGAGCAGCATTAACAGGCGCAGAGCACAGGGTTTGGGGGAAGTTGAAAAAAATGAAAAACGCCTGCATCCCACCTACTTCCCATTACTTCTTCTTAAGTGTTGTCTAAGGGTCATGCCCATGCCAAGAAATGTGCATGAACATTTTTACTCTTCGGGCGGTCTGCAGCCTTGATATTCCCTTTGGGCCACCTGGCTGCCCTGTACAGGTTTGCCCATTTTTTGCCTGCAGACAGGCTGTATCCACCCGTTAGGGCAGTTATGACTAAGGCATAATGCTGCAGACTAATTTGGGGACCAGAACATATGCACAAAAAGTGGCATATTGGTAAAAGAAAGAGCTAAATAGGAGCAAAATGCATACAACTATCAACACATTTTCAAAAAAATGGCTTTCAATACTTAAACAAGTTTTCAGTAAACTACGAGAATCAAAAACTGAAAACTCGTAAGAAATAAGACAGACAACCCAGAGAGGATGTTCAATTTTATAATGAGCTTACGCTCAACTTAACATCTTGCCAACTGTTGAATGGACTCTCCTGGAAAAAAAAAAGTGGAGCTCCCACAGCTCCCAGGCCTGATGTAAACACCTCTACTCTCCCTAAATATAGCTGTATAGGCTCTGGGATTACAGGCGGATGCGTCTGAAACCAAATACTAACAGAGACATTGGGGAGGGCAAACGGGGCAGTGAGCGAGGAAGGGGAGAGGACAAAAACAAGAATCTGAGAGGACGCTTAAGAAATGATTAGAGATGAAAAGACACACAGGAATTTTAAAGAAAAAAAGAAGAGTAAAGTTTAAAAACAAGGTTAAACTTGATGTTACTGGTTGAACTAACACGATTGCCAGCTTAAAACTCTAATAAAACAGGAATTCTCCCACCAAAGTGTCAGTAAATATAGTCCTGGGCCTACAAACATGGATCTTGGTCTGACAGTAAAGACTCTCTGTGTTTCAGGTGTAATAAGAACACAGGTACTATCCGGATACACATCATGTGCGCACACTGCAAGATAAAAAGAGTCATTACATCATCCTCTCTCCTGGGGGAAGTAGTCAGGAGCACTGACCGCTGGAGATGTGGGGTCATTACATCACCGGCGGCGGCCTGAGGCAGGCCATAAAACAAAGGAGTGGGGGCTTTGTGGCGTACAGGAACTGGGCCACAATGTGAGAGCTGATCATTGCTAATGCTTGATGTTGCCGAACTGGTCAGACGGAAGGTAAGGTAGTGCTTGACGCAATACTGTGACACACACGCCTCCAGGGCTGCAGAAGAACATGCAGCTAGAGCTGCAGGTAATGAAAACAATGAGGAACATTAAATCATAAATGTGATATTAGTAACATTTCAGGGAGGTTTTTGTGCTTCTCACAGACAGGATTGTCATGATTTCATATCTCATCATGGTCCTAATTTAAAACATACTTTTAGTTCAATCTAGACAATTATTGAAATATTTCTGCAACCTAAGATCTAAGTTCTGAACAGTGTAGAGCTATTATCAATAATCTGGATACTTAGTCTTTATAGTAGAGCAAATAAGTAGTTGACAATCACAGATTCTGCAAGTTGTCCTACTTAAAAAGATAAGTTTGGTCTGTAATGTTCATCATAGATCCACTTCCACTATAAGAGAAAGAATGGAAAAAATAATTTTTTGATTCTTACATCACATATTTGTCTAATGGTGCAAATAGAGGCCTGTAGCTCCAACAAGCAAGCAAGAACTGAGCTGTTTCTTCATCAAGAAGTTCTTCAATCCTCCACTTGTTACACGTTTTAATGGCTCCTGTTTTAACTGGTTGTATAAAGAACACTGTATGAAAAACACCTGACCACACCTCAAACAGTAAGGCTGCAACCTCTCCACCATCACCAAAACTAAAGACCTGAACAAGACTAGGATGAACCAATCTACCAGTTATTAGAAAATAAAAGAACTACAAGATCACTGACAATCTTTCTCCACCTGGACCTCCATGCAATATCTCATCTGGTGGGGTACAAATGATCTTGAGAACAGGGAGGAAACGTCTCAGAACTACATATGGGAACTGATCAACCAGAATAGCTGGGACCCCAGTAACAAAGGTCACTATAGAAACACAGGACACAATCATGGATCTAAATCCTGTAATGCTCCAAAGGTCCTCCTGCTAAAGCCAGCACATGTCCAGACCCGTCTAAAGTTCTCCAGAGACCATCTGGATGAGCCACAGGAGGACTGGGAGATTGTCATGTGGTCAGATGAGACCAAAATGGAACTCCTTGGCATAAACTTGCCGTGTTTGGAGAGGAAAAATGTGAACCCAAGAACACCATACCTACTGTGAAGCGTGGGGGTGGTGACATCACGCTTTGAGGCTGCTTTCTGCAAAGGGATCTTCCAGCATGACAATGATCCCAAACACATCACCCAAGGTTTTGGAGGGACCTAAACAGTCTCTGGGTCTCAGTCCAATAGAGAACCTGAGGAGGGAGTTGAAAGTATTTTGTTGCTTAGCAACAGCCCCAAAAACGTCACAGCTCTTGATAAGATCTGCATGGAAGGATGGACCAAAACAAGCTACAGTGCAAAACTGCTGAAGACCTACAGGAAACATTTGACCTCAGCCACGGACAACCGGGTAGGGACATGAACTTTCGTTAGTGACCAAACACTTGTAGCACATTTACGGTGAAGATTACAAACCAAACTCATCCTTTTTATGAAGGACAACCTGCAGAATCAGTGGCTGCCATATCTCCGTCCCACTGAAGATAACCAAGGAGTGAAAACGCGTCACTTGAATAGTTTTCCTCAGACTGACAGGTTTAAAGTAAAAATGAAACAGGAAACAGAGGGAATTGGAGTAAAGCCCTACAGCAAACCAGAAGACACTCGAGACTGTGAGAGGGAGGCAACAACAACTTGATCTGGATGCAGTAAAACATTCGAGAACTCTCCCCATCCAAGGATCCCCCACCCACCTGCTCCTTCTCTCTGCACTGTACAGAATTGTCTAATAAAACCGACCTCCGTCTCAGTCAGCGGGGTGACCCTAACATGATTGTTTTTGCCTCCATCCACCTCTCTCTCTCCGATGCACTCATGAAACACAAACAACACTTAATAATTTGTCTCTTCAGGGCGTATTCATTCACAGACAGCTGTCATTCAGATGTTTCACATTTGAAAAATGCGCCAACTGAATGGAGTTTTGAGCTTTGTCTGCCTTCATCTGTTTGATATGCAAGTTTGGATTTTGACTTTCCCTATCACATTCGGCGAAAACTGCCCTTCCTTGAATGCGAGTTGTTAAAAAGCACATTAAAAAGCACAACCTGGTCAAGAGGTGCACGAATTCTTCGTTTGCCACATGTGAAGTGAGATCTCTGAAGCGACAAATTAGCTTTCCCCTCCGTTTAAAGCAGCCGTCCCTGGTGCAGCTGGGTGCAGTGTAATGCAGGCTGAGAGCGACAGAAGACGCTGTTTGTGTCAGAGTCTGCGAGCCCACTTACGCCTCTGCTGAAGGTGTGCTTGTGACGCACTAGAAAAATGAGACTCCAGATTAACTGAGTTCAGCAATTATTCTTGAGATGGAAAGCTGCAAAACACTAGTTTAACCTGAAAAGTGCAAGCACGGGTACATTTGAAGCATTTTTAGTCAGAACTGTCAATACTTTGAGCAGAAGATTTGCAGAATAAGAACACTATATAACAAACTCCAATGTTTTAGCAAATGCAGACAACATGCTTACTTCAGAAAGAAAGAGTCCAGCATCAAACCTTTAAAGCAGAAAAAGATACTCAGCGTAATTTCAGCATACTTTCTATCTTTGGATAGTAAAAAACAGCATCTTTATCAACCTATAATTAACTCAAATCAGACAAACAACACTGCAGTGTTTGCCTTCAATATCAGGAGTGAAAAAATATTTTTTTTAAATGAAATGGCAGAGTAAAAACAGCTGTTCCAATAAAAATGGACTCCATCAATTTGGGGCAGCTATTAACATCGAGTTCATGGATGAAATGACTGTGAAACCAGTTTGACAAAGCAACAAATCCCTGAAGATTTTTTAGGATGAGGCTGCTGCTGTCAGTGCAAGGAAACATCTCATCTCAAACACAACAGTGACACCTTGTGGCCATTTGAAAGAATGTCGTCTGTGAGTCTTTGGAAGGCAAAAACATTTCTATGATCCATTATGATCCTAAAAAAAAGACAATAATTTTCCTCCTAAGGTCTTAACAAAGTAAAACACCACAAAGAATGACAGGTGGTAGTTTAGATTAAAGTTGGGCTTAAATGTCACGTTAGCCTCATATTTGCCTATAAAACCACATTTAGCAGCAAATACAGATTTTTGAAAATCCGAAATTTGAAGATGCTATTATTAATCTGAAAAAACATTATTTTAGAACATTTTAAATAGTTGTTATATTGAAGTAATGATAAAGTTATATTGTGTGTGAATAATAGTATTTTAAACAAAATCTTCGCAATAAGTATTGTGACAAATAAGTAAAAAAAGAAAATTTAACTTTAAAAAGATAACAGTTGAAGTGACAAATGGTGGCTTCTCTCCATTAGCAGCAGACAGTAATGACAGAAAAAGAAAGGCCAGAAAAAGCTCCGTCATGTGACAGACACATGAAGTCAGATGAAATGTTTTTATGACTACCGTACATCAATGTTCCACAAATGTTACACAGCTAAACAGTGGTTATAAACATTTGTACGGTGTATTTTTTATACACCTTATGTAAAAACAAATAACATTTAAAGGGGAAAATACTAACCCAGCATCAGAATAGAATCTTTCTTCTTGACAACTTTTTCCAGAAGGTGCTGGAATTTGGAAAAGCTTCCCAACCAGTCGTAGCTCTGCTCCGTTTTGTATCTCTCATCCCAATAGACAACATCGTTGTATTGTGAATTTTTATCTGGGAGGTATTCCATGTTCTCTGCTTTGAGACAAGATGGCATAGAAAAAATACATGAAAAACAATAAAGAAAAAAAATCTGTTTTTTTATTTATATTTTCACTACTAATACCAAAACCCAACGTAGTGAGATGTGGATTTTGGTGAGAAATTTTACGATTTCCCATGTTTTCTAGGTAAAAATCTTTAAAATAAAGATGATTTAGCCTATGCATATAATTATTATAGCAATAAATATATTTAAAATGTTATAGTCATTCTGAAAGATCTTTAATTCTGTTTCAATATAGCTTTAGGTGGTTTATATAATAATATTCTATTCTATTGTCTTTGCTTTATTATTGTCCTCTATATATAGTCTGTCTTTTAGGCAAATTCATATTCATCCTGCCTCTGTTCCAAACACAAAATGTTTTTGTGGGTTTGATTTAGCCACTTGGTTCAAATTAGCATTAGTTTAAAGACTATTGGGTTTTTACTTCCTGCTCCAAATAATCTAGTAAAATGAAATCAATAAATGCATGCAGTTCAAATAAGAACACAGGTTTTGAAATATGTATACTTACAGTTTCTAGATATGATCACATAGGTTTTATAACAGTGTAAATCTGAGCATTGTTTATCTAACAGAGAAACTCTATAGCACTTAAAACCATATTTTTGAAAAACAAAATCCTTTGGAGTACAATTGACTTATGTTTTTACTGTAACTTCATCAACTCCCTCAAGTCATGTTTTTTATGTTGCAGTGTCTATTCCTTCACAATAAAACCATGAACACCTTTGTTTGTATTCCAACTTAATTTCCAAATTGTTCAAAAGAAACCATCGAAATATTTTTTATTTAAACGAGTTTAAAATCATTTGCCTTTCTGCAAAGAAAATGCCATTTTAACATTTTCTTTGTTTTATTACAGAAAAAAAACATTTTTAAATATTTTAACTTATATTGAAGATGTGCCTTAGTTTGGATGGATTCATTTTCTGACGCCCCTGAACGCTCCTCAAAAATAGACGCGCCCATGACGCAGTACGCATGCGTACTACGAGATAACGATTAGATTTAAACACATGATTTTCTGAGTCTAACATTGACGACTGTCACTTCTTTTACTATTTTCTAGGTTATAACTTGGCTTTACTTACACTGTCTTCACCAGCTCCGTGTAACTTCAGTTTTCCGAAGACCAATGAATCGAATTTGGCCACGTGTTGTTGTTAACTCAGATCCTCCTCCAGGCAGTTCAAATACAATGTTTATAATACACCAACGGAAACTTTGACTAAAAACTCAAACATGAAATCGCACGTCAACCAAGAGTTTCTAGGCATTTAGTAAAAAATAATCAGGCCTTTTCCTGCTTTCTCTTACAAGTTAACGCATGGAAGGAAAGAAGGTGGAACCACAGCGACATGTGTGTTCCGTAGTCATGCGGCGTTCAAGTACTCCTTGAAATTTTAATTTAGCACACGGATTTTTTTTTTTAATCCTTTTTGATTATTCGAATGACTTTGTTTAAAATAAATTAATTTTAAATTTAAATACAAGGGGGGAAAGTTTTGAAATACTATGTTAAATTTCATATAAATAATATTTTGTTTTGCTATAAAAGGAAAAGGGAGAACATAAACACTCTTTGTTAAAATACCAAACACTTATGCCTACCTAATATCCTGCCATGAGTTATGGACTGCTTACAAACACTATTTACACTTTTCTTAGTTCTTTTTAGAATTTTAAAACTTATTTATTTGTTATGAATAAACTGATTTTGTGTGCAAATGTGACTACCAGATAAGTTATATTTACCTATTGGAGTATTAAATACATAGTCATTTATCTAATAAATGAATAAACATTTTTAGTAAAACATAAATAGAAAATTACACTAATGATTTGTGTAATAATGTAATTCTCTAGTCATCTTTTTTATTATCCTTTTTATATTTATCTTTGTGGCAACAAAATAAAGACACACAATGTACAGGTCAACTTTAAAGTGAAGCACACTGACAATTCAGTAACCAGCCTGTTTATGGATGCAATTCTGTCAAACAGTTATGTGACAGTGATTACAAGAATTAAAGAAGGTTATTTCAAATTATTACTATTCATGAGTTTATGTCATCAATCTTACAAAAAGATGGATGTACATTTTAATGTTTAAATAAAAATCAACGAATATAAACAACAATATCAAATATAAATATAAAACCTAACCCCAAAATAATTGAATATATTTTTTCACACAAATTCAAAAGTTGTTGCACATTATAAATCTGACTTATGTCATATTTTACCTTTGTCTTTCGGCTAAAAGTTGTTCTACATGATGTTTATACTCACAAAGTTTAGTAATTTTTTTTTCCCCTACTACTGTTGTTTTACATAGTGATGTAAATATAGATTTGAATATGAACTGTTTGTTTTTTTACACTGCTAGACAAGTTAAAAATATATATGATTATAAATATTACAAATTTGTGAAACAGTACCTGCTCTAAATGGACACAACGTGGAATACATTGTCTTTTAAAAAAAAGTTTTGTGCCTAAATAAACCAAAATGGTGTCCCCACCATTAAACAGGTACAACAATAAGATTTAAAAAAAAAAAAAGCTTTTTGTTAAAAGAAGTCCAAACTTAACCTCTGAAAAAAAGTACTTCTTTAGTTTTGAAATTAGCCTCAGTAGACCTACAGCCTGCAAAGTGGCTCCCTTGTTTTTCCAAAAGCTTAATGATATGGGGTTACCTTTATGCTTTATTTCTCATTTCTTAATATTCTCACAGAATTGTTCCATATGTTGTTGGTGCTCAACAAAACCTAACTGTTGTTTTATGAGAAGCTATCAAGCTTTAAAGGGAAACAGAGGGAAAACAAACAGTCATGTTTGCTCTAATTCACTAGAAACATCTGCTTGGATGTCAGTTTATTTATCAGGGCAGTAAAAATCAAAAATACTCTTTTTGGTCAAAATATAAAGGGATATTAAGTTTTTTTCTTGTTCAATTTTTTTTTTATTTTTTTGATAAAAGACACCCAAACTAAACTAATACAGTGTTTTCCCTTTGAAAAGCACACCAACCTTCCAAAGGTAATGGCATATGTTGCCCTACAGATGGTGGTACTTTTCTGTTTTGAAAGGTTTTAAAGCAAATTGTGTATTTAGTTATTTCCTGTTACCAGAGGTTTACCAAAAGGCTAATCAAGGTAGTCTCTTTTTTAAATAAATTAGTACCAAAACACTGAGTAATCATTGTTTTAATTTGAAATTTAATGCAAATCCTCTCAAAGCTAAATGTGAACGTTCAGTCATTGGATCAGACCTATAAAGCTTGATGATGAGGTTGTTTTTTGTTTTTTTTTTGCATCAACAACAGCTGCTTTTTACCCATCAAAGTGCTTTTCTGTTGACTCTCCAGGTGAGGCTTGACTTAATTGCTCCGTAGATGAGTTTAAAGAGGGAAGCTCTTCAGACATGAGTGCTGTAACCAGCCTTTCATAATTGGTTAGAGGAGGAGATTGTTCTTTTTAGGGAAAAAACGTGCAACAAATAAAAAACAAAAGTGTTAAGAAAAAAAAACTACAGTTGGCACTGGTACATTTGAAGAAGACAAAAAGAATAAAAAATAAATATCAGACATTGCTCTCAAATTGTTAAACAAAAATCATTAAAAATAGAACACATGAAACAGGCCAATGATGATGCATTTGGCCTAATATTTTGTTGTATTATATTGTAGGGCATCAACTGAAATCTAATCTCTGTAATCGTCATATTACAGCACCTGTCAACAGATGTTTTGGTCCACACCTCAAGAGCAAAATAGTTTCTTTGTCTCAGGTTTGAGGGGGTGCTTTTGTCCACAAATTAGGCTTCAACTCCTTCCAGATCTTTAGTAGAATGGAAATTAGAGCTTATAGAAAGCCACTTCAGAATAGTCCAATGCTTTGTTCCAAGTTGTTTTGGAGTGTAATTTAGCTTTTGTGTTTTGTTGGCTTGTTGGACACCCCTTTCTGACTTCAGGCAGAACGTATAACTCTACAATGTTTTAATTGTCTTGATATGCTATTGAACGCTGTACATAAGACATCCAACGCAAGAGGCAGCAAAGCAGCTCCAAACTATAACCAACCCTCCTCCAGTCTTTACAATAGAGACAGTTACTTTTATTGATTTGTTTAACTTCATTATTAGTGAGCATATATATATATATATATATATATATATAGGTGAAAAAGCTACAGTTTTGTTTAATCTCTAATTTGCTCATTAGTCAATGACCATTGTGGCCATTTCCAGCATCACTTTTCATTCGTTTCAATAGTAGTGTTCATCTTCTCCACTTTAGCACACACTATGATGGGTGGCATGATGTACCTTGTCCAGTTTTTTGGAAGTTATTTCTGACCTCTTTGGACGACTCTTCTGTTTAACTTTTCTATGCATTTGCCACTTGTTCTCCTGTAAGGCCATGTCTAGGGAGATGGAAGTGAACATAAGAATAAGAGTTTTTAGGCAAAATCCAAAAACCTGTGTCATTTTTTTGGGACATAGTTTCTGCAGAGCGGCAGGAGTTTATTAGAAATTTGCCCCTGTGTTGTCGACAGGACTGTTGGCACAGATTAAGCCATTAAGATTAAGCCCCATTCCCCAACATCCATCTGTTTATGTGCTCTCCGATAGCTTACAGCCCCTCACACCCCCAATCAAACATCACAGGTGGAACAAAAATGGTGAGCAATGTTGAAGCTTTCCATTCCTACAGTTTCAAGCCAGATGCCAGTTTAGATGAGGAAAACAGAGAAGTACATGGATCTAGTCGTGAACAAGTAGATGCATCATAATGGAGCAGAGCAGGGAGCTTGTGGTTCGCCCATGTAGCTTCCACATCACTTCTACAAGCTTTTGGCTTTTTTGTTTGCTCCTGATTCACAATGATTTTAATGATATAGCCGACCGAGAAATTCCATTTCAAGCTTACTTTTCTTTACAAATGTCCTCCATCATGAGAAAAATGCCACAGAAACATGTTAAAACACAATTTCCATTGGAGCGGGTCTTTAAGGCACATATATGGTGGCTTAGTTTCGGCACTGCATCACAGTTATGTAACCTCCAGGGTATCAGTTTGGGCCAGGAGTAAAGAGCCGCTCCTCTTCACTTCTCTATGGAGACTGATGAGGATGCGTAGCTAACCCACGCAGACTCGCGTGGGTCCTGCGTGCTGCTCTGCACCGTGTATCACTGACCACGTGAAGGGAATGTTCAACGACGCCCCCCGCCCCCCAGTCGGATCGGCTCATCTCCGCCGGCACTCCTCTGCTGCTGACATGTGGACACTCCGCTTCACGGACACGCAGACATGACTGCACTTTTTCTGAATGTAATCTTCACTCTTTTCTAGTTTTTTCTTTCTTCTCCAAGTCTGTCCCTCGTGGGGGGAAGATGGCTTGGCCGTGCATCAGCAGAGTTTGCTGCCTGGCTCGCTTCTGGAACCAGTTCGACAAATCGGATCTCTCCGTCCCGCTTACTATCCAGAACTACTCGGACATCGGCGAGCAGGAGGTTCGGTCCGTGGCCAAACAGGTTTTGGACGCGGAGCGCCCACCGCCCAACGACTTCCGAGCCAGTAGCGCCCCGCGGGCCCCCGTGGACGGTTCCGGGACCCGGGGGTCCTTCAGGGCACGGAGGGAGCCCAGCTACAAACCCCGAGAGGACTACCAGCGGCCGGGAGTGCCTTTCCCCAGCACCACTCAGTATAAACAGGATTTCAAACCCTGGCCGATCCCCAAAAAAGAGAATTTCCCTTGGGTTAGTAATGGGGGCAGCAGGGCGGACAGTGGTTCGGACAGCCCGGGGAAGGAGCGGGGTAAAGGGCAGAGGCCGGGGGAGCAGGAGACCAAAACCAGCTCCTACAGGTAAGACCTCCACTTTCAGCACCGGAACTGTCCACTCCACCTCTAAAAGTGGAGATCCGAGCTGCTGCTGTGATGCTTAATGAGATTTATTCATGGATCAGAGAAGGTTGACTCACCCAGACCTAATGGGGGGAAGAAGTAATCAATAATTCTCTCAGTCACTGAAACCCTGAATATATTCGCATCCTTTTCTTATGTGTGGCCACATGGTAAGTCAGTCTGTGCATCAAAGTGAGTTTTGTTCGTATCTCTGACTGCCTGTTGCACTTTTCCCCAATAGGCAGGAGTACAGGCCGTGGCCGGGGGTGAGGCCGGCCGAAAGTGCAAAGAGAAATCCCCCCACTCAGTACTATAGCCCAGGGACAGAGCCCATCCCACGAGAGACCAGCTACCAGGCTGCCTACAGCGGGGAGACCAGCAGGTCTGTAACTGTGCATCCGGGGGAGTCCGGTTTTGCCTCCAGCGCACAGCCTCATCCCGCCACCCAGCACACTGCCCCACATGTCTGTAGCTCACAGAGTCCCCCCGGCCTCCAGCCCAAGAGGACGGAGTCCAGTGGAGCAGCCAAAGCTGAGGTAGAGAGACGTTCAGACTCCACAGTTGAATTTGAGCAGCTGTTTTATTCGTTTTCCGTGTTTTACCAGCACATCTATAAACATCCCAAAAGTCTTTTTTGTTCATCTCCAGGCGGCGTGTTGCTGCTGGGGCATCTCAGGAAAGTGAGACAGCATTCTGTCCCTCAGCAGCTCAAAGTGACCCAGCTGTTTAAAACAGGCCACATGCTCAGTTAGGTAACACTGCTGGTGCTCCTCTCAGTACTCTGACCTGAATAAAACAGGGTCAATCAGGCGTAAATGAGTTAGCCTGTAGTCAGATTTGGCTGGGAGATTGACATCTGTTCAAAAGTTATTTTGTGTCAGAGCTGGCAATAATGTCTAATAATCATTTATCTTAATTTCACAATATAGAATTTGTGAGATATAGAAACCTACTTTTTACCAACCAAAAAGTACCAGTCCTCTACCCATGGAAAGTTCAGTTGACTTATTGATTCTCCTACTTTTTAGTCCTTTGAAATCACAAATTCGATTACACAAATAAATCAGGATTTCCCAAAATTTCAATTTAATGCTAAAATTCCTAATTTTCATGAAGTCTGAAGAAAAAAATTAGCCTACAAAACATAAATTTGACACACACACACACAAAACTTTTCTCACTTCAATATATTTGACATCCCTTTTTCTATTTTGTAGTCACAGGGCTGCAGGTAATCAGAGCTAACTACAGTGGCAATAAAGCCCACAATGTGATGTCCTCGTATGTGGACGCCAGGTCTCAAGAGGTTAAAAGTGCATTAGAGTGCACTTCTAAAGTGCAAAAGAGTATTTCTTAATGAGAATTGTAGTGAACCAGGAGCAGATGAAAAAATGCAGTTAAAAAAAGCTTGTGGTTGTGACGTAGAACCTGAAATGGCAACCCGCAACTTTCCTGCTCTGCTCCAGTCTGATGTATCCGCTGGTAGACGACTAGATCCATGTACATCTTCGTTTTTCCTCGTCTGAGCTGGCATCTGTCTAAAAGTGTACAAATGGATAGCTCTAATATTGGTCGCCATTTTTGTTGCCCCCGTAATGTTAGGTTGATGATGTTTGGGGCTGTAAACAAAGGGATAATTGGAAGAGGGGGCAGGTGTCAACGGTCCTGACCACTACTACTCAGAGATGAATTTCTAATGGACTCCTGCCGCTCTGCAGAAACTATGTCCTAGAAAACGACTGTTTTTTTATTTAGGCTAAAATGGCATAATTATGATTAAAAGAAAAGTTGGAACACTTTGAAAATAGATCAAAAGATGATCGGAGTGGAACTTTGATTACAGTTCAGGACTCACTTTTACATTTACTTTGGAGCAGGGGTTCCTAGGGTTTATGAACACAGACTTGGGGTTTTCTTGAGCTGAAGTGGGTGCTGGTTTTCCATGATGCGTTCACTGCTCCAATGAGCTCAAAGTAATGAGGGACAAAGGGAAAGGAGTAGATTGTGTTGCTCTCTGTCATTGTCCTCATCATTTTGTATAACTTTGCATTAGCCCTGCCATGCTGAGCTGTTTCAATCCTCATTGTTGTGTGTGTGCTGATGACAGAGGTCGAAGTGAGATGTCAATGACAGGACACAGACTCTAATAATAACACTGACCCACTTGCGGTGAGAATTCACAGAACATAAAGAAAAGACGTGTTGCTGAGCTGAGAAGACAAGGAAGCAGAAATAATTACAACAAACATGCAAAAGCTGCATTTTTCAGCTTTGATGCATTTTATCTTTCTTCATGAGCAAAAAAAAAAAAGGAAATAAAAAATGATGACCTTAGAACAAATCACACATAATCCACCACAGCCTGCTCACTGCCAACTCATTACTGACTCACCATCCCCCAGCAGAGGTGTCTGACCAAGCATTGCACACCCCAGCATGCATTACACTGGGTCATGGCATTCAGCTGCTGTTGGACCTTGAGGGAATTCTCATTTTTTAAAGGGATTCTGTAAAATCCAGGCTGCGCTGTCACCCACATAAAAAAGCCTGCAGTTGAGCTAGTTTAACAACACTGATTGGTTAAAAGATGTATCTGTGAAGTCCCAGACGCGCCATAGAGACTAAATCCATCTGCTCGTAATGACAAAGGAGAAAAATTGCCACACAGGTCTAATTCTGTTTGTAGTCAGTTAGTAAAGTAGTGTGGGGAGATGGTCAGGACAGGCAGAGATGAAAGCCTGATTTAAAGCATCCCAGTGAGGTGAGAGGCTGTGGAGCTGAGAGAAGGGGCATCCGTTAAGCTCAAAATCCAACTGGTGAAGAGTAAGAGCTGGGAGTGTGTGTGTTAGGAATCCAGCCTGAGAACACAAACAGATTTATGAACACAGGATGCTTCATCCGCAGGGATGAACAAGACAAAGCCGCCTGAGGAAGGCGCCCCTTTCCACGTGCAGAAAGAAACCTCAGCAGAAAACATGTTCAGACCGATTCCTGCCTTTCTTCAGCTCAGAGGCTGCTGCTCCCTGAGATTTGAGACAGCATGCATGGTGCACTGATGATGGGAATGAAGCTGACTGTGGTTTTAGACTGCATAAAGAGGATTAGATCATCCTGCTGGGACAATGCATCCAGAAATCCACTTTCCTTTCACCTCATTTTCTGCACATCTCTCAATTTAGCTAGCTGGGCTGAAACTGGAGCAGATGTTAAGACAAAATCAGTTTTTTATTTGGAATTTTCTTGCAAGCAGTTCTCCCACCAGTGGTTTGTCTGTTGCCCTGTCTTACGTGGTCCACATACTGTGCAGCAAAAAAAGAGCCCTTCTGTTTGCATTTGTCTATTTATTTCAGAAAACCTTTTGCTGTGATGAAGAAAGTCCTTATTTTTGGATGATGCACTAACAATGTGATTTTGAACTGCAAATCAAGGGAAAACTAAGTGTTTGCATGTTGTCCTCCAGATTGTTTCTATAATCCTCTTCTGTTGTAATCGTTTTCATTCCATCTTACATAAATCTGTCTTTACTCCTCTTTTTTTATTCGAGTCCCAAATCCAATCTTCTCTTCATTCCCTCTGTTTTTCTGTCACCGTTATGTCACTTGGACCTCATACCCATTCCCACGCTTCCCAGTTCCCTAGATGGGAGCCAAATTGGCAGAGTTTGAAAGAATTGTATTAGGAAGGGGGGAACGACGGGACAAGGGTAGAAAAAAGGTTTGGTGGGGGGAATAGATGGGTTATAGCAGAGGGAAATGGTGGGGGGCGGGGGGAAGCAGAGTGCATCATTTGATGGATTATCCGCTAACGGGCAATGTTGCATCGGGTTGCAGTCTTGTTTGGCACCACTCTAATTTAGGGGAGAGGCAGACTTGACTGATACACGGAGCAGAGATGAATGTGATCAGAGACTTGCTGAGTCATATATGCAGTTTAAAAAACAAATGGCCATGTCACAGATGTGGGACAAAATAGGCAGGAGTTGATGGAGACCCAATTTCTTCAACGCAGAGTGCTGGGATTGCTGAATGTCAGTCTTCTCACTCCACTGATTCTGGCTCAGAACAGAGTTTGATCTCCCAGCCCTGAGAGATTCAGGCTGCTGGGAGTTTTAAGTAAAACCTCCATCAACATCAGAGAGGAGAGAGCGTTCAGACAGTCGAGGCTGCTGGGGCTCTGACAGCAGAGTTGATGCTTCATGACGACAGCCGGTCTCCTCTCATTTCATGGCTTCAGCGTCGGCGCCACGCCGCTGCCCTCTTCCATTTGTCTGACCACCTCTAGAGCTGCGGCTCCACCTCTCAATCTGTCTCTTCCTTTATCTTTAGGAGCATCTGGTGAGGACCAAACTCCCCCCAAACCCGTCTGCTGTGTTTCAAAGTGGATCAAGGGTCTTCAACATCTGACAGCTGGAACCCATTCCCATACCCCCTCTATTCCACTTCAGTCACTTTCAATTTCAAGGAAACGACAGGAGAGCGCTCATCAGTTCTGCAACACAAGGATCTATGCAAGAGAATGTGTTGTTGTGAAGCCTGTGCATCTGCAGCTCTGTGTCCCAAGCTGAGATAGATCCCCCCCCCTTCCCACTTTATGTTACTATGGAAACAAATATGCATGTAACTTAGTAGGTATGAATCAAGCAATTTTTTTAAATTTTTTTGTCCCTACAGCTGTAAACGCACAAAAAAACGGGCTGTTGTATGTTTGTGTGCCTGCTTGTTTTTCCTTCTATTGTACTTATTTAATGCAGCAAGGAGTAAGGATGTGTTTGACTGCAATAACGTGCTACTATGCTCCTCATGTTTGTGGATGCTTGCTTGAGAATAAGTTATTTCCTTCATAGTATTTAGTTATATTACTATTTTGGGGAAATGTAGTTGGATCTTTTTGTACATGTTGATGTCAGAGGAAAAGAGGAAATATTAATGTGACTTGAATGACAATAAAATGTTATCTAGGTTTCTAGCATTTTTCATCGGGTTCTTTTCTGAATAGGATATTAAATAGTAGGCATTATTTGATTTGGACTTCTTTAAACGGGTTTATAAAGTCCTTTTTTTAGGCTTTTGCTAATTTAGACAATTATTCTAAATATTTAAATGTTTTTTTTCTACATTCTGAGAAACTTTACTGTAAATCTGCTTTAAAAAATAGACCAATTGAACATTGAATTTGTAAACTACTCGTGTTTTAGGGAAATACATCTAACTTCTGCAAGCCACTTAAAAAGAGGTACTTATATTTTGATCATAATGGAATTTCGAATCTTAAACTGTTTTACCAGAATAAAATCCCTTCAAAAAGATGTTTTTAAATGCAGTTCGAGGGAATTTGTCTGAAGAGTGGTGTTAAGAAAAACATGGTTCATTATTGAAGTAAATTGCAGAAACAAAAAAAAGCTGTTCTAAATTTTATTAAATAAAATGCACATTTTCAGTGGTTGCAAAGTATTTTTTAGAGTTTATTAGAAGAATATCTGTCACATTTCTGCTGTGTACCAAAACTTTTAAAATACAGTGTTCAGGGATCTTTTTTCACAAATTAAACGTGGTTGGCATCATTCCCACTTTAAACATTCACTTGTCCAATCACCCACACATTAAAATAATGCAACAGACATTAGAACTGGGGAGGCAGACGGGGAGCTTGACATAAATCAACATTACGCATCTGTAGCTTCATCTTCTTTGACTTCGGTCCACCATGGTGAGGTTTTATTGAAATGAGCAGATTAAAGAAGTAAAACTTCCAAAATATAGTTCAGATATTGGTTATGTGAAACAATCGACCGTCACATGGAAATGGCTGGCCTAATACTTTAAAGGACTTCAGTAAAAGAGACCATCACAAGAGTCTTTCTGTTTAAAAGGAACATTTTAAATATGGATCCACACTGAAGCTTTAAGGCTCTGGTTTGTCCCAGAGATGTTGATCAGATCCTTGACTGATGTGCACAACACACAACATCACAGACATGATCCACTTTTAACAACACTGGAAAAAAAACACACACTAAAGAATCATAAAACTTTGTTGGAGTTTGAGATTCTAATAGCCAGACATGATATTCGACTAAATACACCAGGCCCTAGAATATCGAAGAGCTGTCACCTCTTGTAAAGAGCCTGCAAACAGCCATGACATATGCAGGAAAACACTGAAATACACCAATGGAGGACACAATGGCTATAATTATAGGTTGCCATGACAACAATGCTTGTAGGAGAGCCTCTGAGATTGTTTTGCTTGTGACAAAATGATTCTATATTTTTTCCTAAACTGCCTCAGATTCATAGTTGCCAAATAAAATAAAGAAGAAACAGAGCTAAATATGACAACCTGCCATTCATGTGAGATGGGAAAGAGCGTCGCTCCGACTCGAAAAACAACCACCAAATTGTTCTTCAGTTGCTGATCAGCCGCTTTGAGAAGCCAGTCGAGCCCTTCTGCAAAAACAAATGCCACATGGCTGTTTGTATGGCACAACCTGAGACGGTCAAACTACGTCTGATCGGATTCTCCACACAGCCACAGCTCCGACTCTCCTCCAACACTCAAGTGAAATCTTTGCTTCTTCAGGCGTCCTTCTTCAGGTAACCCATGTGTGCGTTGGCGAGGAAGTCACAGGTGGGGATTCTGCTGAGGGCTTGGTGGATGTTCATGGCGGTGATTTCTCTGGGAGCCCTGAAACAATCCAAATGTGTTAGAATAGAATGAAAAACACTAGAAATGGGTGTAAGACCTGAACAAACCTGCTCTGCTGACAATGCATTAGTGATAAATAATAAGAACTTAACAGAAAGTGAAGGCTTTACTCGATTTGTGGTAAATAGCGGCAACAAGTCAAATGGACTTTAGTTACATAAAAACCGTTATGTGGATAAACATGTCCATCCTGTTGTTGTTCTTTACTCGAATTGTCGTATTTCAATCTAATCAGGGAATATTTAATTTTTGTCACAACTGTATGACAAAATGATCATATGAATATTTGTACACTGCAAACTATTTTATAGTACAAAGATTTAAAAACCTTGTTTTTAGAAATTCAAGACACTGAACCAGACTTTAAGCTGTTTGAACTTCTCTTTTCTCTACACCTTTCTAAGCTTTCTCAAAATAGGGAAAGTGGAACATCTTTTGTCTCATGTAGGATCTAGAAATAAGGAAATTATTGTTGAAATAAATCAAAATGCTTTTGCTTTATAATCTTGACTATAGAACAACTTGATTTAAGACAAAAAAAACTCAAATTGATTCATTTAAGAAATGTTCAGATATCAAAATACAATATTTTGGAAACAAAATTTTAAATGTATGTTCTAAGAATAGTTGCTAGATTTTTATTAAGATGTTACAACTTGTACTTAGATGGTATTCTCATTTTGTTTACGTTTAGTTCTGAATTGAGTAATATCCACTTTTTACACTTATTTTTTCACTGTAATCAACATAAACTACAGAAAAACTCCAAAAATACAAACCATTGACTTAAAAAAGCAGCAAAAAAACGTATTATTGCGCAGTATAAAATTTTGTTTTAGTAATTCTTACAGCTTTTTTAGCTCACTTTTTGCATTTTTGAATGCTAGTGGTTTTATATTTATAGTTTCTATATTTTGACATCTTATAAATATTTCCTGTGTAGTAAAAATTACTTCCCCCATGGATAATACTTTTACTACTTTCTAGTTATGTTTTCCTTTAGATTAATGTTCTTTTGCTATTTTTGGGCCACCTGTTTTTGCATCGTAAATAAAGGGATCAAAAAAGCAGAAAATCCCTAAAAACCATAAAAAATGTGAATACTTGAGCAAGTAGGGAAACACATAGTGACCTGTTTGGGGGCGTTTTGGTGTAAGAAACAGCCAGAGCTTCCCTCAGGATATCACTGGCAAATTGTTCTGTAGCCTGCAGTCAGACACACAAAAGTCATCATTAGTCATTAGTACAATAGACGCCTGCTATCTTCTCAGTGTTATTCACAGCAGAAAAGCCATCTTCTGCCACTTTATTTCAAGAAACCCAATGGATCCTGGTGTTTCTCATTTTCTTTCTCTTCAATCAGGACAGTTGAGATGGTATCAGTTTTCTTAATGGATTTCTTTTTGTGTGCTTTTCAGGCTTGTATAATAGCTGACCTTCAGAATCATAGCTTCCACGACCGGAGCAAACAAATTTTTCTCAACCTCCATCGGCTGAAAGGTCGTTCCGATCTAGAAGAGACAAAACAGTTGCATTCATTTTGAAGTTCCCAGTTCTAACAGCATAAAATGCCAGAGTGGTGCCTAACCTGCTGAGCAGCTTCACTGACAAACTGGGACGACACCGACGGGCCCAGGAAGAATTTGGGCTCCACGTCCGTTTCCTGCTCCTCCTCTTTGACTTTTAGCTTCTGGCGGGGAGGAGTCACAGCAACGATGTCGATAACTTCATCGTCTGCCTCCTCGGGCTCAGTCTTCAGCAATGCTTGCATCTGCTCCAGGCGCATCATCAGCTCCTCGTAGCTGCTGAGAGTCGACGGACACTCTGCAGATACACGGCGGACAAATGATTCACCGCAGAGAAAACGGACATGTGGAGAAAATAATTAGTGCCTCATTTTACAAATACAATCATCTGTAGATTAGCAGCTGAACAAAACTGGAATCCAAAGACACGCCCAGGTTTAATGGTAGCTGCTGAAGCAACACATCCTTATGTGGAACTCTCAGGAGGAAACACTGATCCCCGTGAGCTTCTGAAAGCAGAGGGATGCTCGTGTAGATGTGCTCCACAAAGAGCCAAAGGCTCACCGGGTTCATTATCTATCTGAGTGAGAATGTCCTCGATGGATTCGTCGTCATGTCTGTGCTGGGGCTCGGGGTCAGGCGGGGTGTAGCCTCTTTGCCGGCACCACTGCACCACCTCTCTGGTCTTTGGGGGTGTGAGGGCCTGCAGGCGTGGGGAGCGGTCCAGAACGTCCTGGACGACTCGCTTCACAGCCACAGCTCGCTGGAGCTTCAGGGACACAAAGAGAAACGTTGAGAAACAAAACCACAAAAAGGTCATCCAAAAGATCACCATTGCTGAACCCAACCCAAGCAGACATACAGCCGGAGAGACACGTCTGACCTGACAGAGAAACACCCGGCAAGGAGAAAGCTCTGCTACTCAGAGCAGAGCTTTAGTCGAGACAGATGACACAGACAACAAACCGAAGATGGGTTGTTTTTTTTTTTTTAGGGATTATCATAATGATATTGATGTTCTTAACCCGGAAACTGGCGGAGTGCTCATAAGAAGTTCCTACAATCCCTCTCAGGTTGGTTTAAACCAAACCATACAAAAGAACAAAACTGACATTGAAACACAGCGTTTCGTTGTTTACCATGTGGGATACGTTCTATAAATAACCTGGGATGGATGTAATTCGCAAAGTAGGATTCCAGATGTTTTAAGACAGTAAAACCACTCACCACACACTTTAAACACTTTTTCACAAGTCTGACATGAACATCTTCACACTATTCTCTCTTGTTTAAACTTTTACAATTCAAAACATTGTAGAAAAATTGACTAACAAGGTCAACAGCCAATTAGGACACAGAACACAGTGTGCTTTAAAAAAAACAACACGAAAATCCGCAGGACAGTGAAAGGTGACGCGCAATAAAGCGAGGGATCACTGTATCCATTCAACTTCATCATTTTAGGATCAGAAAGATCAGAGGGGAGCAGAATATTTAAAACAGTGTTTTCTTCTCACAGGGTTGTCAGTTTACAGCTGTCAGCATAACATTTTCAGACATTTTCTGGCAGATGGGATTTGTTGAGTGGAAGGTTAAAACCAGACTAGTATCTAAATGCAGTTATGGGTGATTTAGTGCAATAATGTAAAAATTACAAATGTACATAAAGTTCGAAATGCAGCTCTGTCTAATGACACGTTTCTGCTTTTTCTAATTCCCTTCAGTTTTCTGACAGATCGTGTT